>CM070620.1:56489045-57089045 GCA_036346255.1 Ampelocalamus luodianensis
TGTGGTCGTGTTGTGGCGATATTCGGGCGACTAGCTTGGCGGCCCTGGCCGGTTGCCTTGTGGGTTATGTTGGCTAACCGGTCGACTTTTGTTCTTAGCCATCTTATGACGCTTCCACTGTCATTCTTGTATATTGTGTTATTTGGCCGGTCGGCTCTTTTGTAATAACTTTACTTTATGTATGTCGTTGTTGAACTTAGTGTCAAACGTTGTATGGAAATGATGTATGATTTTGTGATGATGAGCATGCGCTGCAATTCTGGGAAGCACATGTCCATCGAGGCTTAGGATATTTAATTAGTAATGCTAGAACCATATGGTGGTCAAGTATTACTAGTTAAATACCCTGGGTCCTCACAAAGTTGGTATCAGAGCCATACTGACCGTAGAAACCCCTAACTTGGTCGCCTTTACGATATTTTGAAAACTTACTTTCAAACAGTTCATGAAGATTTAAGTAAGTTCTCAGATTTTACTCCTTACCTATCTTAGCTTGTTCATCTCACCTTACTCTGACTTAAGTTTTGAAAAAGTTGTTCCTCTCTTCCTTTCAAAAATTAGCCACTATCGATTAAATTGGTTTTGGGAGAATCATGAAAGCTTGGAGAAAGAAATCTGGACAGCTAGCTCTTAATTAGTAAATAGTGTTAAAAATGAGAGGTTAATTCAACTAAAACTTGTGGGAATAAAAGGGTAAGAAGTGATATGAAATTAGCTAAATGCCTATACTTTATTAGGTGGTTATACCTTGATTTTTTTGGGCTGTTTAGAGCTAGAATTGAGTTCTGAAATTTTGGTCTTCTCAAACGATTGCTCGTCCCTTCTATATGGGTTGGTCGTTCTGGGAAGTTGATTTGGTGACTTGTGGTCTTGTGCTCTTTTGTGGTTATTCTTGAGCCCTTTTTATTGAGTTTGGATTTCCGTGCTTTGGGCCTCGGGCTGCAGCTAACTTGTCTTAGTGAAACAGGATGGCAGGAGGAACTCGTAGTGGTCGGAATCAACCGGGTAGTCCCGATGAGGAGCTTCCCCCTCCTCCGACCATGGCTGAAGTCCTTATGCAGATCGAACGCAATCGTTCAGAGGACCGGAGGGTGTTGGAGGTCATCGTGAGGAACACCTCCACCCCCTCTGGCGCCTCCGGATCTGGAGGTGGTGGACATCATGTTGGAGATATGCCCTAGAGGCAATCATATTGATGATGATATTTCATTGTATCCATGATTTAATAAATGTTCCTTGAATATTGCCTTTGTGTTGATTAACAAGTATGTGACTTGTTTGTGAAACTCTTTACTTGTATGGTTATTCTAAAGTTGTCCCTAGTCGGAGTTCATGTGAGGACACACGTGAATGATGGATTAGCACATGTATCGGTTGATGACCATGTTTCACAGGTCATAGACATGGAGATGTCAAACCAATAATGTGGACACATGTTTAGAACATGGGGTTGGACCGACCCAACATGAGACATAGTAATTATTCTTATGGTTCTCTCTACACAATGTGTACGCCTTGTCCTTAGACTTGAGATTGTCGCATGTACTTGAGATGTGAATCGACCTACTTAGGGGCTATCAAACGCTACTCGTGAATCGGTAGTTATAAAGGTAGCTTCCGGGTTTGTCATGACGCATGCTGCGAGGCATGGTCACGAGATGGGATTTGCCCCTCTCTACCGAGAGATATCTCTGGGCCTCGAGTGATCGGATCGTAAATGCATGGCCATGCTACTTAAGGTTAAGAGTTAACCTAGTAAGGGATTCCGATCACGGATCGAGAAAGAGTGGTCACTTGGAGCTCGACCGAATATCGTGAGGCAAAGGGATTGGCATGTACATAACGCTGTGATGGTTCGTCCGATATGATCTTTACGTATGTTTAGGAGTTGTACGCCTTGCTAGAGGCCGCTACCAACTATTGACCAAGTATGTGTACTCGCGTCATGTCTAAACATATGTGAACCATAGGTCACACACTTATAAGTGAAGCCTAATTCGGATTGGATCCGAATTAGATCGGCATTGAGTCCTAATGGGCCTCTATTCGTAGAAGCCCATTATAAGGACGTCTATAAAAGGAGGGCAGGCACGCCGGTTGAGGGTTGAGTTTTTCGTGACATCCCAAACCCCGCCGCCACCCTCCCACGCCCTAGTCGCCGCGCGGATCTAGTAGTTCGGCGTCGTCGCTTCCTCCCGTGCGTGTGGATACCTTTGAAGGCGCCGCATCCGTGGCGTTGGGACGAATCGCAAGAAAGGAGTCAGACGTGGGGCGCCACGACGAGGACGAGGAAGTAGTACGACTACTGCGCTCGACGCATCGCATCAACTTGGTACGACTACACCGCCCCGACGCGCATCAACTCGCACTGCGCGCCTAGTGGTAAGACCGTGATCTATAATCGCAGTGATCTTGGTTTACGGGTAGAATTTTTAATTTGCGCTAGTGTAGCCTACCCGCTTCCCTACGATGGTATCGAGCGGTTCTTTGTCATGTTATAGGTTCGTGATTTGCATATGGCGATATGTAATCGGTATGATCGATGTGATCGATTGTATAGTTCGTAATGGATTGGTCCGGTTTCGTGATCATGCCGCTAAGGTCATGAAACAACATACCCCTACCGGTCGGATTCGCCATCGGGGTGACAAGGTGACACGTAAAACCGTTGCGGCATGCGAAGATCAATATGATTGATCGAATCGAAACCTAGATTAATAATCGATGTACCGTGATCATGCTGCTAAGGTCGTGAAACAACATACCCCTACCGGTCGGATTCGCCATCGGGGTAGATAGTGACACGTAAAACCGGTTGCGGCATGCGAAGATCAATATAATTGGTCGAATCGGAATAGTAGTCGATTTGTGGTAAATATGATTTGCCGATCAAAATCCTATGTAAAAATTGCATAGATTGGAATAGTAGTCGATTTGTGGTAAATATGATACCGCGAGGGGCGCTGCCCCTTCGAACCCCGCGGGGGGAAACCCCCTCGACCCCCTATCCGGTAGATTGCGATTCTATGCATAAACTTGTTTTTGCAGGATGTATGTGACCAGTATGGCCTAATGTGTATGTGATGCATGTTTGTAATATTTGCATGACTGTGTGTGTGGTACGGCAACACGGCCGGAGCCATTGTGTTGTCAAAGTATTGTATTAACGACTGCGTGCCGACTTGTGATGATTCCTAGTATCCATGTATTTTATTACTAGTCATATGAGTAATAGCTTATAGTAGTACTCGGAGGACACATCACTTGGAGGATGGCACACATGAACCATGGAGATGGAGATCATCATGGTGGATGATTCTATGGCGATGGAGATCACCATGAGAAAATGGGCCATCTTGAGTCACAACCGTATGAATGCTATTCCTATTGTTTTACTCCTATGCATGTTTGAATGGTAGAAGTATATCGATCCCTCACAAAATGTTAAGTTAAACATATGCCCTCCCAATTAAACTTTGCACCATCCCATGTCTTGTAAATTGATGGTGGGTCTATAAAATTAGGGCACCATCAACTTTCCTTGACTAGATGGGTTTTGTATCGGATACTTACATGCATAAGGATTGGTGAACTTAACAAGGTTATCATAAAGGTTATGGGCCTTGGGGCATAAAGGTTGGGCGCCAGGGGCATAGAGATGTCACCCAACAACAAGAGTCATATAGAGATATGATTAGCAAGGTGTTGCTTACGAATTACCTTGTCTCCTAGCGGTGATGCAAAAGCTCACTAGTAGACTCGTTAATGCGGATCTTGAATCGCTAAGAATCAACAGAGGATGTTGATTTTAGTGGGAGTACATTCTATTAAATTTGTTTAATACAATTTACTCTATCATGGTTTTATTTGTCTTAGTATTTTGCATTTCCTATTGTAGATCAATGGCATCTAGCAACCACGCACACCCTTTTGCTTTATGATCGATTCTTGAGAAAGAGAAATTAAATGGAACAAACTATTCGGACTGGTCCGTAACTCGAGAATTGTTCTCGTGGCGTATAAAAGGAAAACGCTCGACACCCCAATCCCGTAAGAACTCGCTAACAATGCGTCTGCTTCATTAAAAATGCCTACAAGAAAGCATGTGATGACTCTCTTGAGATTAGTTGTCTTATGCTTGCATGCATGGAACCCGACCTTCAAAAGCAGTTTGAGGATCGTGAAGCGTATGATATGATCATAGCGCTTAGGACATGTTCCGACACGTGCCAGACCGAACGGTTCAATGTCTCTAAGGCTTTTCTGAATGCAAGTTAATGTAAGGTGCACCGTAGGCCCACATGTGATCAAAATGGTTGGTTACAATGACTTTGGATAAACTTGGTTTTCCAATTGGCCAAGAGTTGGCAATCGATTTCATTTAGCGTCTCTTCCACCTAGCTATGGGCATTTCATTTCAACTACCATATGCATAGGGCGGATAAGGGCCTTAATGAGCTTTATGGGATGCTCAAAACAAGAGAGTGACATTAAGAAGTGTGCAGGGCCTAGCCATGTGATGGTGTGCAAAACAAGTCTAGCTTCAAGAAAAGGGTAAGAAGCCATGGCCAAAGAATAAGGGCAAGGTTAAAGATATGATCTCAAGCCAACGCCTAAGCCTAATCTTTGGACTCGAGATGAGACAAGATGCTTCTATTGTAAAGAAAGCGCCACTGGAAGAGAAATCGCAAGAAGTACATGGATTCCGATGAATGCAAGAAGAAGGCCGAAGTAAGACTTCCACCCATGGTACACTTGTCATAAATGTTTTAGACATTTTTCTCGTAGATTCTCCTATTAACTCTTGGGTATTTGATACCGGATCGCTTGCTCACATTTGCAACTCGATGCGAGGGCTAATAAGAAGTAGAGGAGTCGCAAGAGGTGAAGTTGATTTTCGCGTCGGAAATAAAGCAAGGGTTGTTTGCGTTGACCGTCGGCACCATGCAACTTCAGCTTCCTTCAAGATTTATTATGGAATTGAATAATTGTTATTATGTTCCTAGTATGAGTCGAAACATTTTACCCCCCTCATGTTTGATGAGAGATGGTTATTCATTTGCAAGTAAAGACAATGGTTGTTTGATCTCTAAAATGGAATGTTTATGGCTTTTGCGCCATTGTGAATGTGTTATTTATTTTAAATCTTGATGATGCGCCTATCTTTAACATAAATGCTAAAAGACTTCGACCTAATGATTTGAATCCCACCTATGTTTGGCATTGTAGTTTGGGTCACATAAGTGAAAAGCGCATGAAGAAGCTCCATGTCGATGGTCTTCTAACTTCGCTTGATTTTGAATCATATGAGACATGTGAAGCTTGTTTGCTTGGTAAGATGACCAAATCACCTTTCAAAGGTTCTTTTGAGAGGGCGCGACTTGTTGGAAATCATACATACGGATGTATGTGGACCAATGAGCACGATCGCTAGAGGTGGATTTCATTACTTCATAACTTTCATCGATGATTTTAGTAGATATGGCTATGTCTACTTAATGAAGCATAAGTCCAAACTTTGAAAAGTTCAAAGAGTTCCGAATGAGGTTGAAAATCAACGTGCCAAGAAAATCAAGGCTCTGCGATCCGATCGTGGTGGCGAGTATTTGAGTCATGAATTTAGCAATCATCCAAGAGTTACGGAATTGTTCCACACTAACACCGCCCTAACGCCTCAAAGAAACGGGGTATCCGAGCGCGTGTCGACCTTGTTGGACATGGTTCGATCGATGATGAGCCATCGATTTACCATTATCCTTTGGGGTTACGCCTAGAAACGGCGACTTTCACACTTAATAGGTACCGTCTAAATCCGTAGTTAAGACACCATATGAGATATGGACCGAAGAGTCACGCTTGTCTTTTCTAAAGATTTGGGGATGTGAGGCGTTTGTCAAGCGACTACAATCGGACAAGCTCACACCCAAGTCGGATAAATGCATTTTCGTGGGATATCCGAAGGAAACCTTTGGATATTACTTCTACAACCGACTAGAGGGCAAAGTGTTTGTCGCTCGAAGTGGTGTTTTCCTAGAGAAAGAGTTTCTCAATAGGGAGACAAGTGGAAGAACGGTGCAGCTTGGAAGAGGTTCAGATGAACCAAATCGGGAAGACTCGACGAATGATGCCCATGTGGCAGAACAAGTTGAGGAACCCATGGCAAAGGAAGCACCACCACCACGAAGGTCGGAAAGGCTCCGCAATGCGCGAGATATATTATTGTTAGACAATGATGAGCCTACGACCTATGCGGAAGCAATGATGGACCAGGACTGAGAAATGGCATAGTGCCATGAGATCCGAGATAGCATCCATGGGAGACAATCAAGTTTGGAATTTGGTTGACCCACTTTGATGGTGTTAAAACCATAGAGTGCAAATGGATCTATAAAAGGAAGATTGATATGGATGGAAATGTTCATATCCATAAAGCTCGACTTGTCGCAAAGGTTTTCGCAAGTTCAAGGAGTTGACTACGATGAGACTTTCTCACCAGTAGCGATGCTTAAATCAATACGGATCATTCTAGCTATTGCCGCATATTTCGACTATGAGATATGGCGGATGGATGTCAAAACGGCTTTCCTTAATGGAAATTTAACCGAGGACGTGTATATGATACACCCAGGGTTTTGTCGATCCAAACAATGCTAGAAAAGTATGCAAACTTCAAAAATCCATTTATGGATTGAAGCAAGCATCTCGGAGTTGGAACATCGCTTTGATGAAGTGGTCAAAGGGTTTGACTTCATCAAAACGAAGAAGAATCTTGTGTTTACAAGAAGACAAGTGGGAGCTCACTCAGATTTCTAATCTTATATGTAGATGACATATTACGATTGGAAATGATATTCCTATGCTCGAGTCCGTTAAGACCTCACCAAAAATAGTTTCTCAATGAAGGACTTAGGGAAGCGGCATATATTTTGGGTATTAAGATCTATAGAGATAGATCAAAAGGCTAATAGGATTAAGCCGAGTACTTACATTGACAAAGTGTTGAAACGGTTCAACATGGAGGAGGCAAAGAAAGGGTTCTTGCCCATGTCTCATGGCATAAATCTTGGCAAGACTCGTGTCCTTCGACAACCGATGAGCGAGATCGCATGAGTAAGATTCCATATGCTTCGCCATTGGATCTATCATGTATGCTATGATGTGCACTCGCCTGGATGTTTCCTATGCTCTAAGTGTTACGAGTAGATACCGGCCGATCCAGTGAGAGTCATCGGACAACAGCTTAAAAACATCCTCAAGTATTTGAGAAGAACTAAGGATGTGTTCCTAGTCTACGGAGGTGAGGAAGAGCTCGTTGTAAATGGTTACACCGATGCAAGCTTCCAAACCGACAAAGATGATTACAAATCGCAATCGGGTTTGTGTTCCTTTTGAACGGTGGTGCGGTAAGTTAGAAGAGTTCCAAGCGGAGACCGTGTCGACTCTACAACGAGGCCGAGTACATTGCGCTTCAAGCAAAGAAAGGAAGGTGTTTGGATAAGGAAGTTCATAATTGAACTAGGTGTGGTTCCTAGTGTGTGCAACCTCTGGATCTTTATCGTGATAACAAAGTGGGGCCATTGCGCAAGCCAAGGAGCCGAGGAATCACCAAAAGAACAAACACATATTTGCTTGGTTTCATCTCATTCGAGAGATCCTTAATCGAGGAGATTTAAAGATATGCAAAATACACACTGATTTGAATATTTGATCCTTTGATGAAGCCTCTCCACACCTAAGCATGAGGCGCACACAAGAGCTATGGGTATTAGATATCTTCTAGATTGACTCTAGTGCAAGTGGGAGACTGTTGGAGATATGCCCTAGAGGCAATCATATTGACTCGTTAATTGCGGACCTACGCGTCTAGTGGTAAGACCGTGATCTATAACTGCAGTGATCTTGGTTTACGGGTAGAATTTTTTAATTTGCGCTAGTGTAGCCTACCCGTTTCCCTACACATCAGTCTCGTGGGGGGCTTGCGGAGTTTCTCCGTACTCAGCCTCCTACCTTCTCCCGGTCCGAGGATCCCCTGGACGCGGATGACTGGCTGCGTCTGGTTGAGCGGAAGCTCAACGTTGCTCAGTGCCAGGAGCAGGAGCGGGCACTTTTCGCATCCCATCAGTTGGAGGGTGCGGCACTCTCATGGTGGGAGAACTTCCTCGCCATGCAGCCCGCAGGACACGTGGTCTCGTGGGAGGAGCTCAGGTCAGCTTTCCGTCGGTCCCATGTTCCCGCCGGCCTGATGAAGTTAAAGAAGAAGGAGTTCCTTGCGCTCAAACAGAGGCGCAAATCTGTGACTGAGTACCTCCATGAGTTCAACCATCTTGCGAGGTACGCTCCTGCTGAGGTTGCCACTGATGAGGCCAAGCAGGAGAAGTTCATGGAGGGTTTGTCTGAGGAGCTTCAGGACAAGCTCTCCATTGTTGACTTTGCAGACTTCCAGGCCTTGGTGGACAAGGCCATCGTCGCCGAGCACAAGGCGAGGGCGCTGGGTGAGTCCCGCAAGCGCAAGTGGGAGGCCCAGCGGTCTGCACAGGCCGGCCTTGTTCGTCCCCGTGTTGGGCCTGCACCACGGGCCCGTTCTTTGGCTTCACCACCACCGAGGCCTTCGGCACCAGCTCCGTGCCCTCCGCAGGCCGTGATTCAGTCACGTGCGCCTGCGATCCAGCAGCAGGGTGTTCTCCGCAACCCCGAGGCCGACGTCACCTGCTTCTACTGCCACAACAAGGGAGGACGCGGGCAAGGGAGTGGTCACCCACCTGACCAGAAGACCCAGGGCATGGGGAGCGGCCGAGTCAACCACATCTCGGCTGAGGAGGCACAGAAGGTGCCCGACGTGGTGTTGGGTACGCTTCTTGTCAATTTGCATCCTACTGTAGTGTTATTTGACTCAGGAGCTTCACATTCTTTTATTTCGAGATCGTTTGCTATTGATAGTGGTCTCCACTATGTTCCTTTGGGGGTTCCATTGCTTATTCGCTCTCCGGGCTCAGAAATGAGAGGTGACCAAGGATGCCGGGACATTCCTATCCACATCGAAGGGGTGGGATTCTTCGCGAATCTTATCCTACTCGACTCGGCGCGCCTGGATGTGATTCTTGGAATGGATTGGTTGTCCCAACACTTGGGGCAAATCGATTGTGCCGTGAAGATTGTCTACCTCACCACCCTTCAGTGAACAGTTGGGTTTTCCTGATTCGAGAACCCCTTCTTTGTGCACTTGAAGTGAAGCCACCGTGTGAGACCCGCTTTATTTGGTTTGTAATGCTTAACCAACCACCGGTCCTAGCATCACAAATCAAATAAATCGATCTCTAGATATGTATACTTCCTGAAAGCGATATACACACCCTGTACAAAATTAGACATCAACTCCATTCCACACATAGAGTCCAAACACCACACTTCCAAACGGAAGATAAACAAATAGTAACAATATTACAGACAATGGCCGATCGCCACAAGATACACAAATAACGTAACGACAATGAAGCAAAGTGCCATAAGATGGCTATAAACAAAGCCAATCAAGGTGCCTTCAACCCACAAGGCATCCGACCGGACGCCAAGACTAGTCGTCACCCACGGCGACAAAGACAAACTCACGAAGTGAGGCCCCGAGGCTCACCTTCTTCCTCTGCAACAAAAACATTAAGCAAAGCACCGAGTACAAAGATTGTCTTTGTACCCGCAAGACCGACGTGTGAACTAGCGGACTGCTTATATGCTACATGCGAGCTTGTTTAGTGGAGGCCATATGTTTCATTTGCATAAAGCCAACTTTCATTTGCAATAATATAATACAGCTTTTAAAGGCAAGTTTGCAATTCATTTTAAGATTGAAATAACGAGAAGGATAATAATAACAAAAGCGAAAGATAAACAACCTAGAAGTGACTATCCCAATAGTCACCACAACAATAGCACGAATCCCATTCGCACCACCCATCAAGTTTTAATTTAAATGTTGCGCCTAACTCTCGATAAGCTTACCCAAGCGTGTCCATCACCTAGGACGAGGCTATTCGAATAGTTTTAACCTGCAGGTGTACCATCGCACCCACACCTCGCATCGCCTTTAAGCCAAAGCACACTTCGAAGGTATGCCGCACGACTAAGTCCTACGAGACTGTTTCCAATATTGTGTATCAACCCCGAGCCGCCAGATGGGTAGAAACACCATACGCTTACGTGGTAAAGCCGAAAAGACAACTACCCACTCAGGATAAAGCTTTTCGGACAACTACCATGCTCCCACCTCCGTCCCTCCTGCGACCTCCTGCGACCCGGGACCAATACACGCCAAAGTACTAGGTCAAGAGAGGTCCCATACCCTCTAGTGTGGTTAGCACGCCGAAATGCCTGGATAACAAAAACTCACAAGATGTTCGGTCCTTAATTGACCCGGGCACCTTTCCAGTCACACCCAAAAGATCACACCATTCTTACCATTGTGCCCGCGTCCAAATCATTTTTGTTTTTGGTTTTAGTTTTGCAAGTAAGCATAGCAAAATGTGAAACATAAGGTTGTAGTAAATTTTGTGTGATCAAGGTTACCGACTAAAGTCGATAACCGCCCAGGTTCTACCGATAGCTAAGCATGTCTAAGCAAGTTGACCGGATCTACTAAGTGACAAGAGATCATCCAATGACCTCTAATCACAAAGAAATAACCTAGGCTCGTAGTAGAGACCAATATTTGCCTACAGGATATGCATCTACAGGATTTAGCTAACCATTTTAACACAAATTAAGCGATGCATACATACAGCTGAAACAAAATATTAAACTTTAAAATACTGGGATTATCATGATCAAACTGCTTGCCTGGCTGCTGTTGCTCAATATGGTGTGAGGATCGTCCTCAGGGTTGCCGCAAATATCGAAGCCTAACGATCGAACATAACAGCAAATAAGAACGAATAACACCGACAAAACTCAAACATACAACAACACCAAAACCAGCTAAAACTCACACAGCAACCTAAGCAAGATATAACAAAATTTTAGAAACAGAGAACAAATTATTTTAAGTTATTAATAATTTTCTATGAATTTTCTAAGCTAAAAACACAACATGTCACTAGTTAATTACTTAACAAATTTTCATGAACAGAACCAGTGTATAAAATCTATCCTACTAATTAGTACATTAAAAATGACAAATTACAAAATTGGTTTCACTGGATTTGGACAAATATTGAAAGAGATATGCATTTTCTAATCTAGAAGATACATAAAACATCATTTTATTAATTAACAGATTTTTGCTACAGAGACATGGGTGAAGCTAATTTTAGTAAATAATACATTTGAAATGAAAATAAACAGCACTGGATTCATGCAATTTGGATAAAAATTGAATTAGTTATGCATTTTCTAAGT
This sequence comes from Ampelocalamus luodianensis, assembly GCA_036346255.1. Lineage (NCBI taxonomy): Eukaryota > Viridiplantae > Streptophyta > Magnoliopsida > Poales > Poaceae > Ampelocalamus > Ampelocalamus luodianensis. Next base: position 56,500,431 of record CM070620.1, read on the forward strand.
TTAAATGAATTAACAGTGCAACAGAAAACATATTACAGAAATACTAAAGCATTAAATACTTTTTCTACCGCAACAAGAAGCCCCACCATCGACACTGGGCCCGCGCGAACGCTGACCAGACAACAAGACTCGCCTAAAGTGACGTCGGCGATTCAAAGAATACGTCTTGGCTCACTAAAGTGCAAACCCAAAACACTCTCACGAAATACGCTTCCCAACAGAGAAAACGCATAACCAGAACTACACAAACCTAACTGACAACATGGACCCACATGGCAGTGACTCGTAGAACAAATAACGGGTGGATTAAAGGATTTCTAAACGCGATTAACCAAAGAGGGCCCACAAATCGGTGATACGACTAAAAGATGGTTAGCACTTAACGAGCGTGGTTAGACCTTGATGCCGCCGGCTCGACGGAGTTCCCACACGCGCCGCGACGGCGAGGTGGGGATCCGGAGAATGGCCGAGGCTCGAGCTCGGGATGGCACGACGGGTGCACCGCAGCTCCACGAACTTGATGCCGATGACGCGAGCCCAATGGTCGCGGATATGGGCCCACGACGGCGGAGGCGGAGAAGAAGCTACGGCTCGCGCAGAAGGCGCTATGACTTCGGCGGCTTCAGAAGTTGCGCCACGGATCGCCTCGACTCCGGGAGCAATAAGCACAAGACAAAGTCGAAGAAGAAGGTCCGAGGCGGGAATTGCACGGCGGCGAACACCGTGCGCGAGGAAGAAACACCCGCACGACTTCCACGATGCACGAAAGACGTAAACGAGCCCACCGTTAGACTCGAGGAGGATTGCGATCACGAGGACCAAGTGACGAGGTTAGAGACTCACCAGAGAACTAGCAAGCTCGCGGGACCGCCGCAACCGGAGGCGAGACGACGATACGCCCACAGTGATCCACTTTGGGCGCCAAGGACCCGGTTGGGCAAAATGGAGGGCGCCGGCGTGGATCACAGCGGTGCGATCGCGGGCTCGAGGGCGGCGCTAACACGGCGGCGTTGCTCGGGTTCTTCTCCGGCGGAAAGGAAATTTGGGCGAGAAAACACGAATGGACGCGAAGGGTAGTGGATGGGCTCGGTGGGTAGATGAGATCCCGGCGATGCTTCACGGCCGACACGAGGACAAAAAGGTGGCGGCGACGAGGGCGTGGCAAGCATGCGCGCCTGGCCGTGAGCTCCGGTGAGGTGCGGAGAAGACGAGGTTGATGCCGTGGTGGGACCCACATGTCGGCGACGAGAGCAAAGCGGTGCGAACGGAGGTTTGATTTGATCAGATCGCACCGACCGTTGGATCCAAAATGGACTACCGAGATTGGTGTATGCATTCGGACAGTCGGTTGCGCGCGGCGTGGATCGTTCGATTTTCATCGGACGGTCGCGATCAATTGGACTCACGCGGTGCGATTAGTTGACGCGACCAACCAAGTGTGCGTAGTCGGACTCGAGCCCGAGTTGGGTTCGGGCGAGGAATGATTTTTAGAATTTGATTTAAAAGACAGAGAAGGTTTGGGGAATTTTTAGAGGTAGCTCCTAAGCTCCAAAAATTTCGAAATTTTTATGGTAGCTACTAGAGACAGAGAACAACATTGCATAAATTTTCCAGAACTTTCTATGCACTGAAAAGTTCTGCAGAAAATTCACAAGCTGCTGACCTAGGGTTTGACCAGGTTTTCAACTAGTTTGACTTGGCCATTTGAAATAGCAAATAAAATCTAAAAATTGTGAAATAATTCAGGAGGTAGATAGGATGATCAAGATGCTAGGAAAAATAGTTTCAGAGGATGATCACAAGTTTGAAGGCTAAGAATCATAACAACAATTTCCAATTACAAGAATTAAATTCTACAAATTGAAATTGCTAGGAAAAATTGGAAAACTTCCAAATGATTTGAAGAGACAACAAAAGTTTTATTTCTCCTCAAAATTTTACATTTGAATTACAAACCCTAAGTTAGGGTCATACAAATCTCCCCTTACAGAATCTCACCCGAGATTCGATCACCGAGAGAAGAAGGATGGGTAATCTGCTCGAGACGATCTTTCCGCTCCCAAGTGGCTTCATCCTCGAGTGGTTCGACCACGAACTTTAAGGAACTTAATCACACGGTTCCTTGTTCTGCGTTCACTTCTTCGAGGATACGAACGGACGCTCACGATAAGACAGATCTTCTGCGCACATCGATATTTTCCAACGGTGTTTCCTCAAGCGAATACGGAGGCACTTCTTCAATTGTGACACATGGAAAACATCATGCACCCTTCGAGTGTAGCCGCAACTCCAACTTGTATGCAACGCTCCACTTTCTTGATGATGCGTCGGCCCGACATATCGAGGAGCCGCTTGCCCTTGACACGCAAACGACGATGTCCCTTCAGAGGTGAGACTTTGAGATACACAAAGTCATTGGGCCGAAACTCAACTCACGGCGACGCCGACCGCATAGCTCTTACGCTCGATCGAGCTACGCGCAAGTGCTCACGAATCAATCGCGCACTTGACTTTCACCTCATTGATGGAATCGAGCCAAAGAACTGCTCTCCCCGGTCTCGACCAGTTCAATGGGGTTCTCATGACGCCTCCCATACAAAGCCTCAAACGGTGCCATACCGAGACTAGCTCGAAGCATTGTTGTAGGAGAACTCGGCAAGCGGTAGGCACTTCTCCCAATTCTTCCCATAGGAAAGAACACAAGCACGAGCATATCTTCAAGAACTTGGTTGACTCGCTCGTCGACCATCGATCCGAGGATGATAGGTCGAAATGAAAGAAAGACGGGTCCCCATGGCTTCACAAAATCGTGCCATAGCCGAGAAGTGAAAAGAGAGCCACGATCGACACAATCGTTCGTGGCACACCATGCAAGCTCACAATGCGAGATATAGAGATCGCCAATTTATCGACGCTAAGGGCGGTACACACCGCGCGAAAATGTGCTACTTTTGTCAATCGGTCAATAACCACCCGGATAGCATCCTTCCCGAAGAAGTACGGTAGACCGTTGATGAAGTCCATACCAACGGAATCCCACTTCCACTCCGGTATGGGCAAGGGCCGGAGGAGACTGCGGGGCCGATGCTCGGCCTTCACGCGACAACATACGTCGCATCGGCAACGAACACAGCAATCTCGCGCTTCATGCGAGTCCACGAAATCTCGACGCAGATCTTGGTACATTTTAGTGGCCGGGATGGATGGACAAAGGCGAATCATGGGCCTCTGAAGAATCAAATCCCGCAACTCCGGACCTTTGGGACCACAAGACGCCCCAAACCATACAACACCGTGCTCATCTTACGTGAAACACTTGGCTGATCCACCCTTGATATTCTCGCTGATTTTACCCACACCATCATCGATTGCTTTGTCGCCTTGATTTGATCCACCAAGGTTGGTTGCACAACCAAGGCGACAAAGGGAACCATGTTCAATCAAACCCAAGTTGAGACGCTGAAATTCTCGCAATCGCAGCGAGTTCTTTGCTCTTGGATCATCAGTATTGCAATACACTTTTCGGCTAAGTGCATCAAGAACCACATTGGCTTTGCCGATGATCTTGAATACCCATGTCATAATCTTTGATCAATTCTAGCCATCTCCTCTGCTCGAGGTTCAGATCTGCCGAGTGAACAAGTATTTCAAACTCTTGTGGTGGAATACACCTCACAGCGGTTTCGATCAAATAATGCCGCCAAATCTTGAGTGCATGAACTCTGCAGCAAGCTCTAAATCATGGGTGGGATAGTTGAGCTCATGAGGCCTCAATTGCTCGGATGCATAGGCAAGCGCCTTGCCTTCTGCATAAGAACACATCCGAGTCCCCGACGAGAGGCATCGCAATAAATATCAAGCTCTTGTGGATATCGGGAAGAGTAAGGACTGAGTCAAGTCAATCGCCGTTTGAGCTCCCAAAGCTCTCATCACAAGCAGAGGACCATACAAACTTCTTGTCCTTCTTAAGCAATTCGGTCATCGGCTGCGATCTTGGAGAAGTTCTCGATAAAGCGGCGATAGTAGCCACTAAACCAAGAAAACTCCGCACATCGATGGATCGACTTGGCCGCCCCAAGATAGAACATCGTTGACTTTGCTGGGATCCACAGCTATGCCTCCAAATGAAAGAACATGGCCCAAGAATGCCACTTCCTTCAACGTAACTCACATTTGCTTTGAACTTCAGATACAAATGATGCTCCGCAATTTGCCCAAAACAATCTTGGATGCTCGGCATGCTCGCTTGATCTTGGAATAGATAAGAATGTCATCAATAAAACCACCACAAATTTGTCCAAATACTCCATGAATACGAATTCATAAGGTTCATGAACAACGCTGGAGCATTGGTCAAACCGAAAGACATGACGGTGTACTCGTGCAGCCATAACGAGTAGTGAAAGCCGTCTTGAATATCCTCACCGATCCGACTTGATGATAGCCCGATCTCGGATCAATCTTGGAGAACACCGAGCTCCGCACAAGCGGTCAAAAGATCATCAATGCGGGCGAGGATATTTGTTCTTCACCGTCACTTCATTGAGAGGACGGTAATCAACACACATGCGCAAAGTCTTGTCCTTCTTCTTCACAAAGATCACCTGACAACCCCAAGGAGATGAACGGGGCGGATGAAACCTTTGCTTGGAGCTCACCAAGCTGCTTCTTCAATTCTTCTAGCTCATTGGGAGGCATCCGATACGGCGCCTTCGAAATCGGGGCAGAACCGGGCAGCAACTCGATGACAAACTCGTGTCTCGAACCGAGGCATCCTGTGCAAATCTTCAGGAAAGACATCCACAAAGTCGATACTATGGGAACATCTTGAATTTGCAAGGCTGGCTTTGTCTCTAATGCACATAGATGTGGCCCTGCACCATGCGCGAAAATCCGACTTGCTCGCCTGAAGGGCTGGTAAGGTAGACAATCTTCCTGGCACAATCGATTTGCCCCAAATGTTGGGACAACCAATCCATGCCAAGAATCACATCCAGACTCGCTGAACTGAGCAGAATAAGATTTGCTAAAAACCCCACTCCTTGGACTATGATAGGAACATCCCGACACTGAAGCTCAGCTCTCATTTCCGATCCCGGAGAGCGGATGAGCAACGGAACTCCCAAAGGAACACAGCGAAGACCACTAACAGCAGCAAATGATCTTGAAATAAAAGAATGCGATGCTCCAGAATCAAATAATACTGCGGCAGGACGAGAATTAACAAGAAGTGTACCAATCACGACATCTGGCGCCTCCTGAGCCTCCTCAGCTGATAGATGGTTGACTCGACCGCCTGCACTCAGGGCTTCGGATCATCTTCCAGTCGTGGATGACCACTCCCCCGCGTCCTCCATTAGGACGAGGGGCTGCCGCAACACTCGAGGCGTGCATTCGCATAATGGCCCTTGTTGTGGCAATAAAACAAGTAACCTCGGCCGCCGGATTGCGGGGCCGCTCTGTCTTGATCGCAGCGCACGTGGTGAAACACGGTGCGGTGGGCGAGGAGCTGGTGCAGATGGTCTCGGCGCCGGTGGAGCAAAAGAACGGCCATCTGTGCCGCCCACCCCGAGGACGAACGAGGCCGGTGTGAGTAGACCGATCGCCTCCCATTTGCGCTATGGGACTCGCCAGCGCCTTCGCCTTATGCTCGCAACGATGGCCTTATCTACCAAGGCCGAAAGTCCGAGAAGTCCACAATAGATAGCTTGTCTGCGCAGCTCCTCGGACAAGCCATCCATAAACTTTCTGCTAGCCTCATCCGAGGCCACCTCTCCCGGAGCATAACGAGCCGGATGATTAAACTCGTAGAGGTACTCAAGTCACGATTTGCGCCCTTGTTTGAGCGCGAGAAACTCCTTCTTTTCAGCTTCATCGGACCATCGTGATGTGGGCCCGACGAAAAGCGATCGAACTCCTCCCACGCGACCACATGGCCCGCGGCTGCATGGCGAGATAGTTCTCCCACCATGAGAGTGCCGCGCCTCGCCGGTGGGGCGAAGAGTGCCTTATCCTGCGCGACATCGAGCTATGTTGAGCTTTCGCTCAACCATGCGCACCAATCGTCCGCACGAGAGGGTCCTCGGGCGCGGAGAAAGTCGGCGGTGTGTACGGAGGAACTCGCAAGTCCTCCGCGAGTCCGTGGCCGCCACCACCGGCAGGAGTGGAGGTATTCCTAGCAATAACCTCCGGGATGCGCGTCGATCCATGCGGTTTCGCTCGATCGGCGAGAACCTCACCATGGTCGGAGGAGGAAGCTCCTCATCATGACCACCACTGCGCCACGCGTTCTCCGGCCATCCTGTTTTACTAAGACAAGTTAACAATAGCGGAAAACATGAAGTTGATGACCCACTGCAAATAACTTGCTAACAAAGACAAAACAAGCACAAGACTTTGAAGTTACAAAACCAATCGACAAAAATCGGACACTTAGCAAACTCATACATATCTTACCCTTATGCTCCCACAAATTTTAATTAGACTAATTATCTATGGTTCTCCCAAAGGTGATTCCACCAGTAGTAACTATCTTTTGAAAGGAAAGAGAGAAACCAAGTTTTATACTCAAATTAGAGTAAGATGAGAGTAGAAGGCTAAGATAGGTAAAGAGTAAAATCTGAGAACCTCGCCTAAGTTTTCATAAACCTTTTATAATTTGAAAATAAGACTTTCAAAATACCCTAAGGACGACTATGCTTGGGTTACTACGGTCGTAATGGCTCGATACCAACTTTGTGAGGACCCCCGTTTATTTGGTTTGTAATGCTTAACCAACCACCGGTCCTAGCATCACAAATCAAATAAATCGATCCTCGAGATATGTATACTTCCTAAAGCAAATACACACCTGGTACAAAATTAGACATCAACTCCATTCCACACATAGAGTCCAAACACCACACTTCCAAACGGAAGATAAACAAATAGTAACAATATTACGGACAATGGCCGATCGCCACAAGATACACAAATAACGAACGACAATGAAGCAAAAGTGCCATAAGATGGCTATAAACAAAGCCAATCGGTGTGCCTTCAACCCACAAGGCATCCGACCGACCGCCAAGACTAGTCGTCACCCACGGCGACAAAGATGACTCACGTAGTGAGGCCCCGAGGCTCACCTTCTTCCTCTCGCAACAAAAACATTAAGCAAAGCACCGAGTACAAAGATTGTCTTTGTACCCGCAAGACCGACGTGTGAACTAGCGGACTGCTTATATGCTACATGCGAGCTTGTTTAGTGGAGGCCATATGTTTCATTTGCATAAAGCCAACTTTCATTTGCAATAATATAATACAGCTTTAAAGGCAAGTTTGCAATTCATTTTAAGATTGAAATAACAATAAGGATAATAATAACAAAAGCGAAAGATAAACAACCTAGAAGTGACTATCCCAATAGTCACCATTAACAATAGCACGAATCCCATTCGTACCACCCATCAAGTTTTAATTTAAATGTTGCGTCTAACTCTCGATAAGCTTACCCAAGCGTGTCCATCACCTAGGGCGAGGCTATTCGAATAGTTTTAACCTGCGCAGGTGTACCATCGTACCCACACCTCGCATCGCCTTTAAGCCAAAGCACACTTCGAAGGTATGCAAGCACTGACTAAGTCCTCTGAGACTGTTTCCAATATTGTGTATCAACCCGAGCCGCTCGTATGGGTAGAAACACCATACGCTACATGGTAAAGCCGAAAGACAACTACCCACTCGAGATAAAGCTTTTGGACAACTACCATGCTCCCACCTCCGTCCCTCCTGCGACCTCCTGCGACCGGGACCAATACACGCCAAAGTACTAGGTCAAGAGAGGTCCCATACCCTCTAGTGTGGTTAGCACGCGAAATGCTGGATAACAAAAACTCACAAGATGTTCGGTCCTTAATTGACCGGGCACCTTTCGATCACACCCAAAAGATCACACCATTCTTACCATTGTGCGCGTCCAAATCATTTTTGTTTTTGGTTTTAGTTTTGCAAGTAAGCATAGCAAAATGTTTGAAACATAAGGTTGTAGTAAATTTTGTGTGATCAAGGTTACCGACTAAAGTCGATAACCGCTTGATTCTCTACCGATAGCTAAGCATGTCTAAGCAAGTTGACCGGATCTACTAAGTGACAAGAGATCATCCAAATGACCTCTAATCACAGCAAATAACCTAGGCTCGTAGTAGAGACCAATATTTGCCTACAGGATATGCATCTACAGGATTTAGCTAACCATTTTAACACAAATTAAGCGATGCATACATACAGCTGAAACAAAATATTAAACTTTAAAATACTGGGATTATCATGATCAAACTGCTTGCCTGGCTGCTGTTGCTCAATATGGTGCGGAGGATCGTCCTCAGGGTTGCCGCAAATATCGAAGCCTAACGATCGAACATAACAGCAAATAAGAACGAATAACACCGACAAAACTCAAACATACAACAACACCAAAACCAGCTAAAACTCACACAGCAACCTAAGCAAGATATAACAAAATTTTAGAAACAGAGAACAAATTATTTTAAGTTATTAATAATTTTCTATGAATTTTCTAAGCTAAAAACACAACATGTCACTAGTTAATTACTTAACAAATTTTCATGAACAGAACCAGTGTATAAAATCTATCCTACTAATTAGTACATTAAAAATGACAAATTACAAAATTGGTTTCACTGGATTTGGACAAATATTGAAAGAGATATGCATTTTCTAATCTAGAAGATACATAAAACATCATTTTATTAATTAACAGATTTTTGCTACAGAGACATGGGTGAAGCTAATTTTAGTAAATAATACATTTGAAATGAAAATAAACAGCACTGGATTCATGCAATTTGGATAAAAATTGAATTAGTTATGCATTTTCTAAGTTTAAATGAATTAACAATTCAATGAAAAACATATTACGTAAATACTAAAGCATTAAATACTTTTTCTACCGCTAACAAGAAGCCCCACCATCGACAATGGCCCGCGAACGCGACCCAGACAAATAAGACTCGCCTAAAGTGACGTCGAAGGCGTATTCAAAGAATACGTCTTGGCTCCACTAAAGTGCAAACCAAAACACTCTCACGAGAAATACGCTTCCCAACAGAGAAAACGCATAACCAGAACTACACAAACCTAATCGACAACATGGACCCACATGGCGTTGACTCGTAGAACAAATAACGGGCTGGATTAAAGGATTTCTAAACGCGATTACCAAAGAGGGCCCACAAATCGGTGATACGTACTAAAAGATGGTTAGCACTTAACGAAAGGTGGTTAGACCTTGATGTCGCCGGCGGCTCGACGGAGTTCCCACACGCGGCCGCGACGGTGAGGTGGGGATCCGGAGAATGGCCGAGGCTCGAGCTCGGGGATGGCACGCGCGGTGCACCGCAGCTCCACGAACTTGATGCCGGCGACGCGAGCCCAATGGTCGCGGATATGGGCCCACGACGGCGGAGGCGGAGAAGAAGCTACGGCTCGCAGAAGGCGCCATGACTTCGGCGGCCGAGAAGTTGCGCCACGGATCGCCTCGACTCCGTGAGCAATAAGCACAAGACAAAGTCGAAGAAGAAGGTCCGAGGCGGCCGGAATTGCCACGGCGGCGGAACACCGTGCGCGAGGAAGAAACACCCGCACGACTTCCACGATGCACGAAAGACAGAAACGAGCCCACCGTTAGACTCAGAGGAGGATTGCGATCACGAGGGACCAAGTGACGAGGTTAGAGACTCACGGAGAACTAGCAAGCTCGCGGGACCGCCGCAACCGGAGGCGGAGACGACGATACCGCCCCTGGTGATCCACTGGACGCCAAGGACCCGGGTTGGGCAAAATGGAGGCGGCGTCGAGCGTGGATCACAGCGGTGCGGTCGCGGGCTCGAGGGCGGCGCTAACACGGCGGCGTTGCTCTCGGGTTCTTCTCCGGCCGGAAAGGAAATTTGGGCGGAGAAAACACGAGAATGGACGCGAAGGGTAGTGGATGGGCTCAGTGGGTAGATGAGATCCCGGCGATGCTTCACGGTGACACGAGGACAAAAAGGTGGCGGCGACGAGGACGTGGCAAGCATGCGCGCCGCGGCCGTGAGCTCCGGTGAGTGCGGAGAAGACGAGGTTGATCTTGCCGGTGGGACCCACATGTCGGCCGAGAGCAAAGCGGTGCGAACCGGAGGTTTGATTTGATCAGGATCGCACCGACCGTTGGATCTGAAATGGACGGCTGAGATTGGTGTATGCATTCGGACAGGTCGGTTGCGCACGCGACGTGGATCGTTCGATTTTCATCGGACGGTCGCGATCAATTGGACTCGCGCGCGGTGCGATTAGTTGACGCGACCGAACCAAGTGTGCGAGTCGGACTCGAGCCTGAGTTGGGTTCGGGCCCGAGGAACAGTATTTTTAGAATTTGATTTAAAAGACAGAGAAGGTTTTGGGGAATTTTTAGAGGTAGCTCCTAAGCTCCAAAAATTTCGAAATTTTTATGGTAGCTACTAGAGACAGAGAACAACATTGCATAAATTTTCCAGAACTTTCTATGCACTGAAAAGTTCTGCAGAAAATTCACAAGCTGCTGACCTAGGGTTTGACCAGGTTTTCAACTAGTTTGACTTGGCCATTTGAAATAGCAAATAAAATCTAAAAATTGTGAAATAATTCAGGGAGGTAGATAGGATGATCAAGATGCTAGGAAAAATAGTTTCAGAGGATGATCACAAGTTTGAAGGCTAAGAATCTGATAACAACAATTTCCAATTACAAGAATTAAATTCTACAAATTGGAAATTGCTAGGGAAAATTTGGAAAACTTCCAAATGATTTGAAGAGACAACAAAAGTTTTTATTTCTCCTCAAAATTTTACATTTGAATTACAAACCCTAAGTTAGGGCTGTTACACCAGCCTTGGGGATCCAGGATGTTCCCACAGTATGTGATTTTGTGGATGTTTTTCCTGAAGATTTGCCCGTGATGCCTCCCGTTCGGGACCTGGAGTTCGTTATTGAGTTGCTGCCCTGCACCGCCCTATTTCAAAGAGGTCGACGCATGCCTCCTAATGAGTGGAGGAGTCAAGAAGCAACTAGGTGAGCTGCAAGAGAAGGGTTTTATCCGTCCTAGCTCATCTCCTTGGGGCTGTCCAGTTATCTTTGTGAAGAAGAAGGACAAGACCTTGCGCATGTGTGTTGATTACCGTCCGCTTAATGAGGTGACGGTGAAGAACATGTATCCTTTGCCCCGTATTGATGATCTTTTTGATCATTTGACCGGAGCACGGGTATTCTCGAAGATTGACTTGAGATTGGGCTATCATCAAGTCAGGATTAGGCCGAGAATATTCCGAAGATGGCCTTTGCTACTCGTTATGGTCTTTACGAGTACACCGTCATGTCTTTTGGTTTGACCAATGCTCCTGCTTTATTCATGAACCTTATGAACTCGGTATTCATGGAGTATTTGGATAGGTTTGTGGTGGTATTCATCGATGATATCCTTATCTACTCCAAGAGTGAAGAAGAGCATGCTGAGCATCTTAAGCTTGTGTTGGGCATGCTGCGTGAGCACCAGCTGTATGCAAAATTCAGCAAGTGTGAGTTCTGGTTGAAGGAAGTGGCATTCTTGGGCCATGTTCTTTCAGCAGGAGGTGTGGCTGTGGATCCTAGCAAGGTCAGTGATGTGCTATCTTGGGGTCAGCCCAAGTCAGTCACCGATGTGCGGAGTTTTCTTGGTTTGGCCGGCTACTATCGCCGCTTTATCGAGAATTTCTCCAAGATTGCGAAGCCTATGACCGAATTGCTCAAGAAAGACAAGAAGTTTGAGTGGTCTGCTGCTTGTGATGTGAGTTTTCAGGAACTCAAGAAGCGGTTGACCTCAGCCCCAGTGCTTGTTCTTCCTGATATCCACAAGAGTTTTGATATCTTTTGTGATGCGTCTCGTCAGGGTCTGGGTTGTGTTCTTATGCAGGAGGGCAAGGTAGTGGCCTATGCATCGAGGTAGTTGAGGCCTCATGAACTCAACTATCCTACACATGACCTGGAGTTGGCTGCAGTGGTTCATGCACTCAAAATTTGGCGGCATTACCTGATTGGTAACCATTGTGAGGTGTATTCTGACCACAAGAGCTTGAAGTACTTGTTCACCCAGCCTGATCTGAACCTCAGGCAAAGAAGATGGTTGGAATTGATCAAGGACTATGACATGAGCATCCAGTATCATCCGGGTAAGGCCAATGTCGTTGCGGATGCACTCAGTCGGAAGGTGTATTGCAACATGTTAATGCTCCAAGAGCAGCAGCCTGCCCTCATTGCAGAATTTCAGCGCCTCAATTTGGGTTTTGGCGAGCACGATTCTCTTGCTACCTTGGTTGTGCAGCCAACCTTGGTGGACCAAATCAAGACTGCACAGCAGACAGATATTGGTGTGAGTCAAATCACGCAGAACATCAAGGATGGGACAGCCAAGTGCTTCTCAGAGGATGAGCACAGAGTTGTGTGGTTTGGGCAGCGTCTTGTGGTTCCTAAGGTCATGGAATTGCGGGAGTTGATTCTCCACGAAGCCCATGATTCTCCCTTGTCTATCCATCCCGGGGCTACCAAGATGTATCAGGACCTTCGTCAGAGATTCTGGTGGACCCGAATGAAGCGCGAGATTGCCAAGTTCGTTGCCATGTGCGACGTGTGCTGTCGTGTGAAGGCCGAGCATCAGCGTCCAGCAGGTCTTCTTCAGCCTCTGCTAGTACCTGAGTGGAAGTGGGATTCCGTTGGCATGGACTTCATCACCGGGTTGCCCCGTACTTCTTCTAGGAAGGATACTTTGTGGGTCATCATTGATCGGTTGACGAAGGTGGCCCATTTTCTTCCAGTGCGGGCGAAGATTGATGTGAGTCAGTTAGCAGATCTCTATATATCCCGCATTGTGTGCCTACCTGGTGTGTCACGAACGATTGTGTCAGATCGTGGTTCTCTTTTTACCTCTCGGTTTTGGCATCAGTTGCAAGAGGCCATGGGGACACGTCTTTCTTTCAGTTCGGCTTACCATCCCCAGACTGATGGTCAGACGGAGAGAGTCAACCAAGTGTTGGAAGATATGCTTCGTGCTTGTGTTCTTTCCTATGGGAAGAATTGGGAGAAATGCCTACCGTTTGCTGAGTTTTCCTACAACAACAGCTATCAGGCCAGTCTTGGCATGGCACCATTTAAGGCCTTGTATGGGAGAAGGTGCAGAACCCCATTGAATTGGTCAGAAACTGGTGAGAGACAGTTCTTCGGCCCAGAGTCGGTTAATGAGTCCGAAAGTCAGGTCCAGTTGATTCGCGAGCATTTGCGCGTGGCCCAGTCCAGGCAGAAGAGCTATGCGGATCGCCGTCGCCGTGAGTTGAGCTTTGAGCCCAATGACTTTGTGTATCTCAAAGTCTCACCTTTGAAGGGCCATCAGCGTTTTGGCATCAAGGGTAAGTTAGCTCCTCGGTATGTTGGGCCTTATCGCATCGTCGAGAGAGTCGGGGCTGTGGCATACAGATTGGAGCTGCCAGCTACACTTGAGGGTGTGCATGATGTGTTCCATGTATCCCACCTTAAGAAGTGCCTCCGTGTCCCAACTGAGGAAACTCCGTTGGAGGTTCTCGATGTGCAAGAAGATTTGACCTACCGCAAGCATCCTGTTCGTATTCTCGAGGAATCTGAACAAAGGACAAGGAACCGTGTCATCAAGTTCCTTAAGGTTCAGTGGTCAAACTATTCTAAAGATGAAGCAACTTGGGAGCCGAAAGATCGCCTTCGTGCAGATTATCTATCCTTCTTCTCCTAGCAAACGGAATCTCGGGTCGAGATTCTTGTAAGGGGAGAGAGTTGTAACATCCCAAGTTTCAGACTTGTGTTTCCAATGTAAGAAAATGAGTAAAAATTAAAACTTTTTCTTACATCTTGTATTTCCTGTATGCTTTGGTCAATCGTTGTAAAGAGGTTATGGAAATACAAAGATCACAAGTCATTTTGGGCAACATCCCGCTTCCAAAGCATTCTTGTTAAATCTTGTGATCATCTCCTGAAATATTTTTCTAAGTTCTAGGGTTGTGGTGAGACACCTCTGAAAAATTTCACAATCTTTGGAAGTTGTTTGAATCCTTTTGGAGGCAAGTCAAACCAATTTAAACCCTGGTCAAACCTTGGTCCAGCACTTTGCAGAATTTTTGGAGAAAAATGCACTACATAAAAACTTGTGAAAATTTTGCACAAGGTTGATATCTAAGTCAGCAAGCTCCTGTAAAAATTTCAAAATTTTTGGAGTTGTATTGCTACCTCAAATAAATTCCCTAAGTCTCAGCTCAATTTAAAACCCCAAAACCTAGGGTTCACTGTTCCTCGGGTGCGGACCAGACTCGGGCATGAGTCAAAGCCCAGTCACCCGTCTCGGTCGAGCCAAGTCCACCAGTGACTTTGGGTGCGTGTGTTCGGGCGTTGGATTAGGATCCAACGTCCACGACCTCCCTACCATTTCTAAGTCTGGGGCGATCTCGGGTGCTCTGGACCGTCCGATTTTGATAGGAGGGCTCACAACCTCCCCGACCTCCCTCCGCTGTTCTTCTTCTTCCTCCTTCCGCCGTACGCGAGCATGCGCGTGCGCAGGTGAGCAGGGCGGTGTGTGGTCAACTTGTGGGGCCCGGCAACGGCTCTGAGCCTCGCTTTTGCCCATGTCAGGAACGGTGCTACCCTAACCATACCTGCTCTCTCCTCGTTTCTCGCGCGGCAGCACCTTTTGACCCATCGCCATTAAGCCTCCGTCCTCGTGCCCCGTTGGACTTCTGGCTACTTGAGCACCTCCGAGGTCCTCCGCTAGCCCCTTCACACTCCCAGACACCCCAGCTTCCTCTCGTTATTAGTTGGGTGCAAAACCACCGAGTGCATCTCACCCCACCATTTTCGAGCTTCGGAGCTCTTCACGGCTGGTAGTGTTCCAGTGGATCTCTTGCACTAATCTTTACCCCTCTGAGCACCTCTGGTCGTCGTCAAGTTGTGCCCTAATCCCATTTTGGTTGGTCTCCCCAGGAGCAACTAGATTTGGATTTTTGGGTTTCGCGGCCGTTGGTGGAGGTTCGTCGTTCCCAACTCCAGTGAGTGTCCCCTGTGCAATTCCTTTCTCCTTGACCACCCCTTGGTCATCGTGAAGCTATCCTGACCTTTCTTTTTGCCTCTGTTGACTCAGAGCACTTTGTCGCCGTCATCTTCTCCAGCTCCGGTGAACTGCTCCGCCGCTGGGTCTCCTCCGATTTCCCTCGATCCTCCCCTGCACTCGGGTAAGTTCACATTAGTCCTTTAGAGCTTAAGGTCTAGCTAGCTAAGCTCGTGGCGCTTGTTTTCGCCGTTTTCGGTTTTTCCCGGAAACTTGTCCTCCGCCCTTCTCCAGCTCGCCGGCGATTTAGGCCCGCTCCGCCGTCGAGGATACCTCCGTTAGGTTCGCAATAGTATTGCGCTCGTTTTGGTACCTTTAGTTAGCTCTGCCGTGGCCGTGGTCGTCGGCGCCGTGCCGACGAGCAAATCGCGGAGTTCTGTACTTTGTCGGGTTTCCGACAAGTCCCCAGACCTCCTCGGTTGCATCTCAACCATTGAGGACCTCCCTAGGACTAGATCTGGACCCTTAGATCATTTCCGTAAAACCCTTAAGTGCATGACCTCCCCCTAGCTTAATCCTGACCTTTGAGACCTCCTTAGGTCGAATCTTAGCCGTTGGATCTGGCTCCGTGAAAAATCTTAAGCGCTAGGACCTCCCCTGGTTAGATCCTAGCCGTTCAAGACCTCTTTAAACTCAATCCGAGCCGCTAGGACCACTCTGCAAAAAAGACCTCCTGGGTCTTTTGGTAAAACCACCACGCATACCACCCTTGGGGTCCTCTTTGTAAGAAACCAGCCCTGGTCTTTTATAAAGAAAACCCCGGACCTCCTCCTCGAGTTGATCCTGGCCGTAGACGACCTCCCCAGGTTTAGATCTGAGCGTTAGATCTTCTTTGCTAAGTCCTTAGTCCCAGGACCTCCCTCCGCGTTAATCTAGACCGTTTAGGACCTCCCCGATTAAATCTGGACCGCTGAAGACCTCCCCCATGAGATCTGATCCACCCAGGACCTCCCTCGTTTAAATCCCATCCGTCCAGGACCACCCTGGGTAGATCTTGACCGTTCAGGACCTCCTAGGGGGGATCTGAGCCGTTAAGATCTCGTCTATTCAAAAGTTGACCTTAAGACCTCCCCTTGGAGCTCTGGACCGCCCGATCTTGATCTGATGGTCACGACCTCCGTTAGACTCGTGGAGCTCGTAGCGCGTGCGCTGTGCATCAACTCGTCGGGGCCGTTAGATCTAATCTTAACGGTCACGACCTCCTCCATGCGCTTGGAGATCTTTCACGTGCGCTGTGCATGCACTGCTCGTAGCCGTTGGATCTCATCTCAGCGGCCACGACCTCCCCATTTTCGTTAAGTCTGTTAGACCTCCCGAGAGCTCAAATTTTCAAAGTATTTGGATTGTTCAAATTTCAAAAGTGCATAACTTTGTCATTTAGCTCTTTTTTTGAATGATTCCAGTTGCTTTAGCTCATTGTAGAATAAACCTTAATCTAAGAATAAATTTAGGCACTGTTATGTGGCAGAAAATGATATAAACTGCATGAACTTGTTTAATATAAAATGGTTGTCTAGAAATTCATTAAAAATTTGTAAAATGCATAACTTATTCTTTGTAATTCCAAACTGAGCAAACTAAATTTTGTTAAAACCCACTAGGAATGTACTGTAATGTAGAATAGGTCTTAATATGATCCTTGCCACTGAAGTTAATGATCTACTAGTTTTAGAACTTAGAAAAATCATAAGTAATTCATTTCAACTCCAAATGAAGTAAACTCAACTTTGTTGTTCTTAGGATGACCTTATCTACCTATCGTAAAAATTTCAGGTTCCAGATCATTCTAGAAATTTTTGCCATGAACAGTAGCCGTAATTCATTTAATTAGAATTTTTCAGGCTGAGAGAAATTGATTAGGTCATAACTTTTTCATGCTAAGTCCAAATAAAGTAATTGTTGTTCCTAAAATTGTATAAAATCAACCTCTTACTGATGTATAAATTTCATGGGATATGGATGTCTTTTGCTGTTGAGTTTTGTTTGGTGTTCTTCGTTTTTATCGGGTTTTAAGAGTTTATTGAACCTGAGAATCCTCCTCTGCAGCAAGAGCAATTCCAGCAAGGCAAGCAGTTTGATCATGATAATCCCTATATTTTCAAGTATTTATATTGTTTACAAATTCTACGTATGCATTGCTAGTTTGTGTTAAACTATTGTCGTTAGTTGACCTAGTAGATGTGTTTCCTTAGGCAAATGATTATCCTCTACTACCATGAGCCTAGGTTATTGTTGTGATTTAGAGTTCGTGGATGAGCTCTTGTCACTTAGTAGTCTTGCGGATTAAGTGCTTAGCCATGCTTAGCTTCCGGTAGAAATGGGCGGTTATCGACTTGTCGATAACCTTGATCACATAAAACATATTATCACTTATGATTTCAGCCTTGTGCCATGTTTACTTGTGAAAACTAAAACCTAAAAAAAATGATTTAGACTTGGGCACAATGGTATGATTGGTGTGCTTTTGGGTGTGACTGGAATGGTGCCCGGGTCATTAAGGACCGAGTTACTTGCGCCACCGTACTGAGCATTTTGCATGCTAACCATACTAGAGGGTATGGGGCCTCTCTTGACTTAGTACTTTGGCGTGTATTGGCTTTGGGTCGCAGGGAGTCGCAGGAGGGATGGTGTTGGGAGCATTGTAGTGTCCGAAAGGCTTCACCCGTGATGGGATTTGTTGTCTTTCGGCTTGCAATGTAAGCGTATGGGTTTCTATCCATACGAGCGGCTCGTAGTTAATGCACAATATTGGAAAGTGTCTCGTAGGACTTAGCTGTGCCGTGCACTTGTAAGTGTGCTTTGTGGCTTAAAGGCGGTCCAAGTGTGGGTACATTGGTACACCCCACAGGTTAAAACTATTCGAATAGCCTCGTCCTAGGTTATGGACACGCTCGGATCGCCCGTGAGAACTAGACTACAACCTTTAATTAAAACTTGATGGGTGGTACGAATTGGGGATTCGTGCTATGTTGTGGTGGCTATTGGGATAGTCACTTCCAGGTGGTTACTTGTATTTATCATTATTTCGCTGTTATTTCGACAACAAAACAGATTTGCAAACCTGTTTTTCAATGTATTACATTATTGCAAATAAAGTTGGCTTTGCGCGAAATGAGACATACAACCTCCACTTAAATAAGTCTGCATGTAGCATATGGTTAGGTCTGCTATTCCACACGTCAGTCTTGCGAGTACCTTGTGTACTCATTGTTCTTGCTTAAATGTAAATTGTTGCAGAGGAAGAAGGTGAGCTCGAAGGGTCTCACTTTTGTGAGCTGTGTTGTGGCAGTATTCGGGGCGACTAGCTTGGCGGCCCGGTCGGTTGCCTTGTGGGTTATGTTGGCTAACCGGTCGACTTTTGTTCTTAGCCATCTTATGACGCTTCCGCTGTCATTCTTGTGTATTGTGTTATTTGGCCGGTCGGCTCTTTTGTAATAACTTTATGTATGTATGTCGTTGTTGAACTTAGTGTCAAACGTTGTATGGAAATGATGTATGATTTTGTGATGATGAGCATGCGCTGCAATTCTGGGAAGCACATGTCCATCGAGGCTTAGGATATTTAATTAGTAATGCTAGAACCATATGGAGGTCAAGTATTACTAGTTAAATACCCCGGGTCCTCACATCTTCATTTATCATTGTACGAAGTAGGCACATTTCGATTTCTTGATAATATTCATCCACGATGCGATCTCCTTGTACCAGACGCTTTAACCGCAAATGTAATTCATGAGTGTAGTATGCAGGAACAAAACATCATCTCATCTCTCGCTTCATTTCCTCCTAATGGAGATAATCATGCCCCACACGGTGGAATTCAGCATGGACTTGTGTAATACCCCAAGTCTATTTAAGTGAAAAGAAAGAATTAGAGAGAAGGACCAACTAGAAAAAAAAAGAATTAACAGAGGATTAGACGTGGTTTCTGCAATTATTCGATAACCTGGGCCTCAGGCTTTGGCCCAAGAGGGCCCACCACGAGATAAAGAAGGGGTCATCACACACGAGGCGCCACCGCTCTGAAGATCCCGTGAACGAGAGCGCCCGCCTCCTTGCGCCGTCTCCTTCGGGTGCTGCCAACCAAGGAGAAGAAGAGGAAGAGGAAGAGGAAGGGAAGGGAAGAGGGAGAGGATCTTCTTCGTAGGGGTGGTTCGTCGTCTCCCTTCGATTCTTCAAGGTTGGGGGATTGGTCCCGGAGGTAGCACCCTCTTTACATCCTTCGTTCCCACGCGGTTAAGGCAAGTACTCTGTTTGATAGAGTAATTATGAATTATTTGATAGTGAGTGCTAGCATTTTGATACATATTAGTTATGCTTGGTTGATAGTGTGATATGTTGATTAAAGATGGTAAATACTTATGATACGAATGATTGTTACTCATGTATGATGTTGATGTTGTTCATGATTACTGCGAAATTGTAATTGTTCATGTGCACCATGAGAGCATACATAAGACTTGGTCACATGGTGACCAGGTATGCATATTCGAGGTCCCCGTCATGTAGATGACGGGCTTGAGGTCTACACATTCGTGGAATGTGGGCATTGAAAAGAGGTCCTCATCAGGAAAACGATGGGCTTTTGGTCCCCACACTTGTGGAGTGTGGGCTTGAGGTCCCCTTTACTTGCGGAGTATTGGGCAATTGGTCCCTGCGCTTGCGAGCACAGGCATGGTATGCGGCGACGGATGCATATCTCGCATTACCGTTAAAATACGAAAAAGAGTGGAAGATAAAAGATGCATTGCATATTTTCATTCATACATCATGAGCTATGTTTCCGAGTAAAGCTTTGGATTTGAATGTTATTGCTGTAATTATGAGGTTAATGATTCTTTTTGGCACTTGCTGAGTCTTTAGGCTCACTCTTGCTTTTGTTGTGTTTTAGGTACCTTCTGCAAGAACAGCATGCATGGGAGGGAGTAGACTTGAGTTGGAGTCACACACTACCACACATCTTTACAAGTTGATTAATTCTTTTAGATCGTCCATTAATAATTAAGTGATCTGCTTAAGAAATGATCATGGTTAGGCCTTATGCATCGAGGTTCTTTGTAATAATGATGAGAAACGTATTTTGGATATCATTGAATATGTTCTAGTTGATTAGCCTGTTTCTAATGCTTAGTGATGATATTGGATGTTGGAATATTTATTTATGATATTCTTTATCCATTGGAACCTCCGTATAGTTAACTATACAAAGGAGGTTCTGCCGGAATTTGATAAATTTTCCTAGGTTAGATTTGTTTAATGATTCTTTAGTAGCATTCCAGGCTCATGTTGGGCTAGGGTGTTACAACTTGGTTCCACCAAGTGATAGCATATCCTTTAAACTCAATTACAGCAAGCTTCGCCTTCTTTTTTTTTGCAGATTCATCATGTAAATCAAAAATTTGATCCACCTTGGTCTCCCACTCAAAGAATGCATCAACATCCTCCTTGCCAGTGAATGGAGGTATGGACACCTTAACTCTGCCCAAACCACTATCCTCTTGGCATCGTTCAGGGTCATCATGCCGTCGGTCACGGCGACCGTCATAATCACCAAAACGATAGTCATCATAATCACCAAGGTGAACAAAATTGTCAGCTCGACGTTCGTCAAAACCACCAAGGCGACCATGAAGAGCACGTCAATGGTCATCGTAGTCATCAAAGTCAGCATCATTAGCAAAGCCAACGAATGCAACAGGAACTCGTTGAGCATGGCCAACAAATTGTGGCCGAGCATGAGCCACGGCAAAGTTGTCGAGGCCACCTCTTCAACCCCGACCAACACCATGTCCTCAGTCAATGGTAGCTGCGACTACAAGGTGTGGTGCCTCGTTCTCCAAATGTGTACTTCCATCATCAACACGATCACCATCGTTCAGTGGAAACTCCGTTGGATTTGCTGCAAGTGGTGCCTGTGGTGGTGTAATCTACAGACCTTGCATCTGTCGCATGAGTTGTGCCATTTGTGTACTCATCTCCTGGAACTCTTCTAGAGAAAAACTCGCACCGGTGTTTGAAGTTGAATGTGAGGACCCGGAATATTTAACTAGTAACACTTAACCTCCAAATGGTTCTAGCATTACTAATTAAACATTCTAAGCCTCGATGGACATATGCTCCCCAGAATTGCAGCATATGCACATCATCACAAAATTATACATCAATTCCATACACATACATCACTAAGTTCAACAACGACATAAAGTAAAGTTATTACAAAAGAGAGCCGACCGGCCAAATAGAATAATATACAAGAATGACAAATGAAGCAAATGTGCCATAAGATGGCTAGAACAAAAGTCGACCGGTTAGCCACACACCCACAAGGCAACCGACCGGGCGCTAAGCTAGTCGCCCATAGCTACCACAACACGACTCACAAAAGTGAGGCCCTTCAGCTCACCTTCTTCCTCTCGCAATGTAACAATTAAGCATAGCATCCGAGTACAAAGATTGTCTTTGTACCTTAAGATCGACGTGTGGAATAGCGCACCTATTCATAAACTACATGCAAGCTTATTTAGGTGGAGGTTGTATGTCTCATTTGCATGAAGCCAATTTTATTTGCAATAATGTAATACCTTTTAAAAACAAGTTTGCAAATCTGTTTAGTTATCAAAGTAATGATGAAGTATGATACATACAAGTAACCACTGGAAGTGACTATCCCAATAGTCACCACAACATAGCACGAATCCCGATTCGTACCACCCATCAAGTTTTAATTTAAAAGGTTGTAGTCTAACTCTTGAAAGACCTCCCCAAGCGTGTCCATAACCTAGGGCGAGGCTATTCGAATAGTTTTAACCTGCAGGGGTGTACCAATGTACCCACACTTGGCATCGCCTTTAAGCCAAAAGCACACTTAGTAGGTATGCCGCACGGCTAAGTCCTACGAGACGCTCCAATATTGTGTACTAACTACGAGCCGCTCGTATGGGTAGAAACACCATACGCTTACATTGCAAGCGAAAGACAACAAATCCCATCCCGTGAAGTCTTTCGGACACTACAATGCTCCCAACACCATCCCTCCCGCGCCTCCTGCGACCGAGCCAATACACGCCAAAGTACTAAGTCAAGAGAGGTCCCATACCCTCTAGTGTGGTTAGCACGCTAAAATGCTTGGTTTAGTGTAACAAGATGTTCGGTCCTTGTTGACTTAGGCACCATTCCAGTCACACCCGAGAATCACACCAACATACCATTGTGCCCAAGTCTAAATCATTTTGCTTTTAGTTTTAGTTTTCACAAGTAGACATGGCACAAGGTGGAAATCATAAATCATAATAAGTTTTGTGTGATCAAGGTTATCGACAAGTCGATAACCGCCCATTTCTACCGAAGCTAAGCATGGCTAAGCAATTAATTCGCAACTACTAAGTGACAAGAGCCCATCCACGAACTCTAAATCACAGCAAGTAACCTAGGCTCATGGTAGTAGAGGATAATCATTTGCTAAGGAAATGCATCTACTAGGCCAACTATTAAAACAAAGTAGCAATGCATACATAGAATTTGTAATCAACATAAATACTTAAAATACTGGGATTAACATGATCAAACCGCTTGCCTTCTTGTTGTTGCTCAATTGGTTGCGGAGGATCGTTCTGGATTACCGCAAATGTCTAATCCTAAGCGAAAGGCGAAAGAACCAAGAACAACCAATAAGACGAGCCACAAATAAACAAAAGAGCAAGCAAAACTTAACCAAATGCGACGAAATTTACATATAAGGTAGAATACGAATATACCTAGACATAGAAACTGGAAAACCTAATTTGGATTTGTGGTGCAAAAGATAATGCATAAAAATACATTTTCTACCATAATTAGCACTGTAGCAAAAATATTTTCTAGAGAGATTTTGAAGCTGGAATTTTTATGGTAGCTACCTACTGGTATAGAGGTAACCCATATAAAATTTCAGGTCATTTGGAGTTAAAGTGATTTAGTTATGATTTTCTAAGATGCAAAATTGGCATAATGCACTTTCCAGAGCATAAATATGTTCAAAACTAATTTTACAGAGAAGTATACCAACAGAGGGATTTTCTAGAATTTATCAAATATATTTTGCATTTACAGAGAATTACTTGTGCATTTTATAAGTCTTCCGAATTTTCTAAATGCTAAAAATAGGTACTAACTCATTAATCAAGGTTTCTGTTACAATCTTGGACCTACCATCATTTTTATATTAACATTGGGTTAATAACAAATTTATCAAGGTTGGAATCATTCATTTTGGACATACACAGAGCAAGATATGCATTTTCTAAAGTTTTATTCATTTTCCGAATATTCAAAATGACAGAAATCAAGTTATTCCTAGTTATACAATTTTCTGCTACTGGAACATGCTTAAATCCATTTTTATAATAAGCTAAAGTGATAACATAATTTATTACAGTTGGAATTAACTAAAAAGTAGCTAAAATGAATTAGTTATGAGTTTCTAAAGTTTTTACATCATTTTCAGTCGTTAAATAAATACTTACCGAAATACAGAACAACCCAAAACAAAGAAAACGACGTGGACGCCCGTGGGCGTAGATTTAAAATCCAACGACCCACGACGCTGGAAATAGCGCCGCGCCAAACCTACTCGGGGTCCACCGTTGGATCAAGATCCAACGGCCCAAACGAGTGCATGCAACCGGACGATGCGGTTGCCTCGGTGAACCACGACCGCAGATCTAAAGATGAACGGCTTAGAACCCACATCTAACCGGAAGGTCCGATTGCACACATGATCTCAGCCGCAGATCGCGAGATGGACGGTCCAGGATGATGAGGGGAACCGGAGGGTCCGAACGCATACAAGATCTAGGCCGTTGATCAAGGGATCGACGGTGGCTATTGATTGAAGTTCAAAAGGGATGCTGACACGTGGGACACGCATGTCAGTGACCTTGAGTCACACACGTGGACTTTCAGCACACGAGCACAGGATGCGCTGGCCCACCCGTCGGTGACTGACAGGGAGTTTTTAGGACAGCGATTAATTACCGAAACTAATGATTAGCAGTTTAATGTGTCCTAATGATTGGCACAGAAGTGGTTTAAGCGGTTTAGGACAAAATTATTGCTAATAATGATTAGCAATAAAAGGATGTAAAAGAGACACTAATGACTTACGGATTTCAAATCTAAGCCTCACGGGCCCACAAGTCGCTGACACAATTGCGGATTAAGACACAATAATGACATGCAATGATCACCAATGATTAGGCAATTCGTGCCTAAACAAATGACGAAACGGAGTTCCTCCCGGCAAAACCCCGAGCTACTTCCACGGCTTATCGCCGCGACACCGTCGCGGCGGCGTCAACCAAGTAGTGAAATGGAATCGCAATAACCTTACGGACCTAGTGGTGGCAATCACGCCGCGGTGAGGACTAGAACGCCGCTAGCCGAAAATGAAAACGGAGCCTTTATCGCTAAGTACGAAAATAGCGAGAAGCTCACCGCGAGCCTAGGATGCGGTGCCAAAGCTTCTAAGGACTAATAAGAAGCTACCTTAGCGACGAAAGCTTCAAAGATGGCCGAGATGCTTGATCACGGTGGAAGCTCGCGGACACGAAGAAGAAAGGTTGAAAATGACCCCGAGCCAAATGAGTGATCCCAAAGCATCGGATAGCTTTATTAAGGTTCACAGAGGCTACATGAGCAAGTAATTAGAAAGGAGCACTCACCGGTGAGGAAGAAGATGACCAAAATCGGCCGAATTTGAACAAACCCCAAATTGGACAATTCCTGAGAATCAAATCCAAAATTAAGTGAGGGGAAATGTTCAAGGAAGTAAATAGATAAGGTTAGGGCAAAGAAACATGAAGGAGGACCACTGGAACACCAAGAACACCAATGGAGCTCCACGGTCAACAATGGCGGTTTGCCATTTTCGAGGTATTAAGCTCCCACACTGTGAGTGAAGCTTGGTGGTGGTCTAAAGAGATACTAGGAAGCAATGAGGGTGCTTATAAAGCCAAGAAAGTGTTAGGTTTGCACCACACTTCTTTCGGCGGCAAACGCATAAAGCACCACGCACGGCCGACAAGGAAAAGAGGTGTAGACGTGCATTAGGGCATGGCCTGGCTCAATGTACCGCCCATACCCCTACACGTCGGCTATGGTGGCTTTAGGGAGCAAGAAATGACCTCACCATGCCTTGCACTGTTTTCGCACGGCGGAAGGTTGAAGATGACCAGCGCAAAAGCTCGGGCGATTCACAGCCGTTGGATGAGACACGAACGGCTGAGATAGTGCCACGCCTACGGGCTTTAAAACACAACGGAGAGGATGCGAACCCTACGATTAGAATTGAACGGCTCAGATAGCTCCACGTTGCAATTCAAATTACAACGAAGGGGTACGCGAGCGTTGGATCTTAATCCAACGGCTCAGATTCAAAAATGCAACCGGAGGGTCCGAAGGTTTCGGCGCATCTCGACGGTTGGGTGGAGATTTAACGGTTGACAATCAATCTTGCAACCGGAAGGTCCGAAGTCTTACACGCGCGCGGCTGTGCGATTTCGATCCAACGGTCGAGATCGATTGCGCGCTTTAAAGAGTGGCTCGGTGCGTTTAGTTGACTGGACCGAATCAAATGGCTCGAGCCCGAGTCTGACTCGAGCCCAACCAACAAGAAACCACGCTTTGACTTTAAAATTAGAACAGAGACCTTGAAGGATTTATTTGAGGTAGCAAATTAACTCCAAAATTATGAAATTTTTACAGAGCTTGCTAACTCAGATATCAACCTCGTGTAAAATTTTCAGAGGTTTTCATACTGTGAATAAATCTCCAAAAATTCTGCAAGGCTCTGTTTTAATGTTTGACTAAGAGTCAAACAGTTTGATCGCTCTAAAAATATTCAAACAATTTCTAAAAATTGTGAAATTTTTCAGAGGGTCACATACCATCACATGGACTTAGGAAAATATTTTCAGAGGATGATCATAAGATTTGACAAGATGGCTTTTGGAATGCCAAGGTTTGGATCAAAAGGACTTGTGACAATGTAATTCCATAATTCTTTGAACAAGAATTGATTGGCACAACAGGAAATACATGATGTAAGAAAAAGTTTTAATTTCTACTGATTTTCTTACATTTGAAACACAAGCCCAAAATTTGGGATGTTACAACTCTCCCCCCCTTACAAGAATCTCGACCCGATATTCCGTTTACTCGGAGAAGAAAGAAGGAAAATCGCACGGCGATCTTCGCGCTCCCAAGTTGCTTCATCTTCGAATGGTTTGACCACCGAACCTTAAGGAACTTGATGGCACGGTTCCTCGCTCTCCGCTCAGATTCCTCAAGAATACTGAGCAGGATGCTCGCGTGAGGTCAAATCCTCCCGCACATCGAGTTTCCAACGGAGTTTCCTCGGTCGGGACACGGAGGCACTTCTTGTGTGAAACATGGAACACATCATGCACCCTCAAGTGCAACCGGTAGCTCCAATCAGAGGCAATCGCCCAACTCTCTCGATGATGCGATAAGGCCCAACATATCGAGGAGCCAACTTGCCCTTGATGCCAAAACGCGATGGCCCTTCAAGGGTGAGACTTTGAGATACACAAAGTCATTGGGCTCAAAGCTCAACTCACGGCGACGACGACCGCATAGCTCTTCTCGCTGGATCGGGCGTGCGCGCGATGCTCGCGATCAATCGAACTTGACTTTCGGCCTCATTGATCGACCGGGCCAAAACGCCGCTCACCGATTTCACCGGTTCAATGGGGTTCGCATCTCCTCCCATACAAAGCCTCAAATGGTGCCATGCCAAGATCGGCTGAAATCTGTTGTTGTAGGAGAACTCAAAGAAATGGTAGGCACTTCTCCACTTCTTCCCATAGGAAAGAACACAAGCACGAGCATATCTTCCAACACTTGGTTGACTCGCTCGTCGACCATCGATCCCGAGGATGAAAGGTCAGATTGAAATGAAGGCGGGTCCCCATAGCCTCTTGCGGACTATGCCAAAACCGCGAGGTGAAAAGCGCACCACGATCGTAAATAATCGTCTTGACACACCGTGAAGACTCACAATCCTCAAGACATAAAGTTCGCCAAAGGCCCCACACGGCCGAGTCTTGACGGGAAGGAAATGTGCCACTTTAGTCAACCCGTCGATCACGACCCAAATAGCATCATTCCCTTTGGACGAAAGGGCAATCCGTGATGAAGTCCATGCCAACCGAATCCCACTTCCATTCGCACCGCAAAGGTCAAGAAGACTCGCTGACGCTGATGCTCGCCTTCACACGACAAAGACACGCCGCACTCGACAACGAACACGCAATCTCGCGCTTCATTCGGGTCCACCAGAATCTCTGACGAAGATCCTGATACATCTTGGTAGCCCCGGGGTGAATAGACAAAGGAGAATCATGGGCTTCGCGGAGAATCAAATCCCGCAATTCCATGACCTTAGGGACCACAAGACGCTGCCCAAACCACACAACGCCATGCTCATCCTCTGAAAAGCACTTGGCTATCCCATCCTTGATGTTCTGCTTGATCTGGCTCACACCAACATCCGCTCACTGCGCGCCTTGATTTGGTCCACCAAGGTTGGAATATCCTCGGTCCCGATCGACTTGATGATAGCCCAATCTCAAGTCAATCTTGGAGAAGACTCGTGCTCGGTCAATTGATCGAAAAGATCATCAATACGGGCAAAGGATACTTGTTCTTCTACCGTCACCTCATTAAGCGGACGGTAATCAACACACATGCGCAAGGTCTTGTCCTTCTTCTTCACAAAGATAATCGGGCAGCCCCAAGGAGATGAGCTAGGACGGATAAAACCCTTCTCTTGCAGCTCACCTAGTTGCTTCTTGACTCCTCCACTCATTAGGAGGCATGCGTCGACCTCTTTGAAATAGGGCGGTGCAGGGCAGCAACTCGATCACAAACTCCGGATCTCGAACAGAGGCATCCTGGCAAATCTTGAAAGACATCCGCGAAGTCACACACCGTGGGGACGTCGCGAATCTCCAATGCCGGCCGCTTCAAGGACATAAAGATGGGGTTCTCGCAATCGCGGTGAAAACCCAACTGTTCACTGAAGGGTGGTGAGGTAGACAATCTTCTGCACAATCGATTTGCCCCAAGTGTTGGGACAACCAATCCATGCCAAGAATCACATCCAAGCGTCTGAGTCGAGTAGGATAAGATTCGCCAAGAATCCCACTCCTTCGATGTGGATAGGAACATCCCAAGCATACTTGGTCACTCTCAATTCCGAACCCGAGAGCGAATCAAGATGGAATCCCCAAAGGAACACAAAGAAGTCCACAATCAACAAAGAAAAGACCTCGAAATAAAAGAATGCGAAGCCTCGAGTCAAATAAAGCGTAGCGGGATGTAAATTAACAAGGAGCGTACCCAACACAACGTCCGGCGCCTCTGTGCCTCCTCACCCGAGATGTGGTTGACTCGACCACTCCCGACACCACGGGTCTTCGGATCACCTTCGGTCGTGTGTGACCATTCCGCGTCCTCCATTAGGACGAGGGCTGCTCCATCCTCGAGGGCAGCTGCTAGCATAATGGCCCTTCTTGTTGCGGTAGCAGGTAACATCGCAGCGGGGTTGCGGGCGCAACTTTCTTCTTGGTCGCGAGTGCGTGTGGTCAAACACGGCTGCGGGGACGAGCAATCGTGCCGACGCCTTGGCGGTGGTGAAGCCAAAGCACGAGCCCTGGTGTGGGCCCAACACGGGGACGAGTGAGGCCAGCCTGTGCAGACCGATGTGCCTCCCACTTGCGCTTGCGGGACTCACCCAGCGCCTTCGCCTTGTGCTCGGCGACGATGGCCTTGTCAACCAAGGCCTGGAAGTCAGCAAAGTCCACTATAGATAGCTTGTCCTGCAGCTCCTCGGACAACCCATCCATGAACTTCTCCTGTTTAGCCTCATCAGAGGCCACCTCTCCCGGAGCATAACGAGCCAAGTGGTTAAACTCGTAAAGATACTCCGAGACAGACTTGCGCCCCTGCTTAAGCGCAAGAAACTCCTTCTTCTTGAGCTTCATCAGGCCATCAGGAATGTGGGCCCGACGGAAAGCAGATCGAAACTCATCCCACGAGACAACGTGTCCTGCGGGCTGCATGGCGAGAAAGTTCTCCCACCAAGATAGTGCTGCACCCTCAAGCTGATGGGATGCAAAGAGTGCCCGCTCCTGCTCCTGGCACTGAGCGATATTGAGCTTTCGCTCAACAAGACGCAGCCGCCGTGCGTCCAAGGATCCTCCGACGAGAAAGTGGGTGGCTGCGTGCGGAGAAACTCCGCAAGCCCACCACGAGGCGTGGCCACCACCTCCGTGATCTGAAGCGGCGGGAGCGGAGGTGTTCCTCGCAATGACCTCCAAGATACGGGTCTGGTCCATGCGATTCCGCTCGATCTGAGCGTAACCTCACCATGGTCTGAGGAGGGGAAGCTCCTCATCGAACCACCCGATCGTTGTTGCGAGTGGTTCTTGTCATCCTGCTCCACAAAAATAGGTTAAAACTCAACTCCGGACAGAGACAAAGAAAACTACTAACCTCTTAACAAAACACTCTTTAAAGGCTCAAGTATCAACATAAAATTGCAGCAAGGTCATAAAGATAACAACCATCTTCTGTTATGACTAACTCGTATGGAAAACGAGTAATCAATTTTCAGAAGACAAATTTCAGAGCACTAACTTCTGCTCGAGACAGCTAGGAACAGGTGAAAATCACACTAAAGGAGGGTTAGACCCTAAGCTAACTCATATCACTTCTTACCAGTTAACCCTACAAGTTTTTAGTGGAATTAACCTCTCATTTCAGCACTTTTACTACCTAAATGCTGGCTGTCCAGAATTGTCTTGCTTGCTGTCCAGATTTCTCCATTCAACTTATGGCGAAATTTGTAGCTCCCAAGAGCTCTAATCTTCTCAAGACAGCCATACTTTTTATTTTATAACTCTCATGATGTCCCCAAAACCAATCTACTCGATAAACAACTATCTTTTGGAAGAAGATGAGAGGAAACTCAGCTTTCAAATTCAGTTTAGAAAGGAGGTGAGATGAGCAAACTAGGATAGATGAGAAGTAAAATCTGAGAACTTACTTAAGATTTTCAGGAAAGCACTGATATTTGGAAAGTAAGTTTTCAAAATATACTAGGGACGACCAAGCTAGGGGTTTCTACGGTCAGTATGGCTCTGATACCAACTTTGTGAGGACCCGGAATATTTAACTAGTAACACTTAACCTCCAAATGGTTCTAGCATTACTAATTAAACATTCTAAGCCTCGATGGACATATGCTCCCCAGAATTGCAGCATATGCACATCATCACAAAATTATACATCAATTCCATACACATACATCACTAAGTTCAACAACGACATAAAGTAAAGTTATTACAAAAGAGAGCCGACGGCCAAATAGAATAATATACAAGAATGACAATGAAGCAAAATGTGCCATAAGATGGCTAGAACAAAAGTCGACCAGTTAGCCACACAACCACAAGGCAACCGACCGGGCCGCTAAGCTAGTCGCCCATAGCTACCACAACACTCACAAAAGTGAGGCCCTTCAGACTCACCTTCTTCCTCTGCAATGAACAATTAAGCATAGCATCCGAGTACAAAGATTGTCTTTGTACCCGCAAGACTCGACGTGTGGAATAGCGCACCTATTCATAAACTACATGCAAGCTTATTTAGGTGGAGGTTGTATGTCTCATTTTGCATGAAGCCAATTTTATTTGCAATAATGTAATACCTTTTAAAAGCAAGTTTGCAAATCTGTTTAGTTATCAAAGTAACAGAAGTACGGATACATACAAGTAACCACACGGAAGTGACTATCCCAATAGTCACCACAACATAGCACGAATCCCGATTCGTACTCACCCATCAAGTTTTAATTTAAAAGGTTGTAGTCTAACTCTTGAAAGACCTCCCAAGCGTGTCCATAACCTAGGACGAGGCTATTCGAATAGTTTTAACCTGCAGGGTGTACCAATGTACCCACACTTGGGATCGCCTTTAAGCCAAAGCACACTTCAGTAGGTATGCAAACACGGCTAAGTCCTACGAGACGCTTTCCAATATTGTGTATTAACTACGAGCCGCTCGTATGGGTAGAAACACCATACGCTTACATTGCAAGCCGAAAGACAACAAATCCCATCCCGGTGAAGTCTTTCGGACACTACAATGCTCCCAACACCATCCCTCCTGCGACCTCCTGCGACCGAGCCAATACACGCCAAAGTACTAAGTCAAGAGAGGTCCCATACCCTCTAGTGTGGTTAGCACGCTAAAATGCTTGGTTTAGTGTAACAAGATGTTCGGTCCTTGTTGACTTAGGCACCATTCCAGTCACACCGAGAATCACACCAACATACCATTGTGCCCAAGTCTAAATCATTTTGCTTTTAGTTTTAGTTTTCACAAGTAGACATGGCACAAGGTGGAAATCATAAATCATAATAAGTTTTGTGTGATCAAGGTTATCGACAAGTCGATAACCGCCCATTTCTACCAAGCTAAGCATGGCTAAGCAATTAATTCGCAACTACTAAGTGACAAGAGCCCATCCACGAACTCTAAATCACAGCAAGTAACCTAGGCTCATGGTAGTAGAGGATAATCATTTGCTAAGGAAATGCATCTACTAGGCCAACTATTAAAACAAAGTAGCAATGCATACATAGAATTTGTAATCAACATAAATACTTAAAATACTGGGATTAACATGATCAAACTGCTTGCCTTCTTGCTGTTGCTCAATTGGTTGCGGAGGATCGTTCTGGGATTACCGCAAATGTCGAATCCTAAGCGAAAGGCGTAAAGAACCAAGAACAACCAATAAGACGAGCCACAAATAAACAAAAGAGCAAGCAAAACTTAACCAAATGCGACGAAATTTACACATAAGGTAGAATACGAATATACCTAGACATAGAAACTGGAAAAACCTAATTTGGATTTGTGGTGCAAAGATAATGCATAAAAATACTTTTTCTACCATAATTAGCACTGTAGTAAAAATATTTTCTAGAGAGATTTTGAAGCTGGAATTTTTATGGTAGCTACCTACTGGTATAGAGGTAACCCATATAAAATTTCAGGTCATTTGGAGTTAAAGTGATTTAGTTATGATTTTTCTAAGATGCAAAATTGGCATAATGCACTTTCCAGGAGCATAAATATGTTCAAAACTAATTTTACAGAGAAGTATACCAACAGAGGGGTTTTCTAGAATTTATCAAATATATTTTGCATTTACAGAGAATTACTTGTGCATTTTATAAGTCTTCCAGAATTTTCTAAATGCTAAAAATAGGTACTAACTCATTAATCAAGGTTTCATTACAATCTTGGACCTACCATCATTTTTATATTAACATTGGGTTAATAACAAATTTATCAAGGTTGGAATCATTCATTTTGGACATACACAGAGCAAGATATGCATTTTCTAAAGTTTTATTCATTTTCTGGAATATTCAAAATGACAAAATCAAGTTATTCCTAGTTATACAATTTTTACATCTTTGAACATGCTTAAATCCATTTTTATAATATGCTAAAGTGATAACATAATTTATTACAGTTGGAATTAACTAAAAAGTAGCTAAAATGAATTAGTTATGAGTTTCTAAAGTTTTACATCATTTTCATCGTTAAATAAATACTTACCAAATACGTAACAACCCAAAACAAAGAAAACGACGTGGGCGCGTGGGCGTAGATTTAAAATCCAACACCACGCGACGCTGGAAATAGCGCCGCGCGCGCCAAACCTAATCGGGTCCACCGTTGGATCAAGATCCAACGGCCCAAGCGAGTGCATGCAACCGGACGATGCGGTTGCCTCGGTGAACCACGACCGCAGATCTAAAGATGAACGGCTTAGAACCCACATCTAACCGGAAGGTCCGATTGCACACATGATCTCGCCGCGGATCGCGAGATGGGCGGTCCAGATGATGAGAGGAACCGAGGGTCCGAACGCATACAAGATCTAGGCCGTTGATCAAGGGATCGGCGGTGGCTATTGATTGAAGTTCAAAGGGATGCGCGACACGTGGGACACGCATGTCGCTGACCTTGAGTCAAACACGTGGACTTTCAAAGACACGAGCACGGATGCGCCGCCCACCCGCTTGGTGATCGACAGGAGTTTTAGGACAGCGATTAATTACAAAACTAATGATTAGCGCTTTAATGTGTCCTAATGATTGCACGAAGTGGTTTAAGCGGTTTAAGGCCCACCTAGCGATGACACAAGGTGGCGGCTTAGGACAAAATTATTGCTAATAATGATTAGCAATAAAAGGATGTAAAAGAGACACTAATGACTTACGATTTCAAATCTAAGCCTCACGGGCCCACAAGTCGCTGACACAATTGCGGATTAAGACACAATAATGACATCCAATGATCACCAATGATTAGGCAATTCTGTGCCTAAACAAATGAGCCAAACGGAGTTCCCTCGGCAAAATCCCGAGCTACTTCCACGGCTTATCGCGGCGACCTTTGTCGCGCGGCGTCAACCAAGTAGTGAAATGGAATCGCAATAACCTTACGGACCTAGTGGTGGCAATCACGCGGCGGTGAGGACTAGAACGCCGCTGGCGGAAAATGAAAACGGAGCCTTATCGCTAAATGCGAAAATAGCGAGAAGCTCAACGGCCTAGGATGCGGTGCCAAAGCTTCTAAGGACTAATAAGAAGCTACCTTAGCGACGAGAAGCTTCAAAGATGGCCGAGATGCTTGATCACGGTGGAAGCTCGCGGACACGAAGAAGAAAGGTTGAAAATGACCCCAGCCAAATGAGTGATCCCAAAGCATCAGTATAGCTTTATTAAGGTTCACAGAGGCTACATGAGCAAGTAATTAGAAAAGGGAGCACTCACCTGAGCTGAGGAAGAAGATGACCAAAATCGGCCGAATTTGAACAAACCCCAAATTGGACAATTCCTGAGAATCAAATCCAAAATTAAGTGAGGGGAAATGTTCAAGGAAGTAAATAGATAAGGTTAGGGCAAAGAAACATGAAGGAGGACCACTGGAACACCAAGAACACCAATGGAGCTCCACGGTCAACAATGGCGGTTTGCCATTTTCGAGGTATTAAGCTCCCACACTGTGAGTGAAGCTTGGTGGTGGTCTAAAGAGATACTAGGAAGCAATGAGGGTGCTTATAAAGCCAAGAAAGTGTTAGGGTTTGCACCACACTTCTTTCGGGCGGCAAAA
The DNA here is from genome assembly GCA_036346255.1 of Ampelocalamus luodianensis. NCBI lineage: Eukaryota > Viridiplantae > Streptophyta > Magnoliopsida > Poales > Poaceae > Ampelocalamus > Ampelocalamus luodianensis. The sequence goes on from CM070620.1 coordinate 56,534,854, forward strand.
CGCAAAGCACCACGCACGGCCGACAAGGAAAAGAGGTGTAGACGTGCATTAGGGCATGGCCTGGCTCAATGTACCGCCCATACCCCTACACGTCGGCTATGGTGGCTTTAGGGAGCAAGAAATGACCTCACCATGCCTTGCACTGTTTTCGCACGGCGGAAGGTTGAAGATGACCAGCGCAAAAGCTCGGGCGATTCACAGCCGTTGGATGAGACACGAACGGCTGAGATAGTGCCACGCCTACGGGCTTTAAAACACAACGGAGAGGATGCGAACCCTACGATTAGAATTGAACGGCTCAGATAGCTCCACGTTGCAATTCAAATTACAACGAAGGGGTACGCGAGCGTTGGATCTTAATCCAACGGCTCAGATTCAAAAATGCAACCGAGGGTCCGGTTTCGGCGCATCTCGGCGGTTGGGTGGAGATCTAACGGTTGACAATCAATCTTGCAACGGAAGGTCCGAGAAGTCTTACACGCGGCTACGTGCGATTTCGATCCAACGGTCGAGATCGATTGCGCGTTTTAAAGAGTGGCTCGGTGCGTTTAGTTGACTGGACCGAATCAAATGGCTCGAGCCCGAGTCTGACTCGAACCCAACCAACAGTAAAACCACGTTTGACTTTAAAATTAGAACAGAGACCTTGAAGGATTTATTTGAGGTAGCAAATTAACTCCAAAAATTATGAAATTTTTACAGGAGCTTGCTAACTCAGATATCAACCTCGTGTAAAATTTTCAGAGGTTTTCATACTGTGAATAAATCTCCAAAAATTCTGCAAGGCTCTGTTTTAATGTTTGACTAAGAGTCAAACAGGTTTGACTGCCTCTAAAAATATTCAAACAATTTCTAAAAATTGTGAAATTTTTCAGAGGGGTCACATACCATCACAGGGACTTAGGAAAAATATTTTCAGAGGATGATCATAAGATTTGACAAGATGGCTTTTGGAATGCCAAGGTTTGGATCAAAAGGACTTGTGACAATGTAATTCCATAATTCTTTGAACAAGAATTGATTGGCACAACAGGAAATACATGATGTAAGAAAAAGTTTTAATTTCTACTGATTTTCTTACATTTGAAACACAAGCCCAAAATTTGGGATGTTACATTGAAGCATTTATGTTCTCGTTGCCTGACATGTTAGTATTGAGAGAGAGAAAAATGTGGGATTATATATAAATTTGTGGAATCACACTTTCACCTCTTACTTACCAATGTTCTTTATCTCCCTGAGAGTGAGAATCGTGGCGGCAATCAATAGTGGAAGAACGATTGTACCGAACATGACGGCGCACAATTCTCAAGTTGCCTAATTTATCTATTAATCAGCTTCTAATTGCATCTGGTTTTATCTATTAATCGGCTTTTTCTTAGACTCTAGGACAAAAAATTTAAAACTACTACTAGGGATAGAACGATCCTACCGTGGCAACGGAGGCTCTGATACCAACTGATGAGCACACACATATGGGTAATACTCGCGAGCAATTTTTATGGCCCGATCTTCACAGAGGATCACGAAACTTGAGATAAATGTCACCACATGACCTGACAATGAGGAAGTGAACCACAAGATTTTGCACACGTGACGAACTACCGAGACAATCGCCCTTCCACGTACCGACGAAACCAGCCCACACAATCACGCCATGTAGACGTGAAGGCACGAACAGGATGAACCGCAGTTCGGGGTTCTACAACTCCCTTAGGAATCAGAACAACAAAGGTTGTAAGTCCCTCAAGACTCACTGGAGATCATATTATCACAAGTGTCTATTATGAAATTCAGAAGCTAAAATATCCTTTCAAGCGTCCCATACATGTCTATATATAGTGCTCATTTAAGCCTCTAGAAAAACTTAAGTGATTAGTGTTAATTTAAGCTCCTAGAAACTTGAAGCTTGACAATGATTCCTGTGCTCCCGTACAGAACTTGATGCTTAGGCTCCCCTCACATGCATGCATGCAGGTGGTGGATAGAAATTTAATGAAAGGAGTGGATGGCTGTATGGAAGAAACTTGATGCTTAGGCTTCTCTCCTTTTCTATTCTTGGTATATCCAACTCCAATACGGTACCTACAATTATAAAACACAAGTATCATTGTCCTTTCATGAAAAATATTAATAGATAAATTAGGCATAGCTTTCATCTATTCTTTTTCTTCTGAAGTTAATTCTTGGTCCCAAATCAATCGATGCCTCAATAGAGAAAGTTGGCCAACAAAACTTTTGGACTGTAAAAGTTGTCATTATCCCATATGCTCTCGTATAACCCATCATTCCTAAGAATAATAAAACAAGCACTTGGAAGTGCAGCATGATTTGAAATCTCAAAATTAATTAAAGCAAGGTTAGCATTCACCTGGGATTGCATTTCCTTCTCTAGTTGCTTAGCCCTGCTTCTAGTAATTGGACCCACAATGTCAGTAGCACTCTTGTTAGATTTAGATAAATTGTCAGTGCTAGCGATGTCATCATCAATTTGCGATGATAGGAAGGCACCGCATACCTTTTAGCACACTGTTGTACACCTCAGACATATTGGTCGTCATGATGTTGTACCTTGCATAGTGTCATACAATTGTGATCATTTCTCCAACTCAAAAGCATGGAGATTTATCCACTTAGAGAAACTGATGGGGCTCCTAGATGACCTTCTCACGCCCGGTTGTCCCTCCTATGTTGTAACAACCCCAATTTTATGAACAGTAATAAAATATTTTCTGAACAGTAATGAGGTGTTGTTCATAGCATCACTGTTCATTTTTACAGATTGGGCATTATGTTGCAAATGAAAACTTTCCTTTTCTAGCCAAGATCCAAAACTTGTACGAAGTTTCAAAGGAAATACAAGTTAGAGCTTTTATTATTGTTGGGAAGTATTTTTATCGAAGCTTAGATAAATTATCTTGCCCAGAAATAATTTTGTTGAATTTTTAGAAATTATTTTGACTGGGAGGAAAAATATTTGACTTTAAATAAACCTATTCGGCTAGGGTAATTATTTATGTATTTTATAAAGTGAAATTGTGGTTTTAGAAATTTATTTGGGAAATATATTATCCCAGTAGCCTCCTTGCAAAATTTCATGATTTTACAAATTTATTTACTATTTCTAAAGCCCAGTCAAACCTTTAAACTTTGAATTTAGAGTTTGGTCAACTCTTCCGGTCTAAAAGCAATCCCTAGCACTGTAGCGACTCAAACCCCATGAGGTTGGGTCCAACCGGTGCATTTGGTCCGGCTCAGTCACGCTCGGGCGCGAGCCCAACTCTTTACGTGACGCAAGCCGTTGATCTCCAATCGAACGGGCGGGGTTGCGACGTCACGTGGGCTGTCCACGTATGCAAAGCAATCTCCACCCTTGGATCTTGATCGAGCGACCGAGAGGCGCGATAACATTCGGACCACTCCGGATCCCCTCTTGATCTCCACCGTCGATTTTAGATCCAACCGCGCCGCCCTTTTTATTTTGAACTTAAAGGCGCGCAGTCGTCGTTGACCGTTGGATTCAAATCCTACGGTGTTCCTTTTTACCGCGTGCTTTTAGAGCCTGATTTTATGAGACCGTTGGATTTGATCGTAGGGTCTATATTGAGATAACATTCGGACCACTCCGGTTCTTTCTTCAATCTGGACCGTAGAAATCCAATCTGACGGTACCACGTCATTCCTTTTTAAAAGTGACGTGTATCCTTTTAGATCGATTGTTGGATTCTAATCCCACGCTCCTTTTTTAATTTAACCACCGGACTCCCGTAGGGCTCTGTTTAAATCTCAATCGTCTAATTGAGATCGCACGGCCCATATTAATTGATATCGTTTAAATTCTTTTAAACCCTGGGTTCATCGTAGCCGCCCATTTCTAATGAGACGGTCGATGTTCTTTCGCGTTTTAGGAGGCGCGCGCGACTGCGGCTGCCAGCGGGGCCCGCATGTCAGGGAATCGCCTCTCTTCCTCCTTGCCTCTGTGCGTCGTCGCCGGCTCTGTAACCGGAGTAGAGGCGTTATCCAAGGATCAGGCAACTATTATCTGGATATTTAGCCCTAATTGGACACCTCATCAGCTCTAGACACTTCCCTTTGCCCCGTAGCTCAACATCTATATATATACCCTAGCTTTTTGCTACTGCCATTGTTGACCGAAGGAGCTCTTCATCTTCCATTGCCGATCCAGTGGAGTTTCTTGCTCCTATCAATTGCTTATCCATCTTAAACATTTGATTCACCTTGCAATAAGGATTTAGCATCTTTTGTAGGTTAACCCAGAGTTTATTTCTCTGTTGATCAGAGCCGGTCTTCAAACCTTCGGTGTTTATCTCATCCTGGTAAGATAAGACCTTAGTTTTTGTCATCTTGAGCACCTTAAGGACCTCAGCATCTCATATGCACCATTCCTTTGTACATATAATACTCTCACCTTCTTTAAACTGAAAAGTTATTTTCATAACTTTTCGGTCTTTCATATCGTTTTCAAGTTCTAGGGTTTCTTCTGTCCACTCATCATCCTGGTTAGGTATGAGTTGAACCCTAGTAGCATAAGCAGTGGTTCTTTTGATTCTTGTTGTCATCTATTTAGCTTTGTCTCAAAGAGCTACCTCTGTCCTCTATTGTCGGGTAAACCGACATCTTTTGAAATTCAGTCAATTTTTGTAACTTGACCGATTAGGGTTAGATTAGGGTTAGCCTGAGGTATTATTTACCCTAAAAATCAGACTAAGTTTCAATTTAGAATCTTTTACTTAATCTATTTCCAGTTAACCCGAAATCTGCAGTCTGCCCTGTTTTCCATTTCTTTTCAAAATCTAAAAACTGAAACTTTGACCTAAACTCTAGTTTCTGTCATTTAAAGGCAATAAATGGTAAAATGGGTTATTCTCTTTATTGGGGTAGATATAACTTAAGCATGCTGTTAAACATGCATTTCCATATTGATCATACATTTTTCTTTCATCCTGTACTTGTTGTCAACTTTGGTATTTATTGGATTTTATTGTCACTTTTAGAATCTGGTTCTTCTGAGGTGTTTGAATCTATTTATGAGCAACCAGAGCCTGCACAAGAAGTATATTATTATCAAGGCAAGCATCCTCTTTGCACCATGTTGATCCGAAAGTTTTATACACTAGATTTTCCGCATACAGTGATAACTGTTGCATGCTACTTTTCTGAAAATACAATTGTGATCTGTAGTAGTTAGTTATGACCTAGCATTGTGGATTACCTTAATTCTAACCATACACTCAAACTTAGGGTAGTACTGTATGCTATAAGCTTTAGTTTCAGAGTTTGCTTAGCCATGCAGTCTAGATAACTCTAAAGTTTGACAAGATTATCTTGTCAAACATGGGAACCCCAAATGAATTTCAGTTATTTCAAACTCTTTGTCCAGTTTACTTACACCAGAAGTGAATTTTACATTTCAATCGATCCGACAAGAGGAAGCTAGTGGTGGTGCCTTCGTACGAGATTCGAATTGTGGTGGACTTGTCGGACCAATTAAGGACCGAACTCGACTATTCAATTCAAGTCCCCACGCACTTCCACACGCGTGTATGGGCGCCGTTTGGTTAAGTAAAGGGTTAATGCTATTGAGTTGGAAACAGGGAGTAAGGATATGTGTATTGATCTTGTATGGCATAGATGCTTAGGTCTTGATTGCGTTTTATGCCATGTGAGTTTTATATCGATACGGATGTTCTTAGGAGGGTGAGGCGTATTTGTGTTCCATCGCATGTACGCACCTTAAAGATGCCGATTGCAATCTAATATGGGTAGCGAACCCATTCGTATTTCTTTGTTTGGGTCGGCATTCTGACGCAACATGTGTGCCCCGGTTAAGCAGATGCTATCAGTCGTTGTTTAAGCGAGATCAGTTCACACATGGGTATCCAACTCAATAGTGTCCGCTTGTTGAAAAATACCAAATCTTAGTTTCCCCGGTCGGCATACCAAAGGAAGTGTGTCATCATTCGGAGGCATCCAAGGCAACGGCCGACTAAGTCGTGTGGGTAAAGTTGTACACCCCTGCATGGTATCAAACTATTCGAATAGCCGTGTCCACGGTCATGGACGATAACTTGAGTTGATGTCACCTGTATAGAGTTTTGAGTTAAGCTTTTATTTTGGTTTCTGGTTCAGCATGAGGGAATTCATGCATTGTATTGTTTACATTTATTTTCATTTACTTACTGTTGTAACCCAACTTTGATTTATTAAATTGCTTTATCAAAACCTAGCAATTGTAGGTTAAGATGTATTGCTTTATGCAAAATTGAACTATTATGCCTTCCTGTTGTGACCTTATGCATGTACAAATCTAAATCCTTTGTATAGGTTCTAACAAACACTTTCTTTTATTAGTTTGTGTAAGTCTTGCTGAGTACCTTCCGTACTCAAGGTGCTATAACCTATTGTTGCAGGTGAGGACGGTTACTTATATGAAGTGCCCGTTAGCGCCGATCAGGGTGACGCTAACGAGTAAAGCTATTTCTTTCCTCCACGCAATCGCCTGCGGGTGGATGGGGCCATTGGTGGTTTTGTCGTTTTATTTTGCTTCCGCTGTCAGTCTTTTGTAGTGACCAAGTCACTTGATATTGTAGCACTAAACCGAAAATTATAAGCTGCTGTTTAATTATGTAAATGTATGACTTGTATGTGTGTGATGCAATGTTGTTTAAGGATATATGTGCAATGGTCACTGATCCTGGGAACCATTGTGAGACATATATCCAGGATGCCTAAATATTGGGTTTGTTACTTATTAAATTTATGCTTCTAGCATGATCTTTAATAAAGGAGCAGCACTGTTCCTTAATTAAGAATTGTGCTACAGTATAACTTTAATTAAGTACATTTCCAATATTCCGGGGCGTCCACATATGTCTCTAGAGGGGACTACTCCCTTGTATGCCTCGATGTCCGCTCTTCCAACTCCCTCCAGATGGCATCAAACTTCTGCTTCTGGTTTTGCATACATAGCTTTTTGAACATCTTCGTTAGGTCCCTACTACGGAAGATGCCTCATGCACCACTGGAATTCCACATCATTCCACTAGAAAGGGGCTGCATCCCATTCTTCATGGTGTTGAGAGCGGTCTATGATAAGGCATACATTGGGCCAGCCTCCCACAACGGCCCTCTTGACATTTGTGAGGAACGATGGCCAACTATCTGTGTTCTCATTTTTTACGATGGCGAATGCAACCTGATGCAGACCAGACCATGCCCATTCATAGAATTTGTTGTTTTACAAGAATGAAACATGATCATATTTTTAATCTAGATAAAAATAAAAGGCTATCAACATGCAAAGATAAGAGGATGTGTTCATGCTATAGTTCATGCGTGTGCATGCAAGCCATGCAACCAGAGCTAAACGTATGCAAAAAGGAATCCTTGTGGAATACAACTAATAGAGATATTTTTGGAGATAATAGAGATATTTTTTGAGATAAAAGAGCGGGAGATCAGGCTATATCTTTCATGCGCATGCGAGGGCCGACACGTGTGCTTGTGCGTGTTTCCTGTAACATCCCAAATTTTGGGCTTGTGTTTCAAATGTAAGAAAATGAGTAGAAATTAAAACTTTTTCTTACATCATGTGTTTCCTGTTTGTATTGGACAAGTATTGTACAAGACTTATGGAAATGCAAAGTCACAAGTCTTTTGATACAAATCATGTTCCTTCAAAAACATTCTTGTCAAATGTTTTGATCATCCTCTGGAAATATTTTTCCTAGGTTCTTGGGATGATATGTGACCCCTCTGAAAAATTTCACAATTTTTAGAAATTGTTTGAATATTTTTGGAGGGTAGTCAAACCTGTTTGACTCTCACTCAAACATTAAAACAGAGCCTTGCAGAATTTTGGGAGGTTTATTCACGGTATAAAAACCTCAAAAAATTTACACAAGGTTAATATCTGAGTTAGCAAGCTCTGTAAAATTTTCATAAATTTTGGAGTTAATTTGCTATCTCAAATAAATCTTTCAAAGTCTCTGCTTTTATTTCAAAGTCAAACTTGGTTTTATTGTTACTCGGGTTCGAGTCGGACTCGGCTCGAGCCAATTGATTCGGTCCATCAACTAAGCGCACCGAGCCACCCTTTCAAAACGCGTGCGATATCGGTAGTTGGATTCGGATCGCGTGGCCCACGTTCGTGTGAGCATTCGGACCCTCGGTTACATTAACAAATTGGGACCGTTGGATCTCGATCCAACCGCCCGTATTCTGAGGGCAACCGGACTGTCCGGCGAACTCGTTTAATCGTGACCGTCCATTTTTAATCCAACGGTCGTGGTTTGTTTTCGCTGTTCTTCTTCCTCCTCTGCTTCTTCGAGCGCGCGGGCGGCAATGGCAGAAAGAGAGAGGTTGAGTGGGTGGCTTTGATGGGTCACCTCAAAGTTGCTTTCGTCAACGTCTCTCTGTGGAGCATTTAATGCGCTCAGGCTTTCTCCTCCGTTGTCCCGAGTCTCACTTGCTCCCATCATTTCGTGGTCCATGGCCGCACCATGAACCGAGCTCACCATGGGCTCATGTCCTTGATCGAAACCCTAATCCTTCCCCTATATAATTGCCCCTCTATGTCCTCCTGGTGTTCTTTTGCACTACACCTAGCTACTCTCTGTGTTTGAGCTCAAAACCCTCTCAAACCTTCAATCCACCATTGTTGACCCGAGTGCTCCCATGGCGGCCTTGGTGTCCAGTGGTTTATCTTCAACATTTCTTGCACCCTTTTGAACTCCTCAACCTCCCTTGTATTTCCCCTAACTTGATTTTGGGTTGCATTCACAGGAATCACTCAATTTTAAGTTTGGAGATTTTCGGTTGGTTTCACCCCCTTTCTTCTCCAAATCAGTAAGTGATTCTTTTGCAATTACTTGCTTTTGGAACCTCTTTGAGCTATAATGAAGCTGTGGCGATGTTTTGGTTCCACTCATTTTGCTCAGAACCTCATCTTCCACTTCATCTTCTTCGCTCCGGTGGACTTCATCGTGTTCAAGTCTTCCCGCCATCTTTGAAGCTCTGTCGCCGATAAGGTAGCTTCTATATAGTCCCTGAAGTCATGGCACCCGCATCCTAGGTCCGCAATGAGCTTTTCGCTATTTTCGTGTTTAGCCGTAGGGTTCCGTTTCGTTTTCCGGCTCGCGGCGTTCCGCACCTCCACCGCGGCGAGGTCACATCGTTGGGTCCGCAACACTATTGCGAACCCATTTTGATAGTTTGTGGCGCCGCGCATGCGAGTCGCGGCGACCAGCCGGCAAAGCCACTCGGGTTTTGTCAGCTGAGAAGCTCCCGTTTTCGTCAGATCATTAGGACACATTAATTACCAATCATTAGCTGTTAATTGTGTCTTAATCATTATTATTGAGCCACTGACCAGTGGGCCCAATCTCCTTAAATCAATCTCTGTTTCACTCCGCACTGTTCCGACATCATTAATGCCTAATCATTGCTTAATTAAGTGAGTCGGCATTTAATCGCTGTCGGAATTAACCTCTGGGTCGCTGACTTGTGGGCCCGAGGGTTTAAAATCAAATCTCAGCAGTCATTAGAATCTATTTAATGTCAATCATTAGAATCACTAATTCGGTCTTAACCGCCCTGCTTAGTCGCCGACTTGTGGGCCTAGTGCCTTTGTCGCGCGTGGGTTAAATCGTTGCGGTCGTGACTCGTGAGTCACCGACATGCGGTCCCACTCGCCGCACCTCTTTTTGAACTTCGATCTATAGCGCGTCCATTTTGTGATCCGCGCCCGGATCTTGCATGCATTCGGACCATCCGGTTCCCTCGCCGCCCCGGGCCGCCGATCTTGCGATCAATGGTCGAGATCGTGTGTGCAATCGGACAATCCGGTTGTTAGTGCGTTACGGGCCGCCCATCCGCCGATCTGCGGTGGGATTGGCCCAAGCAACCGCACCGTCCGGTTGCATACACTCGTGAGCCGTTGGATCTTGATCCAACGGTGGGTTTCATTGGGTTTCGCGCGGCGCTATTTTCGTCGCGCGTAAGCCGTAGGATGTTAGATCAAGGGTTGTGGGGTTGTCCACGTCATTTCCTTTTATTGGATTGTTCGTATTTGGTAAGCAATTGTTTATCAATGAAAATGATATAAAAACTTTAGAAACTCATAACTAATTCATTTTAACTCGCTTTTAGTTAATTCCAATCGTAATAAATTATGTTATCACCTTAGCTCATTATAAAAATGGATTTAAGCATGTTCCAAAGAGAAAAATTGTATAACTAGGAATAACTTGGTTTCGTCATTTTGAATATTCCGAAAATGGATAAAACGTTAGAAAATGCATATCTTGCTCTGTATGTCCAAAATGAATGATTCCAACTTTGATAAATTTGTTATCAACCCAATGTTAATGTAAAAATGATGGTAAGTCCAAGATTGTAGCGGGAACCTTGATTAATGATTTAGTACCTATTTTCACATTTAGAAAATTCGGAAGGCTTATAAAATGCACAAGTAATTCTCTGTAACTGCAAAATATATATGATAAATTCTAGAAAACCCTCTGTTGGTATACTTCATCAGAAATTAGTTTTGAACATATTTATGTTCTGGAAAGTGCATTATGCTAATTTTGCATCTTAGAAAATCATAACTAAATCACTTTAACTCCAAATGACCTTAAATTTTATATGGGTTACCTCTATACCAGTAGGTAGCTACCATAAAAATTTCAGCTTCAAAATCTTTCTAGAAAATATTTTTGCTACAGTGCTAATTATGGCCGAAAATGTGTTTTTAGGTAATATCTTTTGCACCGCAATTCCAAATTAGGTTTTTCCAGTTCCTATGTCTTGGTATATTCGTATTTCACCTTGTGTATAAGTTTCATCGCATTGGATAATTTTTGCTTACTCTTTTGTTTAAGTGTTGCTCGTCTTATTGGTTGTTCTTGGTTCTTTTTGGCCTTTCGCTTAGGATTCGACATTTGCGGTAATCCCGAGAGTGACCCTCCGCAACAAATTGAGCAACAGCAAGAAGGCAAGCAGTTTGATCATGTTAATCCCAGTATTTTAAGTATTTATGTTGATTACAAATTCTATGTATGCATTGCTATTTTGTGTTAATAGTTGGCCTAGTAGATGCATTTCCTTAGCAAATGATTATCCTCTACTACCATGAGCCTAGGTTACTTGCTGTGATTTAGAGTTCGTGGATGGGCTCTTGTCACTTAGTAGTTGCGAATTAATTGCTTAGCCATGCTTAGCTTCGTAGAAATGGGCGGTTATCGACTTGTCGATAACCTTGATCACACAAACTTATTATGTATTATGATTTCCATCTTGTGCCATGTCTACTTATGAAAACTAAAACTGAAAACAAAATGATTTAGACTTGGGCACAATGGTATGATGGTGTGATTTTCGGTGTGGTGGAATGGTGCCTGAGTCAACAAGGACCGAACATCTTGTTACACTAAACCAAGCATTTTAGCGTGCTAACCACACTAGAGGGTATGGGACCTCTCTTGACTTAGTACTTTGGCGTGTATTGGCTCCGGGTCGCAGGAGGTCGCAGGAGGGATGGTGTTGGGAGCATTGTAGTGTCCGAAAGACTTCACCCGTGATGGGATTTGTTGTCTTTCGGCTTGCAATGTAAGCGTATGGTGTTTCTACCCATACGAGCGGCTCGTAGTTAATACACAATATTGGAAAGCGTCTCGTAGGACTTAGCCGTGCCGACATACCTACGGAAGTGTGTTTTGGCTTAAAGGCGGTCTGAAGTGTGGGTACATTGGTACACCTGCGAGGTTAAAACTATTCGAATAGCCTCGTCCTAGGTTATGGACACGCTTGGCAAGGTCTTTCAAGAGTTAGACTACAACCTTTTAAATTAAAACTTGATGGGTGGTACGAATCGGGGATTCGTGCTATGTTGTGGTGGCTATTGGGATAGTCACTTCCAGGTGGTTACTTGTATGTATCTTTACTTACTGTTACTTTGATAACAAAACAGATTTGCAAACTTGCTTTTGAAATATATTACATTATTGCAAATAAAGTTGGCTTCATGCAAAATGAGACATACAACCTCCACCTAAATAAGCTTGCATGTAGTTTATGAATAGGTCTGCTATTCCACACGTCGATCTTGCGGTACAAAGACAATCTTTGTACTCGGATGCTATGCTTAATTGTTACATTGCGAGAGGAAGAAGGTGAGCCTGAAGGGCCTCACTTTTGCGAGTTGTGTTGTGGTAGCTTGCGGGGCGACTAGCTTGGCGGCCCGGTCGGTTGCCTTGTGGGTTATGTTGGCTAACCGGTCGACTTTTGTTCTAGCCATCTTATGGCGCTTTTGCTTCCGCTGTCATTCTTGTATATTGTTCTATTTGGCCGGTCGGCTCTCTTTTGTAATAACTTTACTTTATGTATGTCGTTGTTGAACTTAGTGATGTATGTGTATGGAATTGATGTGTAATTTTGTGATGATGTACATATGCTGCAATTCTGGGAAGCATATGTCCATCGAGGCTTAGAATGTTTAATTAGTAACGCTAGAACCAATTGGAGGTTAAGTGTTACTAGTTAAATATTCCGGGTCCTCACATTTCCCTCTGCCTGTGTAGTTTCCTTTCCCTACGTGATGTAGGGTGGGGTCCACCAGTAGAGACAACGTCTAGGATATCAAGCCTATGTTCAGTAAATGTTATGGTTTATTTGTTTCTCAAGAAAAACTGAATTGGTCTTGGGAGATAAATTGAATCAGAGTCCTTTTCTATTACGTGACAAAGTTGAGATGTGGCATGTGTGCCATGTGTGTTGGCCAAACCTATTCAGGTCGGTTTGTACCTCATGAGTCTATTTTTCTCCTAGTCAGTTGTTTAGGGAGTTGAGTTGGGTATAAAAGCATAGGCCTATGCGTCCTGTAATGGGGAGTTGAAATTATGAATTGAGTTACTTGGCATGTCGCCATGACCTCAGTTATCATGTGTGTGCATGTTCTTGAGAGTTTCCCAACTAGGATATCTCAGATTGCTACTCAAGTTTAATCTCATTGATTGAATTTGAGTGATGATCTTGTTTGATCTTTTCTCTCGTTCGTGTACTGTGTTTTGTGCGGTTGTGAGTTTTCTTTATCGAAGTGCGAGTTGTATCTTTTAATTCATGCTCCACATATCTGATCAGGAATTACCACCGTGCAACCTACAGATTTAATCTCATCTAGAGGTTTGATCCGTATCACAACCGGAAGAAGCTGGTCATTTTCATCGGCCGCCACCGCAGTGAGAATGGTGCCATTGTACCTCCCAAGTGTCATCCATTGTGAACACCAGACGATATGGATGACACATAAGGAACGGAGTTTAAGGAAACTTGTAGCCCTCTATGGCCTACACGAATGCCTATAACACACAGTCTAGTGTGTAGCAGTTAGGGCCTCCATCAGGACCTATTCTTTCGAACTTGTTTATGCAAGTGTCAGGGTTTGCTTCAACAATCTGATGAAGCATCCTTGGCACAAGGTTGTACGCCTCCTCATACGTCCCATACATGGACTCGATCACCTTCTACTAGGCTCATCAGACCTTGTTATGGCTGACTAGATAACTAACTAGATTGGCAACTTCTGACAATAACATATTTGGGGAGATAGACACATGTCGGGACCCAAAAATACAATTATGGACCCTCTGTGTATACTGCACTAGTCCAGGATCATGCTAGTGCACACAGTGCCAACATCGATGAAATATCATTTCCATATACAAAGGTGACTAATAAATAGGCAAATAATAATAAGTATCAGAGCAAATACCTTAAGGTCAAAGCTTACAATTAATGCCTCAGAAGGCGAATAGCTCAATGAAGCTGCAGCGAAACGTAACAGAATAACTTCAGTGAAGCCTATCGATATGCCCACAGGCAATCAGCTGGGGTGCGCGACCTAGTTCTCCTCGATCCTTGAAGTACACCTTGTTGACCGACGATCCCTCCATTTCTGTAGGTTTGGACGCAAGTTTTACAACAAGTGTAAGTACACAACCGTACTCGCAAGTCATACCACAGAATGCAATTTATAGATGCAGGCTTATTCCAAAGGAAATGGCTTCTGTGGTTATTTGCAGAAATGCAACATTTGCAATTGAATATGAATAATAGATTGAAAGCATAAATCAAAACAAATAGACAATATTAATTTAATAGTTGTTTTCACAAAGACACATAGCCTAATCAAATTCTTTCACACAGTCATATGACTTAAATCACACAGCTGTCCCTTCCCAATTGTTTTATGAAAATCTACCCCTCGTGTGAAATCCCCGAGCATGTCCATGACCGCGGACGCGGCTATTCGAATAGATTGTTTAACACTCTGCAGAGGTTGTACACTTTACCCACAAGATGTAATCAACTGGATCAGAGCTGATCACAACAAAACCTTTCAGAAACTTCATCTCAACATTGACACTCCCGATGTGCTTACAAACCACTATACCAACCCAAACGAAGTGCTTTGGCATAACACACATCGTTGGACAGGGACACGGCGAACCGCCCCGTGATACGACTACCTTGTAGTACACACCTCCACCCATAGTCTAACCTACAGCCTGAGTAATCAATGCCAAGAATCCATAACCTACTAAGTTAGGCCCGTCCCATCAGGCATGTGGTTGTACAGTAAGGCTCAGTTCAATGGCGCACAAAGTTAAGTCCTTAATTGACAAAGGCAAGACTTCCATTTTCTAAATATACAACGAAGATTATCATTCCCATTCACAAAGTCCACCATATCACGCAGTATCCACCACTTGCCTCAGTCTAAATCCTTTCCCACCCTGTTGGTTAAGTGCAACACATGCTATCACAAAGTAATAACACATAGCACCCAGTTTTACACAAAGTTGTATAGTCACTTAGTCAAATTTATAATTGCAACTCAAATGATAAGTGAGACTCGTAGCATGGCTAAGCAATCTACTCGTACTAACCAACCCATGTTGGTACTACAATATTACCAACTAATAAACCAATCTAGGGTGACAAGGAAATATGACATACAAGGCCAAGGTGTATTAACAAATTGGATTATCACTATGCCCAAAAGCATTTAAATACATAATTAAAGTAGGATGCAATACTTTAAAACAAAGTAATTTGAAAACTGGGTTCAAGATGATCAAAGGTATGACTTGCCTTGCTATAGAAATGATGATATTAATTTATCTTCAATCTTCTACTTGCTTGATCTTCAGCTCCTTCGGACGATTACGGGACTTCGGCGTCTAACGAGAAAGAAAGCGCAAAACAAACTAAATTCAAAAATACAAATCAAATAAACTCCAAAAATTTAATAAAAAAATCAAATAAATAGAGCTCGAATTTAGATGAATTTTGGAATTTGAATGGGCTCAATCGGAGTTCGGACGGAGGAGAACGGGCTCTCAAAAAATTGAAATCCACATGAAAAAATAAAAATCAGGATTTATGGATTTACTAGAATTATCTTTCTGAAGGAAAAATAATTTATTGAGTCATGCGGACATCAGCAAGGAATTTTCGGCTAGAAGAAAATAAAATAAACTGAACTGACATGTGGGACCTACTGAATAATTAAATTTCAGAGATTAAATTAATTTCTGAAATGGTTTAAAGGAATGACAAGTGGGCCATTGGTGATGAGGACATCACTTCTTCGGATACACACAACAATCCTCCACTTGACATTCAAGGACCAATCACTAGAGCTCGCGCCCGACAATTGAATTTACAGGTGAGCTCGTTCCTAAGTACTTCTTTTTGTTCATTTGAGAATCGATTGCTACCTAATGATTTAATTATGATTAGGAACCATGGAGAGGACCTGGAAGTACTTGGAGAAGGGCTACGAGGTGCACAAGTCCAGCAAGGGCGGTCGAATCATGTTGGAGGCCCAACTCAAGCCAACTTCGAATCCAATTCCGAGTCGAGGACCAGGCCGCACTAAAACGGACGCCCAGATCGCATCCAGGCTCCGTTTTGGACGTTCCACATATGTATGGAAATCTGAGAAGATGACCTTTCCAATGGCTCTGGTCCCATGTCAAAATTCCTTTTGAGTCAACGGGAATCGTCGAAACAAGTGGGAATTCGAGAATCGTCGAGTCTTGCGTCACCGTCTTTTGGGTCGTTCGGCTTTGTATCGTGTTGGAGCCCATTAGGGCGCGTCCAGGGGTTTTGCTTAGATTAATTCTGTCTTGAACAGTTTTACCGTTCATCGGTTTGTGAGACCCCAACTTTCAAGTGCTAAAACAATACATCTGCAATTCTGTTGTGTTCTTCCTTGTTCTTGCTTGTGTTCTTCGATTCGCAGCGAGATTAGCCTTCTTGGCGAGGTCAATCAAGGCGCGCGGGTTGATAACCCGAGAGACGTGGTGCTGCGATTGCGGGGTTGGGCGTGTTGTTCGGAAGCCGAGTCGATTTGTGTCGCGCCTCCACCAAATCGAACATATCCGTAACTCGTTGGAAGATCGGACCCCGTTCCCATCAATTGTAATCGAGCTTGTGTGTTCCTTCAGTTCGAGTTTACCCTACCCTTGTTGTTTTCGGTTCCATCCTAGAGTCCAAGAAAAAGCCCTACAAAAAATTGTAGTCATAGGTTGTTCCTGTCCCGCATCTCGTTTAACCTTTTGCACAATTTGATTTCGAGTCTGTAGTGTTGAGTTTGTGTCCTTAGTCGAGTTGTGTTGCTGGTTTAGATCGTGCTTTATTTCGGGTTGTCTTGCTTCCGCTACCTCTCATACAAACCCTAGCCGTCAACGTTTGTTTCACCCACCCTCTGTTTTTGAGTCATCCATCGCGTCTCGTGATCACCCAGCTCCATTCCCCATTGAGTCTCGTGATCACCCAAAGACCATCCCCACCTCTTCCCGAGCCGCGCGCCCCATTTTCCACCAATTTCCTCCAACCGATTTCGTTTCGGCCTCCACAACAACCATAACTCGGAGGCCCTCCTTCAAACAGCCGTAACTTTCGCATACGGACTCGAAATCAGACGATTGTTTTTTGAAATTGGGTGAAATTAAATTTTGCATCCGAAACTCCCCGATCTTGTCGGGTTCGGCGAATTTATTTTTCCCAAATTCGGCCTGGACAGTACAGTACTCGAGCTCTGAACTTTCATCACCGAATTTACAGCACATTCATCTTTTTCTGTAGGCCACACCTTACATCAGATTGAGGTGAAACTTTGTGTGGTTCATATTTCTGTGCTCCGCTTTGTGCAAAAAAATAACAAGAAAAAAAAAAGAAAAAAAAATCAGCACCTGGTTTTGCCTGAGAGCAAAGGCACCTGAGAGCACTCCGTGCCTAAAAAAAAGAGCACAGTTTTAGGTGACAGATATTGATTTGTGCTGTCTTTACCTAGCCATCCTTGTTGCTGTCTTTGCTTTACTATTCTGGTCTTGACTCCTTGTTCATCATATCATACCTGCTATAGGACACATTTAGATCAGCAACTAGGACCAGTGTTTTGGATATTTACTCAGCATTACTATCTGTTATTGATTTGTGTTCCACTAACATATTTGGCCTTCCAAGCTCCATATACCTACTTCCGGATAGCACAGCTTTTGACCCTTCCAATCGCCGGGTCACACTCTCCAGGTATCACGAACCAGCCACCGGTTGTACCACCTACGGTTTGCGATGGTAAGAACACTTGTAAGAGCTTGGTAAGCCACTTCCTTTGCGGGCTCCCACCGTCATCCCGTAGTTGATAGGGATAATCATTTTGTTTTCCCGTGTTTCCACTAACCATGGCGGGGCCAAAGGGACGCGACACCGGCCGACTTCAACGAGTGTGTTAGTCGCGCCAGCTACAAGTTGCGCCGACAAACAAAATGCTTCATTCATCGATCTCGGCGCGAATGGACACCATCGTCGCCGCCATTGCCCACCGAACACCACGAAGGCATTGAGCGGGTGGAGCGGCGGATGGTGACCTCACCGGTCGATGGACACATTGAGGCACGCCGCCACTGTCAATGACGGCCATCATCATGATGATGACACAATGCATGATGCGGTTGGCAACATTGATCGTGGAGACACAAGATGCGCGACTACGTCGGCGTCTTGACAAAGAAAACAGACATGGTATGGGAGGTAATAACCGAACCGCCATGGTAACGATGACCCTTTGCAAAAGTCAAGTTTACCATCCCATCTTTTCTCGCCTTTATGATGCTGCAATATATCTTGATTGGGAGATGGCGGTAGAGCGAAAGTTTAATTCTCACTTGGTTCTGAACAACATAGAGTTAGACAAGCTACTAGTGAGTTTAAGGACTTTGCTATTATCCGTGGAATGAATCGGGTACCATGCGCTTACAACCTGATACATGGGAGCGGTTAAAAGAAGCTATGCGTAATCGTTTTGTTCCTCCCTCATATAAACGTGATTTGAGAAAAAAAAATTACAGCGCTTAGAACAAGGTGATAGTTCTGTTCAGGACTATTATGCTAAGCTTCAAAAGGGTATGGTGCGTTGTGGGGTTGTTGAGAAAACAGAGGATAAGATTTGTCGTTTCTATGGGGGGTTACGGCGTGAAATTCAGGACATTGTTGATTATAAAGATTTTACTACTGTCAACCAGTTGTTCCAGCTTGCTATGCTTACAGAAAAAGAATTGCAGGGACGCAAGGAATCAACGATGGCAAGGACCGGACGACCCTCCTACACGCCACGAACGACTACATCAACGGGACTGCCCAAGTCTTCTTCGAGTTTTTGTTCTCCTCCACCACCAGTGAACAAGATTACTGCAGCGCCACCGAAGCCACCTTCCACGACACGCTCTGCAGATTCTACAAAAAAATTCTTTGCAGGCTCCAGCCAAGAGTTCTTCTTCCGTGGCTTCCACGGGCCGCTCCTCCGATATTTAGTGCCACCGCTGCCATGGACTTGGTCATGTGCAGAGGAATTGCCCTAGCCAACGGGCATCGCCACGGAAGATGGAGGCTACATCAGCACTTTGGATGTCGAGGAGGATGATGACGTTGCTGCTGCCTCGGACGACAATGGCGGTGGTCATGACGACCTGTTCCTTGGTGGGGCGTCTACAGCGACGCTACGGAGCATCATTGTTCAGCGAGTCCTCAGCACACAGGTACAACAACCCGATAAGCTTCAACGCCATAATTTGTTTCAGACTTTCTTTGCAATCAAGAACCGACGCGCACGTGTCATCATTGATGGAGGAAGCTGCAACAACTTGGTGAGTTCTAATTTGGTCAAGAAGCTTGGCTTGACCACGCGACCGCATCCACATCCATACCATATTCAGTGGTTAAATGACTCTGGAAAAGCTAAGGTAACACAAACATGCCGAGTCCATTTTTCCATTGGTGGTTATGCTGATCATGTTGCTTGTGATGTGGTTCCCATGCAAGCATGCTCTCTTTTATTGGGTCGACCTTGGGAATTTGATAATGATGCTTTACACCATGGTAGTAGTAACAAATACACTTTTATGCATAAGGGAAAGAAAGTTACTTTACTGCTTTGACCCAAATGAGATTATAGAGGCCGATAGGGAGCGAAGTCTGCTGCTAATGATCCAAAGGAACATGATAAATCTGAACAACATTCTGTTATGCTTGCCACAAAATCAGACCTTGCTGAAATTGATGATATTAATGATACATGCTATGCTTTTGTGTGCAAAGATGCTTTATTTTCTCTTGATAATATGCCTTGCACTTTGCCTGCTCCTGTCACTAACCTTTGCAGATTTTAGAGATGTTTTCCCGATGAGATACCTCCAGGACTTCCACCCATTCGAGGGATTGAGCACCAGATTGACTTGATCCCTGGAGCGAGTTTGCCAAACCGTGCGGCGTACAGGACCAATCCCGAAGAGACTAAGGAGATTCAGCGACAAGTCCAAGACCTTTTGGACCATAGGTACGTACGTGAGAGTCTTAGTCCTTGTGTTGTTCCTATTCTTTTGGTACCCAAAAAAGACGGTTCTTGGCGTATGTGTGTAGATTGTAGAGCCATTAACAACATTACTATAAGGTATCGTCATCCTATTCCCAGGCTAGACGACATGCTTGATGAGTTGTGTGGTGCTATAATTTTCACAAAGATTCACTTGCGTAGTGGATACCACCAAATAAGAATGAAACTTGGCGATGAATGGAAAACTGCTTTTAAAACTAAGTTCGGCTTGTATGAGTGGTTAGTCATGCCTTTTGGTTTAACTAATGCACCTAGCACTTTCATAAGATTAATGAACGAGGTTTTGCGTCCTTTCATTGGCAAATTTGTGGTCGTTTACTTTGATGATATCTTGATTTATAGCAAGTCCATGGATGAACATTTGAATCACTTACGTGCTGTTTTTAATGCTTTGAGAGATGCACGTTTGTTTGGTAACCTTGAGAAGTGCACCTTTTGCACGGATCGAGTCTCTTTTCTTGGCTATGTTGTGACTCCACAGGGAATTGAGGTTGATAGAGCCAAGGTGGAGGCGATATGGAGTTGGCCCACGCCCACGACGGTCTCCCAAGTGCGGAGTTTTCTTAGCCTTGCAGGGTTTTATCACCGCTTTGTCAAGGAATTCAGCACCATTGCGACACCGTTGATTGAGTTGACAAAGAAGGGAATCGTGTTTCATTAGGGGCCATCACAAGAGGAGTCCTTTAATCTTTTGAAGGACAAGCTTACACACTCACCATTGCTCCAACTTCCGGATTTTGGTAAGACTTTTGAGCTGGAATGTGATGCTAGCGGAATTGGTATTGGTGGTGTTTTGATGCAAGAAGGCAAACCTGTTGCCTACTTTAGTGAAAAATTGAATGGTCCTGCTCTTAATTATTCCACGTATGATAAAGAATTGTATGCTCTTGTTCGTTCTTTAGAGACGTGGCAACACTATTTATGGCCTAAAGAATTTATCATTCATTCTGATCATGAATCACTTAAGCATATTCGTAGTCAAACCAATTTGAATCGTAGACATGCTAAGTGGGTTGAATTTATTGAATCTTTTCCTTATGTCATTAAACACAAGAAAGGGAAGGATAATGTGATTGCTGATGCTTTGTCTCGACGCTATACCATGTTGTCTCAACTTGATTGTCACATTTTTTGTCTTCAAACCATTAAAGGACAATATGCTTTAGATGCTGATTTTAAGGATGTGTTGTTGCATTGTAAAGAGGGACAAGCATGGAATAAATTCGTGATCAATGATGGGTTCTTGTTTAGAGCTAACCGCCTATGCATTCCAGTTGGATCCGTTCGTCTTTTGTTGTTGCAGGAGGCGCATGGAGGCAGTTTGATGGCACATTTTGGTGCTAAGAAGACGAAGGACGTTCTGGCCACACACTTCTTTTGGCCAAAAATGAGGCGAGATGTTTCACGGTTTGTGGCTCGCTGCACTACATGTCAAAAAGCTAAGTCTCGCTTGAATCCACATGGTTTGTATATGCCTCTTCCTGTTCCTTCTATTCCGTGGGCAGATATTTCTATGGACTTTGTTTTAGGATTGCCCAGGACTAAGAGGGGGAGGGATAGCATTTTTTTGTTGTGGATCGTTTTTCTAAGATGGCTCATTTTATACCATGTCATAAAACCGATGATGTCATTCATATTGCTGACCTCTTTTTCAAAGAGATAGTTCGTTTGCATGGTATGCCTTCTACTATTGTTTCATATCGTGATGCCAAGTTCTTGAGTCACTTTTGGCGTACTCTATGGAACAAGTTGGGTACAAAGTTGTTGTTCTCTACAACATGTCACCCACAAACTGATGGCCAAACCGAGGTGGTGAACCGCACATTGTCTACCATGCTGAGAGCTGTTTTGACGAATAATTTGAAGCTGTGGGAAGAGTGTTTGCCGCATGTTGAGTTCGCATATAATCGAGCGGAACACTCCACCACCAAGGTAAGTCCTTTTCAGGTAGTATATGGATTCAATCCCCGTGCCCCTCTTGATATTTTACCTTTGCCTACTAGTGAGAGAGTTCATAATGATGCTAAGGAGCGTGCTGATTTTATTGTCAAAATGCATGAGACTACTAAGGCAAACATTGAAAAGATGAATGAAAAATATAGGATTACTGGTAGTAAAGGTAGAAAGAAAGTTAAACTTGAACCGGGTGATTTTGTTTGGTTGCACTTGAGAAAGGATAGATTTCCTGAGTTACGAAAGTCAAAATTGATGCCTAGAGCTGCTGGTCCTTTTAAAATAGTTGAGAAGATAAATGATAATGCATATAAACTTGAGTTGCCTTCCGAGTGTGGGGTTAGTCCCACCTTTAACATTTCATATTTGAAGCCATACTTGGGAGAAGAAGATGAGGCTAAGTTGAGGACAACTCCGCTTTAAGAGGGCGAGGATGATGAGGACATCACTTCTTCGGATACACACAACAATCCTCCACTTGATATTCAAGGACCAATCATTAGAGCGCGCGCCCAACAATTGAATTTACAGGTGAGGTCGTTCCTAAGTACTTCTTTTTGTTCATTTGAGAATCGATTGCTACCTAATGATTTAATTATGATTAGGAACCATGGAGAGGAACTGGAAGTACTTGGAGAAGGGCTATGAGGTGCACAAGTCCAGCAAGGGCGGTCGAATCATGTTGGAGGCCCAACTCAAGCCGACTTCGAATCCAATTCGGAGTCCAGAACCAGGCCGCACTAAAACGGACGCCCAGATCGCATCCGGGCTCCGTTTTGGACGTTCCACATATGTATGGAGAGCTGAGAAGATGACCTTTCCAATGGCTCTGGTCCCATGTCAAAATTCCTTCTGAGTCAACAGGAATCGTCGAAACAAGTGGGCATTCATAATCTGTCAGGGTGCTGCGTCACCGTCTTTTGGGCCGTTCGGCTTTGTATCGTGTTGGAGCCCATTAGGGCGCGTCCAGGGGTTTTGCTTAGATTAATTCTGTCTTGAACAGTTTTGTCGTTCATCGGTTTGTGAGACCCCAACTTTCGAGTGCTAAAACAATACATCTGCAATTCCGTTGTGTTCTTCCTTGTTCTTGCTTGTGTTCTTCGATTCGCAGGCGAGGATTAGCCTTCTTGGTGAGATCAACCGGGCTACGCACGGTTGATAACCTGAGGAGACGTGGTGCTGCGATTGCGGGGTTCGGAACGTGTTGTGCGGAAGCCGAGTCGATTTGTGTCGCGCCTCCACCAAATCGAACATATCCAGAACCTGTTGGAAGATCGGGACCCCGTTCCCTTCAATTGGTCCAAAGACCAAGTCCACGGACTAAGGGTTTAGGTTCATGGTGAGATGAGTCCATGGAACAAGGCAATGACAAGTAGGGTCCACGGGTAAGTGACTTGGTCCATGATGAACCATGTCCACTCAGGTTCGGCTTTAGGGTTTGGGTTTGGTGGCAGCCTAGGTGGCAGGGACGATTGCGTGGCGTACACATGGTGATGATGTGGAGGCCACAAAGGACCAAGACATGAGGTGGCGGTTGATGAAGCAGGTGACGTGGCCATGGTAGCACGGTGGCTCTCGGGCTCAACAGCTTGTCCGAGCTACGGCCCACGGTGACGCACGGAGAGGGGCACAACAGGACGAGGAGGCAAAGGTGGTCTTCATAACGCGGTCATGGCAGCGAGAGTCGTCGGAAGTCACCAGCGGCGAGCATCCAAGCGGCGATGGCGGCGGGTTACATGTCGGCGACGAGCCACGGCGACGCTCCGTGTAATACCCTGAATTTGTATCGAACAAGAAATCGGGAGAGGTTAAACTTTCAGGAAGGATTTCAATGGATTTTTGGGAGGGACCAACAGAAGATTTCTTAATTTAATTGTTAAAGAGGGGGTTGACCGCTGTTGTAGCACAACTGGGCTTGGGCCGCCCATGTGGCCTAGGGGGGTGGCCGGCCAAGGTGGGGGGCAGCTTCCCCACCTCCCCAACCCTAGCCGCAGCCCCTCCATCTCCCACACCCCCACCTCCAATCTGGCCGCCACCCTCCTTCCCCTTCCCACGCCTCTAGCTCCTGGTTCCTCTCCCCTTGCGCCCCAACCTCCTCCAAGAGCCCTCCATTGCTGCCGGCCTGAGGAGAAGAAGCCCACCTTGCACCGGCCATAGAGGAAGAAAGAAGGGAAGAAAGGACGGAGAAGAGAAGGGAGAAGAGGAAGAGGAAGGGATCGCCATCCGGGGTTCGCATTCGGCAGCGTCGTCAAGGGTAACATGTTGTTCTTGAAGGATAATTAGTCTTGGAAGAGATTTTGGTTAGTCTTTGTTTAGATGGCACTCGACCTGCTGTTATGCAATTTTCGTCCAGTGGCTTGCGGGTAAATTTCATGTGTTTAGAGGATGAATCTGGAGTTTTGGTCTCCTAGAGAGTTGTAGGTTATTGTCTTAGCTTTCAGTGGCCGCCAAGTTCACTCAAATCCGATTAACGGTTAGAGAGTTATGATTTTTCTAAGTCTGCTGTTCCACTGCTCTGTCAGTATTTAGGCAGATTGTAGAAAACCAATTAAAAGTGTTGGATAAAGTGAAAATCTGAGAACCCCAGTATAACGAAAGTTGTAGATAATCCTTCTAGCTTTCAGGAAAACTAAAGATCATGAAATTCGGACGAACGTAGAAAAGTTATGATAGTTTCATTGTTGCTGTCCAGAAACCCGACGTGAAAATTGATACTCTGTTGTTTAGATGGGTAGGGCTAGTAAATGGCCGAATCAGAGAACCTCACCAACTAGGTTTAGAAGGGGAATTCAATAACCTTTTCAGATTGTCCAAGATCACTCCATTTGGATTTCTGTACATTTAGTTATGATTTTTCGAAGGGGGCTGTTCTCTGGAAAAGAAATCTGACAGCCCGCTTTAACGTTGGGAGTTACGTTTAGTGGACGATGTACTCATGTTGTGTTTATGATGTTGTTATTAGACCTTTATGGTAGCCTTAGCTTGTCTCAATTATTGTCCAGGTGTGGGTTTGGCTCCGGGAGCAGTACCTCATTCCCGACATCCACCTTCGCACGGTTGAGGCAAGTGCATTGTTGTTTGAGCGATTGTCTAAATTGTGTGTTATTTGCTGTATGGATGCTTTGCAAGATGGTATACTTAAACAATGCTTAAGTATGATTATTGCTCAAATGATGCTCATGCTTTACTATGATTAAGTGATGCTGTACTTTGGTAATTTGATGATGATTACATGATAAGCATTTGCATAGAGATATCATGTTGAGGCTTGGTCACGTGGTGTCCAAGTATGTTTCCTTTGGAGATCCCGTCATGAATGTGCGGGCCCGAGATCCTCACTCGTGGAGTGTGGGCTTGAGGTCCCGTTACTTGCGAGTAACGGGCAATTGGTCCCTGTGCGTGCGGCGCCAGAGCATGGGTATCTTGGCGGTGCGCCTGATACCTGCATGAGTGTAATGTACACAGAAAGTTAAAGATAAAAGTCCTTGAGCATTGCATTTGCATACACGATGTTCTAATGTTAATCTCCTTTACATGTGTGTTATTGCCATGGTTTCTTAATGTACTTGCTGAGTCTATGGACTCACTCTTGCTTTATTGTTGTTTAGGTACAGAGACAAGAATGACATGCATGGGGAAGTAGATGACAAGTCACACACATACTACTTGAACTAAATAAGGATGAATGCGCCAGAGAATGATTGATCTCTGAATATTATGATTTGTTTTGTGCTATGGTTTAAATGTAATAATGAGGAGTAGTGGAATTTTTATACCTCTCTAGTTATGATGGATTCTTAGCATGTTTCTGATTATCCTTTGATGACTTGGAATGGAAGTTTAATTAATATTTGATTATCTGTGTGTTGGAACCTTCATGTAAATAACTTTTCAAAGGAGGTTCCGCATTAATTTATTAAATTGTCTTCCTTAGTTTGTTTTTTTAGAGCTTGTTTAGTAGCATTCCGGGTTCATGTGGATTTGGGGTGTTCAGTTGGTATCGAGCGGTGTGTGAGGTCCGTGGGATATGAAAGGTTAAATTTGACACACTATGCCTGTGAGGTGGGAATGGGTTAATGCATTGCATTATGTTGCTTTTGAGATTTTGATTTATCTCGTGTGATAGCTACTAGATAGACTACTCTTGTGGTCCTAGATGATGAAATTGCTTATTGTTTGATTGTTTCTTTGTGATGATTAGATATGGCAAGAGGTGGAGGCCGAGTCGTGGTCGAGGCGGGGAGGCCGGGCGAGGCATCGCCCCGCGAGGTTCGAATTCCGTAGTGGGAGAAGCTAGCCTGCGAGTCGAGGAAGAGGTTGCCAGATGCAGAGAACCAGGCCGCCGGTGCGCTGTTATCGCTCTGTGGTGGCCCCTGCGCACCTTTGCGGCGTATGCCATGGGATTACATCAATGGGCAGCTTTGAGGCTGGACACCTTCGATGGGTCGAACACGCGCTGTCGCAGCCTAATTGGTCTGCGACACATGGAGAACGCACCGGAGCTCTGGGGTGACATCGAAATGAGGGCTCAGTTCGTGGCCTTCCAATTGAAGGGGCAGGCGGATATCTGGTGGGAAGGAGTTCTGATGGCCAGGACAGCAGCTCATGGACCAGTTACATGGGAGTATTTTGTTGAGCACTTCAGGAAGAGGTTTTATCCAGCTTCATATGTGGAGCGAATGGAAGTCTCCTTGCAGAACTTCAAGCAGGGGAAGATGACAGTGACAGAGTATGAAGCAGGTTTTAACAACCTGGTTCGTTTTGTTCCCATTGTGGGCTACAAATGATGAGGAAAAAGCCAAGAGGTTTCGCCAGGGCTCGGCAAGAGTTCCGGCAGGTATTGGGAGCATTGGGTTGCGGGATTTCAGCTCCCTGGTCGAACAAGCCGGGGGCATGGGCGGGAGATGCGGCTTGGTGAGGAGCCGCCGGAGGAGAAGGCGTGTGGTATCCGAGGGAGCGGTGGCGATCGAAGAGGGTTTTGGCGTGGGGTGGGACCTTCCGAGGTCCACTTCCAAGAGGTTCAAAGGTCCGCAAATCATTCAAGACCAAGTTCACGGGGCACGATCTTCTTCCACCTCGCGTGCGTCTGCACTGCACCTAGGTTACGTCGGTCCCAGGCGGGCATGAAGTGCTTCAAGTGCGGCGGTGAGCATAGAGCTTGAGTGCGGTGGTTCGGTCTTGCGCCATTGTGGTCGGGGGCCATAAGGCATTGGTTTGTCGGCGGAATCCCGCTAGTATCATCAAGTGGGAACTGTGCGATGTCGTGCAGCGCCGGCCTTCTTCTCGAGTCGGTTCAGATGTTAGCGCTACTCCTACTCCTGCTTGGGCACCACGGTCTTACTTCCCTACTCTGGAGGAGCTCCACCGCGAGGTATTTTTGGCCGCCCCTCCGTGGCTCCATTTCGGTAGTAGCACCTTCAGCACCTCCAGCGGTTCCGCACCACCGTACGGGCGTTGGAGCCCCTACCGCCAGCGTAGCCTCCTACGCTATGCCGGCGGCAGAGTCGGTGAGTCGTCCCATGTGGTGATGCGCTCTCGGTGGATTGATGAGAGCACTTGTTCTATTTGATTGGGGCTACCTTTTCTTTTTGTATCACTAGATTTTGTTAGTAAAGCGAGTTTGAGTCTGCGAATAGCTCGGTCGATTCTAGTTAATTCTCCCGGGGAATTCTCTAGCTCTCTGATTTGTCTGGTTGTGTGATTTCGTTAGATGGAGAAGAGTTTATTGCTAATCGATGGTTATGAGGATGGAGCCGTTTGATGTTATCTTGGGATGGATGGTTGCATAATTACCGTCTTGTCATTTCCTGTTTTGGAAGACAATAACCACAAGCTCCGTGCAGGCGGGAGATAGTATTCAATGTAGCGCTCCATCTCACTCGCTTTTTGTGATGGCTAGTCTTTTCCCGGTGGCCGTTCGGGAAGAATGGGTTTCTTTTTTGTCTCTAGTGGAGAAGCCGAGTTCATCTGTGAGTGAGAAGAAATTTTGGTCGTTCGGGAGTTCTGGATGTTTTCCAGTGAGACTACCAGGGATGCCACCACCTCGTCTGTAGAGTTGAGGTTGATTTGGTACGAGCGCCAGACTGTCTCTATGACCCCTTACAGGTTGGCCCGTCCGTTCGGAGGAACTAAAGAAGCGGTTGGATGATTTAAAAGCAAAAGATCTCATTCGTCCCAGTGTGTCTCCATGGGGAGCCTGTTCTTTTACCAAGAAGAAAGATGGTAGTTGGCGCATGTGTATTGATTATCGTGCTCTTAACCGACTAACCATCAAGAATAAGTATCCTCGCCTCGTATAGAAGATCTATTTGATCGGTTGAGAGGGCCAAGGTATTCTCAAAGATTGACCTTCAATCAGTTATAATCAAATCCTGTCCGAAGGAGGATATTGAGAAGACGGCATTCTCTACAAGGTATGGGCATTTTGAATTTAAAGTTATGTCTTTTGGACTAACGAACGCCCTCTTGCTTTCATGGAGACTATGAGCAGGATGTTGCATGAATACCGGATGATTTTGTGGTAGTCTTTATAGATGATATCTTGATATATTCAAAGACTCAAGTCAACATGAGCGACACACGAGGCTTGTGTTGGAAACACTAAGGGAGCATAAGTTTTATGCCAAACTGAAAAAGTGCGAGTTTGGACATCGGAAGTGGGATTTACGGGGCATGTCATCAATGATAAGGGAATCACAGTTGATCCAAGTAAGATTTCTCTGATGGTAGAATGGAAGGCGCCAACCAATGTCAAAGAAGTGAGAAGTTTTCTGCATGGCGGGATACTATCGGCGTTTGTGCGAGATTTCTCCATTATTGCTAAACCCTTATCCGGACTCACGAAGGATGTGAAGTTCGGGTGGGATGATGATCGCGTGAGCGTAGTTTCCAAACCCTTAAGGAGAAGTGGTGACCGCCCTGTCCTTACACTTCGAGCCTCGGAAGCGATTTACTGATGTACTCGATCGTCTCGGATTGGGTTGGGTTGTGTCCTTATGCGAGGAAGGAAGGTGATAGCTTATGCGTCAAGGCACCAAAAAGCATGAATGAATTACCCAACTCATGATTTAGAGTTGGCACCGTAGTGTTTGCCCGAAACTTTGGAGACATTATCTCAGATGGTGAGGTTGTGATGTTTATCTGGATCACAAGAGTCTTAAGTATATTTTCACTCGAAAGATCTGAATTTAAGGCGCGCAGTGGTGGAGCTAATTAAGGATTATGATCTATCTATTCAATACCATCACGGGAAGGCAAATGTGGTGGCGGATGCTCTTAGTGCATAAGCGACGCGCTACATTGGATTATCTCATTGCCGACTTTGACCGTATGGGTATATCATTTTGCTATCATGGGGGCGCGTGTTGAAACACGGGCTGATCTTGGAGTCGGCCATTCGAGGCGGTGCGAAGAAGCACAACAGGAAGATCAATTACTACAAAGGGTTGGCGGTACCGGATTTGGGCAGGGCGGAGATTTGAGTTTGATGAGTGTGGTGCGTTGCGGTTTAAGGGCCTTTGCGTACCACAGCGAAGGTCAAGGATGATATTAGAAGAGGCACATCGTACTCGCACACCGCTCATCGGGTGAAACGAAGATGTATCGTGATCTAAGCGAATTTACGGTGGAAAAGGATGAAGGTGGACATAGCTAATTATGTGGCCTCATGTGGTGTTTGTCAACGGTGAAGGCGAACACAAGCGTCCTGCAGGTTGTTGCAACCTTTAGAGATTCCGCAATGGCCGTGGGGCGATATTTCTATGGATTTTGTAGTTGCGTTACCCGGTCACCAAGGGGTAAGGATGCGATGTGGTGGTAGTGGATCGTCTCGATAAATCGCACACTTTATACCAATTCGCACTACTAACTCAAAGAAGTGATTTAGCTCCCATCTATGTGCGGGAGATTGTGAGATTACATGGGGTGCCAAAGACCATCATTTCCGGCAGAGATGCCAAGTTTGTCTCAAGTTTTGGGAAAGTTTACAGAGTGCCTTGGGCACACAGCCGCTTGAGTACGACATTCCATCCACGACGGATGGGCGATGAGAACGTACCATCCGGACCACGGAGGACATGTTGCGGACTTGTGTTTTGTCTTGGAAGGGTAGCTGGGAGGATCAATTGCCTTTAGCGAGAATTTGCTTATAACAACAGCTATCATTCAAGCATAAAAGCCGCTCCGTTCGAGGTTTTGTATGGGCGTAAGTGCAGGTCACCACTTTGGCTTTGGAAGCCGTGGGTGAGGCGCGATTTAGGTCGGATTGGGTACAAAAGAGCGTAGAGCGAGTAGCTCGGTGAGACAGAACATTAGCGACTCAGCGGTGAAAGTGTTATGCGAAGACGTGAAGAAGAGACTTGGAATTTGAAGTGGGGATCAGTGCTCTTGAAAGTGTCCCCACTAAAGGTGTGGTGAGGTTCGGTGCAGAGGGAAGCTTAGCCCAAGGTACATAGGACCATTCACGGTCTTGGCTCGAATCGGGAGGTTGGCTTATCGTTTAGACTGCGCGAGTCTATGCGTGGGGTGCACAATGTTTTCATGTGTCCATGTTGAGAAATACTTGAGGACCCGAACATCATATTGCATTAGAACCCTAACAATTGGCGCAGACTGTCCTTTGAGTCCAAACAGTCACAGTCGGAAAGATCGAGAAAGAATTGAGGAACAAAACCTGAAGTATGTCAAAGTGCTTTGGTCGCAGAGGTGAGAGGAGGCCACTTGAGGCTGGAGTCTCATATCGCGAGCTTTATCGGACTTATTCTCTTAAGGTACATACCCTTTGTTGTTAAGTTACTAGTCTCGGTTTCCCCTTTTGAGGTTTGGCGTTTAGATTCGGGTCGAATCACGCTAAGGGGAAGAGCTAACACCTACAATTTGTATCGAACAAGAAATCGGGAGGTTAAACTTTGGGGAAGGATTTCAATGGATTTTTGGGAGGGACCAGCAGAAGATTTCTTAATTTAATTGTTAAAGAGGGTTGACCAGCTGTTGTAGCACAACTGGCTTGGGCCGCCCATGTGGCCTAGGGGTGGCGGCCAAGGTGGGGCAGCACTCCCCACCTCCCAACCCTAGCCGCAGCCCCCTCCATCTCCCACACCCCCACCTCTCAATCGCCGCCACCCTCCTTCCCTTCCCACGCCTCTCTAGCTCTGGTTCCTCTCCCCTTGCTTCAACCTCCTCCAAGAGCCCTCCATTGCTGCCGGCCTAGAGGAGAAGAAGCCCACCTTGCAGCCGGCCATAGAGGAAGAAAGAAGGGAAGAAAGGACGGAGAAGAGAAGGGAGAAGAGGAAGAGGGAGGGATCGCCATCCGGGGTTCGCATTCGGCAGCGTCGTCAAGGGTAACATGTTGTTCTTGAAGGATAATTAGTCTTGGAAGAGATTTTGGTTAGTCTTTGTTTAGATGGCACTCGACCTGCTGTTATGCAATTTTCGTCCAGTGGCTTGCAGGTAAATTTCATGTGTTTAGAGGATGAATCTGGAGTTTTGGTCTCCTAGAGAGTTGTAGGTTATTGTCTTAGCTTTCAGTGGCCGCCAAGTTCACTCAAATCCGATTAACGGTTAGAGAGTTATGATTTTCTAAGTCTGCTGTTCCACTGCTCTGTCAGTATTTAGGCAGATTGTAGAAAACCAATTAAAAGTGTTGGATAAAGTGAAAATCTGAGAACCCCAGTATAACGAAAGTTGTAGATAATCCTTCTAGCTTTCAGGAAAACTAAAGATCATGAAATTCGGACGAACGTAGAGAAAGTTATGATAGTTTCATTGTTGCTGTCCAGAAACCCGACGTGAAAATTGATACTCTGTTGTTTAGATGGGTAGGGCTAGTAAATGGCCGAATCAGAGAACCTCACCAACTAGGTTTAGAAGGGAATTCAATAACCTTTTCAGATTGTCCAAGATCACTCCATTTGGATTTCTGTACATTTAGTTATGATTTTCGAAGGGGCTGTTCTCTGGAAAGAAATCTGACAGCCCGCTTTAACGTTGGGAGTTACGTTTAGTGGACGATGTACTCATGTTGTGTTTATGATGTTGTTATTAGACCTTTATGGTAGCCTTAGCTTGTCTCAATTATTGTCCAGGTGTGGGTTTGGCTCGGGAGCAGTACCTCATTCCCGACATCCACCTTACGCACGGTTGAGGCAAGTGCATTGTTGTTTGAACGATTGTCTAAATTGTGTGTTATTTGCTGTATGGATGCTTTGCAAGATGGTATACTTAAACAATGCTTAAGTATGATTATTGCTCAAATGATGCTCATGCTTTACTATGATTAAGTGATGCTGTACTTTGGTAATTTGATGATGATTACATGATAAGCATTTGCATAGAGATATCATGTTGAGGCTTGGTCACGTGGTGTCCAAGTATGTTTCCTTTGGAGATCCCGTCATGAATGTGGCGGGCCGAGATCCTCACTCGTGGAGTGTGGGCTTGAGGTCCCGTTACTTGCGAATGAGTAACGGCAATGGTCCTGTGCGTGCGTAACAGCATGGGTATGCGCGCGTCGCGCTGCTTGCATTCACAGTGTAATGTACACAGAAGTTAAAGATAAAAGTCCTTGAGCATTGCATTTGCATACACGATGTTCTAATGTTAATCTCCTTTATACTTGAACTAAATAAGGATGAATGCGCTTGAGAGAATGATTGGAACATGAGCATGGGGTAGAACACGACTCGAGATGGAGTGAGATGGAGGAGTCCATGTAAATAACTTTTCAAAGGAGGTTCGGCGATCATCGGAGGTGGAGGGAATTGGGGTAGAACACGCGAAGAGGCGGCGCGAATCGGAGGTGGAGGAATTGGTGGCGAAGAGAAAAAGAAGTGACGAGATCTCGGGCTACGAAGAATGAAACTTGGAATTGAAGGTGGGAATAGATAGCTCGGGAGGTAAGGCGCATGGTGACGCGATTGGATCTTGGAGGGCTTACCGGAGGAGCGAGGGACACGGTGGAAGTGGCTCAGTTGTCGCGGGCACGGCCGGAGGTGAAGAGGACGAAGATGGTGCCGGATATAGGAGACTCGAGAGCTCCGGATGGTGCACGCATCCGATGGAGGAGAGCGAGGCGAAACCGACGGCGCAAGGGCGTGGCTCGGGAGGCCTCCACGGCGGAGAACGGTGTTGCGGGCGAGGCGCCGGACTTGGGAAAGACGGCTTCGGGTGGCAACGCTAGGTGGCTCTCCATGCAGCGGCAGCTAGGGCACCGAGGGCGGCGGGTGATAGCAGAGCAGAGGCGCGCTACGCGAGGATGCCCCAGGGCTTTTATAGCCTCGGGAGGCGGCTAGGGCACGGACGCCAAGGGCGGCGGCGGCCGAACGCGCTACACACGCGTGCGCATGCGAGGGAGGCGGCTTGGGCTGACAGGTGGGGGCCGGGCGCGCTAGGGTTCGGGGTAGCTGGCTGGGCTGGCGGCATTGCGAGTGGGTCGAGGCGGAGGTGCAGCCTGCTAGGGTTTTGGTGGCACGACGGCTGGGCTGGGCCAAGCGGACGAGTGGGCCGGAAGGGTTAGGTGGGCTGGATGGTGATCGGGCCGGATGGAGGTGGGAAAGGCTGTGGGTTGGGCCGGACGGAGGAGAGAGGCAAAGTGTGTAACACCCCAGGATCCACATTACCCTGGAATGCTACTTAACCACTCTACAGCTAGCCAATAATTTCAAGACAAAATTAAATCGGCAGCAACTCTAGACAAGAAGCACTAAGCGGAAGCATAAACAACTAAGGGAATAAGGATAATGGTAACAAGTTCAATAATTAAACAACCTCTAGCAGATTAAACCAAGTGTAGTCCACAAATTCATCAATAACCTAGTTGTGTGAACTTTCAGATTCCACCATTTTCCCTTTCATATTTTAGGAAATATCCAGACAGATTATTCTTGTCAGATTTCTGGCAGCAGATACTAAATCGACCATAACTTTTGACTCAGACCTCGGAATCGAGTGATCTTCGTGGCTACTGAAAGATAACGACATAACCCACATAACTCTAGGAGATGGAATCTTAAAATTCAGCCTCTAAATACACGGAAATCCCCACGCAAGGTACTGGACAGAATCGAATCTTCTGCAGCCCAACATTTAACCAACAATTCTAATCGGTTTCGCATCTACTAAGGATCAAACAGCGGGGAAGGCATCTCGTTACCCTTGTAGAACCGCTAGAACTTGCTGAACCAATCCCCACACAAGATCTTCTTCTCCTTCTTCTCCTTCTTCTCTTCCTCTCCTTCTTCTCTTCCTCTCCTTCTTGCGCAATGGGCAGCAGCCTAAACAGGGGGAGGCGCAAGGGAAGCAGCACCCTGGGCTGAGGGGAGGCGCAAGGGAGCAGCTTGGACGGGGAGGCGCAAGGGAGCAGGGAAGGGGCGGCTGCAAGTGGGAGGAGGGGAAAGGGAAGGGGGCGGCTAGGGTTTGGGGAGGGTGGCACCTCCCCCCCTTTGGCCGGCCACAAAAAGGCTTGATGGGCCAAGGCCCAGGCCCAATTGGATGAGAACAAGTAGAAAAGCCCCTCTCTCAACTTGATTTGACGAATTCTGAAAAAATAAAATTCTTCCCCGATTAAATAATTCTCTACCGATTAATTTTAATTACTCCGATTCTTGACTTCTCACACTTCCGGAGTATTACAATGTGGGCCAAGCCAAATTCGGCCCACGAAGGGAAAAAGGATTAATTGAATTTCTGAATTAAGAAAAAACTGGAAATTCAAAAGAAGCCAAATAAATAGCAAATAAATTCAGGAAAATCCAAGAAAATTCCAGAAAATTTAGATTATCCAAATTAAATATTTTGAATTTAGAAAATTCCCAGTTAAGCTTTACTAATTTCAATAAAATTGGTGAATTTTTCTAGGGACCTAAACTACTCAAAAGATTTTTAAAAAGCCAAATTTTGGGACGTTACAATCCTCCCCTCTTAAAGGAATCTCGTCCCCGAGATTTAGGCTGACTATAGAATAGGATAAGAAACTCAGCCTTCGGGTTCACTTGTTGCTTTCAAATTGCTTTGACTTTGACAGAATCGCTCTTCTGAACACTTACAAAACAACCGTCTTGCTTCTTGCTAAACTTCTTGCTTCACTGAAAACTTGACAAACTGGCTCTTGGCTGGAAGGCATCTTGAAACTCGATTGCTTCTACCGGGGCTGCTTGTTCAATGCTTGAAGGCACTTTTGGAGTGGAGGAAATATTGCTGCTGACTGGCAACTCGAGTTGGCAAACTATCTCTTCTTCCGCGCTTCGGAGTCTGAACTAACTGACACATTTCTGTCAACCCTATCATACAATTCTTAGCACAGAACTTCAATAGGTATTCTGAAGGTAGACATGGCTGCGAAGGTGATAATCTGTATAATGTTCGTAGCTTTTCTTCTTGAACACTACTACTTAAATTCCATTTAGGATTAAGGACCCTTGGTCTTCTGCTTCATGATTAATGCAACATCCACATACTTTGTAATTTGATCTGCTCCTAGCTGAGCGATGACTTACGCGATCAACCATTGCGAATTTCAGATGGTGACAACTGCGACTGGCTGACATCTGGGTTGTAGGGAAACTCTGCACATAACACTTACTTGCTTGACTTGGTACTCTGAGTTAAGACACAACTCATTAATCTTTTTCAATCTGTCTATTAATTCAGGGCGATACACAGTACTAAACTGAAATGACCATCCAAGCATCATATAGACTCTGTCGCTAATACAAGATAAGCTGGGATCCTTGGTCTGACACTAACTTCTCTGACACGTCATGCAAATTGACCATCTCTGTAGATCTAACACTGCACCCATGCTGACGAATACCATATCTGTCATATACAACCTCTATCGTATACCACTCTACCAGGCAGTCTCCAAACTAGGTGATATTGACAGGAATGAAGCAACAAATTTCTGTCAAATGATCAACAATCACCCTTTAAAAAATTATATCCCGATTGGGTCCTGGGAGATCCCTTATCTGAATTCTCAGTGATAGGAGTACTTTGACTAGCCTCTGACATGTTGGCTAACTTTCTGACATACCAAAGGGTAACCCATTCGGCGATATTTCGCTTTATTTTGGATCATCACAATTCCACTTTGAGATCTTTGTACGCCTTGGTACTTTCAGGGAAACTGGAATGCTTACACTCAAATGTTGGTTTGAACATCAACTACTGGAGTTCCTTCTCATTAGATATGCAAATATACTCATTGATCCATGGATCATTCTGTTCGCCTTCGGCGGGTTCTCACGCTTTCCTTTGCTTTACATGAGGACGAATTTTCTTGACAAAACTGTCATCTCACTGTCTGGTCAACACTGATCTTTAGCATCAGTTCAAATTCTGGGTTTCAACAGATATCCTTGCAACTGACTCAAGACTTACTTCTGGATTTCACCAGTAACTTTAGCTGACTGATCAACAGATTCTTGCGATAACTCCTCTGATAAACAAAAAATCTGCCACTATACTAGTCTGGCCTGAGAGAATGGATTTCAATCTCGAGGTTCTCAATCCAATAACCGTCTTTGTTTCTTCATGACAGCAAACTTTGAATTACGACTAGGATAATTCACTACTTAAAACTTTAGTTGTTAGGAAGTGCTGGTGAAACTTCTTAACACACAAATTCTTGGAGGTTCCGTGATAAAAACTATCATGGTTCTTTCTGGAATCTGGCAATACGAACACTGGAGTTGTGATTAATCTCTTCTGAAATTCTTACAAACTCGGTTCACTTCTAGCGGTCTAGGCGACTTCTCTTCTTACAACAGGTGAGGGGTCTTAGCTAACTTGAAACGACTGTCTCACTGATCTTCGACTGACACTGTCTCAAAATGACTGTTTCACTGGTATTCAACTAACACTTCTAAGCTGATGGGATTGATTTGATACTGTCTTTTTCTAATAAAGTCATCTGATCTACTCTATCATCTCTGCAAACTCGTTGGCAACTTTTGTCATATTTCACCTCTAACGTAATTCCTTTTGAAATTGGCTGATCCTGGGTACCAAGTCAGAGACAAACTTAACTTTGAATACGGTTGCATGTTGCATAGATCACTTGCAATGATAATTGCAAATTCTCTTGCAGATACGGACATTATTCCATGGTTAAATCCTTTAACTATTTATTGTTATTTCATAGCTATGCACAAGACTGAGTTGGAATTCAACATCACATTCCATGTTACAGCTCCACGGCCTTCAATCAACATGACTCAACGCCTTGTTACTCGACTTGCAAAGGCATATGCTGAGAAAGGCATCTAATGATTTAATATCCAATATTTCCTTTTTCTTCGTAACTTGCATACAAAGATGTCCACCTTTTTTATCTCAAATAGAGGAGAGGTTACAATGGTTCCCTGAATTTACTGCTACTAACGGAGGCATGACTCTACATGATCTGGTATCATCAATCTAGACTGCTTCGCACAAACGTCTGTTCTTTGACTGCTTCGCTGGACACACAGATCCTGCTGCATTACCACCTGCTCTGGGAGTTAAAATCTTGACTGAACTAACTTCTGGTATTCTTGCATTTGGAGTTAGTGACTAGTTCCACTGAGGACACTGGCTGATGTAGTGACCTTCCTTGCGACAACTGTAACATACACGTGGCGGACATTGTGACTTGCCTGATGATATTGCACCGGAACGACTAACCTTCTTGAAGGTTGAAGTTTGACGCTTTGCAGGGCATCTCTTGGCATAGTGGTCTTGCTCACCACATTCAAAACACACTCTTGATGATATTTGCTCGCTTCTCTTTTGAGGTGGATTGCCAAGGTCAACATCCTGCCTTTGTGATTCTTTAGCTGACATATCTTGTACTGCAATGGTTTGCCTTCTTTTGCTAATGTTCTGACAGTAGCTCGAAAATTTTCTCGCTGACGTTGCATTGCAGAAGTCAACACGGAATACATAGGGCACTGGCTCGGATAATGATCATCGCTTTCACATAAGAAACATGTGATCTTGATCATGGGACATTTTCCAACGGAAATGGTTTCCTTCGCAACTGGAACAATTGATATTGTGCTCATCAGCACTATAGCCTATTTCTTCACAGTGGGTACATGCACAATCTTCTGACTTATCTGGTTGGCAGCATTTCAACTGACAACGGCTAGATTTGGTGTAGGATATCGAAATAGCAGGATTCTCTTGATCACTTATGCTTGATATTGCATGCTGTTGGCACAAAGCGGTGGTGAACTCTGCCCAAGTGATGGTGTGCTCGTCCTGATGGGCGGCACGAAATTTTTCCCACCAATCTAATGTAACTCCTTCTAATTGATGAGCAGCATAGAAAACTTTCTCATTATCGTTGTACTTCACAATAGTTAGCTTTTCTTCTATGGTGCGAATCCAAGATTTTGCTTCATTGAGTGTGGTTGACCCTTCAAAGATAGGCGGCTTGGTCCTTAAGAACTTTGCAAGCTTGAACTAAGGGTGTGTCGTTGGGATGGCAACGAGTTGTGCACCATTGCAAACAGTAATATTGTCTAATGGTTGCATCGTCACTTGCATGATCTGATTCTGGGCGGCAGGGAACTGGCTCGGGTTCTGATGTGTCACTACTAGCACTGGAGATAGTTGTTGGTCATCGTCTGCTCTGGTACTGACACTGGCGACGGTACGATGACTTGCTTGATTATTTTGATTCACCAAATTGACTAAGGTAGCGGTGGTTTGATTCTGCTGGGTCATCCTGTTGTTCATGTTCTGCAACATCGCATTCATGAGTTGAGTCTGAGCTACCAAGAATTGTTCCATGACTGGATCTGCTACTCCGATGCGACAAGCGTCCCACCGGGTTGACAACACCGTAGCCGCAGCATCGTCTCAAGATTACTGACAAGGCTGGCTGATGGCTACGGCGGCCCGATCTTCCGATAGGTTCGATTGATTTCGTCGTGAGGACGTTGACGCTTTGAGGCTTTCGACCAGCAAATCGTCACCTCGTAATTCGCTACACCGGCATGACTGTCGTTATCGACCACGCTTGCACACGATCGACCTTACCACGAGGGTTATTGTTCCTGCAAGCAATCGAAGCAACTCACAAGAACAAGGAGATGCAATATGAATTGTATTGCGAATATGAATAAAGTTCACAAAGTGGGGTTCCTCAAATAGTACAACGGCGAAACTGCAAGTGGCAGAATAATTCTAAGAAAAACCCAAGGAACTAGAGGGGAGGCGGCCACTACTTAAAGGACGAAGGGAGGGGCAGTGGCACTGTTCATGCGTGATTAGTGCCGCGTGAACAGTACCCCCCCAAAACCCTAGGTGGCCACATGGACCAGGGAGGTGGCAGGCCCAAATACCCTAAAGTGGTGGTTGTCCTTTGGACCCAATAATTGATACAAGGCCCTCGGCCCAAAGTGAGGTGGCGCAGCCCTAGAAATATGTGATCTACGACTAGGTAATCAGAACGTCCGACCAGTCCAAGGTCCTCGACCAGGATGTAGTCGAACCTCCACACGCTAAGACCACGAGCAGTCAAAACAATCCTACGTCCAGATGTGATGCAGTCGTAGCCTTCTACGACCCCTTCAACGACCACTCCTCGTGTGGTCGTTAGCCTCCTTCGACCACTCAGCGGGGGCTTCGACCACGCAGCCGAAGTCGTGTAGTGGTCGTAAACCTTCTTGATCAATATGAGGTGAAGTAACTTCGTCGACACATTGAAGTAGCGTTTGACGCATCCGAATCGATGGCAGTAGAGTAGCCTAGTTGGAGGGGGAGTAGCAGTCATATCTGAAGGATTGATGTCCTCATCACTGGCTTCACTAGGGTTCTCTATCTACTGGCTGACCAGGGCTCATAGATGCGAGGCAAAAGCATAAGGTAAGGGAAGACAGTCTACTAAGGGGAGCAGGTTTAACCCAAAGAACACCAAGGAACACACAAATAGCCGGAAAGCTATTAAGAAGCATAAAACTCGCAGCCAAACTACACCGAAGAAGGGAAACAAAGATCTAATTATCTAGTCGATTAAACTCTAACTTAACAGGGCAACATGGTTCAACACACGGGAGGAACCTATGCTGATATTATCCTATATGGTTGGTCTGAAGAAAACTCGATCTGATCACGGTCTTCATCAAACGTTAACTGCTTACGATCCTTGCAGGCGAATCTTGGAAAAAGACAGGGTGACATACAACTTTTTCTTGGTCTTCAATTTTTGCGACGCACTTGTCTTGAACACTTGGAAAGATGTCGATATGTTGTTGTTGGTTGCATGAACTT
Source organism: Ampelocalamus luodianensis (assembly GCA_036346255.1). Classification (NCBI taxonomy): domain Eukaryota; kingdom Viridiplantae; phylum Streptophyta; class Magnoliopsida; order Poales; family Poaceae; genus Ampelocalamus; species Ampelocalamus luodianensis. Next base: position 56,575,043 of record CM070620.1, read on the forward strand.
CAAACAGTTGCTCAAAACAGCTCTTGGGCATCCACCAAGACATTTGACGTGGATAACGATGACTATAGAAGTTATGAGGGGAGAGAGTCCAATTTAATACTCCAAATGGTGAGGACGAATATAGATGAGAAAGGAATAGTATAGAAGAGTATAGAAGCTAGACAAGATGAGAATAGCACATCATTAAGATCTTTCATTTGTAAAATAAGTTTTGAAGTTTTCCTTACAAACGACCATTCTAACTAAGGTCACGACTTACAGTCGATATGGCTCTGATACCACCTCTGTCGGGACCCAAAAATACAATTCTGGACCCTCTGTGTATACTGCACTAGTCCAGGATCAAGCTAGTGCACACAGTGGCAACATCGATGAAATATCATTTCCATATACAAAGGTGACTAATAAATAGGCAAATAACAATAAGTATCGGAGTAAAGACCTTAAGGTCAAAGCTTACAATTAATGCTTCAAAAGGCGAATAGCTCAATGAAGCTGCAGCGAAACGTAACAGAATAACTTCAGTGAAGCCCAACCATATGCCCACAGGCAATCGGTTGAGGTGCGCGACCTAGTTCTCCTCGATCCTTGAAGTAGACCTTGTTGACCAACGATCCCTCCATTTCTGTAGGTTTGGACGCAAGTTTTACAACAAGCATGAGTACAAAACCGTACCCGCAAGTTATACCACAGAATGCAATTTATAGATGCAGGCTTATTCCAAAGGAAATGGCTTTTGTGGTTATTTTGCAGAAATACAACATTTGCAATTGAATATGAATAATAGATTGAAAGCATAAATCAAAACAAATAGACAATATTAATTTAACAGTTGTTTTCACAAAGACACATAGCCTAATCAAATTCTTTCACACAGCCATATGACTTAAATCACATATCTATCCCTTCCCAATTGTTTTATGAAAATCTACCCCTCGTGTAACAGCCCCAATTTTATGAACAGTAATAAATTGCTTTCTGAACAGTAATGAAGTGCTGTTCATAGCATCACTGTTCATTTTTACAGATTGGGCATTATGTTGCAAATAAAAACTTTCCTTTTCTAGCCAAAAATCCAAAGCTCTTCTTAAAGTTCAAAGGGAATGCAAGCCAATGCTTGTATTTTGACTGGAAAATATTTTCATTAAAACCTAGATCAATTATCTTGGCTAAAACTAATTTTTGTTAAATTTTTAGAAATTATCTTGACTTGAAGAAAAATATTTGGCTTTAAATAAACCTATTCGGGTTAAGTTAATTATTTATGAATTTTGAAAGTGAAACTGTGGATTTTAAATTTTATTTGGGAAATATATCATCCCAGTAGCCTCCTGGCAAAATTTCATGATTTTACAAATTTATTTACTATTTCTAAAGCCCAGTCAAACTTTCAAACTTTGAATTTAGAGTTTGGTCAACTCTTCCGGTCTAAACCTAAACCCTAGCACTGTAGCGACTCGAACCCCATGAGGTTGAGTCCAACCGGTGCAATGTGGTCCGGCTTCGACCACGCCGCGCGAGCCCAAATCCCACACGTGACGCGAGCCGTTGATCTCCAATCGAACGGGCGGGGTTGCGACATCACGTGGACTGTCCACGTAGGCAGATTAATGTCCACCCTTGGATCTTGATCGAGCGACCAATAGGCGCGAAAACAATCGAACCACTCCGGATCCCTTCTTAATCTCCACCGTCTATCCTCGATCCAACCGCGCCGCTCTTTTTGTTTTAAACTTAAAGGCACGCAGTCGTCGTTGACCGTGTGATTCAAATCCTACGGTGTTCCTTTTTACCGCGTTCTTTTAGAGCACAGTTTTATGAGACCGTTGGATTTGATCGTAGGGTCTATATTGAGATTGCATTCAGACCATCCGGATCCCCCGTCAATCCTGACCGTAGAAAGCCAATCTGACGGTGCCGCGTCATCTCATTTAAAAGTGACGTGTAGCCTTTTTGATTGATCGTTGGATTTCAATCCAAAGCCCCTCTTTGAATGTAAACCCCCGAAATCCCGCAGGGCTCCTTTAAATCTCCATCCTTCGTTTGAGATCGCACGGCCCATATTAAATGATGCCGATTAGATTTTCTTAATGTCTATTTCCATCGCGGCCGCCCATCTCTAATCGAACGGTCGACGATTCTTGGAGCTTTAAGAGGCGCGCGCGACTGTGGCTGACAAAGGGATCCACACGTCAGGTGTTTGCCTCTCTTCCTCCTTGCCTCTGTGCGCAGCCGCCGGCTCTGTAAACAGAGTAGAGGAGTTATCCAAGAATCATGCAACTAATTTTTGGATATTTAGCACTAAGTGGACACCTCATCAACTCTAGACACTTTGTAATGCCCCAAAAGTATTTGGAAGGAATTAGTCGGGAGAGAATAATTAAATCGGGAAGGAATAATTAAATCGGGAGAATGTTTCCTTCAGCAAAACATCAAAACAAGGAAGGAGAAGGGGTTTTTTGTAAAACCGCGGCAACTGGACTGGCTTGGCCCATGAGGCCCACAGGTGGCCGGCCAAGGGGGGAGGCACCTTCCCCCCCCCCCAAACCCTAGCCGCCCCACTCCTCCTCCTCCTCCCCTTTGGCCGCCCCCTCCTCTCCCTCCTTGCTCCTCCTCCCCTGTAGCACGTGCACTGTAGCATCATGGTACTGTAGCATTCATCCCCTCCAACCTTCCCCTCCATTGGTGCTGTCCAAGAAGAGAAGGGGGGAGATCTCCATCGTGGTCACCGATCAAGAAGAAGGGAGAAGAAGGAGTGCGGGGAGAAGAAAGGAAAGGGGAGAGATCACGACCTCGGTGCGTCATCTTCAGCGGTTCTTCGAGGGTAAGACCCGATCCCCTTCCGATTAGTCGATTATTTGATTATTAAGTTTTATCGGTAATCTGATCGGTTGGAGCAGAGTGGGTTGGGAGACGTTTTTGAGTAGTCTAAGGGCAGAATCAGGTCCGGATGTCTCCTAGAGAATTGTAGAGGACGTCGCTAGCTTTCGATGAAGTACTAGATCACGATATTTGGACCTCTGTAGCAAACGTTATGAATTTATTGGTGGGACTGTTCTGCGAATCTGTCCGTAATCTGATGGGTTTTAGTAATCTGTCTTGTTCGATCTGTTAAAGGACGAATTTGAGGAGCTCAGTATAACAAAAGTTGTAGATAATTGTCGTAGCTTTCAGGGAAGGTCAAGAACATGAAAGTTGGACAAACGAGCTAAAAGTTATGATGGTTTTAGTGTACTGTCCAGAGAACCTGGCGAGAAAATGTTGTTCTGTTATTTGGCTTGATAGGGGTAGTAGTTGGCCGAATCAGGAAGGCTCACCAACTAGGTTTAGTTGGAGAATTTGTTAACCTTTCAATGAAGTCCAAGATCACCTCATTTGGACTACTGTACTAAAATATACGAATTTTAGAACGCGACTATTTCCAGAGGGGACAGATTAGCTTATAGGAAATTGGAGTTGGGATCGCGTTTCAAGCTTTTGCGAGTTCGGGTTTACTCTTTTGGGTTGAGTGGTCCATTACTGTTATCTTAGCATTCTCCTAAATGGTTTTTTGGTGGGGGACTGGTTCCGGAGGCGGCACCCTCTTCGCGTCCTTCGTTCCCGCACGGTTTAGGCAAGTGCATTGTCAGTTGTATGGGTGTGATTGATTGGCCATGTTTGTGTGCTTTTCGATATATGATAGCGTAGCAAGATTGCTTGATTGATGATTGTTTCAAGAATGGTGGATGTTCGAAGTATGGTTATGCCTTACATGAATGTCGTTATTGCTTTTGGTACTCTGATGATGAATAGTGTTGGTGCTTGTGCATATTGATTTCATACTTAGACTTGGTCTTGTGAGGACCAAGTATGCACAACTTTGAAGTACCCAATACTTACAAGTCTTGGTTTGATAAAATGACTATGATGAAGGATCGGGTTGCAAGTATTCGGGTTGTAGAATATTTATGTTTGATTGCTGAAATTGGTTGTGTCTTTCCTGTACTAGTCATACATGGATGATAGTGTGATATATATGAATGAGACTTGGTTATGGCATGTTTGTGATTAAAGAGTAATTTTGTATGTGATAATGCTCTACATGTTATTCAGTGATTGAGATGTGGTATGTACTCGTGCTTTTACTAGTTGTTGAAAGTTACATTCTAGTACATACGCATGTTGAGAGCATCTAGGCACCTTGGTCACGTAGTGACCAAGTACATCTGATTGAGTCCCGTCATGTAGATGACGGGCTTGAGGTCCCCACATTCATGGAATGTGGGCTTTGAAAAGAGGTCCCCATCGTGAAAACGATGGGCTTATAGTCCCCACACTTGAGGAGTGTGGGCTTGAGGTCCCCATTACTTGCGGAGTAATGGGCAATTGGTCCCTGTGCTTGCGAGCACAGGCATGGGTATGCAGCGACGGTTGCATACTTTGCATTACCGGTAAAATGCAAAAGTTAAAGAGAAAGAGAAAGTGCACTTGAGCATCTTGCATAGCATGAGCATATGTCTTGTTTATAATTGAGATGGTATATGGATGTTGATGATTACAGTAGTCTATGTTATTGTTGCCATTTAATGTACTTGCTGGGTCTTTGGACTTCACCTTCTTTGTTGTTGTGTTTTTAGGTACCCCTTTACAAGAACGGCATGCATGGGAGGGAATAGAAGTGGTTGCACAATTGCACGAACTACTCACATTTGGATTAACAGATTGATAAATTAGTAGTTGAGTAATTGCATAAAGAATTTCTTATGATTACTCACTATGCTTGGAATAATTTGTAATAGAGTTGATTAAAGGATTATGAATGTCATTCTGTTTATGCTTTAGTTGTTTAGCATGCTATGGATGTTGTAGTGATGATTAGCATAGTTTTGGTTATCTCTTGTTTATGCTGGAGGTTGGATTATTTGACCATGTTATATTTAAATGTTGGGACCTCCAGTTTAGTAACTAAACAAAGGAGGTTCTGTCGGATTTTAGAGAATTGTTTCAATGTAAAAATGTTATTGTGCTAGTTTAGTAGCATTCCAGGCTCATGTGGGGCTGGGGTGTTACACACTTCCCCTGTGCCCTGTAGCTCAACCTCTATATATATACCCTAGCTTTTTGGCTGCTGCCATTGTTGACCACTAGAGCTCTTCATCTTCATTACCATTCCAGTGGAGTTTCTTGCTCCTATCAATTGCTTATCCATCTTAAACGTTTGTTTGACCTTGCATTAAGAATTTAGCATCTTTTGTAGGTTAACCCAGAGTTTAATTCTCTGTTGATCAGAACCGGTTTTCAACACCTTCGGTGTTTATCTCATCCTGGTAAGATAAGCCCTTAGTTTTTGTCATCTTGAGCACCTTAAGGACCTCAGCAGCTCATATGCACCATTCCTTTGTACATATACTACTCCAACCTTCTTTAAACTGAAAAGTCGTTTTTATAACTTTTCGGTCTTTCATATCGTTTTCAACAACTAGGGTTTCTCCTGTCAACTTATCATCCTGTGTAGGTTTTAACTGAACCTTAGTAGCATAATAAGTTGTTCTTTTGATTCTTCTTGTCATCTATTTAACTTTATAGCGAGGTTTATCTCACACCACTGTTGTCGAATCGACAACGTTGGTTTTTTTAGTTTCGTAATCGACCGATTAGGGTTAGGTTAGGGTTAGCTTGGGGTGTTAATTACCTAAAAGATCAGGCTAAGCCTCATTTGAATCTTTGCTTGACCTATTTTCCTTTAACCCAAATCTATAGTCCGCCTGTTTACATTCTTTTCAAAATCAAAAGCGTAACTTTGACCTAAACTCTAGTTTCTGTCATTTGAAAGCAGTAGGTGATAATATGGGTTAATATCTTTATGGGGGGTATGTATAACTTAAGCATGATGTTAAAACATGCATTCCCATATTGATCATACATTTTTCTTTCATTCTGAACTTGTTGTCAATTTTGGTATTTATTGGATTTTATTGTCTCTTTTAGAATCTGGTTCTTCTGAAGTATTTGAATCTATTTCTGAGCAACCTGAGCCTGCACAAGAAGTCTATTATTATCAAGGCAAGCATCCTCTTTGCACCATGTTGATCCCCAAAGTTTTATACAATAGATTTTCCAAATACAGTGATAACTGTTGCATGCTACTTTTCTGAAAATACAATTGTGATCTGTAGTAGTTAGTTATGACCTAACATTGTGGATTACCTTAATTCTAACCATACACTCAAACTTAGAGTAGTACTGTATACTATAATCTTTAATTTCAGAGTTTGCTTAGCCATGCAGTCTAGATAACTCTGAAGTTTGACAAGATTATCTTGTCAAACATGGAAACCCCAAATGAATTTCAGTTATTTCAAACTCTTTGTCCAGTTTACTTACACCAGAAGTGAATTTTACATTTAAATTGATCTGGACAAGAGGAAGCTAGTGGTGGTGCCTTCGTGCACGAGATTGGGAATTGTGGTGGACTTGTCTGGACCAATTAAGGACTGAACTCTGACTATTCAATTCAAGTCCCCCACGTACTTCCACACGCGGTGTATGGGCGCTGTTTGGTTAAGTAAAGGGTTAATGCTATTGAGTTGGAGACAGGGGAGTAAGGATATGTGTATTGATCTTGTATGGCATAGATGCTTTAGTCTTCGGGCTGCGTTTTATGCCATGTGAGTTTTATATCGATATCAGATGTTCTTAGGAGGGTGAGGGCGTATTTGTGTTCCATCGCATGTACTTACCTTAAAGATGCCGATTGCAATCTAATATGGGTAGCGAACCCAGTTCGTATTTCTTTTTGTTTGGGTCGGCATTCCTGACGCAACATGTGTGCCCCGGTTAAGCAGATGCTATCAGTCGTTGTTTAAGCGAGATCAGTTCACACATGGGTATCCAACTCAATAGTGTTAACTTGTTGAAAAATACCAAATCTTAGTTTCCCCGGTCGGCATACCAAAGGAAGTGTGTCATTATTCGGAGGCATCCGAAGGCAACGGGCTGACTAGGTCGTGTGGGTAAAGATGTACACCCCTGCAGGGTATTGAACTATTCGAATAGCCGTGTCCACAGTCATGGATGACAACTTGAGTTGATGTCACCTGTATAGAGTTTTAATTTAAACTTTTGTTTTGGTTCCTGGTTCAGCATGAGGGAATTCATGCATTGTATTGTTTACATTTATTCTCATTTACTTACTGTTTTAACCCAACTTTGATTTATTAAATTGCTTTATCAAAACTTAGCAATTGTAGGTTAAGATGTACTGCTTTATGCAAAATTGAACCAATATGCCTTCCTGTTGCAACCTTATGCATATACCAATTCTAATCCTTTGAATAGGTCCTATCAAACACTTTCTTTTATTAGTTTGTATAAGTCTTGCTGAGTACCTTCCGTACTCAAGGTGCTATAACCTATTGTTGCAGGTGAGGATGGTTATCTTTATGAAGTGCTCGTTAGCGCCGATCAGGGTGACGCTAACGAGTAACGCTATTTCTTTCCTCCACGCAATCGTCTGCGGGTGGATGGGGCCATTGGTGGCTTTTGTGTTTTATTTTGCTTCCGTTGTTACTCTTTTGTAGTGACCAAGTCACTTGGTATTGTAATACTCAACCGAATTGTAAACTTATGTTTAATTAGGTAAATGTATGACTTGTATGTGTATGATGCAATGTTGTTTTAGGATATATGTGCAATGGTCACTGATCCTGGGAACCATTGTGAGACATATATCCGGGATGCTTAAATATTGGGTTTGTAACTTATTAAATTTATGCTTCTAGCATGATCTTTAATAAAGGAGCAGCACTGTTCCTTAATTAATAATTGTGCTACAGTATAACTTTAATTAAGTACATTTCCAATATTCCGGGGCGTCCACACCTCGTGTGGAATCCCCGAGCATGTCCATGACCGCGGACGCGGCTATTCGAATAGATTGTTTAACACTCTGCAGAGGTTGTACACTTTACCCACAAGATGCAATCAACTGGATCAGAGCTGATCACAACAAAACCTTTCAGAAACTTCATCTCAACATTGACACTCCCGATGTGCTTACAAACCGCTATACCAACCCAAACGAAGTGCTTTGGCATAACACACATCGTTGGACAGGGACACGGCGAACCGCCCCATGATGCGACTACCTTGTAGTACACACCTCCACCCATAGCCTAACCTAAAGCCTGAGTAATCAATGCTAAGAATCCATAACCTACTAAGTTAGGCCCGTCCCATCAGGCACGTGGTCGTACAGTAAGGCTCAGTTCAATGGCGCACAAAGTTAAGTCCTTAATTGACCAAGGCAAGACTTCCATTTTCTAACTATACCACGAAGATTATCATTCCCATTCACAAAGTCCACCATATCACGTAGTATCCACCACTTGCCTTAGTCTAAATCCTTTCCCACCCTGTTGGTTAAGTGCAACACATGCTATCACAAAGTAATAACACATAGCACCCAGTTTTACACAAAGTTCTATAGTCACTTAGTCAAATTTATAATTACAACTCAAATGATAAGTGAGACTCGTAGCATAGCTAAGCAATCTACTCGTACTAACCAACTCATGTTGGTGCTACAATATTACCAACTAATAAACCAATCTAGGGTGACAAGGAAATATGACATACAAGGCCAAGGTGTATTAACAAATTGGATGATAACTATGCCAAAAAGCATTTAAAAACATAATTAAAGTAGGATGCTGTGAGGACCCGGAATATTTAACTAGTAACACTTAACCTCCAAATGGTTCTAGCGTTACTAATTAAGCATTCTAAGCCTCGATGGACATATGCTTCCTGCACTGCAGCATATGCACATCATCACAAAATTACACATCATTTCCATACAACATACAACACTAAGTTCAACAACGACATACATAAAGTAAAGTTATTACAAAGAGAGCCGACCGCCAAATAGAACAATATACAAGAATGACAATGAAGCAAAAGTGCCATAAGATGGCTAGAACAAAAGTCAACCGGTTAGCCATATACCCACAAGGCAACCGACCAGGGCATAAGCTAGTCGCCCATAGCTACCACAACACACTCACAAAAGTGAGGCCCTCGAGCTCACCTTCTTCCTCTGCAACAAAACAATTAAGCATAGCAACCGAGTACAAAGATTGTCTTTGTACCCGCAAGATCGACGTGTGGAATAGCGGACCTATTCATAAACTACATGCAAGCTTATTTAGGTGGAGGTTGTATGTCTCATTTTGCATGAAGCCAACTTTATTTGCAATAATGTAATACATTTTAAAAGCAAGTTTGCAAATCTGTTTTGTTATCAAAGTAACAAGTAAGTAAAGATACATACAAGTAACCACTGGAAGTGACTATCCCAATAGCCACCACAACATAGCACGAATCCCGATTCGTACCACCCATCAAGTTTTAATTTAAAGGTTGTAGTCTAACTCTTGAAAGACCTTGCCAAGCGTGTCCATAACCTAGGGCGAGGCTATTCGAATAGTTTTAACCTGCGGGGGTGTACCAATGTACCCACACTTGATCGCCTTCAAGCCACAAGCACACTACAAGGTATGCCGCCCGGCTAAGTCGCATGCAGACATTTCCAATCTTGTGTATTAACTACGAGCCGCTCATATGGATAGAAACCCATATGCTTACATTGCAAGCCGAAAGACAACAAATCCCATCACGGGTGAAGTCTTTCGGACACTACAATGCTCCCAACACCATCCCTCCTGCGACTCCCTGCGACTCGGAGCCAATACACGCCAAAGTACTAAGTCAAGAGAGGTCTCATACCCTCTAATGTGGTTAGCACGCTAAAATGCTTGGTTTAGTGTAACAAGATGTTCGGTCCTTGTTGACTCGGGCACCATTCCAGTCACACCCAAAAATCACACCATCATACCATTGTGCCCAAGTCTAAATCTTTTTATTTTCAGTTTTAGTTTTCATAAGTAGACATAGCACAAGGTGGAAATCATAATCATAATAAGGTTGATGTGATCGAGGTTATCGACAAGTCGATAACCGCCCATTTCTACCGAAGCTAAGCATGGCTAAGCAATTAATTCGCAACTACTAAGTGACAAGAGCCCATCCATGAACTCTAAATCACAGCAAAGTAACCTAGGCTCATGGTAGTAGAGAATAATCATTTGCTAAGGAAATGCATCTACTAGGCCAACTATTAACACAAAATAGCAATGCATACATAGAATTTGTAATCAACATAAATACTTAAAATACTGGGATTAACATGATCAAACTGCTTGCCTTCTTGCTGTTGCTCAAACTGTTGTGGAGGGTCGTTCTCGGGATTACCGCAAATGTCGAAACCTAAGCGAAAGGCAAAAAGAACCAAGAACAACCAATAAGACGAGCCACACTTAAACAAACGAGCAAGCAAAAAATATCCAAATGCGACGAAATTTATACATAAGGTAGAATACGAATATACCAAGACATGGAAACTGGAAAAACCTAATTTGGATTTGTGGTGCAAAAGATATTACCTAAAAACCCATTTTCGGCCATAATTAGCACTATAGCAAAAATATTTTCTAGAAAGATTTTGAAGCTGAAATTTTTATGGTAGCTACCTACTGGTATAGAGGTAACCCATATAAAATTTCAGGTCATTTGGAGTTAAAATGATTTAGTTATGATTTTTCTAAGATGCCACACTAGCATAATGCACTTTCCAGAAATATAAACATGTGCAAAACCTATTTCACATTATAGTATGATAACAGAGGGATTTCCTAACATCAAATTTCTATTTTTAGGATCTACAGGGAATTACTGGTGTCTATTACATCATTAAATGAATTTTTAAGTGCTACTAATAAGGTTAAATCTATTAACACATTTTTAGTCTTGATTTAGACCTATCACCATTTTTAGATTAAAGTTTAGTTAATAACAAATTTATCAAAGTTAAAACCATACAATTAGCAGATATACAGAAAAAGATATGCATTTTCCAAGTTTCAAACCAATTCTGGAATATAAAAAAATAGCAGAAAACAAGTTATTACAGATTACAGAATTTTCTACTACAGAAGCATAGTTAAAAGCATTTTTATATTAAACTTTAGTGTCAAACAAATTTATTACAGTTGGAAATACTCAAAAAGGGTCTAAAATGAATTTACTGTGAATTTCTAAAGTTTCTATACAATTCTCGGTTGATAAATAAGTACTTTCAGAAATAAAACCCAACTCAACCGAAAATAACGACGTGGGCGCACGTGGGCCGTAGATCTAAAATCCAACAGCCCACGCACGCTGGAAATAGCGCACGCGCGCGATCCATAACAGGAGCCCACCGTTGGATCAAGATCCAACGGCTCACGGGGAAGGATGCAACCGGATGGTCCGAAAGCATACCAGATCTGGGCCGCAGATCTAGCGATGGACGGCCAAGAATGATGAGGGGAACCGGAGGGTCCGAACGCATACTAAATCTAGACCGCAGATCGCAAAATGGACGGTGGTCCAAGATCGAAGTGCAATCAGGAGTGCTGACACGTGGGGCCGCATGTCAGTGACTGAGAGTCACACATGCGAGGCTTAACCCACGTGCACAGTGCACGCGGACCCACCTGGCAGTGACTCAGGGGGGGGTATTTCCGACAGCCAATAGTGCCGACACTTTAATTAACCCATGATTAGCATTAATGATGCCTAAACGCACGGATAAAAGCCGGGTGATTTAAGAAATTTGGACCCACATGTCGGTGAGACATTAGGCGATTAAGACACCATTAATGCTCTCCGATTGGCAATCATTAAACATTAAATGTGTCCTAATTATCGGACAAAACGGAGTCGCTCGGTGACAAAACCCGAGTGGCTTTGCCGCTTGTCGCCGCGACTCGCCATGGCGGCGCCACAAACTATCAAAATGGGTTCGCAATAGTGTTGCGGACCCAACGGTGATGACCTCGCCGCGGTGGAGGTTTGGAACAGCCGTGAGCCGAAAACAAAGAAAGAGGCGACACGGCAAAACATGAAAATAGCAAGATGCTCATTGCGGTCCAAGGAAGCGAGTGCCATGACTTCTAGGGACTATATAGAAGCTACCTTAACCGAGAGGAGCTCCAAAGATGGCGGGAAGACTTGAACACGATGAAGTCCACCGAGCGAAGAAGATGAAGTGGAAGATGAGGTTACGAGCAAAATGAGTGGAACCAAATCATCACCACAGCTTCATTATAGCTCAAAGAGGCTCCAAAAGCAATTAATTGCAAAAGAACCACTTACGGTGGAGAAGAAAGGGGTGAAACCAACGAAAATCTCCAAACTTAAAATTGAGTGATTCTCGCGAATGCAACCTAAAATCAAGTTAGGGAAATATAAAGGAGGTTGAGGAGCTCAAAGGGTGCAAGAAACATTGAAGGTGAACCACTGGACACCAAGATCCACATTGGAGCTCCACGCCAACAATGGTGTTTTGAGGGTGTGAAGTGGTTTCTTTGCTCAAACACCGAGAAAAGCAAAGTGTGGTGTAACGGAACACCGGGAGGAGCTAAGGGCAATATAAAGGGAAAGGGTTAGGGTACGAGCGCGAACATGAGCCCATGGTGAGCTCGGTTCATGGTGCGGCCGTGGACCACGAAATGATGGGAGCAAGTGAGCACGGTGACAATGGAGGAGAAAGCCTGTTGCGCATTAAATGCCTTGCAGAGACACGTTGACGAGGCACGCTCGAAGTGACACAACAAGCCCCCATGCTCTCTCTTTCTCTCGCCATGAACGCACGCGCATACGGAGAAGCGAGAGAACGAAGAAGAACGAAGCGAACGGTGACCGTTGGATTGGAAATGGACGGCTGCGATTTAAAAGAGCTCGCCGGACAGTCCGATTGCTTACAGAAATCTAGACGGTTGGATTGAGATCCAACGGTCCCAATTGATTAATGCAGCCGGATGGTCCGAATGCTCGCACGAACGTGGGCCGAGCGATCTAATTCCAACGGCTGAGATTGCACGCGCATTATAAAACGCGGCTCGGTGCAGTTAGATGGTTCAATCAAGTCAAGTGGCTCGGACTCGAGCCCGACTCGAACCCAAGGAACAGTGAAACTGGTTTTAGGTTTTAAAATATGCTGAGACTTTTGAGGATTTATTTGGGGTAGCAAAATAACTCCAAAAATTCTGAAATTTTTACAGGAGCTTGCTGACTGAGACATTGACCTTGTGTAAAATTTTCAGAGGTTTTTATGCATTGTATTTTTCTCCAAAAATTCTACAAGGTACTGGTTTTGTGTTTGACTGAGAGTCAAGCAGTCATCGCCCTCTAAAATATTCAAACAATTTCTAAAAATTGTGAAATTTTTCAGAGGGGTCACATACCACCCCATGAACTTAGGAAAAATATTTCCAGAGGATGATCAAAAGGTTTGACAAGAATGTTTTTGAAGGAACAAGATTGGATCACAAGACTTGTGACTTGCATTTCCATAACCTTTTGTACAATACTTGTTTAGTACACAAAGGAAATACATGATGTAAGAAAAAGTTTTAATTTCTACTCATTTTCTTACATTTGAAACACAAGCCCAAAATTGGGATGTTACAGATGCAATACTTTGAAACAAAGTAATTTGAAAACTGGGTTCAAGATGATCAAAGGTATGACTTGCCTTGCTATAACAATGATGATATTAATTTATCTTCAATCTTCTACTTGCTTGATCTTCAGCTCCTTCCGACGATTCCGGGACTTCGGCGTCTAACGAGAAAGAAAGCGCAAAACAAACTAAATTCAAAAAGACAAATCAAATAAACTCCAAAAATTAAATAAAAAAACTCAGATAAATACAGCTCAAATTTAGATAAATTTTGGAATTTGAATGGGCTCAATCGGAGTTCAGACGGAGGAGAACAGGCTCTCGAAAAATTGAAATCCACATGAAATAATAAAAACCAGGATTTATGGATTTACTAGAATTATCTTTCTGAAGGAAAAATAATTTATGGACTCATGCGGACATCAGCAAGGAATTTTCGGCTGGAAGAAAATAAAATAAACTGAACTGACATGTGGGACCTACTAAATAATTAAATTTCAGAGATTAAATTAATTTTCGAAATGGTTTAATGGAATGACAAGTGGGCCATTGGTCCATAGACCAAGTCCACGGACTAAGGGTTTAGGTTCATGGTGAGATGAGTCCATGGAACAAGGCAGCGACAAGCGGGGTCCACGCGTAAGTGACTTGGTCCATGATGAACCATGTCTACTCAGGTTCGGCTTTAGGGTTTGGGTTTGGTGGCAGCCTAGGTGGCAGGGAGGATCGCGTGGCGTACACATGGTGATGACGTGGAGGCCACGGAGGACCAAGACATGAGGTGGCGGTTGATGAAGCAGGTGACATGGCCATGGTGGCACAGTGGCTCTCGGGCTCACCGGCTTGTCGGGGCTACGGCCCACGGCGACGCACGGAGAGGGGCACAACAGGACGAGGAGGCAAAGCAGTCTTCATGACACGGTCATGGCAGCGAGAGTCATCGGAAGTCACCAGCGGCAAGCATCCAAGCAGTGATGGCGGCGGGTTACATGTCGGCGACGAGCCACGGCGACGCTCCAGTTAAGGGAACATGAGCATGGGGTAGAACATGACTCGAGGAGTGAGATGGAGGAGTCCATATGCGGCGGCGATCATCGGAGGTGGAGGAATTGGCTGGCGAAGAGGCGGCGGCCAAAGAAGAAAGAAGTGACGAGATCTTGGGCTACGAAGAATAAAACTTGAAATTGAAGGTGGGAATAGATGGCTCGGGAGGTAAGGCGCATGGTGACGCGATTGGATCTTGGAGGGCTTTACCGGAGGAGCGAGGGACACGACGGAAGTGGCTCGGGTGTCACGGGCACGGCCGGAGGTGAAGAGGACGAAGATGGTGCCGGATATAGGAGACTCGAGAGCTCCGGATGGTGCGCGCATCCGATGGAGGAGAGCGAGGCGAAACCGACGGCGCTAGGGCGCGGCTCGGGAGGCCTCCACGGCGGAGAACGGTGTTGCGGGCGTGGCGCCGGACTTGGGGAAGACGGCTTCGGGTGGCGACACTGGGTGGCTCTCCAGGCAGCGGCGGCTAGGGCACCGAGGGCAGCGGGTGAGGGCGGAGCAGAGGCGCGCTACGCGAGGATGTCCCGGGGCTTTTATAGCCTTGGGAGGCGGCTAGGGCATGGACGCCAAGGGCGGCGGCGGCGGAACGCGCTTCGCACGCGTGCGCATGCGAGGGAGGCGGCTTGGGCTGACGGGTGGGGACCGGGCGC
The DNA here is from genome assembly GCA_036346255.1 of Ampelocalamus luodianensis. Taxonomy (NCBI): domain Eukaryota; kingdom Viridiplantae; phylum Streptophyta; class Magnoliopsida; order Poales; family Poaceae; genus Ampelocalamus; species Ampelocalamus luodianensis. The sequence continues at coordinate 56,590,292 of CM070620.1, forward strand.
GCTAGGGTTCGGGGCAGCTGGCTGGGCTGGCGGCGTTGCGAGTAGGTCTAGGCGGAGGCGCGGCCTGCTAGGGTTTTGGTGGCACGGCGGCTGGGCTGGGCCAAACGGACGAGTGGGCCGGAAGGGTTAGGTGGGCTGGATGGCGATTGGGCCGGAGGGAGGTGGGAAAGGCTGGGGGTTGGGCCGGACGGAGGAGAGAGGCGAAGTGGGCCAAGCCAAATTCGGCCCACGAAGGGAAAAAGGATTAATTGAATTTCCGAATTAAGAAAAGACTGGAAATTCAAAAGAGGCCAAATAAATAGCAAATAAATTCAGGAAAATCCAAGAAAATTGCTTAGAGCACAAGGAACCCAACTAAAACTATTTTTCTTAAAGTTGATATTTAGATTATCCAAATTAAATATTTTGAATTTAGAAAATTCCCAGTTAAGCTTTATTAATTCCAATAAAATTGGTGAATTTTTCCATGGACCTAAACTACTCAAAAGATTTTTGAAAAGCCAAATTTTAGGACGTTATAACACATCCTCCGCAACTAGGCGGCTGATGAGGCTTGCCACATATACAGAAGTCACATTTCAATGCTGATGTTGCGGCTCACTCAGCGCCCAAGTGTGGTCAATCACTGTTGTGATCGTGAAGACCGCGCCATAGCCCTTCGCCTTTTGAGCACTAACCTTGCCAGGGCAGCATTCCACTACACACTTCACTTTGTAATGGACTGGGTTAGACCGGTGCATCGGTACAAACGACATATGGACAGGCATACCGTGTTATAGGTTGCTGCACGGCCACCTTGCTTAGGAAGTGTTGCCCAACTAACAGGGTGTTAGCATCAAATACCCATTTGGACCCGTCTTCCAGTAGCAGTATGAGCGACCACACTATGAGTTCATCCAGTCTAAATGACATGTAAGGAACCTTCGTTGACATAATTCCACTGAGCGAACCACCACCCTCTACACCCTAGGGTGTGTCCTCCTTACTACCATGCGAGCCTGGATCGACATCCTCATCGGACTACGACTCAGTTGGCTTGTTCGATAGAAACAAGTGGTAGTCAATGTGTTTGGACTTCCATTCTCTTGCCCCCTCATTTTGAACAAAATTCTCCGCAAGTCTTCCGTCAGAGTCTTCCTCGAAAATAGCACATTCTGTGCTCCCGTCTTTATGCATTGCCTGCGCTTCCCCGCTCCCACTAGCACCAGCATCATCAAGGTTTACTGGCACCCTGTGTATGAATTGCACGTACACCGTTGGTCTCCCGTATATTGTCACCTCAGGCTTCTTAGCAATATGCATGTACTGGCCCAAGACCATTCACCTTATGTAACTCCCATACGCCCTGTCCTCCCCTATTCATGTATGTGACCGTCTGATAACAAGCTTCTTCTTTGTTGTCTTCATGTCGAACTCCCGCTGAATGCAGCTCCTCAGCTCGTGAATATTCATCGCATCTAGGCCCTCCACCCCTACCACCTTGAATTGGCATCTTGACATGTCTAACCAACACGGTCCGCCCCGTATGAGAGCATCACCATAAAACACAAGTATGTCTTATATGTTCGATATTACCTAAAGTCACAACAATCCAATACAATTTAATATGCATGTCACCAGCAATTCACCGTTCTTTAATGCCTACGAATAAAACTAGCTACCAAAGAATTCACATGTTTTTCCTACATTCAGGTTAAACATATTCCCAACATTTAACATGGTTTTGTGTACACAAACCGCACCGTTATTTTCACACAAATATGTGCTAAACATTTTATTCGTACACAACCACATGAATAGTCTGCAGTACTTAATCTACATCTTCCTACTTCGCTAGAAAACAACTAAACTATCATAATCCAAACCTATTTATGTTAACTAATTAGTGTATAATTATAGTTAACATACTAGTAAATTATTGTCGACTATCTCCCAAATCACGCACGCCCAAAAATGCCATAACCATCAACAAACATGTTTACAAATTGTTCCTACATAGCCAACAATGGTGCCGAACACATTTGCAACATGTACCACAATCCCTAAACAGTACGCAATATTTAATTGGAATATAAAATCAGTGACTGGCTAAAAGCTACTAAATTAATGACAACAATATTCCTAACATTGTCAAGAATCTAATTAAACACTAATTACATAGTTTTTTTAACATAATGCATGAGAAAAAATTACCTCTTCTCCATGATCTTCGCTTGATAGAGAACTTTTTCAACTAATACAACCGCTAAACACTGCTCTAAACTCTCTCAAATCGATAGCGCAAACTGAAATACTTCAATCGAACGCTCATCTCCCTTATCTTGCTCCTCTCTGTCTCTCTACGCTCGAGCTTGTGAGTGTTTGGGAGCCATGACACTCAGCTTTTATAGACGTGGGCATGCAGTGAGAGGTGCGAGATCAACTGACCAAAACGTGATGTACGGGACATTGAAGCGATGCGTTGAGTTGACTAGGTGTGGAAGTGCAACCTTGCAAGGCAGTGGCCACGCAGTAGGAGGCATGCAGGGCTGTGGACGTGCAGCAACGCGCCTGTAGGGTGGTGGGCGCACGGCAGGGGGGCAATGAGGGTGATGGGATAGCCTCGGCAGGGGGGCAGCAATGGGACGAGTGTGGCAGGGGGTAGGCTGGGTGGTGGGCGCGTGGCACGGGGCGCCTATAGGGAGGTGTATGCACGACACGCGCCTGTAGAGCGGTGCGGGTGCGACAGGCCGGTGCCACATGACGAGCGCACGGCAGGCAACACATGTCGCCTTCCAGCATGTTTGTGGTGCCATTTTTGTCTTTTTTCTAAGGAGGGGGCTAGATTTGCTATTTTGATGCCAAATAGTGTCATTTAAGCCAAAACCTGCAAGGTGGTGATGGAGCTTGGAGGGGGATAGGGTGAGCGCGAGATGCTTGAGGAAAAGGAGGGGTGGGGTTGGTTTTGAAGATTAGGGGGGTTAATGCGATTTATTAAAATTAAAGGAAATTAAAAGATAATTAAGTGCATAGCAGATTTTGGGGGTGGGGAACAACTTGAAAATATAGCTATCCCATCTCACGTATAGATGGATACAAGGCTCTGAGTTAAATAGGCAGTTAATGACTCAATTTTGAATTTAAACCTTTTATATTATAACGATAACCATGTCTATAGTGGAAACACATCCTCTGACATTGTGTAGCAATATCACGATGCTACGGTACCATGACATTACGTAGCAGCCGTCAAATCAAAAAGGAAAGGATGAGATCGTGTTTGCACTATAGCATCAACACTATTCATGAACACTGTAGCAGTTGATCTGAGCCATTCTTCCCGGATACGATGGCTCAGATCAGCCGATTGTCATGGCATTGTGCTCCTTTGTCATTGCCAATGCAATGGCAGAGCATGCAAATCCGTCTGTAGCACCCTGTTGGCCTATTCTACTACATCCTAAAGGCTAAAGGGAGGCAGAAAGCCCGCGCCGGGAGGGTGGCCATGTCGCCCCCTTTTCCTTGTCTGTTCAATGCTACACATCCTTTCTTCTGCTGGTCGATTTTACTTTTTGGTCGCATCGCTTTCGTTCCTTCCAGTGCCTAGTGTTGCGTGTTGCTCTCGGGATGAACGGCTCGATGCAGTGTTGTTTTCTCACGCTTGCTTCACGGGTCACCACGTCATGCCCTACCTTATTTCCCGTGTGCGTTCTCTCGTCTTTTTCCCGAGCACGCGCCCCAGAGCTAGCCAAATGGGCGGCCCGGCCCATTCTAGCCCGGCCCATTTCGGCTCGGCTACTATTCGTGCCGGGCCAGGCTGGCCCATGGGTCAGGGTGACGGTCCAGGCACGGCCTATTTAGCCCATCGGGCCAAATGTGGCCCGTTTAGCCCATTTGGCCCGATAGAATGAAAAAATCCAAAAAAATTTAAAAAAAATCCAGAAAAATTAGAAAAATATGTAGAATTCATAACTAGACATGAAAATTGAAAAAAATATGTGACAACTATATTGAAAATGTAATAGAATTTTATTAATATTCAAATAGCTAGCTTGTTAAAACATTTGTCATTTAGCTCATAAGACATGAAAAATTGAAAAACAATCCTAGAAAAAATATATATTTAAAAAAATTAAAATAAATTTATATATACTTATAAAATGAACTATATAAAATTTTAAAACTACAAAATAAAACCATATAAGTATTAAAAATGAAAAAAAATTTATATAAATATTAAAAATAAAAATAAAATTATATATATATATTAAAATAGTGTCGTGCCTAATGGGCCGGGCCGTGCTTGGGTCGTGCCGGACTGGGCCCGACACTATTCGTGCTGTGCTGTGCCGGTCCGTCATGCCGAGGTGCTAGCCCAGACACAATCCGTAAATAGTATCGTGTCGTGCCGACCCGAGTCAGGTCAATAATATCGTGCTTCGTACCGACCAATAAGACAGGACCGTTTGGCCAGCTCTAACGCACCCTCTGGTTCTTCCTCTTCCTCCTTGCCTTCATTTTTCTTGTTTCTTCATGTTCTCGCCCAGCTATGTCTGGTTCCTTCTTTGTCTTCTCGCCCGGCTGCGTGTTCCATTACGGTTTCTATCGTTGGTCCTTTGGTTGTCCGTCGCTCTGATTTCCTTACTCCATATTTTCGGTCCTCTCGCCCGGTGCTCTCGGTTTTTCTTCTTGTTTTTCCCATGATTCTTGCTTGTAGGGAGGGGAGGGGTTGTTTCCCCATAGATCTATGTGTTCTTGTTCTTCCCGGCCTTTTTCTCCCTCTCTCTTTTTTCGCCTGGTGTTCTTTGTTTTACCCATTATTTTGTTTTCCCAGTTCGTGTGCATTCTTATTCTTTGCGGTGTTTTTTTGCCCCTTTTTTCCCTGCGACTCTTTCTTACTTGTTTCCAATTTTCTTACTCCCTATTTCTGCTCCTCTCGCCCGGTGCTCTCAGTTTTTCTTCTTGTTTCCCCCCAATTCTTGCTTGTTGGGAGGGGAGGTGTTGTTTCCTAGTAGATCTGTTTGTTCTTGTTCTTCCCGGCCTGTTTTTCCCCTTTTTTCCCCAAGATTCTTGCTTTCTCTTTTCTGCTGCTCTCCCTGTGTTCTTTGTTTTGCGCATTATTTTGTTTTCCCGGTTTGTCTGTGTTCTTGTTCTTTCCAACCTGTTCTTCCCCTTTTTTCCTGTACTTCTTGCTTACTCTTTTTAGATGTTCTCCCCCGGTGTTATTTGTTTTAGCCATTATTTGATTCTTCACGGCCTATTTCCCCCTTTTTCCTGCATTTCTTGCTTTCTCTTTTTCTGCTGCTCTCCCCCGATGTTCTTTGTTTTACCCATTATTTTGTTTTCCCTGTTCGTGTGCGTTCGTGTTCTTTGTGGCCTATTTTTTCCCCTTTTCTTTTCGCGATTCTTGCTTACTCGTTTCTGATGCTCTCCCCAGTGTTCTTTGTTTTACTGTTATTTTATTCTTCCCGGCCTATTTTTCCCCTTTTTCCGCACTTCTTGCTTACTCTTTCCCGCTGCTCTCCCTGGTGTTCTTTGTTTTACCCGTCATTTTGTTTTCCCAGTTTGTGTTCGTGAGGAGGGGTTGTTCCCCCATAAATTTGTGCGTCGTTTTTCTTCACGGCATGTTTTTCCCCTTAATTTGTTTTTCGCTATTCTTGCTTCTAGGGAGAAGTTCTCTTTCTTCACAGTCCTTGCTTCTAGGGAGAGTTTCTCTACCCGTACATCTCGTCATTTTCGTTCTCCCCAGCGTCTCGTCCTTTTCGTTTTGGGGGATTGGATCATATACCCTCCTTGAAATTCAGGATTTCAGGATTTACCCTCCCACATCAATGACATGTGGGGTCACCATAGGTCAATGACATGTAGACCAGGAGGGTAAATCCTGAATTTCCATCTAAGGGGAGGGTATATAGGAGGGTATATGATCAAATTTTCCTTTCGTTTTGGGCTCCTTCTGCCCTCATCGTTTTCCATGTTTTTCCAATTTCTTTTGTCGTCGTTGGAGTTTGCTTCTTATCATCCTCAGAACTAGTGTTTTGTTGTCTTTTGTTCGTAGCGCTCTTCTTTCCTTCTCCCCTCCTTTTCAATTCGATTGTCCTGGGTTGGATTTACCTCTCTCCTCTTCCGCACCGCTCTTCTCTTGATTTTACGATTTAGTTATCACCTCTCTTGCCTACCTCGATTTTACCTTTTTCCTTTCGATTGGCCCTCGTCTTCCTTTGCCTCAGCTTCCCTGAGTTCGTCGTCTCCCGCTACTATCCCGGTGAGGCACTCGCTCACCGACCTGAATCACTTGTCACGTCGATGCTGATGATCTATGCTTCGTTAACGTTAGTTTGATTGGTGGTTAGAGTTGTACCACCGTGGTTACTGTTTTAATAGCGACTCCCTTTTGCGTGCTTGGAGTTCTGGGTGTACAGTTGGGGACCTCCTAGGGGAGCCAATTGTCGGTCGGCAAAGTTAGTGATTCTGATTCCAGATAAAATTCGATCACATTTGTCTTCAATTCGTTTTGTAGTTGTTTTCTTCTTCCGATTTGTTGATTCAGCTTTGTCCCTCGCAAAGCCTACAGATTGGAGAGTTGGTGACGGGACACAGCGTTGTTCCTAAAGAGGCAGCTTCTGATTCTTCCATATCTGCTTGTTTGCTTGCATTTGAGCATGTATCGTTCTAGAATTTACGATCCATTGTGTACCTCTAAGCAGTTAGATCGAGTGTGGTTGTAGAGTCAGAAGTTTAGCATTCGCTGTCTATTCACTTCGTGCTGAAGCAGAGTAGTTTCATTGTTGAATTTCTATGTGTTGTTCTTATCTTGCCTAGATCTGGGATGAAGCCCACCTGCCTGGACATGCCTAGGCTTCTTTCAGGATACAACAAGTTAGGGTAGGGATAGGATTAGATTTGGTGCTTCTTTACCACTTTGCTTGCTTAAACCATTCATGGTTGATGCCTTTGTTGATCCACAGACAAGATATCGTGGTTTTAATTCGTCCCATCTGCAGGATGATTTCCATTTTCTGAATGTTTTGAAATCATTAGTGTTTACTATTTTTTGGTTGCCTGAGTTTGCAGTCTACATCTATTAATCCGAGCAATGTTGTTCACACCAAATGATGTCGGCTATCTTGTCTGCAGGTAGAAGGGAAAATGGTGGAATGGCTGCAAAGGAAGATGAAAGAAATCCGATATGTTTCTCTGGCACTAAAGAGGAGATATGAACAATGCAGTGCCAGGTAATTATGTCTAAGACCTACTTGTAGTTTGCTTCGCAACATAGCAGCGCACATTTTGTCCCAGCATTCTTAGGGTGGCCACGTAGGTGACTTTACCTCTGCCATCCGATGTGTGAGTATCCTTTCCTCACCCATCGGATTGTTCTTGCTGTTGCGCTCGCATACTCTATCGACCTCTCCAATTGTTGCACACAGAGTTAGCCGTTCGATGCGCCTTTCTTTTTCTCATCCGTGTTAAATATGTTTCTACTGGTGTGTACTGTGATGTAAGAAAGCACTCACTATCTATATATAACTGTACCTATGCAATGTCATTTGTACACTCTATTATGCATTAGTGCGAACCTTCCAGTATTACAACATACTTACAGTCATATTGTATTCGACAGGCAACAACTCAACAGATCTTAGCCTACTTCAAAATCAAATTGTACAGATCTAAATCATTATTTTCTCACACCCTTCATCACAGCCATGTACCTGATGGATAAGTCTCTGTGTTGGCTTTTGCCGCCCTTCAAGGACAGCATCCTTGACTGGCGGTTAGCATCTCTTTTGGACAGGGCATCTTGGACTAGCTTTAGAGGACAGAGCATCTAGGACAGAGCATCTTGGACTAGCTTTAGGACTAGCTTTAGAGGACAGAGCATCTAGGACAGAGCATCTTAGACTAGCATATGCTTGGCATATGCTCGGCATATGCTTGTCATATGCTTGGTGATTAGCCCTATAAATATGTATCCCCAACCCTCAGTTGGCATGGCATTGTGAAGAGAAATATACAAGAAAATTGCCCCATCTCCAAGTGTCATCCTCTCCATGAGAGTAAGGATCTTGGTATCACCAATAGTAAGAGTCCAAATGACTAACAAGTGGTATCGAGCACGTGTATCCTGTGCTTTGAGCATCTCTGCTCATCTCCTTCTCCGGTCTCGCAGCGACCCACCGGTAGCGGCAGCAGCTCCGGCCGCCCACGCCACTCCTCTCCGAGACGGCGGCGGCTCGTCGGCGCCCTCTCTCCACGCAACACCCTCGATGCGCGCCATGTCCGCAGAGCGATCTCGGCGTTCGGTGCGCCGCGAGCACGCGGCGTCGGCCGACGACCGAGCTTCGCCGCGGCAAAGCGGCCATGAAGGCGGCGCGCAGAGACGCGCAGCGCGCAAAAGCGTCGGTAGCGGCGGCGGAGTGGCGGCGGCGAGCGGAGGTGGAAGCGGCGGCGGATGCAGCGCGTGCGGCGCAGCGAGGTCAAGGTCTGCGCGGCAGCAGCAGCTCCATCTCTGGCGATGATGGCGCCGACGCGACCTTGAGCGGGAGAGGAGGCGAGGCGGCGGCGCGCGATGGCGCCGCGCCGCCCACGAGCTTGGCGGCGGTCGAGACAGCGCGGCGCTACGATGGCGCTCTCGAGGAGGCGCGCACGGCGGTGGCGCTCCTGGAGGAGGCGCGTTCGGCGGTGGCGCTCCTGGAAGAGGCGCGCACGACAACGGCGGCAGACGAGTCGATAGAGAGCGCGGCCTTCACAGGCAGCGTGGCTCTCTCTCCCCGGACCGGTACCGTGGTTACCACGGGTTCCAGGCTGTTGTCAGGGACGCCGGCCCCGGCGGTGGGTGGCCTACCCTCACCAAGGCCAACTACGTCGAGTGGGCCGCGGTGATGAAGGTGAGGCTCCAGGTACGGCACATGTGGGAGGCAGTCCGGTACGGCGACGTCGACTACGACCAGGATCGACGGGCGCTGGATGCCCTCATCGCTGCAGTCCCACCCGAGATGCAATTCTCGCTCTCCAACAAGCAGACTGCCAAGGAGGCTTGGGACGCCATCGCTGCGGCGACGCGCAGGCGGCCGCGCGCGCAAGTCCACACCGCTGCGACGCCGCGCGGAGTGGGAGACCCTGGCCTTCAAGCCAGGTGAGGACGTTGATGACTTTGCTCTCCGTCTCAACACTCTGCTGCAGAAGTTGGTACAGTTTGGCGACGACACCTATAGCGAGGAGAGAGCTGTCGAGAAGCTCTTTCGCTGCGTCCCCGAGAAGTACAAGCAGATGGCTCACTCGATCCAGTCTCTGCTGGATCTCTCACGATGACGATCGAGGAGGCGCGGTCGCCTCAAGGTCGTCAACGATGATGAGCCACGCTCTCTCGGGACCCGTCACCATTGGCGGAAGCTCCTCCTCACTCGGGAGGAGTGGGCTGCCGCCAAGGTGACGAGAAGAAGGGGAGCCTTCTTCCACGACGAGCGACGCATGCGTGGCAAGCGCGCAAGCCGCGTAAAACGCCAGCATGGGCACGAGGGCGTCCGAGGGTGATGACCGTGGAGGCGCCAGGCGGCGCCGCGGCAAGCAAGAGCCGACGAGGCGACTCTTGCTACAATGCGCAAGCTTGGTCATTGGGCGAGTTTGTCGATACCACGACGCGGCGATCCCCACGTCGTGCGGCGGAGGAGGAGGAACACCGGCTCGTTCATTGCTCGGCGAGCATCGAACTACCTCGGCGGCACCGGCCGCAACGGCTCTACTCCACCTTGACGAGCCAAAAGCACACGCCCTCCTCGGCGAAAGTTCCGCAACAAAGAAGACCGACGGGTGGTGCCTCGACACCGCGACACCCACCACATGACCGGGCGGCGGGAGTTCTTCTCGGCGTGACTCGAGCGTTCAAGGCTCTGTCTGTTTGGGGCGCCTCGGCGTTGAAATCAAGGACGACGCTCTGCTCTAGGATCGGGATGGCTCAGATTCCTCACAAGGTGGCTCAGATTCCTCACAAGGAGACACACAAGACTTAGGGGGAGATTGATGGATAAGTCTCTGTGTTGGCTTTTGCCGCCCTTCAAGGACAGCATCCTTGACTGTCGGTTAGCATCTCTTTTGGATAGAGCATCTTGGACTAGCTTTAGAGGACAGAGCATCTAGGACAGAGCATCTAGGACAGAGCATCTTAGACTAGCATATGCTTGGCATATGCTCGGCATATGCTTGGCTGATTAGCCCTATAAATATATATCCCCAACCCCTCAGGTTGGCATGGCATTGTGAAGAGAAATATACAAGAAAAATTGCTCCATCTCCAAGTGTCATCCTCTCCATGAGAGTAAGGATCTTGTTATCACCAATAGTAAGAGTCCAGCGACTAACAGTACCAACTGCGAATTAAATTTAATCACACCCTACATCTGGGGACATTGCCGCTTCTACATATTCTAAAAAATTCCACTCAGCCAAAAAAAGACAACTAGAGAGGTACATTTCTCAGAGTCTCTTATCAAACACTTCACGTGCGTTCTATTTTCTATATAAAATATCATGCCGCCACATTGCCTCTACTCTGCATTTAATCAGATGTATGTCTTAGGATTTACTTATCTTTACTGTAGACTAAAGATCCACCCCAATTTTCTTGACAATCATATTGAACTAACCCAGGTAAATCATGTTCTTTTTGCAGCATCTTCTACAACACCTCCTGCTGTGACGCATTTTTTGCTTTCCTGCTATTGCGCCTAGGTCTATCGTAGCCTACCTATCGATATCATCAATGTTAGCTTCTTATATTGTGGATTGCATCTTGCTTGATATTCTATTCAAATAAGATCAGCCTACTCGACTTTTATGTACGTGCATATACATTGTAGAACCGACTCACACTTCGTCTTTCCCAATACAATAGTCTACCCATCAAACACATGGATGCATCATCCTTTAGCCACACTAAACTTGTCTATCAGTACGCTAAATCTTTGTCGGTATTCCAATTCCATTCTTCATCGTAACTTTTTTTGCTCCTACATGTTGCGAGCACGCCAAGTTGCGAGCGCGCCAAGGTATGCACAGGTATCTAGTTTGTTGTAATAACCGCATTGGCTCAAAGCCATCTGATGGAGGCTAATGGGAGATCAGTGATTAACAAGGAAAGCTTTGACGTAATTGAAAACATCATCCCCCCTCCCTCACACCGCATTAATAGAAGCCTCTAAATTTTGGTACAATAGCAAACGAAGCATGCAATAATTCATGTCCTTTCCTTGTAGGAAAATGTCTATTTTTTAACCGTTAACTATCGTCTAGTCTGATTTTTAACCCTGAACTTAAAATAATTTAAAACACAACCCTCAACTATCAATACCGGTTCAAAACACAACCTTGGCCCGAATCTAAGGTGGTGTTGGTTGACATAGATCTAAGGTGGGCGGGGGTGTTGTGATGGCGAAACAATGACGATGTCAGGCGAACATTGTGTTCCCGAAGGCAACGAACTCTATGGAGGTGGTGTCTGGCACGGAGGCTGGTGGTGATGACCAGAACGCGGTGATGATGGATCTATCGGGTGTGGGGAAGGACATGGCAGCGGTGGTCCCGGAAGGATGGGGTAAAGTGGGCACGAGCATCGCGTATTCCCTTGTACAAGAATTCCATTTTGGTGGTCATATGGAGCGAAGAAGGCATTGGGATACTAGCAATGGCGACGGCCATGGCAGATCAGTGCTGCTCGACGGTGGTGCTCTACGGGGGAAAGGATAGGATAAGAATGCGATTCTCGGATTTTCTATGGCGAGGCGCACCTCGTGACACGGTTGGCTCAGCGACGGGGTGACGGAGGCAACGCATCGGTGGTGGCGATGATGAGGCAAGTGGCGCGACTAGTGGCAATGTCAACTCCAATGATCTTTCGGCATGGCGTGGATATTGCTGGAACCGCAACGAAGTTAGGAACTTGGTGGTGGAATCAATTTGGGGAGAAGGATAAGGATGAGCGCGAATTTGTGCTAATTGCCCGGGTGGTTGTAGTACATGGCGGTGTTCCGCTGGGCTTAGAGGAGATGGTTGAGCTCGACGGTAACACGGGTGGATTCGAGGAATAGAAGGGGAAGGAAAATGATGGGAAGGTGCCGCTGCTGCTGCTGGTTTTAAGGGAGTGGAGGGGCTTCAATCGAAACCAGGGAAGGCGGTGTCGAGGTCACTTCGATTGGTCTCCTTTCCTCACTTTGCCTTGACATCCATGCGCAGAGGTGGTTAGGGCAACACTGCTAGAGGGTGTGTGCTCGAGATGGAGGACTGAGGCGTCAGCGCATGGCTAATCGAGGTGGCATCGGCTCAAGTGCGGCGAGCAGTAGGGGTGTACACCGCACGTGTTGGGGACGAAGTAGGGATGAGCTGGCAAGGCAGGCTGATGAGACGGACCACAAAGTGATGCGTGCATCCCTAACACATGCATTTTCTCCTATTGTTGGTGAGACACAAACTGATGAGGACATCCCTACGACCAGCTCAGACATCCCTACGACCAGTTCGGACGTCCTTACGACCAGTTCAGTACCAGCCGGTCCAATAACCAGAGTTCGAACCAAGCTTCTAAACCAATAGGTGCTTTTGTTTCGTAATGAATCTCCTATTGATTATACCGAGAATTGGCTACTACTTCATAGCAATATTTTGTGCATTCTTAGATTCGAACGTTGTGAAGACTTCGGAAGCAAAGCAATGGAGGAGGACCTTGGAAGATCAAAGGAATTCACCTTATGCTATCTCGGCCAGGCTGTACGACCAGTTTTACTAGTTCTATGACCAGGTCTACCAGCTCTATGACCAGGTCTACCAGCCTTATGACCAGGTCTGCCAATTCTATGGCCAAGTCTACCAGCTCGGAACAAGGCAGTTTTGGAAAAACAATCTTGGAGCTTGAGTCAGACACTACCTCCCCACAAAAATCGAAAAGAAGATTGGTAGATCCAAATCGGATAACAACCAAGAGATAATTGCCAAAAACTCTTTTTGGTTGCTAATTGAGGGAATCAATCAACAATTTTTGAGAATTTAAGTAGACACAAGATGAAGGTACGCAAAAGAAACACAAGATCAACACGAAAAACAAATCTTTAATGGATGAAAACTTAACGAAACTCATAAGAAATAACAGATTGAACTATGGTTTTGGTGTTGAAGTTTTTGATTTAATGGACTATAGGACAAAAAACAAATATAAACTATGGGTAAATAGATCTCACCGAGTAAACCTATAATCTAATACCACATGATATGGTAGTTGTCCGATCTTCTTAGTGAAAACCGTAGATAAATGATGTGAAGTAGTCGATATCGTCAGCTGAACACTCGTGCCAATGCACGAACTCTCAACTCTTTTGATATCGCCGAAAACACACCGGATAGTTGATCGTCGCGAGACCAGAAGTGTCGATCACCAAGCCCCCAATTCCCAATGGAACGACAGCTTGACCTTGAAGTGCAGGACAAACCAATGGATCGCCCAATTATCTCTCAAAGTCCTCACATGAACTCTGGTTTGAAAGAACAAGTAATATCTATGTTTCAATCTTATGTATAAACTGGTCTTAGAGATACATAGGGGATCATGGTGGTATTTATAGTGAACCTCCCAAAGTCATGGTACCAAAATCTAGGGTCAGCGCAACTAATCAGGTGGGACAAAGACTCTGATTTTCAAACCCTAACCGAATCATACTATTCGCAACTAGTACTGTTTACATCGCGTACTGTTCACACTGAGTACTGCTGCCACCGAGCACTATTCCTGTCGAGCACATCTCCCTCTGAGTACTGCTCCTTTTGAGAATGACATCCACCGAGTACTGTTTAAGACCTGGTTGTGGACCTGGTCGTTGGACTGGTCGTGGACCTGGTTGTAGACCTGTTCATTAGACTGGTCATAGATCCGGTCATTTGATTTGTCGTAAGACTGGTTGTAGGACTTAGAACTGGTCGTAAGCCTTGGGAACCTGGTCGTAGATCTTGGAGAACTAGCCGTAAGCCTTCAGAAACTGGTCGTAAGCCTTTGAAAACTGGTCGTAGAGCTTGAGATCTAGTCGTGGAGCTGGCAGACTTGGTCGTAGGATTGGTAGACCTGGTCGTAGAGCTGGTAGACCTGGTCGTAGAGTTGGTAGACCTGGTCATACAGCCTGGTTGAGACAACATAAGGTGACTTCCTTTGATCTTCCAAGGTCCTCCATTGCTTTGCTTCCGAAGTCTTCACAATTTTCGAATATGAGAATGCACAAAATATTAGCATGAGGTAGTAGCCAATTCTCAGTATAGTCAATAGGAGAAACAGAAGCACCTGTTGGTTTGGAAGCTTAGTTCGAGCTCTGGTCATTGGACCGGCTGGTACTGAACTGGTCGTAGGGACGTCTGAACTGGTCGTAGGGATGTCCTTATCAGTTTGTGCCTCACTAACAATAGGAGAAGATGCATAAGTGTTAGGGATGCCCGTATCATTGATGAGGACATCCCTACGACCAGTTCAGACATCCCTATGACCAGTTCGAACTTTCCTACGACCAGTTCAGTACCAGCGGGTCCAATGATGAGAGGTCGAACTAAGCTTCTAAACCAATAGATGCATTTGTTTCTTAATGAATCTCCTATTGACTATACTGAGAATTGACTACTACCTCATACCAATATTTTGTGCATTCTCATATTCATACATTGTGAAGACTTCGGAAGCAAAGCAATGGAGGGTATTGGAAGATCAAAAGAAGTCACCTTATGCTGTCTCGGCCAGGCTGTACGACTAGGTCTACCAGTTCTACGATTAGGTCTGCCAGCTCTACGACCAATTTCCAAAGGCTTACGACTAGTTCTCCAATATCTACGACCAGGTTCCCAAGGCTTACAACCAGTTCTTTAAGTCCTACGACCAGTCCTACGATCAGTCCTACGACCAGTCTTACGACTAGCCCTACGACCGGATCTACGACCAGTCCAACGACCAGGTCTTAAACAATACTCGGTGGATGTCGTTCTCGGAAGGAGCAGTACTCGGAAGGAGATGTGCTCAACAGGAATAGTTTTCGACAACAACAGTACTCGGTGTGAACAGTACTCGTTCCGAATAGTATGATTCGGTTAGGAATTGAAAATTAGAGTCTTTGTCCGACTCGATTAGTTGCGTTGGTCCTACATTTTGGTACCGTGACTTCGGGAGGTTCACTATAAATACCACCGTAACCCTATGTATCCTTAAGACCAGTTTATCCATAAGATTGAAACATAGCTATTGCTTATTCTTTCAAACCAGAGTTCATGCGAGGACTTTGAGATAGAATTAGGCGATCCATTGGTTCATCCTGCACTTCAAGGTCAAGGTGTCGATCCATTAGGAATTGGGGGCTTGGCGATCGACGTTTGTGATCTCGCGACGATCAACTATCTAGTGTGTTTTGAGCGATATTCAAAGAGTTGAGGGTTCGTGCATTGGCGTGAGTGTTCAGCTGACGACATCGACTACTTCGTATCATTTATCTGCGGTTTTCACTGAGAAGATCGGGCAACTCCCATATCACAAGGCAGGCTAGTAAGGCAGCTAGGTGGACTGGTGCGGTCGAGAGAAGAGAGGGAAAGATGCTTTAAGGATGATGTGAATAGTGATATGGATGCACATGGACGTTGATGTGGATACACACTGTGCGCTATGTATTACTAGAAGTCCGTATCAATGAAAACCACTACTGCGTCAGCTGAAACCATAGCGGTTTCAGAACAAGGTTGTATTTTGCACCGATATTTGAGGGTTGTGTTTCAAATGATTTTAAAGTTCAAGGTTAAAAATCGGACTCGGAAAATAATTGAGGGTTGAAGAATAGACCTTTTCCTTGTACAAATGGTAGCCGAGGGCTAAATCGCAACCTTACCGTAGGCGATCCTTCTTTGATCATTTATTTCTATTCCAATATATTTACAAAATATAACAAACTTGTAATACTATAAAAATAATTTTACAAACATTGCAATACTATAAAAATAATTTTCGAGACAAATCATTTTCAAGTCCAATCTAAATATCTAAGACAAATCTAAACAAGTCATTTTCATGTCCAATCTAAATATCTAAAAAAGAACTGATAGCAAAAGTTTACAGTGTCTGACTACCCTTGATAAAATAAACTTTTTTTTGGGGAAGGGGGTACTAAATTCGTAGGTGGTTACTGACCGGACGGAGTACTTAATTCGTACGTGATTAATGGTTACTATTTAAGCACGCGGTTTCTATTCGTCTGTTTAAATTAGGCCCTTTTTGTAATGTCATGCACGATTTGCAAGCAGAAACCAATCTGTGCCAGATATTTTACAGTCGCACCGAGCTGGAAGATGCGGCCCACCTTCCAAGGGAGCTGGAGAGAAGGGCCCCTCCAGTCCAATCTCTGCGTGGAAACGCAGCAATGGAACCATGCTTGTTTGCCCGTGTCTGTCCGACTGGCGAAGACAAATGGAAACGAGTTACCTTTCCCTTTGAACCACCGGCGGATGCGGACAAAACCAGCTCCGCCAGCGAGCCGAGCCCCTGTTTCCAAAACCACAAAAACTTTCTTACCATACGGCCTTCCCCCACTATTCTTGCTTTTTCCGTTTCACCTCGCCATGCGCCCATGCGTTTCGAGGCAGTAATTTTTCGCATACAGAGTTGAACAGTGAAACAAGAACAAGCACACAGAAACAAAATGCAGAAGAGCCAAAGCTGCCAAACACAGGGAAACAGGCTGCAATCACTAGACGATTCGATTGATAGATATAGGTAGAGAGATCGGACAGTGCCACCCAATGCACGCAGACAGGCTCCTTAGGAAAGAAAACCCACTCAAAGTCCAATTACATGGATCCATCCATCTCTTCTTCTTACGGCTGCTGCTTCTTCCTACGAGCAACACAAGGAACACTACGGAATCTACTGATAAGTAGGACTTGCTGCAAAGTCAGGAAGGAGGAAAAAGGCGACATGGGAGTCAGATCTGCCTAGTAGGTCTTGTTGGGGCAGTCCCTAGCCATGTGGCCCTTTTCGCCGCACGAGTAGCACCCACGGCCGCCACCGCCGCCGCTGCCGCGGTAGCCTCCCCCGCCGCCGCCTTGGCTGCAGTCCCTCGCAATGTGGCCCTCCTCGCCGCACTTGTAGCACCCACGGCCGCCTCCGCCGCCACATCCGTAGCCGCCGCCGTAGCCGCGGTCGCCGTAGCCACCTCCGACGCCGTAGCCGCGGTCGCCTCCGCTGCCGTAACGCTCTCCGCGGTCGCCCTCGCTGGGGTGGGTGCTGTCGGAGAGCGCGGCACCACCTGGGCAGTGACGTCGAGGGCCTTGGTGCGGCCGTCGTCACTGGAGGAGACGACGAACTCGACGGTGTCGCCCTCGTTGAAGCTACGGTAGCTGTCGGACTTGATCGCGGACTGGTGCGCGAAGAGGTCCTCGCTGCCGTCGTGGGGGGAGATGAAGCCGAAGCCCTTAGTGGTGTTGAACCACTTCACCGTTCCCTTAACCCTCTCCGATATCTCACCCCGTCGTCGGACACGACACACAGAACCCTAGAAAGAAACCCTAGATCGGTGTGGAGGCGGATGGGAGAGGAGGGGAGGGGAGGGAGGCGGAGTGAGACCTAGATGGCGACGGGGGCGCCCTTTTATAGCGGCTCGGGGTGGGGCCGGCGCGGGGCAGAGGAGAATCCGAGGAGGCCGGGTAACGCAATGCTCCGCCTGACCCAGCGCCCTGACACGTTGGACACAGCATGGGTAAACAATGGTAGGCCCCCGTGTCAGTAACTGTTTAAACGTTGTCCGCGGGATGCACGCCCTTGCCAGCGTTATCCGGAGCCTTAATTGGGCGGAGAAATATCTGGGGGTAGAAGAGACGGTGGAGCTAGCGCAGCACACTGGGGAGGGGCATCACGTGGTGGGACAGACTGACGGGGTGGGCGACCCGGTCAAAAGGGGCGGTCAAAGGGAGGGAGGGGAGCAGTCAAAGTACGCAGGGCAAACTGGCGAATCAGGGGAGGACAACAATAACACCCACGCTCCGGCTCTGCCAGTACCCCACTCACACTGTGCTGTCCCTTCCGCATGGCTTGCTTGGCTACCACCACCACCTGTCCTGGGTTGCCGTCCAGGCTAAGCTTCCAATTTTAGTTTTTGCTTTTTTAAAAAGGAATTGTTTCTTCTTCGCGGGGCTTTTCATGAGATGGGAAAAGCGCAGTAGTAACTTTTTGGGACGGACTCGCGAGGGTTGGAAAGCTGATGAGATGGGCTGTGGTTTTGAAGTTTGGACACTATTAGCCTTTCAGTGGACAGTAATTCCAAATCTAGTTTCCCTAGATAGAAAATTTCGTTTTTAGCCCCATTGTCCTGCGTGCTGCGGTCGGGCACCACAACAGCCCACATGCTGCGGCCGGGCAACATAGCAGGCTGTTCCTGCGCCACCGAGCCGCAGCTAGGAGTTGCTGCTCCTCCCAAACGCAGCAAGATGATTGCACAGCCGCAGCAGCTCAAACAGGAGAGAGAAATGATGAGAGAGAGGAGAAAAGAAGAAGAAAATAGAGAAAAAATCAAAAAAATTAAGAAATTTATAGAAAATTCAATAAAATCATTGAAACACGAATAGATTTAATAAAATAATTTTGAATTTAAATGTAGTTCGTTTTGATCATTTAAACTATTTTTTATTTTGCTGAATTTGTCAATTAAGCTTTAATCAATCCATTAAAATATAAATTGTGCTTGTGTATGCATACATAAAATCAAAAAGAGGTGACTTCAAAAAATTATAAAATTTTACGTGAAGCACCCCCCGACATAGTGCACTTGCTTGTGTAAATTTGCTATAATTTTATTCATCCTGAACCGCCACGTGCTCTCTCCCCCAATTTCATAAACGTGTTCTGTTTGTACAGATTTTAGGTTACGAAAATTAGGATTTCATGATTCAATGTGACTTGAAATGTATTTGAGATTTGCTGAGTTACGTTTTGGTGATATCTATGTCTTGATAGCAAGGTATATTTGCGGTCTAGAGGAGGCTGTGGGATATTCCAAATATGCTATATTTTTCCCCTACTTTTGGAAAACTATCTGTTAGACTCGGAATAACATTTTGTGAACGCCGTATCGTCGGAGAATAACAACGTCGCAAAGTCATACGTCATGTAATGCAGGCAAACACGACAGTTGATCTATTCATGAAGGACTACAATACATAGATAAAGAGTGGATATTACAATCTTATTACAACTGGACTTCTACTTGGCAAGAACAAGAAATAATAGAAGAAATACCGCAAAACTAACTATGTGAAGTAATTTCTGAAGTATTTTCTCAACCTTTTCCATCCTTTCATCTAGTCTTTTAAGTCTGTTAGCTTCATTTTGCATTTGGTTGATCGGAGGGTCGAGCCACTGGACGAAATGCAGCAACACCACGGGTGTCTTCTTGTAAGGCATCAATTTGCATTGCAATATCTCGAACTACTAGGGCTGCTTCATCAGCCCACTGCCAAAACCGGCATGTTGTGTTCTGAAAAAGAATTGCAACTTCAAGTGAAAAAAGAACGTGCTATTTCGAATGGAATTCATTTGGGATGATTAGGCACTACTTACCGTAAGATTTGAACACTTCATTAACACTCGGGATGGATTCGTTGGCGTATGTGAGGTGAACACATTTGCCGGATCCCTGCAACGAGGGCACACGAGGTGCTGCCACAGCGATTCTAATTGTCTGCTCATACGAAAGTTAGATGAGGCCGAAGACATCCTGTTATAGAATGGAAGAAAGGAGAAGAGGAAGTGAAGAGTGAGGTGAATGACAGCCAAATCATTTATATATAGCCTGTGGCTAAATTGCAATTGGGTTCAAGGATATTCGCGTCCGCGAGGTAGTTGGCCTGTGGAGGAATTGTTTGGCAGTGTTGCGTGATGTATTTTAGATTTTATCCCGACTCGTCGGGTCACATCACTGTACAAAAGCTGACTCGTTGGGTCACATCACTGCGCAAAAGCTGACTCGTTGGGTCACGTCGCAACGCAAAGATGTGACTTGGAATGTATTTGAGATTTGTTGGGTTACATTTTGGTGATATAATGTCTTGATAGCAAGGTATTTTTCTGGTGTAGAGGAGATTATGATTATGAAGATGCTCTAAATCATGGAGGATTCAATGTCGGTGTAAATGGTTACTTGCAATATAGGCTTGCACGGAACCAGAACTACACTAGAGTCTGAAGACAGAAGCACATTACACGTGGTCACATGGCATGTTGGTTCGACTAATTGCTTGAGTCATCCTTGCTACTACTACGGTACACTGGGACACAAGCATCCGCACCATGTAAGTATACATGCCTTTAGGGGATAGTAAAAAACATGGCGGGTAGGACGAAGGAGTACTACGGAATGGGCCGACCTACTGCGAGGATCGGGGCCATTTTCCCTTCCTTGTTAGCTCGGCGTTGAGCTCCTCGCTGGCCTCTTTGGCCTTGGCCGCTATTTCCCTCCTTTTCTCACGCTCCCTCTCGCGAGCCTCGCGCTGCCTGCGATTGCACGCCTCGAGATGAGCTTTTGTCTCCCGACGTATACGCTCGTTTTGCTCGTCGTTGCGGCGCTCGTCCTCCCAGATCTCGCGGGCCCTGTTGACATCCCAATCCTCGAAGTCGAGAGTCCACTGGTCATGTGGGTGGGATCTCGTGGTCGATCCACTTGCGGTAGCCACATAGCGGATCCGGGGACTACAAGTAGATGGGAGAGGTTGTTAGTGCATACTTCGAAAGAGAAAGGGTACAAGAACATACTGTACTTAGACCTTACCGGCTGCCGATAGCTGCGCGTGTTCCAACGGCAGTCGGGATAGTCACAGGAGTAGTTCGCACAACCCCAGTAACGCATCCCCAGGCTTAGCCGATGCTTGGACTTGAAGAACTTGCATGGGTCCATGCACCAGCAGAGGGGCGGCGTCTCCCCTCTGCGGTGCTGCGCGAACGCTTCGGTTGGAGCGTTCGGGATGGGGTTCTTTGCTCGGGGCCTCGCTGCGGAGAGCTGCCATCCTAGCAAGCGCCTCTTGCTGGACCCGGGCCGCAGCATCCCTTGCTTGGTCGTCCCGCTCCCCAGCAGCCCTTGCTAGTCCGCGGATCTTGTCCCATTGCTTCTTCTGTCTCTTGTCCATCCCGACATGGTGAAGGAATCTCTGATGTAGTGTTGGGTTTGGTTGTGTCTTTTTCTCCCGAGGCGAGTCACCTCCTTTTATAAGCCCCCGGGCTGGTCACGGTATGGTTAAATTCAGGTGAGGCAGTGTATTGTCCTGTCTTTGTGAAAAGTTTCTGGCGAGGCAGTATGCTGTCTTCTCTTTGTGAAAAGTTTCTGGCGAGGCAGAGTATTGTCCTTGTTTTCTGAAAAGTTTCTGGCGAGGTAGTGTATTGTCTTGTCTTTACAAAAGTTTACGCAAGGTAGTGTCTTTGTCTTGTCTTTACGAAAAGTGTATGGCGGCGGTGTGTTGTCTTGTCTTTACGAAAAGTTTACGCAGGCGGTGTCTTTGTCTTGTCTTTACGAGAAGTGCATGGCGGGCGGTGTCTTTGTCTAATCTTTACGAAAAGTTTCGCGGCGCGAGTGTTGTCTTGTCTCTCTGAAAAGTTGCTGACTCGTCGGGTCACGTCGTTGCCCAAAGCTGACTCGTCGGGTGACGTCGCCGCTGCGTAAAGCTGAACCATTTGAAGCACTATCCGTTTGAAGCGCACGAGGAGGTTTATTACATTCAAAACGGGAGGTAGAACTTTTGGTGTGGACACAAATCATAATGCACACAGACATTACATAAATCACAATGTCATAATGCACACTGACATTACATAACATGCATTACACGGACATGACATTACTTATGGTACATCCCCGCCGCTTGCCTCGGCGGCGTGGCGATCCTCGGGAAAGTGAGCCTATCAGGGGAGTGCCGTACATCTCGAAAGCTGTAGTAGGGACGCTGCGTAGGAGGCGTCGCTACGGTGATCTCCGGGTATGTGTCTGGTGGACACCTGAGCATATCGTCGACCCACTGGTGCTCATCCTGCAGGAAAGGTAGTGGGTGAGTTAGTCCTTGGTTTCGTGCAACGGAAAAATTGTTATAACGGCGTTAAAGCGTGCACAGGTATGTGGTTGCGGCCGAGGATCCTCCTTGCCGATGCATGCCGTAATCTTTGCATGTGTACCCTTGGTGCGTCTCGTCGAACCGATGGTCGCGTTGGCGCACGTGAGATCGAACGCCGTGTGCCAACGAGCGATCCCATCGTCTGGCGGCTGCGCGGCGAGTCGTGGTCACTTGCTGCAGTGGAACAGCATGGCCTCGATGGCAACGAAGTCCTGTCGTGCGCCTCCCTCTGTGATGACGACGACTGAAGCAGAGTGTTGTCCCCTCGCAAGTGCTGCATGAACAAATGGTAATGTCCGATATGCTCGAAAGGAGTGCATGGATAAATAATGACGACAACAACCCGCAGCTAACATACCTGTTGCCCCAGGCGCGTCGAGGTTGAGCGACCGTAGCTGCGACGACTCCCGGAGTGCGACGGGCGTGCGGATGGCGGTGCGGAGGGAGGTGCGGAGGGAGGTGCCGAAGGTGGTGGCAGGGGTGGAGGGTGCCCACGGTGTCCGCGATGCTGTGCGTGAACGTCGCTGTGGCGACCACAAGTTATGGTCCATAATGCGTACCTCCCGTACAACACAACAGTACATATGACCATAATGCGTTTACATATGACCCATACAACATAACATTAGGGCCATACACAATGCAACTCATACAACAATAGAACTCACAGAAGACATTAAAATAAGCATGCAACATCATGACAACGTAATTATAACTCGGTTGCTACGGTGAATTGCTTGTGCTAGGTCTATTTGGGTAGCGCCTGATGGAGTGCCCAACCGTCTTGCAAAGTCTGCATCTGGGGTGGCGAACCGTTGGCCGCGCTGGCTGTCGTCCATGTCGTTCCGGATGCGTCGTGACTGGCGTCTTCCACGGCCGGGCTGCTTTAGTGCGTCGTTCGGCACCCACTTCACCGCCCGGCGGAGGTCCTCGTAGTGCATGTGCGGGCGTGCGAATGGAACTCGGCCTCCAAGTGCCATACGGTGGTGGATATCGTAGTACTCGGAGATGTAACGCCCGAGGCTCGTGCCATGCCGCGCCGCCGCATACACATGGGAGCATGGTTTGTGCGAAGCCGTGGCTTGTTGCGTGCACAACGCTTTGTCTGTCGTGCGGACACTGCTCCGATCCTCTAGCGTGGCCCATCACGTACTTCTCCTGGCCGGATCTCGAACTTACGCTGGCGCCATCCATGGTACGAGCAGCGTCGCGAGCGAGCCTTGTCGATCTTCTTCTCCATATGCGCGTGCATTACTTCCGAAATTGCTTGCCATCCTCCGGATGCTTCTTGGCCATCATGGCTCGTTAACGGTACCGGCGCTACGGTTCCAGCTCTCCTCGGCGATCGCGATGTCGGCGTGATCGGACACCCTTGAGTACACCGTTGTATACCTCGGACATGTTGGTCGTCATGATCCCGTACCTTGCACCACCGGTGTCGTGCAGCAGGGACCATTTCTCCAAGTCAGGTGCGTGCGAGTTAACCCACTGCGTGAACTCCCCAACTCGCGGACCCTCCGCGCGCCCTTGCCTCCGCATCCGCCGAGTTCCTTACATGCTTCCCGGTCTCCTCGTCGAGCTGTCTCCACACCGCTTTGAATTTCCGCCTTTGGTTCTGCATGCAGAGCTTCTTGAACATCTTCATCAGGTCCTTGCTTCGAAACCTTGTGTGGAAGTTCGCCGCGAGATGCCTCATGCACCAACGGCTCTTGACATCGTTCCACTGGAACGGCGTCTGCGTCCCGTTTTGCATCGTGCTCAACGCGGACAGCAACCCAGCATTGCGGTCGGAGATGACACACACATCTGGGCGGTCTTGAACCACCGCCTCCTTCACTTTGGACAGGAGCCACAGCCAGCTATCGGTGTTCTCGCTCTCCACAATTGCGAAGGCCACGGAGTAATGGCGGTCGTTCGCATCGCGATGCGACGCGGCGAGATGGTACCCTTGTACTTCCAGATAGGAAGGTGCCGTCCATCGTTACCACGGGACGACAGTGCTTGAAACCTTCTATCGCCTGACTGAAGGCCCAGAAGACCCTATCAAGAATAAAACAATTGGGCCCCTTCGTCGGATGCACCCGGTCAAACTTGCTTATGTAAGTCCCGGGATTTGATTATGCGATTTGATGCAACATTCTTGGAACTAGGTTGTAACCCTCTTCGAATGTCCCGAACATTCACTCCAGGACCTTCCGTTTTGCCCACCATACCTTCTTGTAGCTGACCTGGAACCCCACTATATTGGCAACATCCGCCATTAGAAGTTTTGGCGCAATGGAAACATCTGCAGCGACGAGGTGGCTTATCAGGCTAGCAACATACGAGGACGTCATGTTGCAGTGCCTATAAAGCGGCTCAGCTAGCTCACATGTGTGGTACTTCAGCACGGTTATCCAAAGCCGATGGCGCGATGCGTGAACCGCGTACCTGCACCTTTCAAGCACAGGATTCATCAACACACCTAACGATGTAGGTGTCGGGGTTGGACCTCTGCACCCGATACGTCCTTCCAATGTTAATGGCGTATCTCGCAATAGCATGCTGGGCGGCGCTCTTGTTAGGGAAGCGCTTCCCAAGGAGCAGGGGTGTCTTCATTGTACCCCCACTCGCCCCCCTCCGGCTGTGGCAGAACCAGTGATGCCGCTGCGACGTCGTCCAATCTTGAGGGGACATAAGCATTGTCGGTGGTCACAAGACCACCGACTACACCTCCCGTACCATCTTCTTCGTCTTCCTCGTCTTCGGAACTTGATGTTTCCACGTCCTCCTCCTCCTCACTTTGCACCCCTTCCGGCTGGTCCACTAGGTACTCCTGGCAATCAATACGGGCTGCCCACCATCTCTCCACTCCTTCGTTGAGCTCGAAATTGTCGGCACGCCTCCTCAGGTCTGCATCGCCCACTTCCTCGCACGTGTCTCCTCCAACACCAGAGGCCAACACAGGCTCCTCCTCACCAGCAGCCTCACCGGAACCACCCACGCCGGATGTCCCCATCCTCTCCACGAACTGAACATAGACCATCGGTCGCGCATAGATCGCAGTAGCAGGGTTGCAAACAACCTCCATATAATTAGCCCATGAAGCGTCACTTGTCACCTTCATAAGTCGCCAAACGACCTCCCCTCCATCATCCACCACCGAGACATACAACGCCTCGATGCACAGTTTCATCTTTCCAGTGGCGCGATCGAACACGGACCGCATGCACCGTCTTAGCTCCGAGAGGCCCATGTCCTTCAAACCCGGCGCCCGGATCACTGTTCGGTCACAATTCGACAGGTCCACCCCGTACGGTCCGTCGCGTACGAGAGCGTTCCCATAGAACACGAACAGATCTTGAATCTCCGCCATGAAATACCTAACACAGGTGCATATGAAGATTGAAAGCACTTATATGAAATGCTCGTACCATGTAGTAACTGCTACTATACGTAGGCCAGCTTTCTTTAGATGTAAGCACTGCTATCGTTCACAATTTTATTTTCAGTTATATAAATACATTTGACGAATTACGTGCTAATCACATAATCACATAAATATGTTTGATGAATTACGTACTATCTACACATGCTACAACGTGTGAAGAAATATGGAAAAATACAAGAATGCACAAATACAGTAGACAAGTTTCCGTGAGCTAATGTTTTTGGACAACTAAGTTATTTTATGTAGTGAGTAAATAGAGCAGGTTAGCATATACATACATTACGAGCAAATTAGATGGAACAAACTACAAAGACAACATTACTATTAAAAGTTGCTAATCAACCATACATAATCTACAACATTACTCCTATTACTCACTGCAAACAAAACTATTTTTTACTAAGTACTAACAATCCAACATTCATACGATTATATTTAAGTGAGCACCTCTAATACAATACCTTGAGCTCAAATTTAGCAATTAAGAGTAAATCACTTATGTGCCTCTACATGTTATTCATGGATTCAAATTAATGCGTCAAATCTTACAAACAAGAACAACTACTTTATTCTATCCGTATGGTCGTGACATTTTACATCCAAGTAAAATGTTTATGTTCCACTGTGAGTGTTTGCAGCAATTGATGAGAAAAATACAACTAACAAAGTAGTACTCCAAATCTTACTGCCATTCAACTTCCAAGTTTCATTCTCACTAATTTTTTCTAATCACATTGCTAAAACTAAAACGGCATGTCGATAATAATTACCTTTTTGTCGCACTCGCAAGACAATGACAACGATGCACAACTGCTCTCTCGTTCGCTTATCCCTTTTCTTCCTCTCTGGTTTATCCCTTTCTTTCCCTCTGATTTCTTTGTTCTTCTTGGCTCAAGGAGAACATCAAAATGCAGCAACAAAGAACGCGAGCGTCGGAACTCATCTGCTTTTATTGCTGCACAGAGAAAAAGTAGCGAGCACAACCAGACAGACGTGGCCGCAGCACACGGTGCTCGCGCGGGGCCAAAAGCGTCGTGGCGCGGCGGCGAGCGCAAGGCGCGCGGCGGCGGCGCGTGGCGCGGCAGCTTGCGCGGCGAGCGGGCGGCGCGCGCGCGCAGGCGCGTGGCTTACAGCGCGCGCGATCGCCTTTTCTTCAAAGTTGCTACGGCGCGGGAGGTACTTGCTACGTTCGTAGCGCGGCGGCTTCTTCTTTGCGTCTCGAGCCGCACAGGCTCCTAGGCTGCGGTACTACAACGCGGGGCGTGGGCCGCTTGCTCTCGAACGCGCGGATGCGGGAGCACGGGGCCAAAAACGGAATTTCGTACCTACGGAGGCCACATTTTGAATTACATTCCACTGGAGGGCCAATAGCGTCCAAACTTCTATGGTTTTTACTGTGGGGACCGTGATCGGGTCGGGTGCTCGATCTCGGGATTGGGAGTCGGTGGCTTTTCGTGTGTGCGTTTTGCGGAACAAAAGCTGTCTTGTAATTAGTTTTAGCTCCGTACAAGGTATATAGCTTTTTCATTTTTTTGTTTCAAAATATAAGCCTATATGCTATTTTAATGTCATTTTCTTATTATTTTTGTCTTTATTTATCTTATCTTTCTTCAATATTTACTAGTAAACATCCACCCACACTATTCTTTCCTTCCCCAATATATTAATAACATGGATACAGAGGTTATTTCCCTCTACTACACCTTAGAAAAAGAAATGGATGGAGTACTGGTAACATCCCAATTTTTTAAGTTTAAAAATCTTTTGAATAGTTAGTAGGGAGAAAAAGTCACCATTTGGTTTATTTGAATTTAATTCAAAAGCTTAATAACATTTAATGTGAATAATCCCAACATGAACAATAGCCAAAACTATTTTATTTGGGTTCTATGTGCTCAGATATATTTTCTAGATTTTTCTAGAATTTTTCTGAGTTTATTTGCTATTTTCTATTGCTTATTTGGATTTCTGGTATTTTACAAAATAGAAAAACTAATTAAAATCTCAGAAAAGCTCTTGGGCTGAAACCCAGCCCAAATCCTCCTCTGGCCCACCTCTATTCAGCCCACACCCGCGCGCGCGAGCCCGTCTCCCTCTAACAGGTGGTCCCCGTGTGTCAGCCTCCCTTCCTCTCTCCTCGCGGGAGCGCGTTAAGCCTCAGCCGTCCGATTCTTGTTGATCGGTCTGATGGCATTGTGCCTTCCGGGCGGTCCGAACGTCACCAATGTTTTGAGCCGTTCGATCAAGGTTGAACGGTCCGATGCGGTGTGATCGTTCGGGGACCCGAACGTCCCCTTGGTTGTGAGCCGTTCGATCAGATCTGGACGGTCAACTCTCTTGGCCTGATCGTGCAAGTGCGTGGGCTTTCGCTGCCAGGTGGGCCCACCGCCTTCGTCTCCGAGCCGGCTTCGTCCCCACGACGCGCCCGCCTCTGTCCGCCATTGCCGTCTTCTAGAAGCCCTGTCCGACAACGGACTCTCCCAACTAAAACCTTCCTGATTTCTTTACCAAACTTTATCTCCTTTCTTCTCGCACCCGTATCTACCCTCAATCGGGATCAAAACCAACTCTATCTCCGTTTTTGTTTGAAACCGAGAAATCCCCAAATTAGGGATTCCTTATCCCGTGCCGCCCCAGCCCTATAAATAGGTCCCCAAGGTTCTCCCCGCCCTCCGCAACCCAAAGCCGCCATCCACTTCGCCCCGAGAGCCCTAGCGCCGCCCCAATCGAGCTTTTAGGGTTTTTCGCCGCCGATCGTTTTCCTTAGTTTGCGCCGCCGCCGGTAACACCCCGCCCCCGTGGAGTACACCGCCGCCTTCGCCGTCGCCTGGGCTACCTCCAGAAGCCTTCGCCGTCGCCTAGATCTCACCGGAGGCCCTGTCTGACAACGACCGAAGCGCTCCGCCGCTAGAACCTCGCCGCCGGCTGCCACCAACGTCACCGACACTCCGCAAGTACACCCCTAGGTTCGCAATAGTGCCAGCTACCAAGTGGTACCACTCATCGCCGGTGGATCGCCGCCGTTCGCCGTTGTCATTTGGTCCCGAGCACCACTGGTCTCCGTCAAGCCACGTGGACGCCCACGTCGTGTCCAGCTCAGCCCTCGCGCCGACGTGTCGTCTCGCGTGGCATCCTCGTCATCTCACGCTTGTACGCCCGAGTCAGCATCCCGATCAGCAGCTGCCGCTGACGTGTCGCGCTGCGATTGGTCCAGATCAGATCCTCGTGGCATTTCACCAATCTCCAGGTCCCGAGGCTCGGTAAACCTAGTCTACCGTGAGCCATCTCACTGACATGTGGGTCCCACATGTCAGTAATTTCTTTTTATTTCTTTTATTTCCGAAATCCCTGTGCTGACGTCGTGCTTGCGCAATAATCCGATTTTTCTGTTGAGAAATAATTCAGAAATTCCAGTAAATCCAAAATTAGGGTTTCTTTTAGATTTAAACTTCCAGAGCCCATAACTTTTGCATCCGAACTC
Organism: Ampelocalamus luodianensis; assembly: GCA_036346255.1. NCBI lineage: Eukaryota > Viridiplantae > Streptophyta > Magnoliopsida > Poales > Poaceae > Ampelocalamus > Ampelocalamus luodianensis. The sequence goes on from CM070620.1 coordinate 56,619,331, forward strand.
CGATTGAGCCCATTCAAATTCCAAAATTTATCTTAATTCGAGTCCTATTTATCTGACATTTTTATTTAATTTTTTGAGTTTATTTTGCCTCTGTTATTTATTTGTTTTGTTTATTTGTTTCGTTTGCGAGTAGACGTCGATACGTCGGGGAATTTTGGAGAAGAAGGAGCACCTCAAGATCAAGACCAGTACTTAGACCTTTTTCAAGGCAAGTCATACCTTTGATCATCTTGAACCTAGTTTTCACATTACTTTGTTTCAAAGTATTGCATCCTATTTTAATTATTTATTTAAATATTTTGGGCATAGTTATCATCCAATTTGTTACCACCTTGGCTTGTATGTCATAATACCTTGTCACCCTAGATTGGTTATTAGTTGGTAATATTGTAGCACCAACGTGGGTTGGTTAGATTCGAGTATAATTGCTTAGCCATGCTACGAGTCTCACATCTCATTGGAGTTGCAAATATTAAATCTGAATAAGTGACTATGGAACTATGTGATAAAACTGTGTGTACTGTATGCTATTACTTCATGTATGGCATATGTTGCACTAAAACCAACTGGGTGGTAAAGGATTTAGACTGAGGCAAGTGGTGGATACTGTGTGATATGGTGGAAGCTATGTGCATGGGAATAATGATCTTTGTGGCATAGTTAGAGAATGAAAGTATTGCCTTGGTCAATTAAGGACTTAACTTTGTGCGCCATTGAACTGAGCCTTACTGTATGACCACATGCCTGATGGGACGGGCCTAACTTAGTAGGTTATGAATTCTTGGTATTGATTAATCAGGCTGTAGGTTAGGCTATGGGTGGAGGTGTGTACTACATTGTAGTCGCATCACGGGGCGGTTCGCCGTGTCCCTGTCCAACGATGTGTGTTATGCCAAAGCGCTTCGTTTGGGTTGGCATAGCGGTTTGTAAGCACGTTGGGAGTGTCAATGTTAAGATGAAGTTTTTGAACCGTTTTGTTATGATTAGTGCTTGCAACACTAGTTGTATCGTGTAGGTAAAGTGTACAACCTCTGCAGAGTGTTAAATCAATCTATTCGAATAGCCACGTCCGCGGTCATGGACATGCTCAGGGATTTCACACGAGGGGTAGTTTTTACAAAATGTTTGGGATGAGAGCTATGTGATATAAGTCATGTGGCTATGTGAAATAATCTGTTTAGCTTTGTGTCTTTGTGGAAAATAACTGTTAAATTAATATTGTCTATTTGTTTTGAATTATATTTTCAATCTATTATTGTATTCAATTGCAAATGTTGCTTTCTGCAAAAGAACCACATAAGCCTTTTCTTTTGGAATAAGCCTACATCTATAAATTGCATTCTGTGGTATGATTTGCGAGTACGGTTGTGTACTCACGCTTGTTATAAAATTTACGCCCAAACCTATAGAAGAGGAGGAGTCTACGCCTGCTTTCGAGGAGGAGTTCGTCGAAGGTTGCTGATCGTTAAGGTCGGATCGATCGGTTACTGTGGTGAATTGATGGGATCTCTGTTGAAGTTATTTCGTTCATTGCTATTTTATTCTCTGTTAGCCCTGCGTGGCTCAATAAGTGTAAACTCGACCAAAAGGTCAAAACTCTTATTTGTTATTCAAACTAATCGTTTACTTTATTTATCGCTTGTGTGGATTGATATTCACCTATGTTGACACTGTGTGAACTAGCGTGATCCTGGACTAGTGCATTATACACAAAGGGTTCCAGAATCGTAATTTTGGGTCCCAACAGTACCCTCTATTTCACGGTTGGATTACAATATAATCATTTAAGCAAGGAGTGTACCCCCCGCAACCCTATCATAGGGTGTTACTTCATCCACTCACAAAAGAGTGACCTTTCGAACATTGACACTGTCTCTAAAACATAATTTTGATCACTAATTTATTGTAAATATATTTATAATCCTAATGAAATTATAATATTATGAAAGTATTTTTGAGACGAATCTCCACATATTATTTTCATATATCCAATATATTTTATTTGTAAAGATTTCGATAACTAAAGTTTGGAAATTTTGACTACACGTATCCCAAAATGTCACTCTTTTGTGACTGGAAGGAGTAGTATCTTGCAACCTGACTCTCAGGTAGACCTATTCAAGTCTCGAGTCAGTCAAGCTTTGGGCTAGGTTAAAAAGCCCGCCTTGAACAGGCATGCCCGATTATTATTATTTAGTTGCTTTTAGAATACAATATTATTATTTAATTTATTTTCAGAATAAAAATATTATTATTATTATTATTATTAGTGATGTCAGTTTTTTTTTTGGCTTAGGTCTGGCCCTTCGGGGCGAAAATTGGGCATGAACTCTAAAAAAATTGGCCCTGGTACCATGAATAGGTCTACCCCTCATCCATTTGATCTCGTTCATGTGATAGGCGGTCTAGCCTCCATCCCGCTTAAGCCGTTTCTGCAAAGCAAACCCTGCCACCTTCCTAACATTTTTCGAAAAACACAACATCCCTAATTCATCTCCCTTCTCCAAAGCTTCCCAATCGCTGCCTCAATAGTAGTCATTATTGTCGCCATTGTTAATCGAGTAATCTTCCCCGTCACCCGATGCGAGATAACACCATATGGTAGGGTTGCACCTGATATGTTGCCTCCCCCTACCAAAATAAGGCATTTGTGTAGCCGCTTACCCCTTAAGCCACAGCCGAAGCACACCTCAAATCCGAAGCGCCTTCCCATCAGCTTTGCAGGCTTATTGCAGAAGGGTAGATCTGTTTGCTACTGGAACTTTAAGGAAATTACCCTCCAAATGCCACTGGATGAAAGGTTGCACTCTCGTTTGATCCCTCCCCTCCCATACCCCATTCGGTCCTCCTCGTTGGCCGAATCCACTCCGCCCGCTGGTCGCCCTCCAATCCTCCCTCCATTCCACCCCCGCCCGCCTGCCGAAAGTAAGCACCCCTTAGTAAGTTGCGACTTACTAATGATTGGGTCGAACTGTGCAACTTAATCTCTCGGTTGTTTTAGAATATATGTAGCTTGCTTTTTCTTTCTTTTTGTGAAATTGTAGAGTTGCTTCCCTTGTCATTTTCATGTATACACCCATGTATTCATTTGTTTGCACTTTCGTACTTTTATCCTCGATATCCATGTAGGCATACTAATTCTATTTTTTTCAGGAATACTTAGAAGACGGAATCGACTGGGCCAATGTGGAATTTGTGGACAACACTGACTGCTTCTCTCTCTTTGAGAAGGTATGCAATATTATTTTCATAGAATCCCTTTATTTACAGACCATAACCTTGCCGTATCTGCATAGTCAGTTTCAATAATTTGTTGAGCTTGGTATTTAGATGCATTTCTTTTGTAATTGCTTACTTGATAGGTGCAGACGAAACTATAATTGTATGTATTTTTAGTCAAGGTTTCTATCTGTGGTCATTTTCGTTTCCATTTCTGTCTAGTTCTGTTATTTGAATTTCTTGCAGTAGGTAAATTTACTACTCTCCTATCTGCAAATTTGTTGTAGTTTTCCTTGCAATGATTTCTGAGTTATTAGAGTTCCTCAATTTTGAGCTATTCCAACATAAATGAACATCTTCAAAGATAAAATGATAAGAGTATTTTGAACAGCTAGAAATATCCTTAAGAGTTGTGCTTCCGTGATTTCCTAAACAAAAACTCTACCGATCATAAAGTAAATGTAATTATCAATGATTAGGTGCAATTATTTAAAAAAATTGTGTTGGCATATTTTTGATATATGTTTCACTTGTTTACATCTTTTATATTTGAATGTGTACTATTTTACATTATTTTTTGTTGCATTACAGAAACCTCTAGCTGTCATTACTGGATGAAGAGTCTACATTCCCAAAGGCAACAGACCTTTCCTTTGCAAACAAGCTTAAGCAGCACCCGAGTGGAACCTCTGGCTTCAAGGGTGAACAGGGAGGCACTTTTAAGATTTGCCATTATGCTGGAGAGGTGGGTGATCCTCAAGTTTATGTATCTTTCTATTCTACCCGACATTTTCTCCATTAGTGAACTTGTCCATTTAACCATCACTTAACTCGGTTGCTGTTGAAGATCTTCTATATGCAATTTGATAATTGTACAAGTTCTGATTCTAGGTGACATATGTATGATACAACTGGGTTCTTGGAGAAGAACATAGATCCTTTGCACTCTGAGTCAATCCAACTACTCTCATCGTGTAAATGTGATCTTCTGAAACATTTTGCCTCTGTCATGGTTGCTGATGTTCATAATAAATCAAGTTTGTCATGGCACTCGGTTGTTTATTCACAAAAACAAAGTGTTATGACCAAATTTAAGGTACCACTTCGTATCATTCATGTATTCATATGGTCAGATAATTTTGTTTGAGAATGATTATCTAGTTTTATTTTTTTAATTCTAGAATTTGTATTCAAATTTTGGTAGTGCTCTTAGTTCTTGGTCCATAACATCTCGATGTTCTTGTTACTTTATAGTTGGTGTTTATGTAACCATCTCGATGTTCTCGATGTTGATTCACAAGAACAATGATGACTTCACAAGCATGTGCTTCATGGCAAGAAACGATAATGACGATGACTATAATAGTGACCTCGATGAGGTAAGACCATCAAATGATGAGCTTAAAAATGGTTTGATTAATCTTGATATTGAATTAAAAAATACGAAAAAGAAAATAAGAGAAAATAATAGTCTTGTTGAAAGCTTAACTTATGAAATTAATAGACTTAGAGCTTCTATTTCTGATAATAAAAACTGTGAATCTTGTCAAGTTTTACATTTTGAGTTGAAAACTACTAGATCAATAAATGCTAGATTTGATGATTTAAGGTTAGCATATGACTCTTGTGATGAAAAGTTAAAACTTGCAAACGATGAAATTGAAAAGCTTAAGTTTAGTGTTTCTACATGTTTAGAGTCAAGTATTTCAAATGCTCAAACTAAAACTTGCTCTAATTGTAAATTGCTAAAAGCTAGACTTAATTCTTCTTAGAAATTAATTCAATAGATGCTTTATCATGAAATATCTTCTTACTCGAATTGTCCTAAACTTAACATTGAAATATAAGTTTTGACTAGACAACTTACTGATTTTGCTGAAAAAGAAAGGTTGGCTTAGTCTAGCGTTTCTAAGAAAATTGTGAATAAATCTGTCAAATGCACAGCTTGTTCCGCTCTTGCTAAAGAAAATGAGTATCTTAAAGACACTTTAGAGAGATTTTCTTTTGACAAAAAAATCTGAATATGACCCTAGACAAGTCAAAATTGAGTGTTAAATATCATAGTCTAGGATTTAATTTTGTTGAACATGCCAAGAATAATCCTCCTAAGATTGTTAAGTTTCTTGAACCTGGAAAATTTGAAGTAGAATCTGAATCAAAACAAACTCTTTTTAAATCGGCTGGTATTGCAAAGAACTCATTTACCAAGGTGAGTCATCAAGTCAAGTATCAATGCACTCATTGTGGTAGAGAAGGTTATTTGGTTCAGTTTTGCTTTCGAAAAGCAAAGAAAGAAAAGAAAGATAAGTTAAGAAAGATTTCTCATTCAGTAGGGGAGTTTGGTCAAGCTCCTCATCATCGCTTTGCTCCCACTAAACATTTGTCTACAGATTTAGGAGTGTTTGCGACAGGACTGGTAAGATCAGCATTTTACACGTGGTCGGATCGGTCGACGGTCAAACTGGCACTTCAACAGCGGTCTGACCGGTAGTGTCCAGAAACTAAAAGTGCTTTGTCTCTGCCTGCTATTGCTCCTGTTCGTGCTAGTTTAGGTTATAATTCAAATAATTCTCGTTCAGCATTGCCTGCATTTCAAGGAGTAGTTAGACATGCTCCTTTTTGGTGTTCTAATCGCTCACGTACATATGTTTCTGGTTCTAATTTTGTTGCTCCTGTTTATCGTGTATCTCAGTACTAGCACGATGTTTCCTAAATCTTATTTATCTAAACTCATTACTGTGAGACCGATGTTTCCTGTGATGGAAGAACAACTAACGAGGTTGGAAAACATGAGCTTGATTTGGTTTCAGTCTTTTACGTCATTGCTTGATTGGAACACTTGATGGTTCTTCACTTTCTTTGATGGCTTCCAAGAGATTTCACTTTCTGAGAGACGATATGGAAAGGGTGAAGTTGCACTAGACCTTACTGATTTTGATTTTTAGATTGCTCACTTTTTCACAAAACCACTTGATTCTGCATGTTTTGCTCTTTTGTGAAGTGAGTTGGGTATGTTGCATCCTATGAGCTTATTCTGAGGGGGAGATTGTTGGTTTAAAAGTTTAGAAGCTTTGTTTATTATATTTGTCAAACAATTCAACAAGTCTAAACCATTGAAATCAAATAAGTTGTAGAGCTCTCGTTATCATATTTACTCATATGCTGTGGAGCTTTGATCATGCCTGGTAATAATTAATGTGCTACATTTGAAGTAAAGCATGACATGGCGGAATTCATTGACTAGATTGATTATAGCGATTACTTTGCGATGTTCATCGAAAAGGATTGGCTTGATTGTGAGTCTTATTTAAATCTTGGATTTGAAGCTCGTATGTCTCTCATTGCAATCCTTTTATACTCACTCAATTTGGCATGTTATAAAAAAATATTGAGAAAGAGTCAAATGAAAGGAAGTATGCTTCAAGCATACCTCAAGCATGCCATACATGTCTATGTATATTCAAAAGAAGAAGAAAAATACACACAAAAGTGCTCAAATGAAAAGAAGTATGCTTCAAACATACCACCTTTGGAAAGAAGTATGCTACAAGCATGCCACATGCTTAAGAATTGAATGTGGAGCAATAGGTTGTTACATGAGACTACTATCTCATCTAGATTTAAACGTTTGTTTCACTTTTAGGCTTTAACTTTTTATGGTGATATCTCTTTGTGGTCTTTATAATCGGTTTAATTATTGTTGAGATGCCTGTCATTAATTTAATTTGTTTAATCATTCTAAAGACTAGTTTTGACTTTGTTATATGGTATATGATTTTATATGATCCTAATAGCTCTACTAAAAAAGATAGCTTTGTTACTTTATTAAATCAATATAAAGTGACTTAGATAATCAACAAAGCTTCTTGACTTTTACTCTGCTTGCTCCTTTTCTCTAGATTGTTCCTTCCCTGAAGTTCTTGATGATTACATTGTCAAAGGGGGAGAAAGACTGTGAGAAATTTTGGTGCTTTCCTTGTGTTGAGGGGGAGTTTATGCTGTGTTTTTCTGCTGAGGATGAGTATTTCGATTGCTGCTCGATTGCTGCTTCTATGATTTGTCAATTCTCTGCTTTGTAGTCTTTGCAGCTTTGAAACTTTCTTTTTTCCAATTTTTGTTTCCAAATTCATCTCATGATTTTGAAGTTTTGTCAATGTATTCATCAAGGGGAGATTGTTAGATCATGTGGATGGGTCGTGAATTTTGATGATGAATAATTGACATTTGGGTTGTATTGGAATTTGAATTTGTGAAAGTTTCGGTCGTTCCACTTGGTTTTTCGATCGTTCCGCCTGGCTTCGAGCAAAGTAGCTCCGGGCTACTATTTATTCCGAGTACTGTAGCGTAGAGTTCCGGATGTTGTTTACTGGCCACTTCGAGCACTGTAGCTATGAGCATTGTAGTGTAGAGGTCCGAGTGCTATCTCTACGAGTACTGTTCATCCAAAGTATTGTAGCTCTGAGCACTGTTCATCATGAGTATTGTTCGCTACGAGTGATGTCCTTTTCGAGCACTATTCATCACGAGTACTGTGTGGGCGTGGGAGACTTCAGCTGCACGTGGTCGTAGCTGAACGTGGTCGTAGAAGGTTTTAGCTGAATGTGGTCGTAGAATGTTTCGACTACATGGTCGTGAGAGGTTTCGACTGCTCGTGGTCGTTGTAACATCCCAATTTTCTGAGTTTTAAAAATCTTTTAATAGTTAGTAGGGAGAAAATTCACCATTTGGATTTATTTGAATTTAAATTCAAAAGCTTAATATTGGACTTTCCAATCAAAAATATTTAATGTGAATAATCCCAACATGAACATTAGCCAAAGCTATTTTATTTGGGTTCTATGTGCTCAGATATATTTTTTAGATTTATCTAGAATTTTTTGAGTTCATTTGCTATTTTCTATTGCTTATTTGAATTTCTGGTATTTTCTAAAATAGAAAAGGTATTAAAAATCTCAGTTAATCCTTCAGGCCGAATTCCAAAATCCCGGCCCGTTTCCCTCGCCTTGACCAAAATCTCGCGAGGCCCACCCCATGCGCGCGCTCAAGCGACATGCGGGCCCGCATGTCGCCTCCGCTTTCTCTTTCCTTCCAAGCGCCTGCTTGTTCTCCACCGTTCGATCGAGGATGAGCGGTGGATGTCACGATCGATGCGGTGTCCGAATGTTCCATCGATTTTGGGCGTTCGATCTAGGATGGCGGTCGATCCTTGAGTCTGCTTTCGTGGCCGTGTCGTTTCACACGCCGCGCGCCGAGCCACCGTCGCCGACGGTGGGCCCGACGACCACATCATCGTCGTCTCCGACGGACTCTACCTTCCGCCCGATTTCTCGCCGCGCGCAGTCCTTCGCGGACTCGCCTCCGGGGCTATTTAAGGCCCCGAGACCTCGTATCCGCACCCGAGCCTCGCCGCTCGGAAACCCTAGCCGCCACGAGTTCGGCGCGCGAAACCCTAGGCGCCGCCGTCTTCATCTCCGTAGGAACCTGCCGCCACGCGCCGTTCGGCCCTCCTCGTCGCCATCGGACCCAATCTTCGGGATCGCCGTGTCGCCCGCACCTCGGCACCACCCTCATCCTCGCCGGAGGACCCCTCCAACGCCGTTGCCGTCGAGCCCGAGCCTCAACCTCCGCTTCGAGCTCGCCGCCGACCACCGCCGTCGCCCTCGACCACCCGGAGTTGGACCAGAGGTTCGCAATAGCGAGAGCTACATGCCAGTACCACTCACCGCCGGTGGATCGCCGCCGTTCGCCGTTGTCATCGGTTTCCGAGCGCCGCCGCTTCTGTTGTCGTCCACGTCACCGCTACCTCGCCGCCATGTCAGCACCGCCGCCTACGTGTCGCATGCGTGGCGCCTAGTCATCGTCCACGTGCACGCGTGCGTGGGCAGTCCACCGGTTCCAGATCTAGCAGGCTCGGTAGAACTAGTCTACCGTGAGCCATCTCACTGATATGTGGGTCCCACATGTCAGGATTTTCTGTTATTTCTTTTAATTCCCGAAATTCCTTCGCTGATGTCAGCATTGCGCAATAATTCAATTTTTCTTTAGAGAAATAATTCGGAAATTCTGGAAAATCCAAATTGGGGTTTCTTTTAGATTTAAAACTTCCAGAGCTCATAACTTTTGCATCCTAACTCCGATTGAGCCCATTCAAATTTCTAAATTTATCTAAATTCGAGCTCTATTTATCTGAGATTTGTATTTAATTTTTGGAGTTTGTTTTGCCTCTATTATTTATTTGTTTTGTTTATTTGTTTCGTTTGCGAGTAGTCGTCGATTCGTCGAGGAATTTCGTCGAAGAAGGAGCACCTCAAGATCAAGACCAGTACATAGACCTTTTCCAAGGCAAGTCATACCTTTGATCATCTTGAACCCAGTTTTCAAATTACTTTGTGTTAAATTATTGCATCCTACTTTAATTATTTATTTAAATGCTTTGGGGCATAGTTATTATCCAAATTGTTATCACACCTTGGCCTTGTATGTCATAATTCCTTGTCACCCTAGATTGGTTATTAGTTGGTAATATTATAGCACCAACGTGGGTTGGTTAGATGCGAGTACAATTGCTTAGCCATGCTACGAGTCTCACATCTCATGTAAGTTGCAATTTATTAAATGTGACTAAGTGACTATGGAACCTTGTGTAAAACTGTGTGCTATGTGTTATTACTTCGTGATGGCATGTGTTGCACTAAAACCAACTGGGTGGTAAAGGATTTAGACTGAGGCAAGTGGTGGAAGCTGTGTGATATGGTGGGCTTTGTGACGGGAATGATAATATTTGTGACTTAGTTAGAACATGGAAGTCTTGCCTTGGTCAATGAAGGACTTAACTTTGTGCGCCATTGAACCGAGCTCATCATGCGACCACATGCAGGTATGGGACGGGCCTAACTTAGTAAGTTATGGATTCTCGGCATTGATGTTCAGGTGGATAGGTTAGGCTGTGTGACAGGGTGGAGGTGTGACTACTTAGTGGTTGCATCGCAGGACGGTTCGCCACTTCCCTGCCCAGCGGTGTGTGTTATGCCAAAGCGCTTCGTTTGGGTTGGCATAGCGGTTTGTAAGCACATCGGGAGTGTCAATGTTGAGATGAAGTTTCTGAACCGTTTTGTTATGATTAGTGCTTGCTACACTAGTTGTATCTTATGGGTAAAATGTACAATCTCTGCAGAGTGTTAAATCAATCTATTCGAATAACCGCGTCCGCGGTCATGGACATGCTCGGGGATTTCACACGAGGGGTAGTTTTCATAAAATGTTGGGATGGGAGCTGTGTGACCTCAATCATATGGCTATGTGAAATAATCTGTTTAGCTGTATGTCTTTGTGGAAATAACTGTTAAATTAATATTGTCTATTTGTTTTGAATTGTGTTTCGATCTACTATTCGTATTCAATTGCAAATGTTGCTTTTATGCAAAAGAACCACAAAAGCTTTTTTCTTTGGAATAAGCCTGCATCTATAAATTTCATTCTGTGGTATGATTTGCGAGTACGGTTGTGTACTCACGCTTGTTGTAAAACTTGCGCCAAACCTCTGAAAGAGGAGGAGTCTACGCTTTGCTTTGAGGAGGAGTTCGCGAAGGTTGTTGATCGTTAAGGTCCGGATCGATCGGTTGCTGTGGTGAATTGATGGGATCTACGTTGAATTATTTCCGTTCATTCTTTGCTTTATTCTTTGTTAGCCCTGCGTGGCTTAATAAGTGTAAACTCGACCATAAGGTCAAAACCCTTATTTGTTATTCAAACTAATCGTTTACTTTATTTATCGCTTGTGTGGATCGATATTTACCTATGTTAACACTGCGTGCACTAGCGTGATCCTGGACTAGTGCAGTATACACAGAGGGTTCCAGAATCGTAATTTTGAGTCCCGACAGTCGTAGAAAGTGGTTGGTGGTTGAAGCTACAGTGCATGGTCGTAGGCTTCGAGTGTTACAGTGCCTGGTTGAAGGTTGAAGCTACAGTGTGTGATCGATGGTCAAAAGCTACAGTACATGGTCTGTGGACGGAAGCTACAATAACTGGTTAGTGGTCGGGTAAGAGCTAGTCGTAGACCCAGTAGAACTGAAGCTGGTCGTAGACATTTTGGAATTGGTCGTAGAGCTTGTGAAGCTGGTCGTAGACCTGGTGGAATTGGTCGTGGACATTGCAGGACTGGTCGTAGTAATCATGGATGATCTGGTTCATGTTTATTATTAGCCAAGGGTATGATATGTGTGTGTGAACTAATATTGGTCAAGTTGGAGAACTTGTGCCAGGGAAAATGTTCTTTGGTCTTTGCATGTGCAAGTTGGGTGTGGAGACGATCATGGTTGATGACGAGGAGGACTGGGACTAGGATAGGGAAATCCAAGGTCTAGGTGGTCGAGGATATCACGAGGTGGTCGGGCTCACTATATGGCATGTGGAGATCAAAGGTGGGTGCATAATGCGTGGAGAAGCTTCGGGAGGTATAGTCCTGAAGGCTTACGACGTGTAAGAAGATATAGAAGGAGTTTCATATCTGGAAGGTTTAGAGATATTGGAAAACCAGTGTTAGGAAGGGTTACGGGCCCCTTGATTTTCGAAAGAGATAAGATTTTGTATCCGGGTTATTAAGAACTTGAATTAGGACTCTAGCCTTTAAAAGGAGGCAGAGACTAAGAGTTTCCTGTGGCTTTTGAGAGATAGTTTTCGAGAGAAAGTTTTTGGAGTTTTTGCTAGGGTTTGAGGGGTGCCTTCAGAGCACTTTGTAGCAGCAGAACAAGATTAAAAAAAAAAGATGAGATCTATTCCAAGAAATTCTTGTTCTCGTTGGCGGCGTGTTTCTCTGAGTATCGTCTCAGATTTGTTCTCGTTCAAGCAATGCATGGCGAGATAGCTCTTCTTCGTCCACTTTGTTGTCTACGATCACGTGCTGTGTTGATCACCCGATCATCGCCAACCACATCAGGAGGTAGAGAGGATCAGAGCATGGCAAGTACGACTGAATTGGAAGGAAGAAATCGCGACAATCATTCACCCCCTCTGATTGTTGTATTTGATCCTGCAAGTATTATGATATTACCCTGAATTATCTGTTGAACCAACCTTAGTTCTTCCGCGCGTGAAAAATAGTCCTCGAGAAGTCACGGTTTAGGTCCTAACTTTGAGCTCTCTGATCCATCTTTGGACAAAAAGAACCTTTGTATGGAACTAACAAGTGGGTCTAAATCTCATATATCTTTGAAGACTCCACAGATATCAAATAAGGAATTTTTTTATAAGCCTTGCAAATATTCCGGATCCCTGATATATCATCACAAAATGCATTTCCTCTTATGCCACTGCAAAGTCGAAACATATCATTTATGCCACTGTTGACCATTTTTCGGTAGTCAAAGGTGTGGAAAGATTAGTTTGCCCCATCCTTATTCTCCAATCTCTCCCTTCTCTTTCTTCTCCAATTCTCCCCACCTCCAACCTGCGCACACTCAACTGCTCCTCCAGCTGCCCATCAAGAAGTCGACGATGACATGAGCGACGGAGACACAACTCGATGGCATAGCCACTGGAGTCGATGGCGGCAAGGGCACAAGATGCAACAGTGGTTGCAGTGGTGCATGGAGGCTGGATGGCGCACGGTGGCTAGATGCAATGGCGGTGGCGTGGGGTGGCTAGATGGTGACAACATGCGGGGAGAATCAGAGAAGTCAAAAGCCCCCCGTTCTCCTCCACTTCTGTTCCCTTACTGAGATACTTGGAGGAGAAGCCTAACTACAGTTTCTGACTCCATTTACAGCCAGGTTGGCGACTGATCTATGATGAGCGGCGGTCGACCGGCCAACGAGGCCTACAGGTGAGTGCGAGCAGCAGGCGCCCACCGGTGGAGGAAGGTGCCCAAGCCTGCGACGTGTGGTCGAGGAGGGTCGCTGATCGACGACAAGGAGGCTTGCGGTTGCGGGCACGCGATTGAAGCCGGAGTAGAGAACGAAGGGGAGGAAAATCCATGAGTTCAGTTGGGCCAACCGACCAAGTCAGATTGTAGTTGAAGAGGCGGGCCAAGGGGAGCACTTGTCGGGTTAGGCCGGGTGGAGAAAAAGCGTGAGGGAGAAGACAATGAGGAGGAAGAGGTGGTGGTGGGCGGCGAGCTTGCCGACGGTGAGGAATGGCAGCAGCGACGCAAGTAGAGGAGGCGATGGCGATGGTGCGCACGAGAAGGAAAGAAAAAAAGGAGAGAAAAACGGGAAGGTAATATGGGTATTTTGGGAAAAAAAGTTAATGGAAAAAATCTAACGAAGTTGATGACAGTAATATCCCAATTCGGTACTTGTGTTTCAAATGTAAGAAAATGTGTAGAAATTAAAACTTTTTTTTTTGCATCTTGAAGTTTTTGACTTTTCTGTAATTCTTGTAAAGGAATCATAGGGAATCAAAAACCTAAATCTTCCTTTTTACCAAAGTCTTAGACTCCTTGATGAAAATCCTGGGTTCTATCCCCTAGGGATACTTTTCCTTGGTTGTGTGACCCCTCTGAAAAATCTAGCAATTGTTAGGAATGGTTTGAATATTTTAAGAGGCAGTCAAACCACCCTGACCCTTGGTCAAAGCCTAAGGCAGCACCTTAAGAAATTTTTGGAGAAAAATTCTTAGCATAAAAACCTCTGGAAATTTTACACAAGGTCCATCTCAAAGTCAGCAAGCTACTGTAAAAATTTCATAAATTTTGGAGTTAGTTTTCTACCTCTAAAAATCCCTCAAAGTTTTCAGCTCAAATGAAACCCTAAATCAAACCTTTGGTTTGGGTTCGAGTCAAACTCGGGTTCTGGGTTGAACCCAACCGCTTGGAGCACCTCGAGCCATGTCCTTTCATCGCAAACGATATCAGCCGTTGGATCTTTGCCCTGCCGTTGGAGATCTTCGGGAGCTCCTCAAAAGACCTCCTCCAGATCTACTCCAAGATCTCCTCAAAGACCTCCTCTGGTCTTTGTAAATGATTGTCGGGACCCAAAATTACGATTCTGGAACCCTCTGTGTATACTGCACTAGTCCAGGATCACGCTAGTGCAAACAGTGTCAACATAGGTAAATATTGATCCACACAACGATAAATAAAGTAAACGATTAGTTTGAATAACAAATAAGGGTTTTGACCTTATGGTCGAGTTTACACTTATTGAGCTACGCAGGGCTAACAGAGAATAAAGCAGCAGTGGAACGGAAATAACTCCAGTGTAGATCCCATCAATTCACCACAGGCAACCAACTGGGATCCAGACCTTAACGATCAACAACCTTCGGCGAACTCCTCCTCGAAAGCAGGCGTAGACTCCTCCTCTTCTGTAGGTTTGGGCGCAAGTTTTACAACAAGCGTGAGTACACAACCGTACTCGCAAATCATACCACAGAATGCAATTTATAGATGCAGGCTTATTCCAAAGAAAAGGCTTATGTGGTTATTTTGCATAAAAGCAATATTTGCAATTGAATACAATAATAGAGTGAAATGCAGTTCAAAACAAATAGATAATAATAATTTAACAGTTGTTTTCACCAGGACACAAAGCTAAACAGATTATTTCACATAGCCATATGATTGAGGTCACACAGCTCCCATCCCAAACATTTTATGAAAACTACTCCTCGTGTGAAATCCTCGAGCATGTCCATGACCGCGGACGCGGCTATTCGAATAGATTGATTTAACACTCCGCAGAGGTTGTACACTTTACCCACAAGATACAACTAGTGTAGCAAGCACTAATCGTAACAAAATAGTTCGGAAACTTCATCTCAAATATTGACATTCCCAATGTGCTTTCCCGCTATACCAGCTCACATAGAATTAGTATAACACACACCGCTGGACAGGGATGCGGTCCCACGGTGCAACCACCAAGTAGTCACACCTCCATCCTGTCACACAGCCTAACCTATCCACCTGAACATCAATGCCGAGAATCCATAACTTACTAAGTTAGGTCCGTCCCATACCAGGCATGTGGTCGTACAGTAAGGCTCAGTTCAATGACGCACAAAGTTAAGCCCTTAATTGACCAAGGAAAGACTTCCATATTCTAACTAAGTCACAAAGATTATCAAACCCAAGCACACAGCTTCCACCATATCACACAGCTTCCACCACTTGCCTTAGTCTAAATCCTTTACCACCCAGTTGGTTTTAGTGCAACACATGCCATCACGAAGTAATAACACATAGCACACAGTTTTACACAAAGTTCCATAGTCACTTAGTCACATTTAATAATTGCAACTTTCATGTGATGTGAGACTCGTAGCATGGCTAAGCAATTGTACTCACATCTAACCAACCCACGTTGGTGCTATAATATTACCAACTAAACCAAGCTAGGGTGACAAGGAATTATGACATACAAGGCCAAGGTGGGATAACAAATTTGGATAATAACTATGCCCAAAGCATTTAAATACATAATTAAAATAGAATGCAATACTTTGGAATAAAGTAATTTGAAAACTAGGTTCAAGATGATCAAAGGTATGAGTTGCCTTTGAAAAGGTCTATGTACTGGTCTTGATCTTGGGGTGCTCTTTCTTCAACGAAATTCCCCGACGAATCGACGTCTACTCGCAAACGAAACAAATAAACAAAACAAATAAATAACAGAGGCAAAACAAGCTCCAAAAATTAAATAAAAATCTCAGATAAATAGATCTTGAATTTAGATAAATTTAGAAATTTGAATGGGCTCAATCGGAGGTAGGATTGAAAAGTTATGAGCTTTAGAAGTTTTAAATCTAAAAGAAACCCTAATTTGGATTTTCTTGATTTTCTGAATTATTTCTCTAAAGAAAAATCGGATTATTGCGTAATGCGGACGTCAGCAAGGAAATTCGGGAATTAAAAGAAATAAAAGAAAATACTAACATATGGGACCCACATGTCAGCCTCACGGTCCACGGTAGACTCAGTCTACGAACCACCACGGATTAAATCGATCCGCGTCGGCGTGCGATGTGAAGGTCGATCGGCGACACTGGATGCCACGCTTGCACGGTGCTGACGCTGGCACCGACGTGGATGGCCACGTTGCCAACGTTGACAACAGCGGCCCTGGACCCGATGGTCTTCGGCGAACCGCGGCTCGCCGACGAGGGTGAGTGATACCAGCGGGTAGATGTGCTTAATGCGAACCTAGGGGTGTACTTCCGGGTGGTTGAGGACAACAGGGTTGGCCGACAGTGAGGTTGAAGCGGCGGTGAAGGTTTGGGTATTGTCGAATCGGAGCTCCGGCGGTGCTCTGACGACGATGAAGGGTCCCTGCTGTAGCGGCTGTGACGACGGACTCGACGGTGCAGTCGACGATAATGCGGCGACCGGGGAGGCGGCGCAATTGAGAGAAATCAAGTTTCGGCCAAAACCCTAATTCTTCAAATCGCGGCGGCGCTAGGGCTTCAAGGTGGATGAGGGTGGCGGCTTAGGGTTCAGGGGGTTCTGGCGAACCTCGGGGTGGCTTTTATAGGGCCGGGGCGGCTCGGAATTGGAAATCCCCAATTCGAGTCCGTGAAGAACACGAAAACAATTTCGAAATTCCCGGAGATAGGATATGATTCGGGGTATGATTTCAACCGAAACGAGTGCGGTATAGATAGTGCTTCTAGAAGGAATCATCCGCGCATAAAAACAGGGCCGCATCCACTTTTGTCGGACGAGGCTTGAGCTCCAGCCATGGTAGTCGAGGGCGAACTCGGGCGAGGAAGGAGCTGGAGGAAGACGACGAAGCGTGCGGGGCTCACCTGGCAGAGAGAGCGGAAACGGGCGCGCGCGGGCTGGTGCGGAAAGGCAAAGGCCGCGTGGACTGGGCCGGAGGGAAAGAAAACGGGCCGGAGGAAAAGGGATTCGGCCCGAGAGGATTTCCTGACATTTTAATAGGTTTTCTAATTTACAAAATATCAGAAATTCAAATAGCAAATGAACTCAGAAAAATTCTAGAAAATTCTAGAAATTATATCTGAGCACATAGAACCCAAATAAAATAGTTTTGGCTATTGTTCATGTTGGGATTATTCACATTAAATATTTTTGATTGTAAAGTCCAATATTAAGCTTTTGAATTTAAATTCAAATAAATCCAAATGGTGAATTTTCTCCCTACTAACTATTAAAAGATTTTTAACTCAGAAAATTGGGATGTTACAAACCTCCCCCCTTAAAGGAATCTCGACCCCAAGATTCAAGCTAGCTAGAGAAAAGGCTAGGAAACTCGGCTTTCAGCTCTTCTTCACGTTCCCACGTTGCTTCTCCTTCCGAGTGGTTGCTCCACTGGACCTTGCAAAAATGAACAGTTTTGCTTCTGGTGTGGCGCTCTGCGACATCCAAAATCTTGACTGGCTGTTCCTTGTAGGTAAGATCCTCTTTTAAATCAATTGATTCCAACGGGGCTTGCTCTTCTGGCACACGAAGACACTTTTTCAATTGCGAGACATGAAAGACATCATGCACTCCTGCTAACGACTGCGGTAGCTCTAACTGATAAGCAACTTCTCCACGGCGTTCCAAAATCTTGAACGGACCAACATACCTAGGGGCAAGCTTCCCTTTGGCATGAAACCTTTTGACACCTCTGAGTGGGGTAACTCGAAGATAGACGAAATCCTCAGGTTCAAAACTGAGATCACGACGACGATTATCGCGATAGCTCTTACGCTCGGGTGAGCTATCTTCAATCTTTCTCTTGTCATGGCCACTTGCTCTTCGCTTCTTGGATGATGTCCGACCGAATCTCGAGCGTTCAATTTGCTTTCACCAATTCAACGGGGTTCGGCAGGCACGGCCATACAAAGCTTCAAATGGTGACATTTGCAGACTAGCTTGATAACTGTTGTTGTACGAGAATTCTGTATATGGTAAACTTTTATCCTATCGGGCAGCATTAGCTAGAGCACAAGCTCTCAGCATATCCTCCAATATCTGATTAACTCTTTCAGTTTGTCCATCTGTCTGTGGATGATACGCGGTACTAAAATTCAGATGGGTACCCAATGCTTCATGCAAACTTTACCAAAAACGAGAGGTGAACTGAGATGCTCGATCTGATACTATCTTCTTGGGCACACCGTGCAAGCTGACAATTCTGGCCATGTACAAATCCGCAAGACGATCTCCTGAGTACGTGGTTTTGACTGGCAGGAAATGGGCGACCTTGGTCAAACGATCGACTATTACCCAGATCGAATCGTAACCCGATTGGGTCTTGGGTAAACCGGTAATGAAGTCCATTCCGATCTCTTCCCACTTCCATTCTGTAATCTTCAGCGGTTGCAACAAACCTGCTGATCTCTGGTGTTCTGCCTTTACTTTCTAACAGACGTGGCACAAGGCAACGAACTCTGCGACTTTTCGCTTCAAATTGGGCCACCAAAATTTAGTCTTAATATCCTAGTACATCTTGGTACTTCCGGGGTGAATCGAATACTTTGAGTCATGGGCTTCTTTTAAGATTAGCTGCCTTAGACCATTGATATTTGGTACACAGATACGACCATTAATCCAGAGTATGTCTTGATCATCCTTGGTAAAATCTTTGAATTTCCCTTCTGCCATTTTGACCTTGATGTCTGACAACACAGGATCCTTTGGTTGCGCTTCACGAATCTGCTTCTCCAGGGTAGACTGTACCTCTAAATTGGCCACAAATCCTTCGGACACAACTTCTAGCCTTAGCTTCCGAAATTCTTCATAAAGTTTTGGGCAACTTTCCTTTACTTCTAAAGCATTGGAGTAGCTCTTACGACTTAGAGCGTCTGCAACTACGTTGGCTTTTCCAGGATGGTAGTGGATCCCAAGATTGTAATCCTTGATCAATTCCAGCCATCTTCTCTGTCTAAGGTTCAAATCTGACTGGGTGAAGATGTACTTCAGGCTCTTATGATCTGTGTAGACTTCACAGCGATTACCGATAAGGTAGTGACGCCAAATCTTTAAAGCATGCACTCTGAAGAGCTAATTCCGGATCATGAGTAGGGTAATTCTCCTCGTGAGGTCTCAAGCGCCTTGGCGCATAGCGGCGGCTCTTCCTTCTTGCATCGGGGCGCATCCTAATCCTTGACGCTGGCGTCTACAATAGATATCGAAATCTTTCCGAATATCGGCAAAATTAGCACTGGTGCTGAAGTCAAACGCTTCTTCAATTCTTGAAAACTTTCTTCACAGGCTGGTGTCCAAGTGAACTTTTTCTCTTTTTTTAACAATTGCGTAAGAGGCTTAGCAATTGATGAGAATCCTTCGATAAAGCGGCGGTAATAACCTGCCATTCCCAAGAAATCGCGAATCGAGTTACGGTCTTGGTCGCTCCCAATGTAACATCGCTTTAACTTTACCGGTCAATCGCTACTCCTCATTTGTCATCACATGACCAAGGAAATCAACTTCCTCTTCCAGAAATCACACTTACTGAGCTTGGCATACAACTGATGCTCTCTGAGTTTTTCCAAGACTATCCTTAAATGTTCGGCGTGTTCTTCCTCCGACTTGGAGTAAACCAGAATATCATCAATGAACACAACTACGAACTTGTCCAAATATTCCATGAATACTTTATTCATCATGTTCATGAAGTATGTAGGGGCATTAGTCAGACCAAAAGACATGACTAAGAACTCATAATGTCCATACCGCGTTGAGAAAGCGGTCTTCGGTATATCCTTAGGACAAATCTTTGGTGGTGGTAACTTTGATCGTTGATCGATCTTTGAGAACACTCCGGCTCCTTTCATCTGATCAAACAGATCATCCATCCAGGGTAGTGGGTACTTGTTCTTGATAGTAACTTCGTTGAGCGAACGGTAATCAATACACATTCTCATACTTCCATCCTTCTTCTTGACAAACAACACTGGCGCTCCCCATGGCGACGAACTAGGTCTCACGAAACCTTTCTCAAGAAGTTCTTCTATCTGCTTCTTCATCTCTACCAATTCATCGGCTGGCATCCGATAAGGTCTCTTTGAAATTGGTGCTGTCCCTGGCACTAGGTCGATGACAAACTCAATGTCGCGATCTGGTGGCATTCTGTAATTCTTCCGAAACACATCCGGTATTCACCGACGATCGCACTTCTTCTAAGGAAAGAGTCTTCAAGCTGTTTACTAGCAAATGTCCATCACGAACTGAGGTGGCTAGAAATTCTACCTTGTTTCCTTTGGCATCCTCGACTGTTACGGCTCTTCGGCCACAATCTAGCACGACTTTGTGCTTGGATAACCAATCCATTCCAAGAATGACATCTAAGGTCTGGGTGTCTAGAACGATTAGGTTGGCTAGAAACTCGACTCCAGCTATGAGTAACTTAGCTCCTAAACATCCCACTCTAGTGCTTAGCTCTGCTCCAAGCGACTGGACTAACAGAGTATGCTTAAGATGCATAACTTCCAAATTATTCTTGGTTGCAAACATTCCAGAAACAAGCGAATCGAAGCTCGAATCAAACAAAGCGATACAGTCTTGAGTTAACTAGAAACTTACCCAGTACGACCTCTGGTGATTCCTGGGCTCCTCCAGAGTGACGTGGTTGACACGGCCTCTGATCACAGACTGTGGTGCTCCTCCGGCTTGACCAGCAACTTGTGAAGCTCCTGGGTTGATGCCTGGCGTTGGCGTCTTGGATGGAGTAGCTCCAAGGTTAAAACGTACTGGGGTGATTGTTCCCCTTTGCGGACACTGGTTGGCAAAATGTCCTCGCTGACGACAGGCATAACAGACTTTTGGTCCGCTTTACTGATTGCTTCCCAGGCTGGGGTTGACAGGTGCAGGGTTGCGGAAGTTCTGGGCAGCTGGATGGGGTGCGGACGTTGGTACAGGTGCTCTGAACGAAGTCTGTGGTGGAAACCGGTTGAACTGTGATGGCGCTGTTCTTGCCCTCTGCTGTGATTGATGATTTCCTTGCTGAGCCATCCGGCGCTTACGGTTGTCTTCCCGTTCCTTCCGTTTGTCCTCTAGAACAAAGGCTTTATTGACCAGCTCTTGAAAATCAGGGAATGTATGAGCGATTAGACTGACTTGCAGTCCAGTGTTCAGCCCCTTCAAAAAGCGACTCTGGCGAGCCTTATCTGTGGCTACATCTTCTGCTGCATAGCGAGCTAGCTGAGAAAACTTGTTAAGATAGTCAGACATTGACATAGCTCCTTGCTTGAGAGCGCGGAACTCATCCTTCTTCAGATCAATAATGCCTTCCGGCACATGATACTCGCGAAAAGCTGCGGAAAATTCCTCCCTGGTGATATCCTGTGGCGTCTCATGGGCGGCACAGAAGTTCTCCCACTATTCAGTAGCTTTGCCTTCCATCTGGTGAGTAGCGTACAAAACCTTCTCACGATCGCTGCACTGGGTAATCAGCAGCTTCCTTTCGATGACCCGAAGCCAATCATCTACTTCTAGTGGGGAGACGTGTCCGGAAAATATTGGTGGTCGGGTCCTCATAAACTCCGCAAGTTTAGATGGTCTATGGTGACCATGAGCAGCTGGGGCTCCATGCTGTTGATTGTTGTTGTTGTTGACTTGGTTGTTCATAGCTTGCATCTGATTCATCATGGTATTCATCAGTTGAGTCTGCGCTGCCATGAAAGCTCCAAAGTTTTGCAAGTCAATCGGGGGTGCTTGTGGCAGAACTGCTCCTGTGGCTGGTTGCTCATTGATTCTTGGTGCTGGGGTACCGGAACCACTTGCAGCAGTCTGGCGAGTTTGAACCATCTGGCGAAGCTCCATGGGTTAGATAAGGTAGCAAGCACAAGATAAGTTAGGAACTAAGTAGGGGGTAGGTTAAACCCAACGAAACACAGCTCAAGAAACTCAAATGAAATACTTTCATTAATTAGGGTCTTAGCATGGCTGCAACAAATGCCTAAGGGCTTTTGCAGCTCATGCTCGCACACAAAGGAAACAACGACCTAAGCATACAAACTACCGCCTAAAGGGTGACTTACTAAACTAAAACTAGATAAGCCTGAAAAACTGAGACTAAGATAACTACTCGAGAAAGCCTCCACAACCGCGGCGGCGCTCCTGACGGCTATAGACTCGGAAGTGAGTCGTCATCTTAGCAAACTGGTCCTGATGCCCTGGAACTGGTGCAGCAGGAACAAGCGTTCCCGGTGCAACGGGTTCAGCTGGCTCCTTTGGCTCTTCTGGCTCAACTGGGCCTTCCTCCGGATCTTCTTCAGGATTCGGGGTCTTCTTCTACTTCATCATCCTGGTCGTAAAGTATCTCTTGCAGCGTATCGACCTTTTCTTCAGCTCTCTGTAAAGCTTCATAGACATGATCCAACTCTGTGATAGTCCTCTCCAATGCTTCCTCCTGGGCAGCTGCAAACTGGGCGAGATGCACGACTGTAGCGTTGCTCTCTCCTTCTGTAGACGGATAGCGTGCTGGCAGATCCACGACTGCAGCTCTGGGGTGGTAACGGAAGATGGTGTCTTGAAGCTCCCGTGCGTAGATGTTGCAGATACGTAGCATGACCAAGCGCGACGACTCCTGGATGCCTTCCAGCCAGGTGAGCTTCCTCACGGAGATGTGCGAAGGTTGGCTCGCCTTGTCGTTCCTCCTGGCGGAGATCGTCAGGCGACAGATCACTCCACGGTTTTGTCCATTCACCATCCAGTTGTTGCCGACGTACAACGGACGATCAAAGCTTCCAAGAACCTGTAGCAGCTTCCAAAGCTCAGCGGCGTATCCTCCTGTGCGCTCACCATAGCTCTGGAGACGAGGCATCTGTCAAGACAGACGAAGAGGGTAAGAGCAACTTTAAAACATCAGAGGAGAAAAGATTATAGCAAAAACTGGGTCGAGAGAGATATGAGAAGAGTTAAGCAATTAATTAACCTTGTAAGTTAATTTTTTTAGAAAATAGTTTGGACACTCTAAAGACGGCCAATCTAACTAAGGTCAAGACCTACAGTCAGTATGGCTCTGATACCACCTCTGTCGGGACCCAAAATTACGATTCTGGAACCCTCTGTGTATAGTGCACTAGTCCAGGATCACGCTAGTGCACACAGTGTCAACATAGGTAAATATCGATCCACACAACGATAAATAAAGTAAACGATTAGTTTGAATAACAAATAAGGGTTTTGACCTTATGGTCGAGTTTACACTTATTGAGCCACGCAGGGCTAACAGAGAATAAAGCAGCAGCGGAAAGGAAATAACTCCAGCGTAGATCCCATCAATTCACCACAGGCAACCAACTGGGATCCAGACCTTAAAGATCAACAACCTTCGGCGAACTCCTCCTCGAAAGTAGGCGTAGACTCCTCTTCTATAGGTTTGGGCGCAAGTTTTACAACAAGCGTGAGTACACAACCGTACTCGCAAATCATACCACAGAATGCAATTTATAGATGCAGGCTTATTCCAAAGAAAAGGCTTCTGTGGTTCTTTTGCATAAAAGCAACATTTGCAATTAAATACAATAATAGAGTGAAATGCACTTCAAAACAAATAGACAATAATAATTTAACAGTTGTTTTCACCAGGACACAAAGCTAAACAGATTATTTCACATAGCCATATGATTGAGGTCACACAGCTCCCATTCCAAACATTTTATGAAAACTACCCCTCGTGTGAAATCCCCGAGCATGTCCATGACCGCGGATGCGGCTATTCGAATAGATTGATTTAACACTCTGCAGATGTTGTACACTTTACCCACAAGATACAACTAGTGTAGCAAGCACTAATCGTAACAAAATAGTTCGGAAACTTCATCTCAAATATTGACATTCCCGGTGTGCTTTCCCGCTATACCAGCTCACATAGAATTAGTATAACACACACCGCCGATTTGGATGCGGGGAACGTGAACCCGCGATGCAACCACCAAGTAGTCACACCTCCACCCTGTCACACAACCTAACCTATCCACCTGAACATCAATGCCGAGAATCCATAACTTACTAAGTTAGGCCCGTCCCATACCAGGCATGTGGTCGTACAGTAAGGCTCAGTTCAATGGCGCACAAAGTTAAGTCCTTAATTGACCAAGGTAAGACTTCCATATTCTAACTAAGTCACAAAGATTATAAAACCCAAGCACACAGCTTCCACCATATCACACTGCTTCCACCACTTGCCTCAGTCTAAATCCTTTACCACCTAGTTGGTTTTAGTGCAACACATGCCATCATGAAGTAATAACACATAGCACACAGTTTTACACAAAGTTCCATAGTCACTTAGTCACATTTAATAATTGCAACTTTCATGTGATGTGAGACTCGTAGCATGGCTAAGCAATTGTACTCGCATCTAACCAACCCACGTTGGTGCTATAATATTACCAACTAAACCAAGCTAGGGTGACAAGGAATTATGACATACAAGGACAAGGTGGGATAACAAATTTGGATAATAACTATGCCCAAAGCATTTAAATACATAATTAAAATAGAATGCAATACTTTGGAATAAAGTAATTTGAAAACTAGGTTCAAGATGATCAAAGGTATGACTTGCCTTGGAAAAGGTCTATGTACTGGTCTTGATCTTGGGGTGCTCTTTCTT
Source organism: Ampelocalamus luodianensis (assembly GCA_036346255.1). Taxonomy (NCBI): domain Eukaryota; kingdom Viridiplantae; phylum Streptophyta; class Magnoliopsida; order Poales; family Poaceae; genus Ampelocalamus; species Ampelocalamus luodianensis. The sequence goes on from CM070620.1 coordinate 56,644,059, forward strand.
CAACGAAATTCCCGGACGAATCGGCGTCTACTCGCAAACGAAACAAATAAACAAAACAAATAAATAATAGGCAAAACAAGCTCCAAAAATTAAATAAAAATCTCAGATAAATAGAGCTTGAATTTAGATAAATTTAGAAATTTGAATGGGCTCAATCGGAGTTAGGATGCAAAAGTTATGAGCTCTGGAAGTTTTAAATCTAAAAGAAACCCTAATTTGGATTTTCTGGATTTTCTGAATTATTTCTCTAAAGAAAAATCGGATTATTGCGCAATGCGGACGTCAGCAAGGAAATTCGGGAATTAAAAGAAATAAAAGAAAATACTGACATGTGGGACCCACATGTCAGCTTCACGGTCCACGAGACTCGAGTCTGCAACCGCTCACGGATTAAATCTAATCCGCCACGTCGGCCGATGTGGAGGTGGATAGGCGACACACGGCGCCACGCTTGCACAGTGCTAATGCTGGCACCGACGTGGATGACCACGTTGCCAACGCTGGCAACAGCGCCCCTGGACCCGATGGTCGTCGGCGAACGGTGGCTCGCCGGCGAGGGTGAGTGATACCAGCGGGTAGAGGTGCTTAATGCGAACCTAGGGGTGTACTTCCGGGTGGTTGAGGACAACAGGGTTGGCTGACAGTGAGGTTGAAGCGGCGGTGAAGGTTTGGGTATTGTCGAATCGGAGCTCCGGCGGTGCTCGGCGGCGGCGAAGGGTCCTCTTTGAGCGGTGTGACGACGGACTCGACGGTGCAGTCGACGATAACGCGGCGACCGGGGAGGCGGCGCAATTGAGAGAAATCAAGTTTCGGCCAAAACCCTAATTCTTCAAATCGCGGCGGCACTAGGGCTTCAAGGTGGATGAGGGTGGCGGCTTAGGGTTCAGGGGGTTCTGGCGAACCTCGGGGTGGCTTTTATAGGTCCGGGGCGGCTCAGAATTGGAAATCCCCAATTCGAGTCCGTGAAGAACACGAAAACAATTTCGAAATTCCCGGAGATAGGATATGATTCGCGGTATGATTTCAACCGAAATGAGTGCGGGATAGATAGGGCTTCTAGAAGGAATCCCGCGCATAAAAACAGGGCCGCATCCACTTTTGTAGGACGAGGCTTGAGCTCCAGCCTTGGCAGTCGAGGGCGAACTCGGGCGAGGAAGGAGCTGGAGGAAGACGACGAAGCGTCCGGGGCCCACCTGGCAGAGAGAGATCGGAAACGAGCGCGCGCGGGCTGGTACGGAAAGGCAAAGGCCGCGTGGACTGGGCCGGAGGGAAAGAAAACGGGCCAGAGGAAAAGGGATTCGACCCGAGAGGATTTCCTGAGATTTTAATAGGTTTTCTAATTTAGAAAATATCAGAAATTCAAATAGGCAATAGAAAATAGCAAATGAACTCAGAAAAATTCTAGAAAAATCTAGAAATTATATCTGAGCACATAGAACCCAAATAAAATAGTTTTGGCTATTGTTCATGTTAGGATTATTCACATTAAATGTTTTTGATTGTAAAGTCCAATATTAAGCTTTTGAATTTAAATTCAAATAAATCCAAATGGTGAATTTTCTCCCTACTAACTATTAAAATATTTTTAACTCATAAAATTGGGATGTTAAAATGATCTCCCGCACGCACAACCACCTTGTCTTCTTTTTGCAAAGAGCACCCTCCCGGACCTCCCCTAGGACCTCCTTTGCATTTTTGCAAATACCACCCTAGGTCGTCCTCAAAATACCTCTTCGGACCTCCTGGACCACCTCTGATAGCACTTGAGTGATCGTGGGCCGTCCATCCTTTAATCTGTGCCTCAGACCTCCCTCAGCGTTAGGTCCTCCGAGCATCTCTTAAAATCGGAGCCTTTCGTTGTAGATCCAACCGTCCAGACCTCCCTATCTATAGCTCATCGCTTGGTTTAGCCATTGTGTTCTTTGACCAGTCCACCTAGGTTCTCTCAGTGACTATGGGACCTCTCTGAGCCTGGTCATCATCAAATTTTGTGCGCATGGAAGTGTAGAGCAGTGCCTTGTCAATTCTCAATCCTGACAACGGCTATTTACTGCCAACATTTAATGTGCGACATACCTTTGCCCTAAAAAGTCTCCCTGTTACCTACTCCTATCATTTCATTTGCACCCGGGTAACATTGCCCTTGTTCCTTTTTGCTCTCCGGCTATATAAGTGTGAGGACCCCGGTTTATTCGGCTTGTACTGTTTAACCATCCACTTGGTCCTAACAGTACAAATCAAATAAACCAAGCCTCGAGATATGTATACTTCCCAGAATTGCAGTATACACACCCCGTTACAAAATCATGCATCAATTCCATTCATACACATAGAGCCGAAGCAAAAGCAACAACTGAAAGACATAGATAATATAAAGAGAGTCATTACAAGAGAGAGGCCGACCGGCCAAAAGTCATACAAATAAGTAAATACACAGCGGAAGCAAAATGGCCATAAGATGGCGATAACCAAAAGCCAATCGGTGTGCCTTTACCCACAAGGCAACCAACCGGACCGCCAAGCTAATCGTCCCAGACGGCGCCGCAACACAACTCACAAAAGTGAGGCCCTTGGGGCTCACCTTCTTCCTCTGCAACAATTAATATTAAGCAAAGCAGATGAGTACAAAACTTGTTTTTGTACTGCAAGACCGACGTGTGAGATAACGAACTATAATTAACTACATGCAAGCTTTATTTAAGTGGATGAGGCTCTGGACTTATTTTCAGCATAAAGCAAGTTTTCGTTTGCAATAAGGTAATAGACTCAAAGCAAGTTTGCAATTAACTTTTATTGTTCAAATAAAAGAGAGACAATTATAACAATAGATAGATGACAACACCAACCTAGAAGCGACTAACCCATAGTCACCACAACAATAGCATGAAGTTCCCCTTCATACCACCCATGTCAAGTTTAAGTTTTTAAAAGGTTGTAGTCTAGTTCTTGCACGACCTTACCAAGCATGTCCATAACCTAGGACGAGGCTATTCGAATAGTTTTAACCTGCGCAGGTGTACCAATGTACCCACACGATAGACCGCCTTTCCACCAGCCACGGTTAGCACACTTCCTTTGGTATGCAGGCATGGCTAAGTCTAACAAGACGCTTTCCAATGGACGATGCTAATTAAGAGCCGCAACCCACGGGAGAAAGACACATTAGACAGCCTAACCGGTCTGCTAATGCTCCCCTCCAAAACACACACACACAAGAACACACCCACCGACCAGCTCATAATTAACACCTCCCAAAGTACTGAGTCAAGAGAGGTTCCATATCCCCCTCGTGTGGTTAGCACGCAATAAGCGCTTGGCTTAGTGACACAAGTAACTCGGTCCTTAGGGACTTAGGCACCATTCCACACACCCAACAGATCACATCAACATACCATTGTGCCCAAGTCAAGATATAGTTTTGTTTTCAGTTTTTGATTTGTAAATCAATAAAACACAAGGGTTGGACATAATGGAGTAGTATAAGTATTTGTGTGATCAAGATCATCGACTAAGTCGATGATCGCCCAATACTACCGATAACTAGGCATGGCTAAGCAATATTTATTCGTAATCTACTAAGTGATAAGAGTTCATCCATCGAACTCTAACCACAGCAAATAACCTAGGCTCAGGTAGTAGAGGATAACCATTTACCTACAGATTATGCAACTAGAGGTCTAACTAATCAATTTAACAACAAAATAACAATGCATACATAGAAGTTAAACAAAATATTAGACTTTGAAAGTAATGGGATCAATGGAAAATGATCAAACTGCTTGCCTGCTTGCTGTTGCTCAAATTATTGCGGAGGGTCGTTCTCGGGGTTACCGCAAATGTCGAAGCCTAAGCGAAAGAGCGAAAACAACCAATAAGACGAGCAACACTTAAACGAAAGAGCAAGCAAAAATTATCCAAATGCGACGAAATTTATACACAAGGTAAAATACTAATATACCTAGACATAGGAATTGGAAAAAACCTAATTTGGATTTGTGGTGCAAAAGATATTCTCTAAAAACCTATTTTCGGCCATAATTAGCACTGTAGCAAAAATATTTTCTAGAAAGATTTTGGACCTGAGATTTTTAGGGTGGCTACCTACTGGTGTGGTGATAACCCATATAAAATTTCAGGTCATTTGAAGTTATAACGAATTAGTTATGATTTTTCTAAGTTATAAAACTAGGACATCATTTATATCAGTAGCAAAGACCACTAGCAAACTGGTCCTTCACTAAAGTTCATCCCTAAAGGAAATTAACAAAATTTAGTTCGCTCTATTTGGACTTACAGAGAACAAGTTATGGATTTTCTAAGTTTTTATAGCATTTTTTTGGAATATTTAATAGAGGCTGAAAAGACTAAAATCGATTCATAACATTTCTGGTTCTTAACGAACTGAAACATTTCTAGATTAATCTCTAGCCTAAAAGAAAATTGACACTACTGAAATCACCCAAAAAGGATCTATAATGAAAAAGATATGAATTTCTAAAGTTTTAACAACATTTTCAGTGAAAAGATAAAGCTTACCGAGGAAATTATATCCTTTAACCGAAAAGAAAAGACGTGGCTGATTATGGACCGTCGATCCTGGATCGGACGGCCCACGCGCACGGCGCGCACAACACACCCGCACAGCACCCACGGAGGCTCACCGTTGGATCAAGATCCAGCGGTCCAGATCGAGATGGCAATCGGACCGAGCGGATGCTCGCCCATCCTGGGCCGTTGATCAAGCGACGAAGGGCTGGGATTGAGGGAGCCTTCGGACAGTCCAATTGCTCCCACAATCCCAGCCACGGATCCAAGATCGAACGGCTGAGGTTGATTGGGCCGTTTACGATTTGGAACATGGACTACTGACAATAGGGACCCACAGGTCAGTGACCGTGGGCCACGCACACGTGGGTTAGCGCACGGAGTGATTAAAAAGTGCGGGCCCACATGCAAGTGACTGAGGAGGTGGGTTTAGGACAGCTAATGATTACTAACCCATGATTAACAATGATTAGCATTAATGAACGTCATTACTGTGTCCGAGCGACATTACGGCACTGCCGTTTTCGTCCGACAACAAAACCGAGGGCACCCTCCGGCTTGCCGCCGACGACCCAAGGTACGGCAGCAGGGCCTAAGTGCCAAAATGGAACCGCAGTAGCATTACGCACCCATCGGGACCACCCACACAGTCGGCAGTGTCCCAGAACGGCGGCTAGCCGACGATGAGCGGTGGCGACCAAAACGGCCGAAATGCATAATGACCAAAAGCTCCGCAACGAACCATTCCAGCGAGTGCCAAAGCTTCTAGGGGCTACTAGAAGGATACCTAAGGGTAGGGGAGGTCCAGGATGGACGGAGTTGCTCGGCGACGAAGAAGGTTGCGGACTTGGAGAAGACAACTTCGGAGAAGGTGCTCGAGCAAAGATAACACGACCGCGTCATCGGGTTAGCTCCAACCAAGCTCAAAGAAGCCCCCAGAGTAAGGAATTGAAGAATAGAGCTTCTTACCGGTGATGAGGAAGAAGGGGGTGCTCACGGCCGAAAAGAACAATTCCCCAAAATTGAGCTGCTCCTGTGAAAAGCAACTACAATTAAGTTAGGGGTTTTGTTCCAGGACGTGAGAGGCACACTCTGAAACGAAAAGAGAGGAAGAAACGCCACTGGAGCACGGTTGCACCGAGGAGCTCCCAGCTCAACAATGGCGGTTTTAGGTGCTTTTGGTGTTTTGAGCTCTCAAAGCACTAAAGATGCTCGGCAAGACCACGGGGTTTTGAAAGGGAACCGAGGGGGAGCCAGGGAGCTACTTATAGCTCAAGGAGCTCAAGCTAGGGTTGAGCTCAAGCTCTCGGGTGGACTGGGTTCATGCCCCTGCCATGGGCACAGTGAGTGACGGGAGCAGGTAGGAGACGACTTTGGGGAGAAGCTGGTGTGCATTTAATGCATGGCAGCATTTAGCCATTTAAAGGGCTCAAGGAGGTGACAAGTCACCTCCTCTCTCTGCCATGACGCACAGGCGGGCATGCGAGCGGCGTGAAGAAGATGACCAGGGACGCGGTGGCCCCACCTGTAAGCGAAACAAAAGTGGCTCGAGTCCAACACGCTTAAGTGGGTTGAGCTCAACCATATCAGATGTTGGCCGTCGGATAGGGTTTACACGGCCGCGATGCGATCGCCATTTTGAAAGGACCGAAACGAACCGGTACGGTCCCGCGACGGTTGGATCAGAATCCAATGGCTGAGAATCAAAGGGCAATCGGAGTTGTCCGAATGCTTACACGAATGAGAGCCGTTCGATGGAGATCCAACGGCTGATGACGCGCGCGCTCGCTCGACCGCGCCGGGTGCAGTTAGTTGGCTCGGTCGAGTCAAGTGACTCGAGCCCGAGCCTGACTCGAGTCCAATGAACAGTACAAACCAGTTAGGGTTTGATTTTTAAACCTGAAACTTTGGGGATTTAATTGAGCCATCAAATCAACTCCAAAATTTATGAAATTTTAACTGGGGCTTCCTGACTTAAGGATTAACCTTCCATAAAATTTTTAGAGATTTTTGTGCACTGAAATTTTCTCCAGAAATTCCAGAAGGTGATTTCAGAGGTTTGACCAAGGTTTGACTTGCCTCTAAAATATTTCAAATAATTTCCAAAAATTATGGAATAATTCAGAGGTGTTACCAAGCAACCCTAGAACCAAGGAAAATTATTTCCAAGGGTTTAACAAAAGATTTGACCCAGAAGGTTTTGACTTGAGATAAATGAGGATTTTGATCTTGAATTTCTCAAAATTCTTTTTACAAGAATTTCAGAAAAGTTTCAAGAGTAAAGGACGAAGGAAAAGTTTTAATTTACCCTCATTTTATTACATTTGAAACACAAGCCAAAATAGGGATGTTACAATAAGAAACCCAAGCTTCCTCCTTAAGCTTCTTTAGACACCATTCTTGCAACCTTAGTTTTCTCTCAGTGCTCTTGTGCTCAAAACTTCCAAGAAGCTTAGCCACCATTGCCGGACCTTGGAGCTTGTAACAGCCCCAGATTTAAGGAACAGTAATAATATGCTTTATGAACAGTAATGAGATGTTGTTCATAACATTACTGTTCATTTTTGGAATTTGGATGTGTTGTTATAATCTAAAACCTTCCTTTTCTAGCCAAAATCCAAAACCTATTTGAAGTTTCAAAGGAAATACAAGTCAGAGCTTGTATTACGACTGGAAAATGTTTTTATCCAATACCAGATAAGTTATATGGGCCAAAAAAAATAATTCTTGTCAAATTTTCATAACCTATTATGACCTTAGCAAAAATTCTTGCTTTTAAACAAACCTATATAGTCCATGTGACCTATTTATATATTTTAATAAAAGAAACTCTGGATTTTATATTTTATCTGTGATTCATGTCATCCCAGAAGTCTCCCTTCAAAATTTCATATTTTTACAAATTTGTTTGCTATTTTTAAAGCCCTAGTCAAACTTTTAGAGCTTTAAAAGGAGTTGGTCAATTCTCTCGGTCAAACCTTAGCCGGTTTGCACTATAGCGACCGAGCCTCATAAGTTTAGGTCTAAACCGGCGCACCCGATACGATCGGGCGCAAGCCCAAGGTTACACTTCACGTGAGCCATCGGTTTCCAGATGCTCGGCCGAGATTCGCTAAGCCGCGCGGGCTACCCACGTACGTGAAGCAATTTCCACCGTTGGATCTTCATCCAACAGCATCTAGCCTTGATTCGAAATCCTAACGCATATCCAATCCTTAGCCGTTAGATCTTAATGAACGGGCCGGATTCATTGGGCCGTTCGGGTCATCCCGTAGAGCCATTCCATCTTGACCGTTGGATTTTCAATAAGCGGGCTAGATCTAGTGGGCCGTTCGGGTCACCCGAACGCCAAATTAAATTGGAGCCCTTGGATCTAAATCGGGCGATCGAGAGTGATTGTGCCGTTCGGGCCATCCCGATGAGCCACGCAATCATGACCGTTAGATCTAGATCCTGCGGTACACCATTTTCTGGCAATGCCATTTTTAAATGGTAAAAGCCGAAATGAGCGCGAGCCATTGGATCCTTAATCAATGGACCAGATCTTGTGGGCCGTTCGGGTTGCCCGAACTGTAATACCCTAAAAGTATTCAAAAGGATTTAACCGGGAGAGAATAAATAATCGGGAGAAGGGTTCTTTTAGAAAATCATCAAATCAGGAAATGCGAGGGGGTTTTCTGCGTTTAGTTGGCAACTCAGGCCCTGGGCCTTGGCCCATGTGGGCTAGCCGGCCATAGGCGGGGGGAGGCGCCACCCTCCTCCAAACCCTAGCCGCCCCCTCTTTTCCCACCTCCTCCCCCTTTGTGGCCGCCTCCTCTCCCCTCCCCTCCTCTCTTGGCCGCCACCGCCCCTCCCTTTCCCTGCACCCCTCCCTCCCTGGTGGCTGCCCCTGCTGTGGTGCCTCCACTTCTCGCCCACGGAGCTCCCCCGCTGCCGGCCTTCGCGAGGAAACAAGGAGAGGGCAGCAAGCTGTTCGGCCAAAGGAGATGAGGAGAAGGAAGATCAACTTCGCGGGGCAAGATCTTCAACCTTCTGCGATTCTACAAGGGTAACGTCGTGTGTTCTTCGCTGGTTGATGCGTAGTAGTTGCGGTTGTTGTTGTTTGGTAGATTGAATTGCATCGGTTTATTAGATCGCGTTCTGTCCAGTAGTTTGGACGACAGTTTTCATGTTTTTAGAGGCAGAATCTGGGGAGCCAACCTCTTAGAGATAGTTGGGTTATGTTCATAGCTTTAAGTGGCCACCAAGAACGCCAAAATCCGATTAACGGTCTGAGAGATATGAATTGTTTAGTGTCACTGACCTGCTGATCTGTCAGTATTTGGACAGTCTGTAGGAAACTGGGTTAAGACATTAGTTAAAGACGAAATCAGAGGATCTTGATATAACAAAAAATGTAGGTAATTTCCATACCTTTTCAGAGAGATAAAGAACGCAAGATTTGGACTTTCGTAGCAAACGTTATGGTGGTTTTAGTGTACTGTCCAGAGAACCCGACGTGATAATTGACGTTCTGTAGATTGGTTTGGTAGGGACAGTAAATGGCAGAATCAGAAGGGCTCGCCAACTAAGTTTATTTAGGTAATTTAGTTATCTTTCCATAAAGTCCGAGAACACCTCATTTGGACTCCTGAGAAGAAAGTTATGTATTTTGAAAGTTGACTGTCCGCAGTGAACACCAAATCGATCGCTAGAAATTGGAATATTAGAAACGTTTGGGAGTTTAGCGAGTTCATTTGTGTTGTTATTTATGCTTTTGGTCCAGTATGTTGGTCTTAGATTGGGTTATCTTTATGTTTAGGTGGGAGCGTGATCCCAGGGGCAGCGCCCACTTCGCGTCCACCGTTCTCGCACGGTTGAGGCAAGTATTCGGGTTGTAGAATATTTATGTTTGCTTGCTAACATTGGTTGTGTATTTCCCGTACTAGTCATACATGGATGATAGTGTGATATATATATATATATATATATATATATTGAGACTTATATATATATATATATATATATATATATATATATATATATGATTGAGACTTGGATACGGCATGTATGTGATTAAAGAGTAATTTTGTATGTGATAATGCTCTACATGTTATTCGGTAAATGAGATTTGGTATGTACTCATGCTTTTACTTGTTGTTGAAAGTTACATTCTAGTACATACGCATATTGAGAGCATATAGGTGCCTTGGTCACGTGGTGACCAAGTACATACAGTTGAGGTCCCCGTCATGTAGATGACGGGCTTGAGGTCCCCACATTCGTGGAATGTGGGCAATTGAATAAAGGTCCCCATCATGAAGATGATGGGCAAAGGTCCCTATACTGGTGGAGTATAGGCTCTTGGTCCCTGTGCCAGAGGGCACAGGCAAGGGTATACATCGACGGTTGTATACCCCGCATTACCGGTAAAATACGAAAAGAGATAAAGCTCAAAAGGTGCATTGCATGGTCACATTACATAAGCATGAAGGCTATGTTTAGTGTAATGTTTATTTTGGTATATTGATGCTATGACTGTGAGTTTAGCTTTAGCCTTGTTGATACTTGCTGAGTCTTTGGGCTCACTCTTGTTTTGATGTGTTTTAGGTAGAACTGACAAGAACGACATGCATGGGAGGGAGTAGTTGTTTGGATGCACTCACTACCACTCATCCTTAAGGCGACTGCTATTTAGTTTATTCCAATAATAAGTAAACTGCTTGAGAATGACTTATGGATGGTTTTGAGTTTCAGATTAATTGTAATAATGAGAATATCACGTTTTGTCTATGTTATTTAGATTATCTTGCATGCTTGAATGAACTTGAATATGGAGTTTATTGTTAACTGCTATGATTAATTGTTGGAACCTCGGTATAGTTAATTATACAGAGGAGGTTCCGCCGAAAATTAGTAATTGGTCTTAGTTTAATTTAGTTTAATTTAATTTTAGTAGCATTCCAGGCTCAATGTTGAGTTGGGGTGTTACAGTTGGTATCAGAGCGGGCTTTAGGTCCGTGGTTAATAGGAAAATATTAAATTGACACACTGTGCACAGTAGTTGGGGTTGGGAATTACATTGCTTCCGCATTATCTGTTGTTATGTTTCATTTGTTGAGCAATTGTTGAATTGCCTCTGTACTATTTTTCTTGTTGTCAATCTATGATATGATATGTTATAATATTCTATATCTATGAATCTATTCTATGATTGCCATGAGATGATCATGTATAATCATATTTGATTATATTGTTTATGCATGTCGATAATGGTTGTTAGAAAGTGGAGGTCGTGGTTGTGGCCTTGGACTTTGTCAGGTTATACCACCGTTCGTGGTAGACGAATAGAGTAGTTACCCCGAATACATAGTTGCAGGAGTTGAGCGTGAGCTGCTTTAGAAAGTTGATTTCTTTCTTGACCTCAAATTTTGGCAAATTCTTGTTCTGGGGGTGGATGATGAGTTTCTCTTGGGTTCGTGATTCATGGTAGTTGTTGTGTTTCAATGGTCTCTAATTGTTCTCTGAAACAATTATTGATTTTACTACTTGTGATCTTCTTCAATTGGCAATATTGATAATTCCATGGTTGTTCCTTCTTTCTCATTGGAAAAGAATAACTCATGTATTCGTTTGATAGTCTGTAATATGACCAATTAGGGTTAGTCTAGGGTATTATCTACTCTAAAGATCATATTAAGCTTTAATTTAGAATCTTCTACTTAGTACATTTTCAATTAACCCAAAATCTGCAATCTGCCCTGTTTCCAATTCTTTTCAAAACCTCAAATTATAACTTGAACCTAAACCCTAATTCCTGACAATTAGTGGCAGTAGAGGGTAATATGGGTTATTATCTTTATTGGGGTAGATATAGCTTAAGCATGTTGTTAACCATGCATTACCATCTTGATCATACATTTTCTCTTTATCTTTTATTTGTTGTCAGTTCTTGTGTTCATTGGATGTTATTGTTTCTTTTAGAATCTGGTTCTTCCAAGTGATTGAGTCGATTCAAACCATCAAGACTGAACAAGAAGTTTATTACTATCAAGGCAAGCATCCTCTTTGCATCATATTGAACCCAGATTTCAATACTTTAGATTTTCAAATTTACAGTGATACTGTGCATGCTATTTTCTAAAGTATTTGTGATCTGTGAGTAGTTAGCTACATACCAATAATTGTGGCTTACCCTGAATTAAATTCATACACTTATGCCTTAAGATAGTATCCTTGTTCTATTAATTTATCCTGTAGCTTGTGCTTAGCTTCGCAGTTAGTATAACGTTAGTTGGTTGACAACCTTATCTTGTCAACCATGGGAAAAATAAAATACTTTTGATTTAGATATTAGGATCTATTTTGTGAACTAAATTCAATCTTTGATTTCTTGTTCAAAGTTTCAAAACTAAATTTAATTTCAGCCTTAAAAGCATATATAAGATCTGGACAAGTGGTTGCTAGTGATGGTGCCTTCGTGCACGAAATTAGGAAATGTGGTGGTCTTGTCTGGATCAATTAAGGACTGAACTCTGACTATTCAATTCAAGACCCAACGTACTTCCACACGCGGTGTATGGGCGTTGTTTGGTTAAGTAAGGGGTTGGTGTTATTGAGTTGGGGTGCAGGTTGATAATGATATATGTGTTGATTACATATGACATATGTGCTTGCTTATCAGTAACATATGCCACATGTGTTTGGTTTCGTACCATGTCATATCATATGTTCTTAAGGGCGAGGACTTCTGAATGTATCAGGGTTCATAAGGCTCCGATTTCAATACTATATGTGTAGGGGAGCACAACTTTTGTTTCTTTTATTGAATCGGATGTTCCGGCGTAACATGTGTACCCTGTTGGTGTAGGGGGTACAGTCTACACTAACAGGATTAGTCGCACATAGGTAGCCCAACTCAATAATGTCAACGTGTTGAAAAATACCAAATCTTAGTTTCCCTGGTCGGCATACCAAAGAAAGTGTGTCATCATTCGGAGGCATCCGAAGGCAACGGGCTGACTAAGTCGTGTGGGTAAAGATGTACACCCTTGCAGGGTTAAAAACTGTTCGAATAGCCGTGTCCACGGTCATGGACGATACTTGAGTTGATGTCACCTGTATAGAATTTTGATTTAAACTAATGTTTAGGTTCTGGTTCGGCATGAAGGGGATTCATGCAATATCTTTGTTGTGGTGGAAAACCACTTTATTATTGTTGTGTTTTATAATTACATGTTATGTTATTTACTGTTTTAGTTCAAATCAGTTTATAAAATCGCTTTGTTAAAATCTAGCATGTGTAGGTTAAGATGTATTGCTTTATGCAAAATTGAACTATTATAACCTTCCTGTTGTCAACCTTAAGCATATACAAATTCTAATCATTTGAATAGGTTGTATCAAACACTTTTTCTTAGTAGTTTGTGTAAGTCTTGCGAGTACCTTCTGTACTCAGGTGCTTTCACCACTTGTTGCAGGTGAGGATGGGTATTTGTATGAGGTACCCGTTAGCGCCGAACATGGCGACGCTAACGAATGAAGCTATTTCTAGTCTCCACGCAATAGCCTGCGGGTGATGGGGCCATTGGTGGCTTTTGCTGTTTAATCTTTTGCTTCCGCTGTTAAACTTTGTTAGTGACCCTGAGTCACTTGATATTGTAGTATTAAACCGAATTGTAACCTTCTGTTTAATTATGTAAATGTATGCCTTGTATGTGTATGATGCAATGTTGTTTAAGGATATATGTGCAATGGTCACTGATCCTGGGAACCATTGTGAGACATATATCCGGGAACCTAAATATTGGATTTGTTACTTGTTAAATTTATACTTCTAGCATGATCTTTAATGAGGGAATCAAACTGTTCCTTAATTAAGAATTATGCTACAATATAATTTTAATTCAGCACATTTCCAATAATCAGGGGTCATCACAGAGCTCTTCGGCGATCTCTGAGCTCTAGTGGTTCAAATTGCAATTTTTGTGTGTCATCTTGTCATTCTGGTCACCTCAAGCCTCCCCTAACTTGTTTTGTTTAACCTTCACAGAGGTTGACAATTCAGGAGCTTGCTTTTCGTGGCCGTGATTGCCGTCTTCCTCAACTCCGGCAAGCATCGTCACCTCCGAAGCTCTTGTGGCCATCCCTAGACCTCCTCTATTCTCAGGTTAGTACTTTAGTGTTCGAAACCCTGCTCTGTTGGACCTCGAAAGCTTTTCATTTTTGACATATTTGGTCTCCGGCGGTCATCTCCGGCTAGCCGCCGGTAGGGTGTGTTTGAGCTCTAGTTTTTGGCACCTTTAGGTTCCCCTCGCTAATTAGAGCCCATCCGTGCCCTTGGTTCCCGTCGGCGTGGTCCACTTCGCCGGCGGTGAGCTAAAACCCGAACTCGTGTTTTTGCTGTGCCTTACTCGGACAAGTCTTGTAGCCTAATGATTAGTATTTATATTGTCCTAAAGGCTAATCATTAGTGTTAAATGCTGTTCTTGTCGGCAGAGCGTGTGTGTCGTTAAGTCTTTAGACCTTTTTGGTCAAATCGTGACCGTTAAAGACCTCCTGAGATCTAATTTGGGCCATTAGGACCACTCTCTGCGATTCCGCAAAAGACCTACCCTGGTCGTTTTGCAAAAACCACCCCTGGACCACCCCTCGGGGTCCTCTTTGCAAAAGACCACCCCTTGATCTTTTGTAAAAAAAACCTCACGACCTCCCCTTCCCGGAAGTCTTAACCCTCAAGACCACCCTAGGTGAATCTTGATCGTTGAGACCTCCCCAGTTTAGATCTTGCCGCCCAAGACCTCTTCACCAGTTTAGCTTATCGCCCGGAACCTCCCTCGGTGGAATCTTAGCCGTTCAAGACCTCCCCCTGGAGATCTTGACCGTCTATGTAACATCCCAAATTTTGGGCTTGTGTTTCAAATGTAAGAAAATGAGTAGAAATTAAAACTTTTTCTTACATCATGTATTTCCTTTGTGTACTGAACAAGTATTGTACAAAAGGTTATGGAAATGCAAGTCACAAGTCTTTTGATCCAATCTTGTTCCTTCAAAAACATTCTTATCAAATGTTGTGATCATCTCCTGGGAATATTTTTCCTAAGTTCTTGGGATGGTATGTGACCCCTCTGAAAAATTTCACAATTTTTAGAAATTGTTTGAATATTTTAGAGGGCATCAAACTGTTTGACTCTCACCAAACCTAAAACCAGTACCTTGTAGAATTTTCGGAGAAAAATACAATGCATAAAAACCTCTGAAAATTTTACACAAGGTCAATGTCCCAGTCAGCAAGCTTCTGTAAAAATTTCAGAATTTTTGGAGTTATTTTGCTACCCCAAATAAATCCTCAAAAGTCTCAGCATATTTAAAAACCTAAAACCAGTTTCACTGTTCCTTGGGTTCGAGTCGGGCTCGAGTCCGAGCCACTTGACTTGGTTGAACCACCTAACTGCACCGAGCCGCGTTTTATAACGCGCGTGCAATCTCTGCCGTTGGAATTAGATCGCTCGGCCCACGTTCGTGCGAGCATTCGGACCATGCACTCAAGATTTGGCTGCATTAATCAATTGGGACCGTTGGATCTCAATCCAACCGTCTAGATTCGTAGCAATCGGATCGTCCGGCGAGCTCTTTTAAATCGCAGCCGCCCATTTCCAATCCAACGGTCACCGTTCGCTTTTGTTCTTCTTCCTTCTCTCGCTTCTCCGTGCGCGTGCGTTCATGGCGAGAGAAAGAGAGAGCATGGGGGCTTGTTGTGTCACTTGAGCGTGCCTCGTCAACGTCTCTCGCAAGGCATTTAATGCGCAATGTGCTTTCTCCTCCATTGTCCCGAGTCTCACTTGCTCCCATCATTTCTTGGTCTACAACGCACCATGAACCGAGCTCACCATGGGCTCATGTTCGCGCCAGAACCCTAATCCTTTCCCTTTATATTGCCCCTTAGCTCCTCCTGGTGTTCCGTTACACCACACTTTGCTCTTCTCAGTGTTTGAGCAGCAAAACCACTTCACACCCTCAAAACACCATTGTTGGCCGTGGAGCTCCAATGTGGATCTTGGTGTCCAGTGGTTCACCTTCAATGTTTGTTGCACCCTTTTGAGCTCCTCAACCTCCTTTATATTTCCCCTAACTTGATTTTGGGTTGCATTCACAGGAATCACTCAATTTTAAGTTTGGAGATTTTCGGTTGGTGTAACAGCCCTAATTTAGGGTTTGTATTTCAAATGTAAAATTTTGAGGAGAAATAAAAACTTTTGTTGCCTCTTCAAAATCATTTGAAAGTTTCTACATTTTTCCCTAGCAATTTCCATTTTCTAGAATTAAATTCTTGTGAATGGAAATTGTTGTCAGCACATTCTTAGCCTTCAAACTTGTGATCATCCTCTGAAACTATTTTTCCTAGCATCTTGATCATCCTATCTACCTCCCTGAATTATTTCACAATTTTTAGATTTTGTTTGCTATTTCAAATGGCCAAGTCAACTCTGTTTGAAATCTGGTCAAACTCCCTGGACAGCAGCTTGTGAATTCTCTCTAGAACCATGCAGTGCATAAAAAGTTCTGGAAAAATTATACAAGGTTGTCCTCTGTCCCTAGTAGCTACCATAAAAATTTCGAAATTTTTGGAGCTCAGGAGCTACCTCTAAAAATTCCCAAACCTTCTCTGTCTTTTAAATCGAATCCTGAAATCACTGTTCCTCGGGCTCGGACCCAACCTCTGGCTCGAGTCCGACTCGCACCACTTGGCTCGGTCGCGTCAACTAAACATACCGCTCGAGTCCAATCGATCGTGACCGTCCGATGCAGATCGAACGATCCACGCCGCGTGTGCAACCGACCTGTCCGAATGCATACACCAATCTCAGCCGTCTATTTTAGATCCATCGGTCGGTGCATCGCTGATCAAATCAAACCACCGGTTCGCACCACTTCGATCGCCGTCGACATATGGGTCCCACCGCCGCCGTCCTCGTCTTCTCGCGTCTCACCGGAGCTCTCGCCGTCTCGCGCATGCTTGCCCGCGTCTCGTCGCCGCCACATTTACGACCTCGTGTCGGTCAGAAGCATCGCCGGGTCTCATCTACCCACCGAACTCATTCATTTCTTCTCTACCCCATTCGTGCTTTCTCGCCCGCTTTGTCTCGCCGGAGTTGAACCCAAGAGCGCGCCGCGTGTCGATGCCTCTCTCAAGCCCGCGACCGCACCATCGTGATCCACTCTCCTCGCCGCCTCCATTTTGCCCATCCGGATCGCCGGCATCCATTGGATCGCTCGAGCAACTTCATCGTCTTCGCCGGCAGCCTCGGCCCGCGAGCTTGCTAGCGTTACGTGAGTCTCAAGCCTTAGCGTTTGGTTCCACTTGATCGCAATGCTCCACCGATGCTCACGGTGGGTTCGTTTACGTCTTTGGTGCATCGTGGAAGCCGTGGCGACCGATTCTTCTCCGAGCTCGCAGTTTACGCGCCGTGGTGATTCCGGCCGTCTCGGACCTCCTTCGTCGCCATCATCTTGTGCTTATTGTTCACAGGATCAAGGCGAGCCGAGGCGCATCTTCCGGTCTTCGAGCCCGTAGTGTCTTCTCCGCGAGCACCGCACCTTCTTCTCCGCCTCCGGCCGTCGCGAGCTCAACTCCGGTGACCATCGGACTCGCGTCGCCGCCATCGTGTTCGCAAGATCGTTGCGAACCGAAGGTACCACTCTCTCGCCCGAAACCCACCGTTAGCAAGATCACTGCGCGCGCGCCATCGCCCTCCGTGCTCGCGGTGAGCCGCCGGTGGAGTAGTTTAGCACTAATCTTGCTTAGTCCGAGTCTCGATTTGTGGGCCCTATTGGTTAATCGCGTTTAGAAATCCTTTAATCCACCCGTTATTTATTCTCTAAGTCACCGCCATGTGGGTCCATCTTTGTCGATTAGGGTTGTGTAGCTCGTAATATGTTTTCTCTGTTGGGAAACGATTTCTTTGTGAGAGTATGTAGGTTTGCACTTTGGTGAGCGAAGACGTATTCTCGAATCGCGCCGACGCCACCTTATCGACGATCCGCTCACAGTCGGCGTTTTGCGCGGGCCCTCTGTTAGTGGTGGGGCTAGCCGTGCGTCGGTAGAAGAAGTATTTAGTGCTTTAGTATTTCAAATGCTTTTACGTTGAATGTTAAATCAATTAAACTTGTAAAATGCATAATCGATTCAATTTTTATCCAAATTGCATGAAACCAGTCTTTGTTAATTTTCATTTTAAATGTTCTATTTATGAAATTAATTTCAACCTTGTATCTCAGTAGCAAGAATCATTAACTAATTTAATGTTGTAGATTGTAATCTCCAAATTAGAAAATGCATATCTCTTGCTATAATTGTCCAAATTCAATGAACCCAACTCTGTAAAATTTCATTTTCAGTGTACTAATTATTAGGATAGGTTTTGCACATCGTTTACATTCATGAAAATTTGTTAAGTAATTAACTAGTGACTTGTTGTGTTTTTAACTTAGAAAATTCATAGAAAATTATTAATAACTTAAAATAATTTGTTCTCTGTTTCTAAAATTTTGTCATTTCTTGCTTAGGTTGTTTGTGTGAGTTTTAGCTTGTTTTAGTGTTTGTTGTATGTTTGAGTTTTGTCGGTGTTATTCGTTCTTATTTCTTTGTTATGTTCGATCGTTAGGCTTCGATATTTGCGGCAACCACGAGGACGATCCTCCGCACCATATTGAGCAACAACGGCCAGCAAGCGCTTGATCATGTTTAATCCAGTATTTTAAAGATTAATACTTTGTTTCAAATTGTATGTATGCATTGCTTAATTTGTGTTAAATTGATTAGTTAAATCCGTAGTTGCATATCCCGTAGACAAAATATTGATCTCTACTACCCGAGCTTAGGTTATTTTGTTGTGATTAGAGATCATTGGATGATCTCTTGTCACTTAGTAGATCCGGTCAACTTGCTTAGACATGCTTAGCTATCGGTAGAACTGGCGGTTATCGACTTTTGTCGGTAACCTTGATCACACAAAATTTACTACAATCGTATGTTTTAGCATATCTGCTATGTTTAATTGCAAAACTAAAAATGAAAACAAAAATGATTTGGGCGCGCACAATGGTAAGATTGGTGTGATCTTTTGGGTGTGATGGAAAGGTGCCCGGTCAATTAAGGACCGAACATCTTGTGAGTGAATTTTTATCCAGCATTTCGCGTGCTAACCACACTAGAGTATATGGGACCTCTCTTGACCTAGTACTTTGGCGTGTATTGGCTCGGGTCGCAGGAGGTCGCGGGAGGATGGAGGTGGGAGCATGGTAGTTGTCCAAAAGCTTTATCTGAGTGGGTAGTTGTCTTTTCGGCTTTACCATGTAAGCGTATGGTGTTTCTACCCATCTGAGCGGCTCGGGGTTGATACACAATATTGGAAAAAGTCTCGTGAGACTTAGTCAGGCTGACATACCTTGGAAGTGTGCTTGGCTTAAAGGCGGTGCAAGTGTGGGTGCAGATGGTACACCTGCGGGGTTAAAAACTATTCGAATAGCCTCGTCCTAGGTGATGGACACGCTTGGGTAAGCTTTTCAAGAGTTAGACTACAACATTTAAATTAAAACTTCTTTGGGTGAGTACAGTGCGGGATTAGTGCTATATTGTGGTGACTATTGGGATAGTCACTTCTAAGTGGTTTCTTGTACCTATCTTTATTTCAGCTTATTTCAACAATAAAATGAATTGCAAACTTGCCTTTAAAGCTGTATTACATTATTGCAAAGAAAGTTGGCTTTATGCAAATGAAACATATGACCTCCACCAAAATAAGCTGCATGTAGCATATGTAGTGCGCTAGTTCACACGTCAGTCTTGCGGTACAAAGACAATCTTTGTACTCGATTCTTTGTGCTTATTGTTTACATTGCGAGGAAGAAGGTGAGCCTCGGGGTCCTCACTTCGTGAGTCTTTGTCGCCGTGGGTGACGACTAGTCTTGGCGGTCGGTCGGATGCCTTGTGGGTTGAAGGCACACCGATTGGCTTTGTTTATAGCCATCTTATGGCACTTTTGCTTCATTGTCTTCTTTTGTTATTTGTGTATCTTGTGGCGATCGGCCATTGTCCATAATATTGGTACTATTTGTTTATCTTCCGTTTGTAGTGTAATGTTTGGACTCTATGTTTTGAATGGAGTTGATGTCTAATTTTGTAACGAGGTGTGTATACTGCTTTCTGGGAAGTATACGTATCTCGAGGATCGATTTATTCGATTTGTGATGCTAGGACCAGCGGTTGGTTAAGCATTACAAGCCAAATAAACGGGGTCCTCTAAAGTTGGTATCGAGCCATTCGACCGTAGTAACCCAAGCATAGTCGTCCTTAGGGTATTTTGAAAGTCTTATTTTCAAATTATAAAAAGGTTTATGAAAACCTAGGCAGATTCTCAGATTTTATTCCTTACCTATCTTAGCTTTCTACTCTCATCTTACTCTAATTTAAGCTTTGAAACTTGGTTTCTCTCTTTACCTTTCAAAAGATAGTTACTACCGGTGGAATTAGTTTGGGGAGAACCATGAAGTTTAATCCAACTAAAACTTGTGGGGATAATAGGGTAAGATGTAAAGGGAGTGGTTATGTGTCTGATTTTTGCTGGTCGAACTTCATCCTGCCTTGTGTTTGTTTCTGGACTGCTTTCATGAATTTTGGCTTTCTTGCTCTTAAATTTGTTGCTAACTTGTCTTAGTAAAACAGGATGGCCGGGAGAACGCGTGGCAGTCAGCAGGCTGGTCATGATGAGGAGCTTCCCCTCCTCACCATGGTGAGGTTCTCGCCGATCGAGCGAAACCGCATGGACCGAGCGCGCATCTTAGAGGTTATTGCTAGGAATACCTCCACTCCTGCGGTGGTGGCGGCCACCGACTCGCGGGGACTTGCGAGTTCCTCCGTACCACGCCGCCGACTTTCTCCGCTCAGAGGACCCTCGATGCGGATGATTGGTCGCGCATGGTTGGCGAAAGCTCAACATAGCTCGCTGCGGCGCAAGATAAGGCACTCTTCGCGTCCCACCGGCTCGAGGGCGCGGCACTCTCATGGTGGGAGAACTATCTCGCCATGCAGCCGCGAGCCATGTGGTCGCGTGGGAGGAGTTCGATCGACTTTTAGTCGGGCCCACATTCGGATGGCCCGATGAAGTGAAGAAAAAGAGTTCCTCGCGCTCAAGCAAGGCGCAAGTGCGTGACAGAGTACTGTGCGAGTTCAATCATCCGCTCGTTATGCTCGGGTGAGGTGGCCTCGGATGAGGCTAAGCGGAGAAGTTTATGGATGGCTTGTCAGAGGCTGCGGGACAAGTTATCTATTGTGACTTCTCGATTTTCAGCCTTGGTAGATAAGGCCATCGTTGCGAGCATAAGGCGAAGGCGCTGGCGAGTCCATAGCGCAAATGGGAGGCACATCGGTCTACTCACACCACCTCGTTCGTCCTCGGGCCGGGCGGCACCGATGGCCCGTTCTTTTGCTCCACCGCGCGAGACCATCTCGCACCAGCTCCTCGCCCACCGCGGGCGTGTTTCAGCCACACGTGCGCTGCGATCCAAAGGCAGAGCGGCCTCCGCAATCCGGCGCCGAGGTTACTTGTTTCGTTGCCACAACAAGGCCATTATGCGAATGCACGCCTCGAGTGTTGCGGCGGCCCTCGTCCTAATGGAGGACGCGGGCGGAGTGGTCACCCACCGACCGAAGATTATTCGAAGAACCGAGTGCGGCGGTGGTTGAGTCAACCACCTTTCTACCGAGGAGGCTCGGGAGGCGCGGATGTCGTGATGGGTACACTTCTTGTTAATTCTCGTCCCGCTGCGGTATTATTTGATTACGAGCATCGCATTCTTTATTTCAAGATCATTTGCTGCTGCTAGTGGTCTTCACTGTGTTCCTTTGGGGATGTTTTCCGAAGACTTGCAGGATGCCTCGGTTCGAGACACAGAGTTTGTCATCGAGTTGCCGCCCAGCCGCCTCGATTTCAAGCGCGTGTCGAATGCCTCCCAATGAGCTAGAAGAATTGAAGAAGCGGCTTGGTGAGCTCCAAGCAAAGGGTTTCATCCGTCCCAGCCATCTCCTTGGGGTTGTCGGTGATCTTTGTGAAGAAGAAGGACAAGACTTTGCGCATGTGTGTTGATTACCGTCCTCTCAATGAAGTGACGGTGAAGAACAAATATCCTCGCCCGCATTGATGATCTTTTGACCAGTTATGCGAGCTCGGGTGTTCTCAAGATTGATCGAGATCGGCTATCATCAAGTCGGATCGGTGAGGATATTCAAGACGGCTTTCACTACTCGTTATGGCCTGCATGCGAGTACACCGTCATGTCTTTCGGTTTGACCAATGCTCCAGCGTTGTTCATGAACCTTATGAATTCCGTATTCATGGAGTATTTGGACAAATTTGTGGTGGTTTTATTGATGATATTCTTATCTATTCCAAGATCAAGCGAGCATCTTGAGCATCCAAGATTGTTTTGGGCAAATTATGGGGAACATCACCTGTATGCAAAGTTCAGCAAATGTGAGTTCTGGTTGAAGGAAGTGGCATTCTTGGGCCATGTTCTTTCAGCTGGAGGCATAGCTGTGGATCCCAGCAAAGTCAGCGATGTTCTATCTTGGGGCCAGCCCAAGTCAGTCACTGATGTGCGGAGTTTCCTTGGTTTAGCGGGCTACTATCGCCGCTTTATCGAGAACTTCTCCAAGATCGCAAAGCCGATGACTGAATTGCTTAAGAAGGACAAGAAGTTTGTATGGTCCTCTGCTTGTGATGAGAGCTTTCAGGAGCTCAAGCAGCGATTGACTTCAGCTCCAGTCCTCACTCTTCCTGATATCCGCAAGAGCTTCGATATTTATTGCGATGCCTCTCGTCGGGGACTTGGGTGTGTTCTTATGCAGGAAGGCAAGGCAGTTGCCTATGCATCGGCGATTGAGACCTCACGAGCTCAACTATCCCACCCATGATTTAGAGCTTGCTGCGGTGGTTCATGCACTCAAGATTTGGCGGCATTATTTGATCGGTAACCGCTGTGAGGTGTATTCCGATCACAAGAGTTTGAAATACTTATTCACTCAGCCAGATCTGAACCTCAGGCAGAGGAGATGGCTAGAATTAATCAAAGATTATGACATGGGTATTGATATCATCTGGCAAAGCCAATGTGGTTCTTGATGCACTTAGCGAAAGGTGTATTGCGAGACTGATGATCCAAGAGCGACAACCTGCACCGCTTGCGAAATTTCAGCGTCTCAACTTGGGTTTGGTTGAGCATGGTTCCTTGCTGCCTTGGTTGTGCAACCAACCTTGGTGGATCGGATCAAGGCGACACAACAATCGATGATGGCGTGGGTAAAATCAAGCGTAACATCGAGGATGGTTCGGCAAAGTGTTTCACAGAGGATGAGCACGATGTTGTATGGTTTGGGCAATGTCTTGTGGTCCCAAAGGTCCCAGAGTTGCGGGATTTGATTCTTGAGAGGCCCATGATTCACCTTTGTCCATCCATCCGGGGCCACTAAAATGTACCAAGATCTGCGTCGAGATTCGGTGGACTCGCATGAAGCGAGATTGCGGTCGTTGCGGATCGATGTATGTTGTCGTGTCAAGGCGAGCATCGGCGTCAGCGGTCTCCTCCATCCCTTGCCTATACCAGAGTGGAAGTGGGATTACGAGGCATGGATTTTATCACCGGTCCGCCGTACTTCTTGGGGAAGGATGCTATACGGGTTGTTATCGATCGATTGGCGAAGGTAGCGCACTTCTGCCAATGCCACCACTCGGTGTCGATCGATTGGCGGATCTCTATATCTCCGCATTGTGAGCTTGCATGGTGTGCCACGAACGATTGTGTCGATCGTGGCTCTCTTTTCACTTCTCGGCTATGGCACGATTTACGAGAAGCCATGGGGACCCGTCTTTCTTCATTTCACCTATCATCCTCGGGTGATGGTCGACGGGCGCGGTCAACCAAGTTCTTGAAGATATGCTCCGTGCTTGTGTTCTTTCCTATGGGAAGAATTGGGAGAAGTGTCTACCGCTTGCCGAGTTCTCCTACAACAACGACTTCGAGGCTAGTCTCGGTATGGCACCGTTTGAGGCTTTGTATGGGGCGCCGCAGAACCCGTTGAACCGGTGGCGGTGAAAGGCGGTTCTTTGGCCCGATTCAATCAATGAGGCCGAAAGTCAAGTGCGATTGATTCGTGAGCACTTGCGCCGTAGCTCGATCGAGCGAAGAGCTATGCGGTCGGCGTCGTCGTGGTGAGTTTCGGCCAATGACTTTGTGTATCTCAAAGTCTCACCTCACGAAGGGACATCGTCGTTTCGTGTCAAGGGCAAGCGGCTCCTCGATATGTCCGGGCCATATCGCATCATCAAGAAAGTGGAGCTGTTGCTTACAAGTTAGACTTGCCGGCTACACTTGAGGGTGCATGATGTTTTCCATGTGTCGCAATTGAAGAAGTGCCTCAGTGTTCGGTTGAGGAAACACCATTGGAAAATATCGATGTGCGGGAAGATCTGCCTTATCGTGGCGTCCGTTCGTATCCTCGAAGAAGCGAGCGTAGAACAAGGAACCGTGTGATCAAGTTCCTTAAAGTTCGGTGGTCGAACCACTCAGAGGATGAAGCCACATGGGAGCGGGAAGATCGTCTCCGGCAGTTACAGTCCTTCTTCTCCAGTGATCGAGAATCTCGGGCGAGATTCCCATAAGGGGGAGATTTGTAACAGCCTAATTTAGGGTTTGTATTTCAAATGTAAAATTTTGAGGAGAAATAAAAACTTTTGTTGCCTCTTCAAAATCATTTGAAAGTTTCTACATTTTCCTAGCAATTTCCATTTTCTAGAATTAAATTCTTGTGAATGGAAATTGTTGTCAACATTCTTAGCCTTCAAACTTGTGATCATCCTCTGAAACTATTTTTCCTAGCATCTTGATCATCCTATCTACCTCCTGAATTATTTCACAATTTTTAGATTTTGTTTGCTATTTCAAATGGCCAAGTCAACTCTGTTTGAAATCTGGTCAAACTCCTGGACAGCAGCTTGTGAATTCTCTCTAGAACCATGCAGTGCATAAAAGTTCTGGAAAAATTATACAAGGTTGTCCTCTGTCCTAAGTAGCTACCATAAAAATTTCAGAAATTTTTGGAGCTCAGGAGCTACCTCTAAAATTCCCAAACCTTCTCTGTCTTTTAAATCGAATCCGAAATCATCGTTCCTCGGGCTCGGACCCAACCTGCGGCTCGAGTCCGACTACGCACCACTTGGCTCGGTCGCGTCAACTAAACATACCGCTCGAGTCAATCGATCGTGACCGTCCGATGCGGTCGAGCGATCCACGCCGCGTGTGCAACCGACTGTCGAATGCATACACCAATCTCGGTAGTCTATTTTAGATCCATCGGTCGGCAGCATCGATCAAATCAAACCACCGGTTCGCACCGCCGATCGCACGCCGACATATGGGTCCCACAGCCGACCGTCCTCGTCTTCTCCGCGTCTCACCGGGTTTCTCGGCCGTCTTGCATGCTTGCCACGTCTCTCGTCGCTGCCACATTTCTGTCCTCGTGTCAGTCCGAGAAGCATCGCCGGGGTCTCATCTACCCACCGAACTCATTCATTTCTTCTCTACCCCATTCTCGTGCTTTCTCCGCCCGTTTCTTTGTCTCGGCCGGAGTTGAACCCAAGAGGCGCGCCGTGTCGATGCCTCTCTCAAGCCCGCGGCCGTACCATCGTGATCCACTCTCTCGCCGCCTCCATTTTGCCCATCCCGGATCATCGGCATCCATTGGATCGCCTGGAGCAACTTCATCGTCTTCGCTTCCGGCAGCCTCGGCCCCGCGAGCTTGCTAGCGTTCTGGTGAGTCTCAAGCCTCAGCGTTTGGTTCCACTTGATCGCAATGCTCCACTGATGCTCACGGTGGGTTCGTTTGTCTTTGGTGCATCGTGGAAGCCGTGCGACCGATTCTTCTCGAGCTCGGTGTTTCGCGCCGTGGTGATTCCGCCGTCTCGGACCTCCTTCGTCGCCATCATCTTGTGCTTATTGTTCCTGGGATCAAGGCGGGTGGCGCATCTTCCGGGTCTTCTCGGGCCGTAGTGTCTTCTCGCGAGCACCGCACCTTCTTCTCCGCCTCGGTCGTCGCGAGCTCAACTCCGGTGACCATCGGACTCCGCGTCGCCGCCATCGTGTTCGCAAGATCGTTGCGAACCCGAAGGTACCACTCTCTCGCCCAGAAACCCACTGGTTAGCAAGATCACTGCGCGCCGCGCCACCGTCCGTGCTCGCGGTGAGCCGCGGTGGAGTAGTTTAGCACTAATCTTGCTTAGTGCGAGTCTCGATTTGTGGGCCCTATTGGTTGTCGCGTTTAGAAATCCTTTAATCCAGCCCGTTATTTATTCTCTAAGTCAACGCCATGTGGGTCCATCTTTGTAACATCCCCAAATTTGGCTTGTGTTTCAAATGTAATAAAATGAGGGTAAATTAAAACTTTTTCTGTCATCCTTTCACTCTTGAACTTTTCTGAAATTCTTGTAAAGGAATTTTGGGGAATTCAAAATCTAAACCCTCATTTGTTATCAAGTCAACAACCTCCTTGGTCAAATCTGGTGTCAAACCCTTGGAAATAATTTTCCTGGGTTCTAAGGTTGCCTTGTAACACCTCTGAATTATTTCATAATTTTGGAAATTATTTGAAATATTTTAGAGGCAAGTCAAACCTTGGTCAAACCTCTGTTTTAACGTTACGGAATTTCTTGAGAAAATTCCATTACAAAACCTCTGGAAATTTTATGGAAGGTTAATCATTAAGTCTAGAAGCTCCATTAAAATTTCATAAATTTTGGTGTTGATTTGATGCCTCAATTAAATCCCCAAAGTTTCATTTCAAAAATCAAAACCTAATCGGTTTGCCTTTGTTCCTCGGTGCGAGTCAGACTCGGGCTCGAGCCAACTGGCTCGGTCGAGTCAACTAACAGCACCCGGCGCGGTCAAGCGGGCGTGCGCACGTTGGACCGTTGGATCTCAATCGGACGGCTCGCGCTCGTGTATGCATTCGGACAACTCCGGTTGCCCTTGGATTCGCAGCCGTTGGATTTCAATCGGGCGGTCGACATTCGCCGATGCCGTTTCAACGCGATCGCGTGATAGCCGTTGGATGCGAATCGGACGGTGGTTGCCGTCGCCTTCCTCTCGCTTAACGACGCAGCGGCGCCGAGCTCGCGTCGTGGCGCGCCATGGCGGGGTGGTTGGAGCGCAGCACTGGGTCACCTCGCAACGGGTCTCTGCAGTGCATTCAATGCGCGCCAGTGCACCGCCCCGTTTAGTCGTCGTCTCACCTGCTCCCGTCGCTCACGGCGACCGCAGCGGCAGCGGGAACCCGAGGCGGAGCAACGGTGCTCTCGTGCTCCTCAAGCCTACTTAAGCCCCCTGGTCACCTTCGTTGGCTTCCTTTCCTCTCCCCGCAGCTCTCTCTCGCACCCTCTGAGCTTGGCGAGCCCATAGCACCCAGCGCCCATTTCCGCCATTCCGAGCTTGGAGCTCTGTCGCCGACGGTGCTCCGTGGCTCCTCGCCTCGATTCTTCCTCCTGCTCCTTACTTTTACCTCGGTGGTGCTTAACCCCACTCCATTTCAGTGCTTCAGCGGGGCGCGAGATTTTGATTCCCAAATCGGCCGCGAGCACCTTTCTTCGTCTCCAGCGCCGGTGAGTCCTCCTCCTTTCGATTCCTTGCTCTGGTAGCATCCTGGAGTCGTTTGGAATCCATCTTGATGACGCGGTGTGGTTGGTTTTGCTCAGGCCGTCCGCTCCACGTCGTCTTCCTCGGTCCGTCGCGAACCGTCGCCGAGTCGCTCACCACCTCTGCACCTCCGCGTCGGTCGGTAGCTCCTGGTAGCCCCTAGATGCTCGGGCCGCTTGAATGAACTGCTGCGAGCTCCTTGTCGCTTGTCGTCGTTGCCATCTTTTACCGTGCGCCGCCGCCGTCGCGCCGCTCGGTCCACCACCGTCGGTGTGGGTGGTACGGAGGGTGCGCAACGCTATTGCGCACCATTCGCATTCACTCGCGCCGCCGTGCTTTTGGTCGCCGGCGTTTTGCGGTGAAGCCATCGGGCTCGTTGCCGGGCGCGCCAGCGTGCGCAACGTGGCCTGTGTCGCCGCCATCCCTAGATCTGCGGCGGGATTTTCGTTAGATTTGTCTTTGTGCATCGTGTCACGTTGCTTGTGAGCCGTCCATCTTGAGATCGACGGTCCACAGCCTCTGTTCGCCTCGCGCTGCCAAAAGCGCGTTGGCGTGGTTCAATCGGGACGCCCGATCGGAGATCGACGGCTCTCGGCCGCCCACGTCTCGGTGTTAGGAAAATCCCGAAAGTGTTAAGTCCAGAAATCAGTATCACATTAGGGTCTTGTCTTTTTCATATCTTGCCATCTTAGCTCCAAATTAGATGATTCCAATTTTGTTAGCTTCCTATAACTTGAACTTAAATATAAAAATAATTGTAGACCATGATCAAACCTGGAAAACCATTTTCAAAAATAGTAAACAAGTGAACATAATACTGTTTTTCAGAACTTTAGCAAACTTGTAAAATGCATAACTTTTAATCTATAGATCCTTTTGTATGAATCCAATTGGAGTAGCTTCCCTGATAGTGTATTTGCTAGGAAAATTGGTTTCACAAATTTTACTGTTTTTAGAAATCATAAGGATCATATTTTAGTTTAATACCTAAACAATTTAGACAAATCATAACTCTTTCAATATAACTCCAAATGACCTGAAATTTTATATGGGTTATCACTATACCAGTAGGAAGCCACCATAAAATTTCAGCTCCAAATCTTTCTAGAAAATATTTTTGCTACAGATGCTAATTATGGCCGAAAATGGGTTTTTAGAGAATATCTTTGCACCACAAATCCAAATTAGGTTTTTCCAGTTCCTATGTCTAGGTATATTCCTATTATACCTTGTGTATAAATTTCGTCGCATTTGGATAATTTTTGCTTGCTCTTTTGTTTAAGTGTTGCTCGTCTTATTGGTTGTTTTCGCTCTTTCGCTTAGGATTCGATATTTGCGGTAACCCCGAGAACGACCCTCCGCAACAAGTTGAGCAACAACAAGCAGGCAAGCAGTTTGATCATTTCCCATTGATCCCATTACTTTTAAAGTCTAATATTTTGTTTAACTTCTATGTATGCATTGCTACTTTGTTGTTAAATTGATTAGTTAGACCTCTAGTTGCATAATCAGAGGTAAATGGTTATCCTCTACTACCTGAGCCTAGGTTATTTGCTGTGGTTAGAGTTCGATGGATGAACTCTTATCACTTAGTAGACTACGAATGAATATTGCTTAGCCATGCCTAGTTATCGGTCGTATTGGGCGATCATCGACTTAGTCGGTGATCTTGATCACACAACTACTTATACTACTCCATTATGTCCAACCCTTGTGTTTTATTGATTTACAAATCAAAAACTGAAAACAAAACTATATCTTGACTTGGGCACAATGGTATGTTGATGTGATCTGTTGGGTGTGTGGAATGGTGCCTAAGTCCCCAAGGACCGAGTTACTTGTGTCACTAAGCCAAGCGCTTATTGCGTGCTAACCACACGAGGGGGATATGGAACCTCTCTTGACTAAGTACTTTGGGAGGTGTTAATTATGAGCTGGTTGGTGGGTGTGTTCTTGAGTGTGGTGTTTGGAGGGGAGCATTAGCAGACCGGTTAGGCATCTAATGTGTCCTTCTCCCGTGGGTTGCGGCTCTTAATTAGCATCGTCCATTGGAAAGCGTCTTGTTAGACTTAGCCATGCCTGCATACCAAAGGAAGTGTGCTAACCGTGGCTGGTGGAAAGGCGGTCTATCGTGTGGGTACATTGGTACACCCCTGCAGGGTTAAAACTATTCGAATAGCCTCGTCCTAGGTTATGGACATGCTTGGTAAGGTCGTGCAAGAACTAGACTACAACCTTTTAAAAAACGAAACTTGATGGGTGGTATGAAGGGTACTTCATGCTATTGTTGTGGTGACTAGGGTTAGTCACTTCTAGGTTGGTGTTGTTCTCTATCTATGTTATTATTGTCTCTCTTTTATTTGAACAATAAAAGTTAATTGCAAACTTGCTTTGAATCTATTACCTTATTGAAAATGAAAACTTGCTTTATGTCAAAATAAGTCCAAAGCCTCATCCACTTAAATAAAGCTTGCATGTAGTTAATTATAGTTCGTTATCTCACACGTCAGTTTTGCAGTACAAAAACAAGTTTTGTACTCATCCGCTTGCTTAATATTAATTGTTGCGAGAGGAAGAAGGTGAGCCCCAAGGGCCTCACTTTTGTGAGCCGTGTTCTTGTATTGCTTGGGACGATTAGCTTGGCGGTCCGGTTGGTTGCCTTGTGGGTAAAGGCACACCGATTGGCTTTTGTTCATCGCCATCTTATGGCCATTTTGCTTCACTGCTGTATTTGCTTATCTTTATGAATTTTGGCCTCGGCCTCTCTTTGTAATAACTCTCTTTATATTATCTATGTCTTTCAGCTTGTTGCTTTTGCTTCGCTCTATGTGTATGAATGGAATTGATGCATGATTTTGTAGCGGGTGTGTATACTGCATTTCGGAAGTATACATATCTCGAGGCTTGGTTCATTTGATTTGTACCGTTAGGACCAAGTGGATGGTTAAACAAGACAAGCCTAATAAACCGGGTCCTCACAAAGTTGGTATCGAGCCATTCCGACCGTAGTAACCCAAGCTTGGTCGTCCTTAGGATATTTTGAAAACCCTATTTTCAAAGTATCAAATGATTTATGAAAGCTTAAGTAAGTTCTCTGATTTTATTCCTTACCTATCTTAGCTTTCTTCTCTCGTCTTGCTCTAAATTGAGTTTTAAAAAAAGTGTTTTCCCCTTTCCTTCTCTCAAAAGATAGTTATTATCGATTAATTGGGTTTTGGGACCAATGAGCTTGGCAAATTGAAATGTTAGCCGCCCTCTACAAGGTTTTGAAGCTTCCGAAGTTGAAGATTTCAATTAGGAGGCTTGGATGCAAAATCTGACAGCGATCGCTCAATTTCGGACAGCAAGCTCAAAGGTTCTAAATAGGGTAGAAAATGAGAGGATAATCAACTAAAAATATTGTGGGAATAAAAGGGGTAAGAAGTGATACTAGTTAGCTAAGTATCTAACGTTATTTTTATCGCCTTAACCTTGCTTTTGAGTAATGTTAGATTTAAGGTAGTGTGCTGAAAATTTTTATCTTCTCACACCATTGCTCGTTCATTCAATACGGGTTGATGGCATTGGGAAGTTGAGCTTGGTTGAAGTTCCTTGCGGTTTTGGAGCTTTTTTGGAAACATTTAAAGTTTGCTTACTTGCTGTTCTTGGCTTTCGCTAGGGTGATATCTCATTCCCCTAATCGTTAGCTTTTCGCTTTCATCAACTTCTAGTATAAGTTGTTTTGGTTTCTACCCAAAATTCTTGAAGCGAGGATGGTCGGAGGTACTCGTAGCGGCCGTGGTCGGCGACTGTTTGGATGAGGAGCTTCGCCTCCTCCGACCATGGCCGAGGTCCTTCTTGAGATAAGAGCGCAACTGCTCGAGAGGACAGGAGGGTCTCGCTGGATGTTATTGCGCGCAACACCTCCGCCCTTTCCGGTGCCTCGGGATCCGGCAAGGGGTGGACATCGATCCCGTGGGGGCCTTGCGAGTTTCTCCGCACTCACCCCCCGTTCTCGTGTCCGAGGACCCATTGGGCGCAGATGACCTGTGCGTCGAGTTGAGCGTAAGCTCGACGTTGCTCGCTGCTCGACCAGACAGAGCACTCTTTGCCTCCCATCGCCTTCGAGGGCACTCTCTGGTGGGAGAACTTTTGGCCATGCAGCCGCCGCCACACTGCCTCTTGGGATGAGTTCCGACGGCGTTCCGTCGAGCTCATATCCTGCCGCTTGATGAAGTCAAGAAGAAGGAGTTTCGCGCTCAAGCAAGGGCGTAAGTCGCTGATGGAGTACATGCACGAGTTCAACCACTTGGCTCGTTATGCTCCATCCGAGGTGGCCACCGATGAGGCCAAGCGGAGAAGTTCATGGAGGGTTTGTCTCGAGGAGCCGCAAGACAGGCTCTCCATTGTGGACTTTGCCGACTTCCGTGCCTTGGTAGACAAGGCCATTGTTGCTTGAGCACAAGGCCAAGGCGTCATGCGAGTCCCGCAGCGCAAGTGGAGGCCCAGCCCCGCACAGCCGCCTCTCTCGCCCTCGTGTCGGGCCTACCCCAGGGCCCGCTCGTGGCTTCACTACCACCGAGGCCGCCAAAGACTCCTCGCACTCCGCAGCCGCGCCCTACCACGCGCTGCGAACCAGCAGGTGGCCCCGCAATCCGGCCGCCGGTCACTTGCTTTTACCGTGCAACGAAGGGGCATTATGCCAATAGTTGCCCTAACAAGATCGGAGCGCCCCTCGCCCTAATGGAGGACGCGGCGGAGGTGGTTCTTCCAGGACCGTAAGGTTGTCCTCCGCTACCCAAGGTGTGGGTAGTGGTCGCGTCAACCTCATCTCCGCGAGGAGGCACGAGAGGCACCCACGTCGTGTTGGGTACCCTTTTGGTAACTCTTTCCACCTGCTCTGCTTTGTTTGATTCAGCGCATCTCATTCGCTTGTTTCGAGTCTTTTGCTGCTGTGGGGTCTCCTTTTACTCCATTGTTGGTCCCGCTGCTCATTCGCTCTCCGTTCGGAGTTGAGAGTCGAGTGCGGTGTAGGGATGTCCTGTTGAGATAGAAGGGTAGGATTCTTGGCAAACCTTATCCTCCTTCGATCGGCGAGCTTAGATGTAATCCTAGGCATGGATTGGTTGTCTCAAAGACATGGGACAAATTGATTGCGCTAGGAGGCTCATCCACCTCACTAGTCCTTCCGGGCGAGTTCGCTTTCGCCAGAAGTGCGGGTCCGCATCTCTTCGCGCCGAGCGAAGCCGCTCTAGATATTAGTGAAGTCCCAATGGTTTGTGACTTTGTTGATGTCTTCCCGACGACCTTCCGGGATGCCACCATTCGAGACCTCGAGTTTGTCATTGAGTTGGTTCCTGCATCGCCCGATCTCAAGAGGCCTTACCGAATGGACCCAATTGAGTTGGTGGAGTTGAAGAAGCAGCTAGGTGAGCTTCAAGAGAAGGGTTTCATCCGCCTAGCTCATCTCTTGGGGATGCTCACCCATCTTTGTCCCGAAAAGGACAAGACGCTGCGCATATAAAGTTGATTACCGCCCACTTAATGAAGTAACGGTAAGAACAAGTACCCTTTGCCCGTATCGATGACCTTTTCGATCAATTAACGGAGCTCGAGTTTTCTCCAAGATTGATCTCGAGTGGGATATCACCAGTTCGGATTCGACCCGAGGATATTCCAAAGACGCTTTTTCTACTCGTTATGGCTTGTAATGGTATACCGTCATGTCGCTCGCTTAACCAATGCCCTGGCCTTGTTCATGAACCTCATGAATTCGGTGTTCATGGAGTATTTGGATAGGTTCGTTGTGGTCTTCATCGATGATATCCTTATCTACTCCAGAGCGATGAGGAACACACCGAGCATTTGAAGCTTGTGTTGGGCAAGCTTCGCGAGCACAAGTCGTATGCAAAGTTCAGCAAGTGCGCGCTACGGCTGAAGGAAGTAGCCTTCTTAGGCCATATTCTTTCGGGCAGGGGCGAGCCGTGGATCCTAGCAAGATCAGCGACGCGCTTTCTCGAGTCACCCACTTCTGGCCACCGAAGTTCGGAGTTTTCTTGGTTTAGCGGGATATTATCGCCGCTTATCGAGAACTTCTCCAAGATAGCGGCCTATGACGGAGTTGCTCAAGAAGGACAAGAAGTTCTGGTGGTCCGCTGATTGCAGGAAAGTTTCCAAGCACTTAAGAAGCGATTGACCACCGCTCCCGCTCTTGTTCTCCCGATGTCCGTAGAAGCTTCGATATCTTTTGTGACGCTTCTCGCCGAGGCCTCGGTTGTGTCCTTATGCAAGAAGGCAAGGTAGTGGCCTATGCATCAAGGCAATTGAGACCTCATGAACTCAACTACCCTACCCATGATCCGAGTTGGCCGTGATCCATGCACTTAAGATTTGGCGACATTACCTAATCGGTAATCGTTGTGAAGTGTATTCGGATCACAAAAGCTTAAGGTATTTGTTCACCCAACCAGATCTGAACCTCGTGCAAAGGAGATGGTTGGAGTTGATCAAAGACTATGACATGGGTATTCACTACCATCCGGCAAGGCCAATGTCGTTGCGGATGCGCTTTAGTCGCAGCGCATTGCAATGCCTTGTTGCTTCAAGAGCCTCGGCCCACCCTTCCGAGGAGTTTCAGCGCCTCAACTTGGGTTTGGTTGAGCATGGTTCCTCATTGCCTTGGTTGTACAACCAACCTTGGTGGATCGGATTAAGTCCGCCGATCGGATGTTGGAGTAAACCGCATCAAGGAAAATGTCAAGAAGGGAACAGCCAAGTGCTTCTCCGTAGATGAGCTTGGTGTCGTGAGGTTCGCAACGCTCGTGGTTCCAAAGGACATGGAGTTGCGGGATTTGATCCTCCGCTGGCCCATGATTCTCCTTGTCCATTCACCCGGGGCCACGAAGATGTATCATGATCTCCGCCGAGATTTTGGTGGACCCGAATGAAGAGGGAGATCGCAAGGTTCGTTGCCGAGTGCGACGTGTGTCGCCGTGTCAAGGCCGAGCATCGCGTCGGTGGATTGCTTCACCCTTACCAATTCGGAGTGGAAGTGGATTCGGTCGATGGACTTTATCACCGGTCTACCCGGTCTCCAAAGAAGAATGATGCTATCCGGGTGCGCCATCGATCGATTGACTAAGGTGGCTCATTTTCTTCTGTCAAGACCGACCTTCGAGTAGGTCTTCCGCGGATCTCTACATAGCCCGCATCGTGAGTTTGCATGGTGTACCAAAGACGATCGTGTCGGATCGTGGTTCATTTGCTCACGTCTCGATTTTGGCATAGCCCGCAAGAGGCTATGGAACTCGCTTTCTTTCACTTCGCCTTTTCACCCCAAAGCGGATGGTCGACCGAGAGGGTCAACCAAGTTTTAGAGGACATCTCGCGGCGTGTGTTCTTTCCTATGGGAAGCACCGGAGAAGTGCCTGCCATTCGCCGAGTTTTCTTACAACAACAGTTTCCAAGCCAGTCTCGGCATGGCACCATTTGAGGCCTTATACGGGAGAAAGTGTAGGACCCCGTTGAACTGGTCTGAGACCGGTGAAAGACCTTTCTTTGGCCCGGACTCGATTAATGAGGCCGAGGGGCAAGTTCAGCTCATTCGTGATCGCTTACGCACGGCTCAATCCAGGCAAAAGAGCTATGCGGATCGCCGTCGTCGTGAGTTGAGCTTTGAGCCCAATGACTTCGTTTATCTCAAGGTTTCTCCTCTGAAAGGTCACCAGCGTTTTGGTGTCAAGGGCAAGTTGGCTCCTCGATATGTCGGTCCATACCGTGTTATCGAGAAGAAGGGAGCTGTTGCCTACAAGTTGGAGTTGCCTGCTGCACTTGCGGGGGTACATGATGTTTTCCATGTGTCCCAAATAAAGAAGTGCCTCAGTGTTCCAACCGAGGAAACTCCGCTGGAAACTCTTGATGTTCGTGAAGATTTGACCTATCGCGAGCACCTGCTCGCATCCTCAAGAGGTCGAGCGAAGAACGAGGAACAAGACCATCAAGTTCCTCAAAGTTCAATGGTCAAACCATTCCGAGGATGAAGCTACTTGGGAGCGAGAAGATCGTCTCCGTACAGACTACCCCTCTTTCTTTTCCGAGTGAGCCAAATCTCGGGACGAGATTTTTGTAAGGGGGGGAGGTTTGTAACATCCCCAAATTTGGCTTGTGTTTCAAATGTAATAAAATGAGGGTAAATTAAAACTTTTTCTGTCATCCTTTCACTCTTGAACTTTTCTGAAATTCTTGTAAAGGAATTTTGGGAATTCAAAATCTAAACCCTCATTTGTTATCAAGTCAACAACCTCCTTGGTCAAATCTGGTGTCAAACCCTTGAAATAATTTTCCTGGTTCTAAGGTTGCCTTGTAACACCTCTGAATTATTTCATAATTTTGGAAATTATTTGAAATATTTTAGAGGCAAGTCAAACCTTGGTCAAACCTCTGTTTTAACGTTCTGGAATTTCTTGAGAAAATTCCAGTGCACAAAACCCTCTGGAAATTTTATGGAAGGTTAATCATTAAGTCTAGAAGCTCCAGTTAAAATTTCATAAATTTTGGTGTTGATTTGATGCCTCAATTAAATCCCCAAAGTTTCATTTCAAAAATCAAAACCTAACTGGTTTGCACTGTTCCTCGGGTGCGAGTCAGACTCGGGCTCGAGCCAACCGCTCGGCCGAGTCAACTAACAGCACCCGCGCGCGCCAAGCGGGCGTGGCGACGTTGGACCGTTGGATCTCAATCGGACGGCTCGCGCTCGTGTATGCATTCGGACAACTCCGGTTGCCCTTGGATTCGCAGCCGTTGGATTTCAATCGGGCGGTCGACATTCGCCGATGCCGTTTCAACGCGATCGCGTGATAGCCGTTGGATGCGAATCGGACGGCCGGGTCGCCGCCGCCTTCCTCTCGCTGCGCGACGCAGCGCGCGAGCTCGCGTCGCCAGCCGCCATGGCGGGGGTGGTTGGAGCGCAAGACCGGGTCACCTCGCAACGGGTCTCGCAGTGCATTCAATGCGCCGCTGCACCGCCCGCTTAGTCGCCGTCTCACTGCTCCCGCCGCCACGGCGACGCGCGCAGCGGGAACCCGAGGCGAGCAACGGTGCTCGTGCTCCTCAAGCCTACTTAAGCCCCCGGTCACCTTCGTTGGCTTCCTTTCCTCTCCCCGCAGCTCTCTCGCACCCTCTCGAGCTTGAGCGAGCCCATAGCACCCAGCGCCATTTCCGCCATTGCCGAGCTTGGAGCTCTGCCGCCGACGGTGCTCCAGTGGCTCCTCGCCGATTCTTCCTCCCGCTCCTTCCTTTACCTCGGTGGTGCTAACCCCACTCCATTTCAGTCGCTTCAACGGGGCGCCGAGATTTTGATTCCCAAATCGGCGCGAGCACCTTTCGCTCTCCAGCACGGTGAGTCCTCCTCCTTCGATTCCTTGCTCGCAGCATCCTCGGAGTCGTTTGGAATCCATCTTGATGACGCGGTGTGGTTGGTTTTGCTCGTGCCGCCCGCTCCACGCCGTCTTCCTCGTCCGCCGCAGAACTTCGCCGCGGAGTCGCCCACCACCTCTGCACTCGCCGCTACGGTAGCTCCTCGGTAGCCCCTAGATGCTCGCACCGCTTGAATGAACCGCGCGAGCTCCTTGTCGCTTGTCGCCGTTGCCATCTTTACCGCGCCGCCGCCGCGCGCGCTCGTCCACCACCGCTCGGTGTGGGTGGTACGGAGGGCGCGCAACGCTATTGCGCACCATTTCGCATTCACTCGCGCGCCGTGCTTTTGGTCGCCGGCGCTTTGCCGGTAAGCCATCGGGCTCGCGTCGGACGCGCCAGCGCGCGGCGCAACGTGGCTCGTGTAGCGCCGCCCATCCCTAGATCTGCGGCGGATTTTCGTTAGATTTGTGCCGCGGCATCGTGTCACGTTGCTTGTGAGCCGCCCATCTTGAGATCGACGGTCCACGGCCTCTGCTCCGCCTCGCCACGCTGCCAAACGCGTTAGCGTGGTTCAATCGGGACGTCCGATCGAGATCGACGGCTCACCGCCCACGCCTCCGGTGTTAGGAAAATCCCGAAAGTGCTAAGTCCAGAAATCAGT
This sequence comes from Ampelocalamus luodianensis, assembly GCA_036346255.1. NCBI lineage: Eukaryota > Viridiplantae > Streptophyta > Magnoliopsida > Poales > Poaceae > Ampelocalamus > Ampelocalamus luodianensis. Next base: position 56,681,377 of record CM070620.1, read on the forward strand.
ATCACATTAGGGTCTTGTCTTTTCATATCTTGGTCATCTTAGCTCCAAATTAGATGATTCCAATTTTGTTAGCTTCCTTATAACTTGAACTTAAATATAAAAATAATTGTAGACCATGATCAAACCTGGAAAACCATTTTCAAAAATAGTAAACAAGTGAACATAATACTGTTTTTCAGAACTTTAGCAAACTTGTAAAATGCATAACTTTTAATCTATAGATCCTTTTTGTATGAATCCAATTGGAGTAGCTTCCCCTGATAGTGTATTTGCTAGGAAAATTGGTTTCACAAATTTTACTGTTTTTAGAAATCATAAGGATCATATTTTAGTTTAATACCCTAAACAATTTAGACAAATCATAACTCTTTCAATATAACTCCAAATGACCTGAAATTTTATATGGGTTATCACTATACCAGTAGGAAGCCACCATAAAAATTTCAGCTCCGAAATCTTTCTAGAAAATATTTTTGCTACAGTGCTAATTATGGCCGAAAATGGGTTTTTAGAGAATATCTTTTGCACCACAAATCCAAATTAGGTTTTTCCAGTTCCTATGTCTAGGTATATTCCTATTATACCTTGTGTATAAATTTCGTCGCATTTGGATAATTTTTGCTTGCTCTTTTGTTTAAGTGTTGCTCGTCTTATTGGTTGTTTTCGCTCTTTCGCTTAGGATTCGATATTTGCGGTAACCCCGAGAACGACCCTCCGCAACAAGTTGAGCAACAACAAGCAGGCAAGCAGTTTGATCATTTCCCATTGATCCCATTACTTTTAAAGTCTAATATTTTGTTTAACTTCTATGTATGCATTGCTACTTTGTTGTTAAATTGATTAGTTAGACCTCTAGTTGCATAATCTGTAGGTAAATGGTTATCCTCTACTACCCGAGCCTAGGTTATTTGTCAGGTTAGAGTTCGATGGATGAACTCTTATCACTTAGTAGACTACGAATGAATATTGCTTAGCCATGCCTAGTTATCTGTCGATTGGGCGATCATCGACTTAGTCGGTGATCTTGATCACACAACTACTTATACTACTCCATTATGTCCAACCCTTGTGTTTTATTGATTTACAAATCAAAACTGAAAACAAAACTATATCTTGACTTGGGCACAATGGTATGTTGATGTGATCCATTGGGTGTGTGGAATGGTGCCTAAGTCCCCAAGGACCGAGTTACTTGTGTCACTAAGCCAGCGCTTATTGCGTGCTAACCACACGAGGGGATATGGAACCTCTCTTGACTAAGTACTTTGGGAGGTGTTAATTATGAGCTGGTTGGTGGGTGTGTTCTTGAGTGTGGTGTTTGGAGGGGAGCATTAGCGCACCGGTTAGGCTGCCTAATGTGTCCTTCTCCGTGGGTTGCGGCTCTTAATTAGCATCGCCCATTGAAAGCGCCTTGTTAGACTTAGCCATGCCTCGCATACCAAAGGAAGTGTGCTAACCGTGGTGGTGGAAAGGCGGTCCATCGTGTGGGTACATTGGTACACCCCAGTGGTTAAAACTATTCGAATAGCCTCGCCCTAGGTTATGGACATGCTTGTAAGGTCGTGCAAGAACTAGACTACAACCTTTTAAAAAAACTCAAACTTGACAGGGTGGTATGAAGGGGTACTTCATGCTATTGTTGTGGTGACTAGGGTTAGTCACTTCTAGGTTGGTGTTGTTCTCTATCTATGTTATTATTGTCTCTCTTTATTTGAACAATAAAAGTTAATTGCAAACTTGCTTTGAATCTATTACCTTATTGAAAATGAAAACTTGCTTTATGTCAAAAATAAGTCCAAAGCCTCATCCACTTAAATAAAGCTTGCATGTAGTTAATTATAGTTCTGTTATCTCACACGTCAGTTTTTGCAGTACAAAAACAAGTTTTGTACTCATCCGCTTGCTTAATATTAATTGTTGCAGAGGAAGAAGGTGAGCCCCAAGGGCCTCACTTTTGTGAGTCGTGTTATGCTTGTGCTTGGGACGATTAGCTTGGCGGTCCGGTTGGTTGCCTTGTGGGTAAAGGCACACCGATTGGCTTTTGTTCATCGCCATCTTATGGCCATTTTGCTTCCGTGTATTTGCTTATCTTTATGAATTTTGGCGGTCGGCCTCTCTTTGTAATAACTCTCTTTATATTATCTATGTCTTTCGCTTGTTGCTTTGCTTCGCTCTATGTGTATGAATGGAATTGATGCATGATTTTGTAGCGGGTGTGTATATCGCATTTGAAGTATACATATCTCGAGGCTTGTTCATTTGATTTGTACCGTTAGGACCAAGTGGATGGTTAAACAAACATGTTTAATAAACCGGGTCCTCACACATGCCGTCGCTTAGGGTTGTGTAGCTCGTAATATGTTTTCTCCTGTTGAAACGTATTTTTTTGAGAGTATGTAGGTTTGCACTTTGGTGAGCCAAGACGATTCTCGCATACGCCTTCGACGCCACCTTATGCGCAGATCCGCCTGTCAGTGCCGCGGCCCGCCTCGCGCTGGTCGGGCTAGCCGTGCGGCTTCGGAGAAGAAGTATTTAGTGCTTTAGTATTTCAAATGCTTTTCGTTGAATCATTAAATCAATTAAACTTGTAAAATGCATAATCGATTCAATTTTTATCCAAATTGCATGAAACCAAAGGTTTGTTAATTTTCATTTTAAATGTTCTATTTATAAAATTAATTTCAACCTTGTATCTCAGAGCAAGAATCATTAACTAATTTAATGTTGTAGATTGTAATTCCAAATTAGAAAATGCATATCTCTTGCTATAATTGTCCAAATTCAATGAACCCAACTCAGTAAAATTTCATTTTCAGTACTAATTATTAGGATAGGTTTTGCACATCTGCTTCGCTTCATGAAAATTTGTTAAGTAATTAACTAGTGACTTGTTGTGTTTTTAACTTAGAAAATTCATAGAAAATTATTAATAACTTAAAATAATTTGTTCTCTGTTTCTAAAATTTTGTCATTTCTTGCTTAGGTTGTGTGAGTTTTAGCTTGTTTTAGTGTCGTTGTATGTTTGAGTTTTGTCTGTTATTCGCTCTTATTTGTCGTTATGTTCGATCGTTAGGCTTCGATATTTGCGCAACCCCGAGGACGATCCTCCGCACCATATTGAGCAACAACGAGCTGTGCAAGCGCTTTGATCATGTTTAATCCCGTATTTTAAAGATTAATACTTTGTTTCAATTGTATGTATGCATTGCTTAATTTGTGTTAAATTGATTAGTTAAATCCGTAGTCGCATATCCTCGTAGACAAAATATTGATCTCTACTACCCGAGCTTAGGTTATTTTGCCGTGATTAGAGATCGGGATGATCTCTTGTCACTTAGTAGATCCGGTCAACTTGCTTAGACATGCCTAGCTATCGGTAGAAATCAAGCGTTATCGACTTTTGTCGGAACCTTGATCACACAAAATTTACTACAATCGTATGTTTTAGCATATCCGCTATGTTTAATTGCAAAACTAAAAATGAAAACAAAAATGATTTGGACGCGCACAATGGTAAGATTGGTGTGATCTTTTGGGTGTGATCGAAAGGTGCCCGGTCAATTAAGGACCGAACATCTTGTGAGTGAATTTTTATCCAGCATTTCGCGCATAACCACACTAGAGTATATGGGACCTCTCTTGACCTAGTACTTTGGCGTGTATTGGCTCCGGGTCGCAGGAGGTCGCAGGAGGGATGGAGGTGGGAGCATGGTAGTTGTCCGAAAAGCTTTATCCTGAGTGGGTAGTTGTCTTTTCGGCTTTACCATGTAAGCGTATGGTGTTTCTACCCATACGAGCGGCTCGGGGTTGATACACAATATTGGAAAAAGTCTCGTAGGACTTAGCTGTGCCGGCATACCTTCGGAAGTGTGCTTGGCTTAAAGGCGGTCTGAAGTGTGGGTACAGTGGTACACCCCTGCAGGTTAAAAACTATTCGAATAGCCTCGTCCTAGGTGATGGACACGCTTGGGTAAGCTTTTCAAGAGTTAGACTACAACATTTAAATTAAAACTTGCTGGGTGGTACGAGTCTGGGGATTCGTGCTATATTGTGGTGACTATTGGGATAGTCACTTCTAGGTGGTTTCTTGTACCTATCTTTATTTCGCAGTTATTTCAACAGTAAAAATGAATTGCAAACTTGCCTTTAAAGCATGATTACATTATTGCAAAGAAAGTTGGCTTTATGCAAATGAAACATATGACCTCCACCAAAATAAGCCTGCATGTAGCATATGTACAGGTCTGCTAGTTCACACGTCAGTCTTGCGGGTACAAAGACAATCTTTGTACTCGCTTCTTTGGCTTATTGTTTCATGCAGCAGGAAGAAGGTGAGCCTCGTGGTCCTCACTTCGTGAGTCAGGCTGCCGCCGTGGGTGACGACTAGTCTTGGCGGTCCTGGCCGATGCCTTGTGGGTTGAAGGCACACTGATTGGCTTTGTTTATAGCCATCTTATGGCACTTTTGCTTCCGCTGTCTTCTTTTGTTATTTGTGTATCTTGTGGCCAGTCGGCCATTGTCTGTAATATTGGTACTATTTGTTTATCTTCCGTTTGTAGTGTAATGTTTGGACTCTATGTTTTGAATGGAGTTGATGTCTAATTTTGTAACGAGGTGTGTATACCGCTCGAAGTATACGTATCTCGAGGATCGCTTTATTCGATTTGTGATGCTAGGACCAAAGCGGTTGGTTAAGCATTACAAGCCAAATAAACTGGGTCCTCACAGCTTGGTTTCACCCCTTTCTTCTCCACTCGGTAGTGGTTCTGCTTGCAATTACTTGCTTTTGGAGCCTCTTTGAGCTATAATGAAGCTGTGGTGGTGATTTGGTTCCACTCATTTTGCTCAGAACCTCATCTTCCACTTCGTCTTCTTCGGCTCCGGTGGACTTCATCGTGTTCAAGTCTTCCCCGGCCATCTTTGGAGCTCCTCTCGGTTAAGGTAGCTCCTATATAGCCCCTAGAAGTCATGGCACTCGCTTCCTTGGACCGCAGCGGAGCATCTTGCTATTTTCGTGTTTTGCCGTGTCGGCCTCTTTCTTTGTTATCCGGCTCGCGGCGTTCCCCAGACCTCCACACCGCCGGCGAGGTCATCACCGTTGGGTCCGCAACACTATTGCGAACCCATTTTGATAGTTTGTGGGCGCCGCCGCGACCGGAGTCGCCGGCGACAAGCCGTGAAAGCCACTCGGGTTTTGTTAGTTGAGAAGCTCCCATTTTCGTCAGATTTTTAGGGCACTGTAATTGCTAATCATTGTATGCCATTAATGTGTCCGAAATTACCTTTTTGGGTCACTGACGTGTGGGCCCTCTGTCCCCAAATCGCCTCTGTTCAAAATCTTTAGGACACATTAATTGCTAATCATCACTAATCATTGGTTATTAGTAATTAAGTAGCTGTCCTAAAAACCTCCTTTAAGTCACTGACAGGTGGGACCACGCGCACTGTGCACGTGTGTTAAGACTCGCATGTGTGACTCTCGACCACCGACATGCGCCCCACGTGTCGGTATTCTGCTTGCACTTCAATCTTGGACCGCCGTCCATTTTGCGATCTGCGCCCGGATCTTGTATGCATTCGACCATCCGGTTCCCCTCATCATTCTTGGCCGCCCATCGCTTGATCTGCGGCCCGATCATGCGTGCAATCGGACCTTCCGACGGAAGTGCTCTCGTGCCATTCATCTTGAGATCTACGGCCGTGAGCGGCCAAGGCAACCGCACCGTCCGCTGCATTCGTCCTCGTGAGCCGCTGGATCTTGATCCAACGGTGAGCTCTGTTTCGAATCGCGCGCGGCGCTGTTTCGTGCGCGTGGCTCGTTGGATTTTGCATCAACGCCCACGAGCGCCCACGCCGTTATTTTCGGTGGGGTTGGTTTTATTTCGTAAGTATTTATTTATCAACCAAAATTGTATCAAACTTTAGAAATTCATAACTAATTCAAGATAAATCCTTTTACATGAAACCAATCTGTAATAAATTTGTAATTCACTAAAGTTTAATATAAAAATGCTTTTAGCTATGTTCGTAGTAGAAAATTCTGTAATCTTTTATAGCTTGTTTTCTGCTATTTTTATATATTCCGAATTGTATTAAAACTTGAAAATGCATATCTTTTCCTGTATATCTGATAATTGAATGGTTTTAACTTTGATAAATTTGTTATTAACTAAACTTTGATCTAAAAATGGTGATAGGTCTAAATCAGACTGTAAAAATGTGTTAATAGATTTAACCTTGTTAGTAGCACTTAAAAATTCATTTAATGATGTAATAGACACCATTAATTCCTGTAGATCCTAAAAATAGAAATTTGATGTTAGGAAATCCCTCTCATATCATACTATAATGTGAAATAGGTTTTGCACATGTTTATATTTCTCGAAAGTGCATTATGCTAGTTTTGCATCTTAGAAAATCATAACTAAATCATTTTAACTCCAAATGACCTGAAATTTTATATGGGTTACCTCTATACCAGTAGGTAGCTACCATAAAAATTTCAGCCTCAAAATCTTTCTAGAAAATGTTTTTACTACAGTGCTAATTATGGCCGAAAATGGGTTTTTAGGTAATATCTTTTGCACCACAAATCCAAATTAGGTTTTTCCAGTTTCTATGTCTAGGTATATCCGTATTCTACCTTATGTATAAATTTTGTAGCATTTGAGTAATTTTTGCTTGCTCGTTTGTTTAAGTGCGGCTCGTCTTATTGGTTGTTCTTGGTTCTTTTTGCCTTTTCGCTTAGGATTCGACATTTGCGGTAATCCCGAGAACGACCCTCCACAACAGTTTGAGCAACAGCAAGAAGGCAAGCAGTTTGATCATGTTAATCCCAGTATTTTAAGTATTTATGTTGATTACAAATTCTATGTATGCATTGCTATTTTGTGTTAATAGTTGGCCTAGTAGATGCATTTCCTTAGCAAATGATTATTCTCTACTACCATGAGCCTAGGTTACTGGCTGTGATTTAGAGTTCATGGATGGGCTCTTGTCACTTAGTAGTTGCGAATTAATTGCTTAGCCATGCTTAGCTTCGGTAGAAATGGGCGGTTATCGACTTGTCGATAACCTTGATCACATCAAACTTATTATGATTATGATTTCCACCTTGTGCTATGTCTACTTATGAAAACTAAAACTGAAAACAAAATGATTTAGACTTGGGCACAATGGTATGATGGTGTGATTTTGGGTGTGATCGAATGGTGCCCGGTCAACAAGGACCGAACATCTTGTTACACTAAACCAAGCATTTTAGCGTGCTAACCACATTAGAGGGTATGGGACCTCTCTTGACTTAGTACTTTGGCGTGTATTGGCTCCGAGTCGCAGGGAGTCGCAGGAGGGATGGTGTTGGGAGCATTGTAGTGTCCGAAAGACTCCACCCGTGATGGGATTTGTTGTCTTTCGGCTTGCAATGTAAGCATATGGGTTTCTATCCATATGAGCGGCTCGTAGTTAATACACAAGATTGGAAATGTCTCGTAGGACTTAGCCGGGCCGGCATACCTTCGGTAGTGTGCTTGTGGCTTGAAGGCGGTCTAAAGTGTGGGTACATTGGTACACCCCTGCAGGGTTAAAACTATTCGAATAGCCTCATCCTAGGTTATGGACACGCTTGGCAAGGTCTTTCAAGAGTTAGACTACAACCTTTTAAATTAAAACTTGATGGGTGGTACGAATCGGGGATTCGTGCTATGTTGTGGTGGCTATTGGGATAGTCACTTCCGTGGTTACTTGTATGTATCTTTACTTCATCATACTTTGATAACAAAACAGATTTGCAAACTTGCTTTTAAAATGTATTACACTATTGCAAATCAAGTTGGCTTTGTGCAAATGAGACATACAACCTCCACCTAAATAAGCTTGCATGTAGTTTATGAATAGGTCTGCTATTCCACACGTCGATCTTAATGTACAAAGACAATCTTTGTACTCGGATGCTATGCTTAATTGTTCATTGCAGAGGAAGAAGGTGAGCTGAGGGGCCTCACTTTTGTGAGTGTGTTGTGGTAGCTTATGGGCGACTAGCTTGCGGCCCGGCCGGTTGCCTTGTGGGTGTATGGCTAACCGGTCGACTTTTGTTCTAGCCATCTTATGGCACCTTTTGCTTCCATTGTCATTCTTGTATATTGTTCTATTTGGCCATCGGCTCTCTTTGTAATAACTTTACTTTATGTATGTCATGGTTGAACTTAGTGATGTATGTTGTATGGAAATGATGTGTAATTTTGTGATGATGTGCATATGTTGCAATTCTGGGAAACATATGCCCATCGAGGCTTAGAATGTTTAATTAGTAATACTAGAACCAATTGGAGGTTAAGTGTTACTAGTTAAATATTCCGGGTCCTCACAAAGTTGGTATCAGAGCCATACTGACCGTAGAAACCCCTAGCTTGGTCGCCTTTAGAATATTTTGAAAACTTACTTTCAAAAGGTTTGTAAAACTTAAGTAAGTTCTCTAATTTTACTCCTTACCTGTCTTAGCTTGCTCATCTCACCTTATTCTTGGTTAAATTGGAAAAACTGTTTTTCCTCTCATCTTCTTTTCAAAGGATAGTTGTTTAATCGATTAAATTAGTTTTGGGAGCACCATGAGAGCCTTAAATTGAGTCTTGGCTGTTTGGAGTAAGGAATAGGAGCCCCTGGAACTTCAAATTTCGGCCAAGGGCTTGAAGGAGAAATTCTGGACAGCAAGTGCATATTCTGGACAACTAGCTTGTAATTAGTATATAGTGCTGAAAATGAGAGGCTAACCCAACTAAAACTTGTGGGATAGAAGGGTAAGAAGTGATATGAATTAGCTAAACACCTAATACTCTAGTAGGTGGTTAGATCTTGATTTTTGGACTGTTTTTGAGCTAGAACTTAGTGCTGAAATTTTGGGTCTTCTTAAACGATTGCTCGTTCTTCCATACGGGTTAGTCATTTCAGGAAGTCGATTTGGTGATTTTGGTCCTGTGCTCTTGGTGGTTATCCCTGAGCCCTTTTATTGAGTTTGGATTTCGTTGCTTTCTTTTTATCTTGGGCTTGTAGCTAACTTATCTTAGTGAATCAGGATGGCTGGTGGGACACGTGCGGCGGAATCACCGTAGTCTCGATGAGGAGCTTCCTCCTCCGACCATGGCGGAAGTCTCATGCGATCGAACGCAATCGTTCGGAGGACCGTAGGGTGTTGGAGGTTATCGCGAAACACCTCCACTCCCTCCGGTGCCTCGATCCGGAGGTGGTCACCGGCCTCGTGGGGACTTGCGGAGTTCCTCCGTGCTCGCCTCCTACCTTCTCCCGGTCCGAGATCCTTGGACGCAGACGATCGGCCGCTGCGTCGATTGAGCGAAGCTCAACGCTGCTCGATGCCGGGAGCGGAGCGGCACTTTTCGCATCTCATCACCGGAGGGTGCGGCACTCATGGTGGGAGAACTTCTCGCCATGCGACCGCGGGACACGTGGTCTCGTGGGAGGAGTTCCGCCGACTTTCCGTCGGGCCCATGTCTCTGCCGCCCGATGAAGTCAAGAAGAAGGAGTTCCTTGCGCCAAACAGGGCGCAAATCGTGATCGAGTACCTCCATGAGTTCAACCATTTGGCGAGTACGCTCTGCCGAGGTGGCCACCGATGAGGCCAAGCAGAGAAGTTCATGGAGGGCTTGTCCGAGGAGCTTGTGACAAGCTCTCTATTGTGGATTTCCCGACTTCGCACCTTGGTGGACAAGGCCATCATCGCCGAGCACAAGGCGAGAGCGCTGGGCGAGTCCCGCAAGCGCAAGTGGGAGGCCCGGTGGTGCGCACAGGCCGGCCTCGTTCGTCCCCGAGTTGGGCCTACACCGGTGGCCCGTTCTTTGGCTTCACCACCGCCGAGGCCTTCAAAGACCAGCTCCACGCCCTCCGCAGCCGTGACTCGATCGCGTGCACTGCGACCCAGGCAGGGTGTTCCCGCAACCCGCGCCGACGCCACCGCTTCATCGCCACAACAAGGGCCACTACGCGAGTAGTTGTCCTAAGAACACTGGAGCGGCCCTCGCCCTAATGGAGGACGCGGCGGGAGTGGTCACCACCCGACCGAAGACCCCGGCTTGGGGAGCGGCCGAGTCAACCATATCTCGGTGAGGAGGCACAGAGGCGCCGACGTGGTGTTGGGTACGCTCCTTGTTAATTTGCGTCCCGCTACGCTTTTATTTGACTCGAGCTTCGCATTCTTTTATTTCGAGGTCTTTGTCGTTGATTGTGGACTTCACTGTGTTCCTCTGGGATTTCATCGCCATTCGCTCTCGGGTTCGGAAATGAGAGCGACCAAGTATGCCGGATGTTCCTATCCACATCGAAGGAGTGGATTCTTGGCGAATCTCATCCCGCTCGACTCGGCGCTTGGATGTGATTCTTGGCATGGATTGGTTGTCCCAACACTTGGGGCAAATCGATTGTGCCAGGAATATTGTCTACCTCACCAGTCCTTCAGGTGAACAGGTTGGGTTTTCGCCACAGTTGCGAGAGCCCCATCTTTATGTCCTTGAAGCAAAGCCAGCATTGGAGATTCGCGATGTCCCCACTGTGTGTGACTTCGCGGATGTCTTTCCTGAAGACTTGCCCGGGATGCCTCTGCTCGAGATCCGAGTTTGTGATAGAGTTGCTGCCCTGCATCGCCCTATTTCTAAGAGGCCGATCGCATGCCTACTAATGAGTTGGAGGAGTCAAGAAGCAACTGGGTGAGCTGCAAGAGAAGGGTTTTATCCGTCCTAGCTCATCTCCTTGGGGTTGTCCAGTTATCTTTGTGAAGAAGAAGGACAAGACCTTGCGCATGTGTGTTGATTACCGTCCGCTTAATGAGGTGACGGTAAAGAACAAGTATCCTTTCCCCGTATTGATGATCTTTTCGATCGCTTGACCGAGCACGAGTCTTCTCAAGATTGACTTGAGGTGGGCTATCATCTAGTCGATCGGGCCGAGGATATTCCTAAGACGGCTTTTGCTACTCGTTATGGCCTTTACGAGTACACCGTCATGTCTTTGGTTTGACTAATGCTCCTGCTTTATTCATGAATCTTATGAACTCGGTATTCATGGAGTATTTGGATAGGTTCGTGGTGGTATTCATCGATGATATCCTTATCTACTCCAAGAGTGAAGAAGAGCATGCCGAGCATCTTAAGCTTGTGTTGGGCAAGCTGCGTGAGCACCACCGTATGCCAAATTCAAAGCAAGTGCGAGTTCGTTGAAGGAAGTGGCATTCTTGGGCCATGTTCTTTCAAAGGGAGGTGTGGTCAGGATCCTAGCAAGGTCGGTGATGTGCTATCTTGGGTCACCAAGTCACCACCGATGTGCGGAGTTTTCTTGGGTTGGTGGCTACTATCGCCGCTTTATCGAGAATTTCTCCAAGATTGCGGCCTATGACCGAATTGCTTAAGAAAGACAAGAAATTTGAGTGGTCCGCTGCTTGTGATGTGAGTTTTCAGAACTCAAGAAGCGGTTGACCTCACCCGGTGCTTGTTCTCCCCGATATTCACAAGAGTTTTGATATCTGTTGTGATGCTTCTCGTCGTGGTCTTGGTTGTGTTCTTATGCGGGAGGGCAAGGTTGTGGCCTATGCATCGCGGCGGTTGAGGCCTCATGAACTCAACTATCCTACTCATGACTTGAGTTGGCTGCGGTGGTCCATGCACTCAAGATTTGGCGGCATTATCGATTGGTAACCGTTGTGAGGTGTATTCGACCACAAGAGCTTGAAATATTTGTTCACCCAACAGATCTGAACCTCGTGCGAGAAGATGGTTGGAATTGATCAAGGATTATGACATGGGTATTCAGCACCATCCGGCAAGGCCAATGTCGTGGCGATGCACTCATCGGAAGGTGTATTGTAACATGTTGATGCTCCAAGAACAAAGACTGCTCTTATTTCGTAATTCCAGCGCCTCAATTTGGGTTTGATCGAGCACGGTTCTCTTGCTACATTGGTTGTGCAACCAACCTTGGTGGACCAAATCAAGGCGCACAGCATGCATGTTGGTGTGAGCCAAATCAAGCGTAACATCAAGGATGGATAGCCAAGTGCTTTTCGAGGACGAGCATGGCGTTGTGTGGTTTGGACAAATGTCTTGTGGTTCCTAAGGTCATGGAATTGCGGAATTTGATTCTCCGCGAAGCCCATGATTCTCCTTTGTCTATTCACCCGGGCTACCAAGATGTATCGGGACCTTCGCCGAGATTCCGTGGACCCGAATGAAGCGTGAGATTGCCAAGTTCGCTGTCGAGTGCGATGTGTCTTTGTCGTGTGAAGGTGAGCATCGGCCCAGCAGGTCTTCTTCACCTTTGCGGTGCTAGAGTGGAAGTGGGATTCGTTGGCATGGACTTCATCGCCGGATTGCCCCGCCGTCAAAGGAATGATGCTATTTGGGTCGTGATCGACGTGTTGACTAAAGTGGCACATTTCCTTCCCACAAGACGCAGCTTCGTGTGGGGCCTTTGGCCGAACTTTATGTCTCAAGGATTGTGAGTCTTCACGGTGTATCAAGACGATTATTTCGATCGTGGTGCACTTTTCACCTCGCGGTTTGGCATAGTCCGCAGAGGCTATGGGGACCCGCTTCATTTCAAAGACAGACCTTTCATCCTCGGGATCGATGGTCGACGGAGCGAGTCAACCAAGTGTTGGACCTATGGGAAGAAGTTCTTTCCTATGGGAAGAAGTGGAGAAATGCCTACCATTTGCCGAGTTCTCCTACAACAACGACTTTCGTGCCGCCTTGGCATGGCACCATTTGAGGCTTTGTATGGGAGGAGATGCGAACCCCATTGAACCGGTCGAGACCGTGAGCGGCGCTTTTCGGTCCGGTTCGATCAATGAGGCCGAGTCAAGTTCGCTTGATCCGCGAGCATCTGCGCACGCCCACCCGCACAAAAGAGCTATGCAGATCATCGTCGCCGTGAGTTGAGCTTTGAGCCCAATGACTTTGTGTATCTCAAAGTCTCACCCTTGAAGGGCCATCGCTTTGGCATCAAGGAAAGTTGGCCCTCGATATGTTGGGCCTTACCGCATCGCCGAGAGGTTGGGGCGCTTGCATACTGATTGGAGCTACCACTGCACTTGAGGTGTGCATGATGTGTTCCACGTTTCACACCAAGAAGTGCCTCCGTGTCCCGACCGAGGAAACTCCGTTGGAAACTCTCGATGTGCGGGAGAATTTGACCTATCATGAGCATCCTGCTCGTATTCTTGAGGAATCGAACGGAGAACAAGGAACCGTGTCATCAAGTTCCTTAAGGTTCGGTGGTCAAACCATTCTCAAGATGAGGCAACTTGGGAGCGAGAAGATCGCCTTCGTGCAGATTTCCCCTCTTTCTTCTCCGAGTAAACTAATCTCTGCCGAGATTCTTGTAAGGGGGAGAGTTGTAACATCCCAAATTTTGGGCTTGTGTTTCAAATGTAAGAAAATGAGTAGAAATTAAAACTTTTCTTACATCATGTATTTCCTTTGTGTAATGAACAAGTATTGTACAAAAGGTTATGGAAATGCAAGTCACAAGTCTTTTGATCCAATCTTGTTCCTTCAAAAACATTCTTGTCAAATGTTGTGATCATCTCCGGGAATATTTTTCCTAAGTTCTTGGGATGGTATGTGACCCTCTGAAAAATTTCACAATTTTAGAAATTGTTAGAATATTTTAGAGGGGTCAAACCTGTTTGACTCTCACAAACCTAAAACCAGTACCTTGTAGAATTTTCGGAGAAAAATACAATGCATAAAAACCTCTGAAAATTTTACACAAGGTCAATGTCCCAGTCAGCAAGCTCCTGTAAAATTTCAGAATTTTTGGAGTTATTTTGCTACCCCAAATAAATCCTCAAAAGTCTCAGCATATTTAAAAACCTAAAACCGGTTTCACTGTTCCTTGGGTTCGAGTCGGGCTCGAGTCCGAGCCACTTGACTTGGTTGAACCACCTAATCGCACCGAGCCGCGTTTTATAACGCGCGTGCAATCTCTGCCGTTGGAATTAGATCGCTCGCCCACGTTCGCGGCGAGCATTCTGACCATCCGCCGCATTAATCAATTGGGACCGTTGGATCTCAATCCAACCGTCTAGATTGTAAGCAATCGGATTGTCCGCGAGCTCTTTTAAATCGCACCGCCCATTTCCAATCCAACGGTCACCGCTCGCTTTTCTTTCTTCTTCCTTCTCGCTTCTCCGTGCGCGCGTGCGCTCATGGCGAGAGAAAGAGAGAGCATGGGGGCTTGTTGTGTCACTTGAGCGTGCCTCGTCAACGCCTCTCGCAAGGCATTTAATGCGCAATGTGCTTTCTCCTCCATTGTCCCGAGTCTCACTTGCTCCCATCATTTCTTGGTCTACAATCACGCACCATGAACCGAGCTCACCATGGGCTCATGTTCGCGCTCGTAACCCTAATCCTTTCCCTTTATATTGCCCCTTAGCTCCTCCCGGTGTTCCGTTACACCACACTTTGCTCTTCTCGGTGTTTGAGCAAAGAAACCACTTCACACCATCAAAACACCATTGTTGGCCGTGGAGCTCCAATGTGGATCTTGGTGTCCAGTGGTTCACCTTCAATGTTTCTTGCACCCTTTGAGCTCCTCAACCTCCTTTATATTTCCCTAACTTGATTTTGGGTTGCATTCACAGAATCACTCAATTTTAAGTTTGGAGATTTTCTGTTGGTTTCACCCCTTTCTTCTCCAAATCAGTAAGTGGTTCTGCTTGCAATTACTTGCTTTTGGAGCCTCTTTGAGCTATAATGAAGTCGTGGTGGTGATTTGGTTCCACTCATTTTGCTCGAACCTCATCTTCCACTTCGTCTTCTTCGGCTCGGTGGACTTCATCGTGTTCAAGTCTTCCCGACCATCTTTGGAGCTCCTCTCGGTTAAGGTAGCTCTTATATAGCCCCTAGAAGTCATGGCACTCGCTTCCTTGGACCGCAGCAGAGCATCTTGCTATTTTCGTGTTTTGCCGTGTCGGCCTCTTTCTTTGTTTTCCGGCTCGCCGGCGTTCCAGACCTCCACCGCCGGCGAGGTCATCACCGTTGGGTCCGCAACACTATTGCGAACCCATTTTGATAGTTTGTGGGCGCCGCCGCGACCGGAGTCGCCGGCGACAAGCCGTGAAAGCCACTCGGGTTTTGTTAGTTGAGAAGCTCCCATTTTCGTCAGATTTTTAGGGCACAGTAATTGCTAATCATTGTATGCCATTAATGTGTCCGAAATTACCTTTTTGGGTCACTGACGTGTGGGCCCTCTGTCCCCAAATCGCCTCTGTTCAAAATCTTTAGGACACATTAATTGCTAATCATCACTAATCATTGGTCATTAGTAATTAAGTAGCTGTCCTAAAAACCTCCTTTAAGTCACTGACAGGTGGGACCACGCGCACTGTGCACGTGTGTTAAGACTCGCATGTGTGACTCTCAGTCACTGACATGCGGCCCCACGTGTCAGTATTCCTGTTTGCACTTCAATCTTGGACCGCCGTCCATTTTGCGATCTGCGGCCCAGATCTTGTATGCATTCGGACCATCCGGTTCCCCTCATCATTCTTGGCCGTCCATCGCTTGATCTGCGGCCCTGATCATGCGTGCAATCGGACCTTCCGACGGGAAGTGCTCTCCGTGCCGTTCATCTTGAGATCTACGGCTGTGAGCGGCCAAGGCAACCGCACCGTCCGGTTGCATTCGTCCTCGTGAGCCGTTGGATCTTGATCCAACGGTGAGCTCCTGTTTCGAATCGCGCGCGTGCGCTGTTTTCCGTGTGTGTGGCTCGTTGGATTTTGCATCAACGGCCCACGAGCGTCCACGTCGTTATTTTCGGTGGGGTTGGTTTTTATTTCTGTAAGTATTTATTTATCAACTGAAAATTGTATCGAAACTTTAGAAATTCATAACTAATTCAAGATAAATCCTTTTTACATGAAACCAACTGTAATAAATTTGTAATTCACTAAAGTTTAATATAAAAATGCTTTTAGCTATGCTTCTGTAGTAGAAAATTCTGTAATCTTTTATAGCTTGTTTTCTGCTATTTTTATATATTCCAGAATTGTATTAAAACTTGAAAAATGCATATCTTTTCCTGTATATCGGATAATTGAATGGTTTTAACTTTGATAAATTTGTTATTAACTAAACTTTGATCTAAAAATGGTGATAGGTCTAAATCAGCACCAGAAAAATGTGTTAATAGATTTAACCTTATTAGTAGCACTTAAAAATTCATTTAATGATGTAATAGACACCAGAATTCTCAGAGATCCTAAAAATAGAAATTTGATGTTAGGAAATCCTCTGTTATCATACTATAATGTGAAATAGGTTTTGCACATGTTTATATTTCTCGAAAGTGCATTATGCTAGTTTTGCATCTTAGAAAATCATAACTAAATCATTTTAACTCCAAATGACCTGAAATTTTATATGGGTTACCTCTATACCAGTAGGTAGCTACCATAAAAATTTCAGCCTCAAAATCTTTCTAGAAAATGTTTTTACTACAGTGCTAATTATGGCCGAAAATGGGTTTTTAGGTAATATCTTTTGCACCACAAATCCAAATTAGGTTTTTCCAGTTTCTATGTATAGGTATATCCGTATTCTACCTTATGTATAAATTTTGTAGCATTTGAGTAATTTTTGCTTGCTCGTTTGTTTAAGTGCGGCTCGTCTTATTGGTTGTTCTTGGTTCTTTTTGCCTTTTCGCTTAGGATTCGACATTTGCGGTAATCCCGAGAACGACCCTCCACAACAGTTTGAGCAACAAAGAGAAGGCAAGCGGTTTGATCATGTTAATCCCAGATTTTAAGTATTTATGTTGATTACAAATTCTATGTATGCATTGCTATTTTGTGTTAATAGTTGGCCTAGTAGATGCATTTCCTAAGCAAATGATTATTCTCTACTACCATGAGCCTAGGTTACTGGTCGTGATTTAGAGTTCATGGATGGGCTCTTGTCACTTAGTAGTTGCGAATTAATTGCTTAGCCATGCTTAGCTTCTAGAAATGGGCGGTTATCGACTTGTCGATAACCTTGATCACATCAAACTTATTATGATTATGATTTCCACCTTGTGCTATGTCTACTTATGAAAACTAAAACTGAAAACAAAATGATTTAGACTTGGGCACAATGGTATGATGGTGTGATTTTGGGTGTGATCGAATGGTGCCCGGTCAACAAGGACCGAACATCTTGTTACACTAAACCAAGCATTTTAGCGCATAACCACATTAGAGGGTATGGGACCTCTCTTGACTTAGTACTTTGGCGTGTATTGGCTCCAGTCGCAGGAGTCGCAGGAGGGATGGTGTTGGGAGCATTGTAGTGTCCGAAAGACTTCACCCGTGATGGGATTTGTTGTCTTTCGCTTGCAATGTAAGCATATGGGTTTCTATCCATATGAGCGGCTCGTAGTTAATACACAAGATTGGAAATGTCTCGTAGGACTTAGCGGGCCGGCATACCTTCTGTAGTGTGCTTGTGGCTTGAAGGCGGTCCAAGTGTGGGTACATTGGTACACCCCGCAGGTTAAAACTATTCGAATAGCCTCGTCCTAGGTTATGGACACGCTTGGCAAGGTCTTTCAAGAGTTAGACTACAACCTTTTAAATTAAAACTTGATGGGTGGTACGAATCGGGATTCGTGCTATGTTGTGGTGGCTATTGGGATAGTCACTTCCAGTGGTTACTTGTATGTATCTTTACTTCATCATTACTTTGATAACAAAACAGATTTGCAAAGTTGCTTTTAAAATGTATTACACTATTGCAAATCAAGTTGGCTTTGTGCAAATGAGACATACAACCTCCACCTAAATAAGCTTGCATGTAGTTTATGAATAGGTCTGCTATTCCACACGTCGATCTTGGGTACAAAGACAATCTTTGTACTCGGATGCTATGCTTAATTGTTCTTGCGCAGAGAAGAAGGTGAGCCTAAGGGGCCTCACTTTTGTGAGTCTGTGTTGTGGTAGCTATGGGCGACTAGCTTGGCGGCCTTGGCCGGTTGCCTTGTGGGTGTATGGCTAACCTGGTCGACTTTTGTTCTAGCCATCTTATGGCACATTTTGCTTCACTTGTCATTCTTGTATATTGTTCTATTTGGCCGGTCGGCTCTCTTTTGTAATAACTTTACTTTATGTATGTCATGGTTGAACTTAGTGATGTATATTGTATGGAAATGATGTGTAATTTTGTGATGATGTGCATATGTTGCAATTCTGGGAAACATATGCCCATCGAGGCTTAGAATGTTTAATTAGTAATGCTAGAACCAATTGGAGGTTAAGTGTTACTAGTTAAATATTCCGGGTCCTCACAGTCTAGGACCTCCTCCGTTAAATCCTTAGCTTTAGGACCTCCCCATCAGCTCTGGACCGTTAGATCTAGATCTAACGGGCTAGACCTCCTCAGCATGGTTAGAGCTCTATCGTTTAATTTCTTCTTTTGCCGTTCATCCCTAGATCTACGCCTCAGATCTGGTGAGCATTCGGACCTCCGAATGCGATCCTGATCGAAGCTGTTCCTTTTGAGATCTATGGCCCAGACTTGATGGGGCAATTGGAAGTCCGAATGTCCCCTCTCCTGTGGGCCGTTGGATCCAGATCCATCGGTAGGGATCTTGGCAGTTAAGACCTCCTCAGAAAATCTTAGCCGCTAGGTGAAGGGATCCGGGTAGGCTACGCTAGCAACGATTCAAAAATTCTACCACGTAAACCAGGATGCCAAGCAAGATAGATGATCACAGATCATTACCATCAGACGCGCAGTGCAGCGGAAGTAAAGTCGGAGCAGCCTAGTCCGACGAAGAACGCGTCGATGTAGTGGTCGTAGAAGATCGTCCAACGTCCTTGCAGTCGATCGTCTCCTCCAGCAACCTCTGCAGTTCCTTGTGAAGATCGCGGATCGTCCTCAGCGCAACAGCGACCGCAGTAGCGTCTCTACGGTATCCACACGTCCAGAGAAGGAACAACCGTACGCCGGTGTGCTAGCACCAAGTCGCACGGGAAGGCTCTTTCAAGAAGATGGTGGCTAGGGTTTCGGTGGAAACAACTCTCGTCATCCTCCTTTAGCCTCAAGCATCTCCTTATATATAGTGCTCCGTGTCGGATTCTATCCAAACACGTTTTACTAATCGTATTCGTACTGGTTTGTTCCATCCCATTAAGTGTGTGACCCGTTAGGTTTATGTGTAATCGGTTGTGTCTCGGAAATCCTTTCTGACCACGAGTCGTAGCGGTCCCTAGCAGGACATAACGATTCCCGAATACACACAAATTATATCGGACGAACCTTAATGCAATATGATCTACGACTAGGTCCTCATCACTTACGACCAGGTCCTATCTTTATACGACCAGTTCGCACTCGGCCATGACCAGTTCGTAACTCCTTACAACCAGGTTTCGACCACTCAGTGATTTCATTCGATCAGTCTACGACTTGCTCGTATCACCATACGACTTGTCTGGATCTGATCGAACTAAGCGACTTACTCTAATATTTTCTCCCTGCCTCATGATATCTGGTTTGAATTCCAGGTGAGATAATGTGTCATCCATGGACTGTTCAATATTTTCTCGATCGAGTCGTCGGATAACCTTACGTGGTCGAACACTTCGACCACTAGTGGCACGGCCATGCACTTTCTTTATCCGACTACTTGAGGCCCGAGACATCTCTCCGTTATGCTAGGAGGGGCAAATCCATATCCGACCAGTCACATCCTCTCGCATGTTTCATAGCATACCCGAAAGCTACATTTATAACTACCCGCATGAGCAGCGTTTGGCAACCCCTAAGAGTGCTATTACACATGTAGGGAACCATGCTGATCTCAGGTCTAAGGATTATACATCATCATTGCTTGAGACCAACTAATGACATAAAGAATCATAACAATCTCAATAGTATCTCAAGGTGGGTCAATCCAACCCTAAGTTCTCTAACATCTGTTCACATCATTGATTCGATATCCCTATATCCATGATCGGTGAAACATGATCATCAATCAATACATGCGCTGGTCGTGGGGTCACTGGTGTTCCGGTCAGTGACATTCGACCAGGGATACTTCTAGAACGACATCATATAAGTCGAAGAGTTTCACCAACAAGTCACATACTCGTTGATCTTCAGAACTAATGATTCATTCAAGGAACAGAATAACATTTATTCAAGAACTCATAAACATAGACGTGATACAATCATCTCCATGATTGCCTCTAGGGCATATCACCAACAATCTCCCACTTGCACTAGAGTCAATCATATATGTATCGAATACCCATAGCTCTTGTGTGCGTCTCATGCTTAGGTTGCGGGAGAGGCTTTGTCAACGGATCAACAACATTCAAATCCGTGTGCACTTTGTATATCTTCACGTCACCTCTCTCAACGATCTCACGAATAATGTGATATCGCCGAAGTATGTGCTTGGACTTTTGATGCGATCTAGGCTCCTTTGCGTGTGCAATGGCTCCACTATTATCACAATAGAGATCCATTGGACTGGAAGCACTCGAAACCACAACCAGCTCATTAATGAACTTTTTAATCCATACGACCTCTTTTGCAGCTTCCGAAGCCGCAATGTACTCAGCCTTTGTCGTAGAATCAACAACCGTTCCCTGCTTGGAACTTTTCCAGCTTACTGCTCCTCCATTTAAACAAAACAAAAACCCTGATTGCGATATGTAATCATCCTTGTCGGTTTGGAAGCTAGCATCGGTGTAACCATTTACGACCAGCTCTTCCTCACCACCAAATACAAGGAATGCATCCTTAGTCCTTCTCAAGTACTTAAGGATATTCTTGACTGCTATCCAGTGACTTTCACCTGGATCTGACTGATATATGCTCTTAACACTTAGAGCATACGACACATCTGGTCGTGTACACAGCATGACATACATGATAGATCCTATAGCCGAAGCATATGGAATTCTACTCATTTTGTCTCGCTCATCAGTGGTCGTGGGGCACTGAGTCTTACTAAGATTAATAACATGTGACATGGGCAAGAAATCCCTTTTGGAATCTTGCAAGTTGAACCGTTTCAACACCTTGTCAATGTACATGTCTTGGCTTAATCCAATTAGCCTCTTAGATCTATCTCTATAGATCCTTATACCAAGAATATATGCTGCATCTCCTAAATCTTTCATTGAGAAACTATTTCTTAATGAAGTTTTAACAGATTCAAGCATTGGAATATCATTTCCGACTAGTAGTATGTCATCCACATACAAAATCAGAAACACAAGCTTGCTCCCACTAACCTTCTTGTAAACACAAGGTTCTTCTTCGTTTTTGATGAAGTCAAACCCTTTGACCACTTCATCAAAACGAATGTTCCAACTCCGAGATGCTTGCTTTAATCCATAGATGGACTTCTTAAGCTTGCATACCTTTCTAGCTTCCTTTGGATCAACAAAACCCATAGGCTGTGTCATGTACACATCCTCACTTAGGTTTCCATTTAGGAAAGCCGTTTTGACATCCATCTGCCATATCTCATAATCGAAATATGCAGCAATAGCTAGAATGATCTGGATAGACTTAAGCATAGCGACATGAGAGAAGGTTTCATCATAATCAACACCTTGAATTTGTTTGAAACCTTCGCAACCAGTCGTGCCTTATGAATGTGAACCTTTCCATCCATATCTATCTTTTTTCTTAAAAATCCACTTGCATTCAATAGTTTTAACACCGTCAGGTGCATCAACCAAGTTCCAAACTTGATTGTCATGCATGGACGTAATTTCGGATCTCATGGCCTCAAGCCATGACTCAGAGTCTGGGTCTACCATCGCTTCCGAATAAGTATTAGGCTCATCATT
Organism: Ampelocalamus luodianensis; assembly: GCA_036346255.1. Lineage (NCBI taxonomy): Eukaryota > Viridiplantae > Streptophyta > Magnoliopsida > Poales > Poaceae > Ampelocalamus > Ampelocalamus luodianensis. The sequence continues at coordinate 56,703,227 of CM070620.1, forward strand.
ATTCAATAATAAAACGTCATGCCCATACCTTACAGGCAATTGACGTGACCTTTTAGATCTACGTGGGGCTGGTGTTTCATCTGCAGGTTCAACAACATTTTGTTCATCCTGTAGAGGCTCAGTAGGAGTTGAAACATTTTCGGATGTTTCCCGAATTTCTTCGAGTTGCACCTTACTCCGACTGACTCCTTTGGAAAGAAACTCTTTCTCCAAGAAGACACCATTGCGGGCAACAAACACTTTATTTTCACCCCGCTTATAAAAATAATATCCTTTAGTTTCCTTAGGATACCCCACAAAGAAGCACTTATCAGACTTGGGTGTGAGTTTATCAGACGTCAAACGTTTGACATATGCCTCACAACCCCATACCTTGAGAAAAGACAAGCCAGGACACTTCCCGGTCCATATCTCATATGGTGTCTTCTCTACTGTTTTTGATGGAACCCTATTTAATGTGAAAGCCGCTGTTTCTAGAGCGTATCCCGAATCGCGATGGAAGATCGATTGGCTCATCATTGACCGAACCATGTCCAACAATGTTCGGTTCATCGTTCGGACACCCCATTCCATTGAGGTGTTCCCGGCGTAGTGAGTTGTGGAACAATTCCACACTTCTTTAGATGATCACCAAACTCATGGCTCAAATATTCACCTCCACGATCTGATCGTAGACATTTGATTGTCTTGCCAAGTTGATTTTGTACCTCATTCTGAAATTCCTTGAACATTTCAAAGGATTCCGACTTATGTCTCATCAAGTAGACATAGCCATATCTCGCTGAAATCATCGAGAAAAGTTATGAAGTATCAAAACCACCTCCGCCAAGTGCTCATAGGTCCACATATATCCGAATGTACAAGGGCCAACAAGTCACTCGCCCTTTCACCTCTGGTCGTGAAAGGCGCCTTTGTCATCTTGCCAAGTAAACAAGATTCACATGTTTCAAATGATTCAAAATCAAATGAGGTTAGAAGACCATCTTTATGGAGCTTCATCATGCGCTTCTGATTTATATGACCAAGCCGACAATGCTAGATAAAAGTGGGATTCATTTCATTAGGTCGAAGTCTCTTAGCATTAACGTTATAAATGGGCATATTCTCAAGATTCAAAACATACAATCCATTCACCAATGGAGCATGGCCATAAAGCATATCTTCAAAATAGATTGAACAACAATTGTTCTTTATTCTGAATTCATAACCTTCTGCTCCTAAACATGAAGCAGAAATAATGTTTTTGCTTAAGGCTGGAACATAATAACAATTATTTAGTTCCATAACTAATCCTGAAGGTAAAACTAACAGTACAGTGCATGATTCCCTCATGCAAACCGAAAATAAACCGAAACCACATTTTGGAAATCAAAATCTCTATACAGGTGATATCAGTTCAAGTTATCGTCCATGACCGTGGACACGCTATTCGAACGCTTTATACCTGCAGGGGTGTACATCTTTACCCACATGACTTAGCTAGCCCGTTGTCTTCGGATGCCTCCGAATGATGACACACTTCCTTTGGTATGCCGACCGGGGAAGCTAAGATTTGGTATTTTTCAACAAGCCAACACTATTGAGTTGGACCCCGTGTGTGAACCGATCCCGCTTAAACAACGATCGATAGCATCTGCCTAACCGGGCACACATGTTGCGTCGTGAATGCCGATCCAAACAATTTAAAGCGAATGGGTTCCCTACCCATAGTAGAATGCTATCGGCACCATTAAGGTATCGTATATGCGACGAGGCACATATACACCCTCACCCTCCTAAGAACATCTGATACTGACATACAAAGCTCACATGGCATAAAACGCAGTCCTCAGACCAAAGCATCTATGCCATACAAGGTCAATACACATATTCTTACTCTCCTGTTTCCAACTCAATGGTCTCAACATTTTACTTAACCAAACAAATACCATACATCGCATGTGGAAGTACGTGGGAGACTTGAACTGAATAGTCGAGTTCGGTCCTTAATCAACCTGCATAAGTCCACCACAAACCCAATCTCGTGCACAAAAGCACCATCACTAGCTTCCTCTTGTCCAGATCAATTTGAATTTCAAATACAAGGCTGATTTAAAGAAACTGACAAAGAGTTTAAAATGACAATAGTTCGATGGTGATTCCCATGTTTGACAAGATATGCTTGTCAAACTCTAAAATCTCTAGACGCATATCTAAGCCCAATCAAAATAGACCATATAGTATACAAGATTACACTAGAGTTGAGTGTATGGTCATAATCAAGGTAATCCACCATGTCGTCATAGCTAGCTATTACAAGTCACATTTTGTATTTTCAGACAAATAGCATGCACAGATATCACCGGATTTGTAAAGACTATGGTACAAAATCTGGGTTCAATATGGTGCAAAGAGGATGCTTGCCTTGGTAATAATAGACTTCATTGCGGTGTTCTGTTGCTCGAAAAGATTCAATTGCTTCAACAGAACCAGATTCTAAAAGGAACAATAAGATCCAATAAATACCAAACCGACAATAAGTCCAAAATAGAAGAAAATGCATGATCAATCTAGAAGTGCATGATTACAGATGCTTAAGCCATAACTACCCATAATAATGATAATAATCCATCATATAGCTCATCTGCTTTCAAAAGACGAAATTAGGTTTCAAGATAAAACTCCGCTTTGATTGTAAAAGAGTCAAAACAGATGATTGCAATTTTGGAAAGAAGTATAGATCATGCAAAAGTCCATAAATGAATCTTAGCATGATCCTTTAGGTAATTAACATCCCAAACTAATCTTAGTCTAACCCTAGCGGTTAGATCACATCAACTAGGAAGGAGATCATTTTTGCCTGCTAAACCGACAAAAAGAAACAGGGACAATTCTCAGCTAGAAGTTAAAATGGATGATGACAAGAATGGAAAGATTAACTTGTTATGCTGCTAGGGTTTAGTCAAAACCTAAATAAGACGGTAAATTGACAGGAAGAACCCTAGGTCTTGAAAATGACATGAGAAACCGAAAGGCATAATATCAACTTTTCGGTTTGAAGCAAGATCAAGCTACTGATGCTTAAAAGAATGGTTCACAGCAGCTTCTAAGGTCCTTAAGATGCTCAAGATGTTACAGCTAGGGTTTTAGCTTACCAGGAGAAAAGATATGCCAAGGGTTTTGAAAACCCGATGCTGATCAACAGAGGATTAAACTCTGATTTAACCTACAAAAGATAATCAATCTTTATTGCAAAGTGTAACGAGTTTAGGATGGATAAGCAAAAGGAACAAGAGCAAGAAACTCCACCGTCAAGAAGAGAAGGATGAGCTTCTTCGGTCAACAATGGCAACAAAGAAGGAAAGCTAGGGTTTATATATGGGTGTTGAGCTACAGAGCAAGAAGGAAAGATCTAGAGTTGATGAGGTGTCCATTTAGCTAAACATCTCAAAAATCGTGTATAATCTTTGGATAAATCCTCTCCCTGCTCACAAAAATGGTCACAGCAGAGATAAGGAAGAAGAGAGGCAAAATATGACATGTGGGTCCCATTGGCGATCCACAAATGCGCCTCCTAAAATGCGAAAAGAACACCAACCGTCCGATCGGAAATGAGTGGTGCGATAAATAGAAAGGTTAAATGATTTGAATCGGTATTCGCTAATATGGACCGCACGATCTAGATCGGATGAGCGAGATCTAATTGAAATCCGAAGGATCATGGGCTCCACTTTCAAAGATATACGTTGGATCAAGATCCAACGATCAATTAAAAGATATGCACGCCACTCTTCTTTTGATGCGATGGCTCAAGACCGTTGGATTTAATTTCTACGGTCCGATGTAAATGGAACCGGATGGTCCGATTGCATACACCCATGTGGTCCGCACGATTAAAATCCAACGACCCACCAATTTTGGGCTTTAAAGGCCCACGGTCAAAAAGGAGTGCCGAGGATTGAGATCCAAAGGCCCACATTAACGCGCCTCGATTTCAAATTGAAATAAGCGATACCGCTAGATCAGGATGGACGGCCACGACAGCGGGATCGGAGTCGTCCAATGCATACACAAATCTAGGCCATACGATGAAGATCCAACGGTCCAGAGGAGTGCGGGCTTTATAACACGCGGGAAAAAGGGAAAAACCGTAGGATTTGAATCTAACGGCTGAAATAAAAGCGCGCCTTTAAGTTTAAAACGAAAAGAGCGTCACGGTTGGATTGGAAACGAACGGTGGAGATTGAATAAGGATCCGGAGTTGTCCGATTGCATACACCGATCACGTTCGTTGAATTAAGATCCAACGGTGGAGGTTGATCTCGTACACGTGGACAGCTCGTGTGGTACCGTGAGCTCGCCCGATCGATTGAAGATCGACGGTTCGCATCACGCGTGGATTTTGGGCTCGCGCCCGAACGTGACCGAGCCAGACCAAGATGATTGGGTTGGACCAAGATACGTGGTCCGAGTCGCTACAGTATTAGGGCTAGGTTTGGACCGGTTTGGTTGACCAAACCTTATTCAAATATTTAAAAGGTTTGACTGGGACTTTAAAAATAGCAAATAAATTTATAAATTCATGAAAATTTTACTATAAGCTACTGGGATGATATATTTCCCAGATAAATTTCATAAACCACATTTTCACTTTATAAAATACATAAATATTTATTTCAGTAAAATATTCATTTAAAGACCATAAATTTTCTTTAAGCCCAAATAATTTCTAAAATGCAACAAAATATTTTTGGCCAAGATAATTTATCTAGGCTTTAATAAAAATATTTCCAGTCATAATACAAGTTTTACCTGTATTCCTTTAAGATTTTAAATGGTTCTTTAGGATGTTAACTAAAAGGAAGGTTTTAATTTGTAGCATGTCGCCCAAAGTGTAAATATGAATAGAATGCTATGAACAGCACCTCATTACTGTTCATAAAGCATTTTATTACTGCTTATAAACTTGGGGTCATTACATGTTTGACTGGTCTACGACTCGCTCAGATCACCATACGACATGTCCGGACTCAGTCAGATCACCATACGACCAGTGGTCGAACTTAACTTAACAATAGATAACAAAAGATACTCCCACTACAAACCATGTTTCCCTCAAACAACATATAGTGAGTCCAAGATCCGTAAGTCATTAAGTTCTAGTGAGCTTTGGCATCACTGCTAGAAACCTAGTGATTTACGGTAGGCAACCTCTTGCCAATCATATCACATATGACTCTTGTTTGTTGGATGACATCTTGATGCCCCGGCTACCAACACCATGCCTCAAGGCCCAAAACTATTTTCATAGCCTTGTCAAGTCAAACCAACACTATGCATGTGGGTGTCCGACACCCACCCCATCTTATTAAGATAGTTAATGGCACCCTACTTTGGTAGACTTGCCAATTAACGATCAGAATCGTGATAGGTGCAGCAATTGGAAAGACATCAATTTAACTTAATTTTTCTTGAGTGATACTATTCTATCATGCAAAAAACTGTGAAATAGTATGGCCCTTAACATGTCGATCTCCATCAGCATGCTCCCTGTTCTCCGACCACCATGCTTGAAGTCTCCGACCGCATTTATCTACTATGCACTTACTCCTTAAAACTAGTAAAGATTTACATAGGATAATTTCAAGCATCACAAGTTGGTACGCAGGCCGTTATACAATAATATGTAGCTCGATGGCTATCTCACAGCATGACACGCAGGCCATGAAAATCCATTCATACATCACATACACAATGGGCCATACTATTCACATCAAACCCTACAAAAACAAGTTATGCATAGAATCCAATTCTATCGGGCGACATGAACACATACTATCTATAACGCATGGTACGAAAAACCAGCACTCGGTCACGACCAGTTCATAATTCCTTACGACCAGGTTTCGACCACTCTGTGATTTCGTTCGATCAGTCTACGACTTGCTCGTATCACCATACAACTTGTCTGGATCTGATCGAACTAAGCGACTTACTCTAGTATTTTTCCTCTGCCTCACGATATCTGGTTTGAACTTCAGGTGAGATCATGTGTCATCCATGGACTGTTCAATATTTTCTCGATCGAGTCGTCGGATAACCTTACGTGGTCGAACACTTCGACCACTAGTGGCACGGCCATGCACTTTCTTTATCCGACTACTTCGAGGGGCCCAGAGACATCTCTCCCGTTATGCTAGGAGGGGCAAATCCCATATCCGACCAGTCACATCCTCTCGCATGTTTCATAGCATACCCGAAAGCTACCTTTATAACTACCCAGTTATGAGCAGCGTTTGGCAACCCCTAAGAGTGCTATTACACATGTAGGGAACCATGCTGATCTCAGGTCTAAGGATTATACATCATCATTGCTTGAGACCAACTAATGACATAAAGAATCATAACAATCTCAATAGTATCTCAAGGTGGGTCAATCCAACCCCATGTTCTCTAACATCTGTTCACATTGTTGATTCGATATCCCTATATCCATGATCGGTGAAACATGATCATCAATCAATACATGCGCTGTCGTGGGTCACCGTGTTCCGCTCAAAGACATTCGACCGAAGATACTTCTAGAACGACATCATATAAGTCGAAGAGTTTCACCAACAAGTCACATACTCGTTGATCTTCAGAACTAATGATTCATTCAAGGAACAGAATAACATTTATTCAAGAACTCATAAACATAGACGTGATACAATCATCTCCATGATTGCCTTTAGGGCATATCACCAACACCAGGACCTCCTTCCTTCAAATCTCACCGTTCAGACCTCCTCTCTTAGATCTCCACCCTGAGGACCTCCTTGTTGGATCTGGACCATCAAGTCATGATCTAACGGTTAAGACCTCCTCTAGGCGCGTTGAGGTCTTTTCGCGTAGGTGCTCGTGGGGGGATTTCGCGCTCGTGCTCGTGAGCCGTGCGATCTCAGATCAACGGCACACGACCTCCCCAGTTTGAGTTAGTTTTCAAGTTTAAGTCCCGAAAGCTTTTATTTGCATCTTATTAATTGTTTTGAACTTCAAAAATGCATAACTTTTTCTCTGTAACTCCAAATTTACAAACTAAAGTTCATTAGGTTCCTCTGTTAGAATGCTTTAACTTAGCGTAGGTTTTAATATAGTCTTTAACTCTGAAATTGATCATACCCTAGATTTATAACTTAGAAAAGGTATAATAAATTCATTTTAACTCTAAATGAAGTAAACTCAATTTTGCTAACCTTAGAATGCCAGTATCTACCCACCATACAAATTTCAAGTTCCCGATCTTTCTAAAAATTTATGCCATAAACAGTAACATATAGCATTTTAGTTTGCATTTTCTGACAGACTGAAAATGTTTTCTCCATAACTTTTATATACTTAATCCAAATCAAATGATTCGTGTTGCTAAATTTGTCTAAATTCATGCTCTACCTGCTGTATAAATTTCATGGATTTTGGAACACTTTTGGTTTTAAGTCTTCTTCGGTGTTCGTCGTCTTTATTGAGTTTTCTCGCTCTTTCGATAGACGATGACGATTGTGTTGACTTGGAGAGTGATCCTCTGCAGCAAACAAGTGACCTACAGCAAGGCAAGCAGTGTAGCATCATTTGATCATAATGCCCCTATTACTTTTAAAATCTAATATCTTGATTGCAAAAACTAAGTATGCATGCTTCTTGTGTCAAAGTTAATTTTTGTCGATTAGAGGTAGCTAAGCCTATTGCATGGTTGCCTTGAAATTGTTCACCCCTGCCACTGCCATAGGTTATTATCCTCACTAGTGAATTAGAGCCCGGTGAATAATTTATGGTCTTTTATTTGTCTTTACCATATGATGCTTAGCAATGCTTAGATACCGGTAGAATTGGGCGGTTATCGACTTTGTCGATGACCTTGATCACACAAAAACTTGTTATCACTTATGAACCATATCTTATGCTTTGTTTATTTGTGCAAACCAAAACTAAAAACAAAATGTTTTAGATGTGAGCGAACTTTGGTTGGTTTCATGGTGGGTGCACTAGGAGTGCACGGGGGGTCGTGGTAATCCGACTCCCCAGGGTTGAGGATGTCGCCCATGTCATGTAAGGACCGAGTTATTGTGTCACTAAGCCAAGTGAATTTGCGTGCTAACCACACTAGAGATATATGAGACCTCTCTTGACTTAGTACTTTGGGGGGTGTTAATTAATGAGTCGCGTGGAAGGTTGTATATTTCTATATACAAGATGGGTCACGCGATTGAGGAGAGCACCCGACGACGCTGGTGTATCCTACTCTATGTATGGGTTCTTGTGATCCATATTTCGCTGGCAGATCACTAAGGGTTAACCCCCATGCGTGCAACTCTTAATTAATGCAATCCATTGGAAATGTCTCGTAGGACTTAGCCGTATCGGCATACCAAAGGAAGTGTGCTTCATCTAGTGGCAAAAAGATGATCTGAAGTGTGGGTACATTAGTACACCCCTGCAGGGTTCAAACTATTCGAATAGCCTCGTCCTAGGTTATGGACATGCTTGGTAAGGTCGTGCAAGAACTAGACTACAACCTTTTTAAATTAAAACTTGATGTGGGTGGTACGAGTGGGTAACTCGTGCTATTGTTGTGATGGCTATTGGGTTAGTCATCTCTAGGTTGTCTTTATGTTATTACCTTATTGTCTCGCTATTATTTATGCAAATAAAATTCAGATTGTTAAATCTGCCTTCAAATTATTACTTATTGCAAATAAAACTTGCTTTATGCTGAAAATTAACCTTGAGCCTTCTCCTTTGATTAAAGCCTGCATGTAGTAGTTGTTGGTGATATACCCTAGAGGCAATCATGGAGATGATTGTATCACGTCTATGTTTATGAGTTCTTGAATAAATGTTATTCTGTTCCTTGAATGAATCGTTAGTACTGAAGATCAACGAGTATGTGACTTGTTGGTAGAACTCTTCGACTTGTATGATGTCGTTCTTAAAAGTATCCCTGGTCGAATGTCACTGATCGGAACACCAGTGACTTTACGACCAGCGCATATATTGATTGATGACCATGTTTCACCGGTTATGGATATAGGGATATTGAATCAATAATGTGAACACATGTTAGAGAACATGGGGTTGGATTGACCCAACTTGAGACACTATTGAGATTGTTATGATTCTATGTGTCATTAGTTGGTCTCAAGCAGTGATGATGTATAATCCTTATACCTGAGATCAGCATGGTTCCCTACATGTGTAATAACACTCTTAGGGGTTACCAAACGCTACTCGTAACTGGGTAGTTATAAAGATAGCTTTCGGGTATGCTATGAAATATGCGGAGAGATGTGACTGGTCGGATATGGGATTTGCCCCTCCTAACATAACGAGAGAGATGTCTCTAGGCCCCTCAATGTAGTCGGATAAAGAAAGTGTATGGCCATGCCACTAATGGTCGAAGTGTTCGACCACATAAGGTTATCCGACAACTCGATCGAGAAAGTATTGAACAGTCTATGGATTACACATTATCTCACCTGGAGTTCAAACCAGATATCGTGAGGCAAAAGGAGAATACTAGAGTAAGTCGCTTAGTTCGATCGATCCGCATAAGTCGATGGTGATACGAGCAAGTCATAGACTGATCGAACGAAATCACAGAGTGGTCGAAACTTGGTCGTAAGGAGTTACGAACTGGTCGGTGACCAAATGCGAACTGGTCGTATAAAGATAGGACCTGGTCGTAAGTGATGAGGACCTAGTCGTAGATCATATTGCATTAAGGTTCGTCTGATATAATTTGTGTGTATTCGGGAATCGTTATGTCTTGCTAGGGACCGCTACGACTCGTGGTCGGAAAGGGTTTCCGAGTCACAACCGATTACACATAAACCTAACGGGTCACACACTTAATGGGATGGAACAAACCAGTACGAATACGATTCGTCAAACGTGTTCGGATAGGATCCGACACGGGGCACTATATAAGGAGTTGCTTGAGGCGATTGTTGGGGGAGAGATACAGAGAGAGACACGTGAGTTGTTTCCACCGAAACCCTAGCCGCCATCTTCTTGAGAGAGCCTTCCCGTGCGACTTGGTGCTAGCACACCGGCGTACGGTTGTTCCTTCTCTGGACGTGTGGATACCGTAGAGGCACAACTACGGTTGTTGTTGTGCTAGGGACGATCCGTGATCTTCACAACAAACTGTAGAGATTGCTGGAGGAGACGACCGACTACGAGGACGTTGGACGATCATCTACGACCACTACATCGGCGCGTTCTTCGTCGGACTAGGTTGCTGCGACTCTACTTCCCCTGCACTGCGCGTCTGGTGGTAATGATATGTGATCATCTAACTTGCTTGGCTTCCTGGTTTACGTGGTAGAAATTTTGAATTGTTGCTAGCGTAGCCTGCACGTATCCCAACAGTAGTAACTAGGTTTGTTACCCGTAAGTCTTGCGAGTACATTTTTGTACTCATTTGCTTTGCTTAATTATTGCAGAGGAAGAAGGTGAGCCCCAAGGGCCTCATTTTTGTGAGTTATGCTGTGGCAGTCTTATGGCATTTTGCTTCCGCTATTCTTTTAGTTCTTGGCCGGTTGGCCTCTCTTTTGTAAAGACTATTATGTATGTCTTTTGCTTGTAAAGTAAGCTTCTGTTATTTGGGTTGTATGGGATTGATGTAATGTTTTGTAAAAGGGTGTGTATACTGCAATTCTGGGAAGTATACATTTTCCCGAGGCACGGTGTATTTGGTTTGTGATGCTAGAGTCAATGGAGGAGTAAGCATTATAAGCTAAATAAACCAGGGTTTCACAATGATAGTGGCATAAAAGGGTATATTTTGACTTTGTAGTAGCATGTAAGAGAGATGTCACTTTACAATGGCAGACCAGGGACCCAAAACATTTGTAGTGGCATATAATAAAATTTTCCTATCAAATAAAATGTGATCTATACTTTTTATTGTTCTTTTATTTTTGCGAGGTAGCTGAGCTCTTTTCATGTTAAGCCTATTATGGGGATCTGAATTTGTATCCAGACCCATTATGGATTTCGAGCTAGTCCCATGATCAGTAATAAACTCACACAGTAAGGTTATCAGCGAATATCACATCCATACACACATTGTTGGGACCCGGATTTACACATCCAAAACCTTTTGTGTATTCTGAACTAGTCCCAGGATCAGTAGCTAGGTCACACAGTGAAACATCGATGAAATACCATCAATTCAACGATCTAACTAAAAAGGTTGCAAAGCAACAAATAGTAATAATAACTGGACCTTATGGTCAACGTTTACTTAAGTTTCCAAGCAGGGTTTAAGAAACAAATAAACTCTTGCAACGGAAAAAAAACTTGGAGAGGCTAATCAACATGCCCGCAAACAATCGAGTGAAGAACACATCCTAATTCGCAAAACTTTCAAAAAACTCCTATTCGTAGGACTCTTGAGCAACCTGACCTTTTTCATCTAAGCAGCAAAGTTTAAAGTCATGAGTACATAAAGTACCCAACAAGTCATAGAGAACAATATGTAAATAATATTCATGCAAGGCTTTATCAAAGGAATAACTGTATGGTTCTTTTGCAAAAAGCAGGTATTGACAGTAAATATAGTAAATAGATTGCAAGCGTAATTTAAAAGATAATAAATAAATAAATTCTTTGAAACAGTTAGTGAACTTCACATTCACTTCCCAACCAAACCACCAAGTGAATATCCCATCCACCCGTGTCACGGTTGGGCCGGGCGCATGAGGAGAGGAAGTGGGTTGGGGGCGGCGGATTCGATCCAAAGGGAAAAAGAGATAGGAAAATGCTTTGCCAATTGATTTGAATTGATACAAGAGGAATTTGAATTACATTCCCAAATTCAGAGAGATGGAGGGATTTGATTTGATTTATAATTTGGATTTCAATCAAGGAGGAATTTGAATTGGATTCCGATAGATTTTCAATTTCGAAAAATTGAAAGGATTTGATTTCAAGATGAATTTTAATTGGAAATTCAAATCCAGAGGGAGTTTGGGATTTAATTTTCTTGTAGATTTTTATAAATTCCTTTTCAAGAATCGGCTTTTGATTTGACTTTTTAAATTGCACCCAAAATTTTGTAATATCACAAAATGCAACATTTTTTTGAAAATCAATAAAATCCAAGAAATTTCCAAATGATACAAAATTGAGCTGTTATACCTATTTGGTTCCTTTTGGATTTCTCATGTATTTTCTACAACAAACTGAAAGAAGGTCCATTGTCGCTCCATTGCAAAGGCTATGCTACCTGTTTTTAGGCCCTTCTTGGCCATTCATTAAGAAAGTTAATGTTATGGATAATTGCTAAGTTTTTGTGAAATATCAGTGCAACCTTTCTAAGGTGGTTTGCTACAATATTTCTGCATGGAAAGATCTGGCTCATTGTGTTCCCAATTAGATGGTTATAACAAAGAATTTTTTTACTATTTAATCCTTTTTTTATTAATATTTTAGAGTTAATCCCTCACGAACTTTATTTCCAAATTTGACCCCTTTGGTCACGCCACCACCCCTGGCATGTCCAAAGCATATTGTCATGCCACCATACGTGGTGGATCAATTAGCCAAACGGGTAGTGATGTTGACTTTAGTGGCATGCAAGTTACCGTTCTTTTATTTCGCGAATCACTGGACTTTCGAACTCTTCTGAGTAGGATTAAGTCGACATTTGGATGGGATGAGCCTGGGGTCGTTGTCAGACTGCAGGGGCGATATGATGCTGGTGTGGGTTGTAAGGTGCACACCTGTTTGGTGCCAATCTTGTCCGACGATGATTGGGACACATACAAGGATCTTGTGCTCGCATCCCAGGTCTGTTCGTTAGAAGTGGTGGTGGAGAGAACAATCAACGTTGTTGAGGATTTGCCAGACAATTTGGATGTGGTGAATGGCAACACGGAGGAACTAGACCTTGATGTCCATAATTCAGGAGGTCCCCCAATGGAGGAGCAACCTTTGGCTGAATTCGTTACGGTTTCTCCGGCCATGCCTAATGGTAGAAGGTGCCCCGCGCTACCCACATAGAGTGTTATACAGGGGGGCGCCTCGGACGTGGTTGGCCGTCGTTGTAGTGGCATGCACATATATAGCTAGGGTTCGCGCAGCAGCATGTGGGATCATATGAACTTCCTATTTTCACAACCTCCTCGTTGCCCCTCTTGCGCTGCATCTGTTGGCGGAGGTCATCGTTTTGCTCGCTGAGATCGTCAATCCGCGCCTCCAACTCAAAGATTTGGTTCCACAATCTATCCAGTACATCGCAACATGTCGTTCATGGGGAGGATCAATCCAGCAGAGAAAGTCGCATTTCACCATCTGCTGGAAAGGAGAGTTAACATGGAGGCTCTATTAGCAGTAACATAAAGCAAACAACTTACTAATTGTACCCCAGAGTGTGGGCATCGGAAGAAACGTCGTCTGCCATCGAAAGGGCCTTCTAAGACCTGCACAACATCGTCCTCCCTGCGTCCGCATTTTGGCCATACTAATTGAGCACGCTTGTTCGGCATCAACCGGTAGTTAGGCCCGAAGTCCTCCCTCCTTTCGAGGGGAAGATCTTGCTTCGGAGACCCCAGTTGGAATGGTCCCATTGCTTCGTCTGCCATGGTATGTAACTGTACCACAGAGAAGGTTTTTCTTCCTACGGATTGGAGGGTCCAGTGGTCCTACGTTCGGAGCGTGGGGTGTGCATTTTATAGCCCGCGGGCCAGCTTTGCGCAGTGACAACACCGAAGGAGACAACCTTGCGCACTGACAAGATCAGATAGGGCAGCTTTGCGTAGTGATAAGACCAGACGGGGCAGCTTTACGCAGTGACAAGACCAAAGGAGACAGCCTTGCGTAGTGACATGACCATACGGGCCAGCTTTACGCAGTGACAAGACCTCATGGGGCAGCTTTGCACAGTGATAAGACCAAACGAGGCAGCTTTGCGTAGTGATAAGACCAAAGGAGACAGCTTTGCGTAGTGACAAGACCACACGGGACAGCTTTGCGCAGTGATAATATCAAAGGAGACAGCCTTGTGCAGTGACAAGACCACACGGGGCAGCTTTGCGCAGTGATAAGACCAAAGGAGACAGCCTTTCGCAGTGATAAGACCAAAGGAGACATCTTTGCACAGTTTAGGGTTTAAGTTAAGGGTTATGCTTTTCAGATCGACTAGACAACACTGACCGCCTCGCCACCTTTTCAGAACTAAAAGACACAACTTTGCATGAAATTAACCACACCATGCCAACCATAGGGCTTATAAAACGGGGTTCAACCATACCCAACCAAACATAACCCAACACAATAGATACCCAACTATGAACTCTTCAGCAAACTTCTACGCGAAGATGTTGTAGAAGCGCAAGTGGCTTGCGCAGAAGAGGAAACGTCTACAATACTCAGATCGAACAATGAAAGATGCTCAAGTACCACCACGTTTTCTAATCCCGCAGTGTGTGTGTGGCAAACAGGCAGAGATCATTCAATCCACACACCCAGACACCGCCGTCTGGGCGTACTACACGTGCAGGCACCACCTCGGAAGCGTTTCTTTCACACACATCGATTTTCCTCAACGTTCAATTCCTTAAATTTTTAACATCATCCCCACGTAATGGCAGCCCGAGATGCGTTGCCACTTCTTCCAGTGGATCGACGGCCCGGAGATATACGACAGGGCATTCATTCAGTAGAAGTACATGCTGAACTACTCGGTGCGGACCGATAACTTCGTGCGGTGGAAACCTTACGTACTAGACCCTGTTGAGGAGGCTCCTTAGGAGCCCAGTACTTGCCCGGGCGTAATCCATATCGACGATGTGAGTTATGAAGAATTTACATCCTTATTACGTTTTTCACTGTACGGTGTACTTACATCATACAATCGCAGGACATGGACGACTTCGACATACCAGCCTGAGGTGGACAGTCCCGCGACAAGGGCAAGGGAAAGGCTCATGAAGCTGAGCCCGGTCACCACAGCTTATCCGGTCGCCCGGGCATAATCTGTATCCACGACGTGAGTTATGAAGAATTTACATCCTTCTTACGTTTTTCACTATACGGTGCACTTATATCATGGAATCGCAGGACATTGACGACTTCAACATAGCAGCCCAAGGTGGACAATCCCGCGACAAGGGCAAGGGAAAGGCTCGTCCGGCTGAGCCTGGCCGCCACAGCATCTCAGGTCGCTCGGGCCTAATCCGTATCGACGACGTGAGATTTGAAGAATTAACATCCTTCTTACGATTTTGACTATACAATGCACTTACATCATGGAATCGCAGGACATGGACGACTTCAACATACCAGCCCAACGTGGACTGTCCCGCGACAAGGGGAAGGGGAAGGCCGGCCAGGAGTTCAACGCCGTGCTAGCAAGGAAGGAAAAATGGCCTCGGTCCACGCAGTAGGTCAGGTCATTATGTAGTAGTCCCCCGTCCTACCCCGCATGTTTTTACCATCCCCTAAAGGCATGTATAGTTATATGGTTCGGATGCTTGTGTCGCACTGTACCGTAGTAGTAGCGAGGATGACTTAAGAAATTAGCCGAACCATCATGCCATGTCACTACGTGTAGCATGCTTTGCTCCGCGGACTCTAATGTAGTTCTGGTTCCGTGTCCCCGCTAAGCCATCAAAGCAAGCCTATATTGCAATAATGCCTCTTCTAGTGGAATCCCAGAAAGAACCATTCGCACTGACATCAAATCCTCCATGTTTTAGGGCATCTTCATAATCACAACGAGCGTTCTCAACCCCTTCAATCATATTCTCTATATGCTTCATAAAGTACTTCATCGACTGCCTGCCTATATACGTTCAGACGACTTTATCGAGGAGAGACTCCAATAGTTTGGACAACAAAGGTTTCAGCAGACAGTTTGCTTAGACGACATCCTCAAGGTTATACCTCGTCTGATATTCTTATCAACCATCCTTTCTCTAAACGAATAAAATTATACAAAAATTAAAGAAGCAACAACACTATGATGGGAGGCTCCACAAAAAGTTTTGTAATTTTTCTAAACTCATTTGCTATATTTTCAAATTACTACAAACAGCGCTGAAACTGCGATGAAACCCTGGTTTTCGAGAAAAGGAAACCCTAATTTAAAAACCTCTGTGCCCTTATTTCTTAATGAGCACCACCTATCATTCCAGTAGGATTTCTACGCATGTTTCCTCAGCGGTAATGTCTACCATATGTCCATCCACAAAAAAATTATCGGTTCATATAGGTATTTACTTTCAGTTAAAATGATGGTGTTATCTTTGGTTCACAGATACATTCTCTATTTTTAAGTTATGGATTGTTAAATGTTACATGTACATGGTGTTATGTATCACCGTAACTTCAATTGTTTTTTATCTTTCAAAAGGTTTCAAATCCATAAATCAAGTCCCTTTGTTTCCATCTTACCACCAAATCTTAAGGATCCAAATCCATAAATCAAGTCCGAACTAAATTCAACCATGAGCACGAATTTATAATTTACAAACCAACTTCAATTATCACGCCATACATTAATGTCACGCCATATAACATTACTGTCATGCCATATTATATGGCGTGACAATCCGACATTGTCATGCCATGTGATATGGCGTGACAGATGCTACGTAAGCCCTCGACGGTGGTACGGCGCGTGGCCGAGGGCTTGCGTGACATGTTTTGTCACGCCGCGTATGGTGGCGTGACAGTACGCTTTGGACACACCAGGGGTGGTGGCGTGACCAAAGGCATCATATTTGGAAATAAATTTCGCGAGGGATTAACTTTAAAATATTAATAAAAAGGATTAAATAATTAAAAAAATTCTCATAAAAATGCATGCTATTTAAAGGAAATGAATGATATTTATAGCATAGTATCTTTACAGCACTACACCATGACATAGTATCACTAACAACAGATCTGTCGTGAAAGGGCCCAAAGACCACATTCGGCCGCAAAAAATCTCTCGGCAATAGTTTTTCTGACAGAAAACAACAGTTAGTTATAGTCGTCTTTTCGAACAGAATTTTTTTTACTGACAGTACGAAGATGTAAACCAATGAAGAGTCGATGTGACTTCTCTTTATCTATATTACCTAAAAAGGCAGAGATCAAGGTTGTTAGAACCACGATACAGATCGTGGGATCGTACAATCCTACGAGCGTACAATCCTCCAAGCCGAAATGACATGGATTGGTATATAGATTGGAATTTCATAGAATCATAATCCTGAAGGTAGAATCGGGTATGATTGTTAAGATCGTGCTCAAGATTAGGTAGGATCATGATCTTCACAACAAACTATGTCAGCATATAAAATTTGATATCACTTATTGCTAATTTAAGTTGCAATAGTTTTTTTTTGCTTTGTTTGTGATGTTTAAGTGTTGTTCTAAGGTAAAAGACATTTTCATTAACATATTGGAATTTTTAAATGATTAGTTTATTTTAAAAAGGAATAAGTCCAGTTTACTCCCTTCAACTATCAGAAAAGTCTGATTTCCCCTCTGAACTACAAAATCGGTTATTTAATGCTCTAAACTTGTGAAATCCGGTCACATAACCCCTCAGGCCGGTTTCAATTGGCGGTTTTGCACATGTGGCCACTTTTGTCCAAGTTAGCATGCAACGTGGCAACTTTTATCCAAATCAGCATGCAACGTGGCCACTTTTCTCTCTCTCCTCCCTATTGCAATTGACTGAAAAATCCCAGGCACTTTCTTCCAACGTGACCACTTTTCTCTCTCTCGTCCCTATTGCAATTGACTGAAAAATCCCAGGCACTTTCTTCCCCATTCTTCTCTCTATTTCTCCACTCGGTTCATTGGCTCCTCTGGCCGTGTAACATCCCAAGTTTTAGACTTGTGTTTCAAATGTAAGAAAATGAGTAGAAATTAAAACTTTTTCTTACATCATGTATTTCCAGTTGTACCAAACAATTCTCGTACAAAAGTTATGGGAATACCAAGTCACAGGTCTTTTTGGATCCAAAATCTCATCTTCCAAAAATAATTTTGTCAAATCTTTTGATCATCTCCTGGAAATACTTTTCCTAAGTTCTAGGATTGATGTGTGACCCCTCTAAAAAATTTCACAATTTTTTAGAAATTGTTTGAATGGTTTGGAGGCAAGTCAACCCAAATTAAATCTTGGTCAAACCTTGGATCAGCACCTTGTTAAATTTTTGGAGGAAAATGCACAGCACCCAAACCTCTGAAAATTTTATGCAAGGTTAATATCTGAGTTAGCAATCTCCAGTAAAAATTTCAGAAAAATTGGAGTTAGTTTGCTACCTCAAATAAATTCCCAAAGCCCAGCTCTTTTCAAAACCCTAAAACCAAACTCTAACTTGAGTCAGACTGAGGCTCGAGCCCGAGCCTGGCTCAGTTGACCCGGTTGGACCGAGTCCACTCAACCGCACTCAAAGCGCAAGCAGCTGAGCCGTTGGATTTACATCCAACAGCCACGATCTCCCCCGCCCCTTTTTAACCTCGGGAGCTCTCGGGCGATCTGAACCGTCCGATCAAAATCAGACCGCTCACGGCCACCCCAGACTTCCTCTTCTTCTTCCTCCTCTTTGTCTTCTTCCTCGCGCCGCACGCGGCCAATGTGCGGTATGGCGCTGTCACATCCCGCGCCCGCGCCCTCGCGTGTTGTCGGAGCAGCCGCGGCGTGTCAGTGCTTTCGGCTCCAAGCCGTGCCCCGCGCGGCCCTGCTCCCTTAGCTTTCGGGCTAGTTACGGAGGAGCTCGCCGTAGCTCACCGCGGGCCCCTCCCTTGTTCCCGTTACTCCCGAGTTTCTTAATACCCCCGAGGACCCCCTCTGGCTCCTCTTCCACTCGCGATCACCCTAGCTCACTCTTTTTGAGTTAAACTCAAACCACCGTGAGCACTCCTCTCCGCCATTGTTGCCGTGGGAGCTCCATTGGTGACTTGGGTGTTTCAGTGGTTCTTTAGCCCAATTCTCATTTTATTTGTGGACCTCTTGTCGTCGCAAGTCTTTTCCCTAACTCAATTTGGGGTTGTTTTCTCAGGAACAGCCTACTTGGAGTTTTGGGATTTTGGCGACCGTAAGAGCTCCCCTTTCGTTCCTAACTCCAGTAAGCCTTCTCCGTCCAATCCTCTGGTCCTGGACCACCTCCGGGCCATCGCAAGCTTATCCTAACCTTTCTTTTTCGTCTCTGCTGGCTTATAGAACCTGGTCGCCGTCATCTTCTTCACCTCCGGCGTCGGTCTCCGCCGCTGGGTCTCCTCCGACCTCCTCTAGACCTCCCCTGCACCTTGGTGAGTTTACTTTAGTTCCTTTTTGCTCTAGGGCCCGTTAGAAAGACTCGTAGAAGAGCTTTTTGCTGTTTTCGGATTTTGCCGAAAACTGTCCTCCGCCTCTCTCTGGCTCGCCGGCGTTACCGGCTAGCTCCGCCGTCGAGAGTGGTCCCATCTTGTTCGCGATAGTATTGCGCTTATTCTGGTGACCTTGGTTCGCGCCGCCGTGGCTTTGGTCGCCGGCGACGTGCCGACGAGTTCATCGTCGTGCTCTGTACCGTTGTCGCGATTTTGTCAAGTCCTCAGACTTCCTCGGGCTAATCCTAGCCATTCACGACCTCTCCAGAATAGACGTGAGCCTTAGGTCCTTTCCCGTAAATTTCTAGTCTCATGACCTCCCCCTCGTTTGATCTCAACCGTTGAGAGCACCCCGTGTTAGATCTGTGCAGTAGAACCTTTCTCGCGAAAACCTTAAGTCTTAGGACCTCCTAGAGTTGATCTTGACCGTAAAAGACCGCTCTGGATTAGCTCTTAGCCGTTAGATCCTCCCTCTGTAAAGTCTTTAGCCGCAGGACCTCCCCTAGCTTCATCCTAGCCGTTGAAGACCTCTCTAGGACAAATCTCAGTCGTTTAAGATCACCTCGGGTTAGATCTGTGCAAAAAGACCACCTCGGTCACTTTGCAAAGACCACCCTAGGACCACCTCAGGGTCCTCTTTGCAAAAAGACCTCCCACTGGTCCTTGTTCGGAGAAGCTAAGTCACAGGACTTCTTTTGGGCAGATCTGGACCGTTGAAGACCTCCCCGTGGAGATCGTAGCCGCCCGCACTCTCTCTATAAAACCTTATCGCTTAGACCTCCCTCCGCCTCGACCGACCGCTCAGATCTCCCGCATCCATCCGAGCCGCCCGCACCTCCTCCCGCTAAATCTCGCCGCATCGGACCTCCTCGATTAAATCTGATCGCTCACGATCTCCCAGAGATCTTGACCGCCCGACTCCCCTTCCTTAGATCTTACCGCTCGCACCTCCTTCGCTGATCGTGACCGTTAAGACCTCCTTGGGATATCTTAGCCGCCGGGACCTCCTCGGTGGTCTTAAGCCGTAGGACCTCTCCGGAGATCTAGACCATCGGGACCTCCCCGAGCAATCCCGACCGCCCGCACTCCTCCGTGGGTTTTGAAGTTCTAGGACCTCCCTAGTGCTCGGGACCGCGGATCTTGATCCGACGGCCACGACCTCCTATGCGCGCGAGGAGCTCCTCTCGCGCGCGCAGGCGTCCATCTCGCCGGGACCGTTAGATCCAATCTTAACGGCCACGACCTCCCCGAGTTCGTCTGTTCAGTTAGACCTCCCCGAGAGCTCCAATTTTCTAAGTATTTCAGTGTTTTAAATTTCAAAAGTGCATAACTTTGTCATTTTAGCTCCTTTTTGATTGATTCAAATTTCTTTAGCTCCGAAATAAAAGGAATTATAATATGAGGATGCATTTAGTCTCTTTTTGGTAGCAGAAAATGATATAAGCTGAGTTAACTTGCTTCAACCTAAAATGTTGTCTAGAAACTCATTAAAAGTTATAAAATGCATAACCTTTTCCCTGTTTTTCCATTTTGAGCAAACCCAAGTCTGTAAAATCCCTCTGGTAGTGTACTTTAGCTTAGCTTGGGTCTTGTTCATATTTATGTTCCTGTAAAGTGGTATATGTCAGTTTCACAACTTTAGAAAATCATAACTAATTCATTTTAACTCCAAATTGTGCAAACTCAATTTTGTTGTTCTTAGAATGTCTTATTCTACCTACCATAAAAATTTCAGACTTTAGATCATTCTAGAAATTTATGCTATGAACAGTAACAGATAGGAATTAATATTGATTTTTCAGGCTGATAGAAATTATTTTAGCCATAACTTTTTCATGTTAAGTCCAATTGACCTGTTTCTTGTTCCTAAAATTGTCTAAAATCATCCTCTAGTTGCTGTATAAATTTCATGAAATTTGGTTATCTTTTGCTGTTGGATTTTATTTGGAGTTCTTCGTTCTTATTGGTTTTATCGCCTTTTTGCGTTAGGTTTCGAAGAAATTGTTGATTACGTGAGTGAATCCTCTGCAGCAAGAAAGTGATATACAACAAGGCAAGCAGTTTGATCATATCCACTCCATCCCATTACTTTGAAAATCTAATACTTTGTTTTACTTGTATGTATGCATGCTTTTGTGTCAATGATTAATTTTGCCGAATAGAGGTAACTAATCCTATTGCATTGTTTCCCTTAAATTGTTCACCCCTGCCACTACTTTAGGAATATTATCCTCACCGGTGAATTAGAGCCCAGTGAATGATTTAGGGCCTTTTATTTGTCTTTACGATATGATGCTTAGCAATGCTTAGTTACCGGTAGAATTGGGCGGTTATCGACCTAGTCGATGAACTTGATAACACAAAAACTTGCTATTACTTTTAATCTATACCTTGTTCTGTGTTTATTTGCAAAACCAAAACTGAAAACAAAATGCTTTAGACTTGGGCCAATGGTATGTTGGTGTGATCTGTTGGGTGTGATTGGAATGGTGCCTAAGTCCCCAAGGACCGAGTTACTTGTGTCACTAAGCCAAGCGCTTATTGCGTGCTAACCACACGAGAGGGAAATGTGACCTCTCTTGACTAAGTACTTTGGGAGGTGTTAATTATGAGCTGGTCGGTGGGTGTGTTAAAAATGTGTGGGTGTCTATGTGGTGTGTGAGGGGAGCATTAGCAGACCGGTTAGGGTGTCTAATGTGTCCTTCTCCCGTGGGTTGCGGCTCTTAATTAGCATCATCCATTGGAAATCGTCTTGTTAGACTTAGCTGTGCCGGCATACCAAAGGAAGTATGCTAACCGTGGCTGGTGGAAAGGCGGTCTATCGTGTGGGTACATTGGTACACCCCTGCAGGGTTAAAACTATTCGAATAGCCTCGTCCTAGGATATGGACATTGCTTGGTAAGGTCGTGCAAGAACTAGACTATAACCTTTTTAAAACTTAAACTTTGACATGGGTGGTATGAAGGGGTACTTCATGCTATGGTTGTGGTGACTATTGGGTTAGTCACTTCCAGGATTGTTGTTGTCATCTACCTATTGTTATATTTGTCTCCTGGTTATTTGAACAATAAAAATGAATTGTGGACTTGCTTTCAAATGTAATACATTATTGCAAATAAAACTTGCTTTATGCTGAAAATAAGTCCAGAACCTCCTACATTTAAATAAAGCTTGCATGTAGTTATTTATAGTTCTGTTATCTTACACGTCAGTCTTACGAGTACAAAAACAATTTTTGTACTCATCTGCTTTGCTTAATATTTCTGTTGCAGAGGAAGAAGGTGAGCCCCAAGGGCTTCCCTTTTTGTGATATGTGCCGCGGGTTTGACGACTAGCTTGGCGGTCCGGTTGATTGCCTTGTGGGTTAAAGGCACACTAATTGGCTTTTGTTTATCGCCATCTTATGACACTTTTGTTTCCGCTGTTTATTTGGTTATCTGCATGATATTTGACCTGTCGGCCCCTCTTTTGTAATAACTTTATATTATGTATGTCTTTTGAATTTGTGTTGTGCTTCGGTTCTATGTGAATGAGTGGAATTGATGCACGATTTTGTAGCGGGGTGTGTATACTGCATTTCTGGGAAGTATACATATCTTGAGGCTTGGTTTATTTGATTTGTAATGTTAGGACCAAGTGGATGGTTAAGCATTACAAGCCAAATAAATCGGGGTCCTCACAAAGTTGGTATCAGAGCCATACTGACCGTAGGAACCCCTAGCTTGGTCGTCTTTAGGATATTTTGAAAACTTAATTTCAAGAGTCAAATGGGTTATGGAAATTTAAGTAGAGTCTCAAATTTTACTCCTTATCTATCTTAGCTTGCTCATCTCACCTTATTCTTGGTTGAAATTGAAAAATTGTTTTCCCTCTCATCTTCTTTTCAAAGATAGTTGTTTCATCGGTTAAATTGGTTTTGGGAAAACCATGAGAGCTTTGAATTGAAGTGTTGGCCATTTGGAGCGAAGATTAGGGGCTCCTGAAGATGAAGGTTTCAGCTGCACACCTGATGAAGAAAATCTGGACAGCAAGCAAGAATTTCTAGACAGTTAGCTTTTAATTAGCAAATAGTGTTGAAAATGAGAGGTAAATTCAACTAAAACTTGTGGGGATAAAAGGGTAAGAAGTGATATGAATTAGCTAAGTATCTAATCTTTTATTAGGAGATGTTGCCTTGTTTCTAGCTGTATCAAACCAAGGGATGATTTCTGAAATTTTACCTTCAGAAACTGATTGCTCGTTCTTCTATACGAGTTAGTCATACCGGGAAGTTGGGTTTGTAAATTGAGATCTTGCGTTGATTTTATGCTAAGTGTTAAGCTTCCGGAGTTCATTTGGTAGAGATGTTAATTGTTTTCCTTGCCTTCAGTTTTCGGGCTTGTCCCTTATCCATCTTAGTATTTATCCCCACCCCAAACTTTTAGCAGGATCCCCTAATCACGTCTTTCAGCTTCTAGTCTTCGGGTTGCGTTGCTAACCCATCTCTTCGTATCAGGATGTCTGGACAGACCAGCAGCGGACTAGGTCAGCAAGATGGCTAGAATGAAGATCTTCCTATCTCCGACTGTCCGTACAAGACTTGCTTATGCCTCCACTCAGGCGATTGTGACGGAGTTTGTTCCCATTGCCCAGTGGGACGGCGATACCTCCCTTTTTCCTTGGCTATGGTGAAGTGAGCTATGTCGTCGAAGGTCGCGAACTAGGAAAGGTCAAGGTCTGCCAGCGCTGTGGTGATGAAGGACACTACAGCAACGAGTGTACTACAGCCTGCCCAAACTGCGACGAAGACCACTTTCCTGGGAATTGTCCTACTACCAAAGTCACTTGTTTCCTCTGCGAGGGAAACAATCACTATCCCAAGGAGTGTAGTATGAACCAGGTAATCGCCAGGTCATTAGAACTACAACGACTGCTTCTTCGGTCGTCTGTAGGCACCGCGACCACTAATGCATCCAAATCAGAGAAGTTCCTGGATGATCTATCTGAGGAACTACGGGACAAATTACCAGTCTATACTTTCCCCAACTTTCAGATTGTGGTCGAAGATCCCGTTGTTGCTGGGGCCAGAAAGAGAAAGCTAAAGGATCGTCGCAAGCGTCAACAGATAGCTGATGTCACTTGTTTCTTCTGCAACAACAAGGGTCACTATGCGCATAATTTTCCTAAAGAGAGTGCAACCACCCCTAGTCCTCTCCAGGCCGTGCCCCAATCTCGTGCTCCTGCGAGTCAGCAGAGGGACCTCCGCAATCTAGCCAAAGTCACTTGTTTCCTCTGCAAACTCAAGGGCCATTATGCTAATAATTGTCCAAAAAGGCTTGCAGTAACCTCTTGTTTCTTTTCGCGGCTCGTGATTCGATCACATGCACCTGCGAAACATCGTGACCTGAGGGTTGTTCGTACTCAAGTCAACTCCATCTCAGCTGGGAAAGCACAGGAGGTACCCGACGCCGTGTTAGGTACGCTTCTTGTTACCTCTTGCCTGATACTATTTTATTCAATTCAGGAGCATCTCGTTCCCTTGTATCCCCATCTTTTGCTTCTATTGGTGGTTTTTGTATTACTCTTTTATCTGGTGCTCGGCACCACCTCGGTTTTATCAAGCCTTGCTAAGCCTGCCCCGTTTCCCCTAAGAAGAATGCCACCATCTGGATTGTTCTCGGTCGTTTGACTTGAGTGACACCCTCCTGTCCCTGTATGTAGGATCGTTAATGGCAATCAGAGGGGGGGGTGAATGATTTATAAGATTTCTTCTATTGTTTTCAACCTGGATGCTTGTTGAAGACACAACAACAGACGTGATTGTATATGTGTATGCAAACTGGAACTAAATAAAGATGCATGCGCGTGCAAAGAAACTTGATTGATCACAAGGACTAATCCTTCAAGCTTGTACATGCGGTCAACTAAGCAAACATCAAACCATATGAGGAAAAATCAAGTCACATCATGCTCTCACGTAATGCACACAAGCACTCATGTACAAGACGAGAATCAGCAAATAATGCACTCGGATGTGATTCTTCACGCATTTAACCAAATAACACAAACAAATCTTGTATTGATTTTCTGTTCTTGCTCCCAAGCAAAGGCACGACGCACAAGCTCACAGTACAAGAACTAACAGCTTGCAAGAATCGACGCAAGGACTTAGCGATCGCAGTGAATACTCACCCCAAGCCGCATCTCACAAATCCGCTTAGCACCACCGCAATCAAGACAAAGATATGCACGTCGACATCAAACAGTTAGCCGCACGCACCTACAGCCGTGAGGCCTTCTCAATTCCCTACCGCTGCCCTTTTTTTCTTTTCTGTCTACCAATCACGCTACACCCCAGCGCCGGCCCTAACTTTGTTTCTTTGTTTCACCCCCAAAATCACCTCTCCCCGACCACATCTAACATATATATATATATATATATATATATATAATAACCCTAATCACTTAACCCCCACGTACGGCCCATTAGACTTAACACCTGATCACAATTTAACCCAGTCCAATTTTAGACACCCTAAAATTGTCACGTGTCGTAGCCTCCAGACTACACATCCGTAGCTCCACCACACATCATCCAGCTTTGACCTCCACGCGCTCCAACTCGAGCTCGATCGTCTCCTACAGCATCTTCGACCCTCTGGACCATGACTTCGCACCAAGCCATCTCCCCGGTCACCGCCGTAGACCACGATCGCCTCCGAGTTACCCTGCACATGCAAAGACCAAAACACATCTTTTCCCGGCACAAGTTCTTTTCAACTTGACCAACATAAGTCCACACACGCACCACGGGCCAAATAACATCAATACCTAACATTGTCAATTATTCATCACTAAAATATTCTAGTCCTGGCCACATGGTCTAACAATCTCCCCCTTGATGAATACATTGATAATATTTCAAGATTGCATAATGAGTAATAGGAAAATGGAGAAGCTTCAAAACAAATATAAGTGTAGAACTGAAGCCGAAAAGCCAAAAAGCCAGAAAAGCTCCCCCTCAACATAAGGAGCTGAAAAACTCCCCCTCAACACAAGGGATGCGAAGAAAATTTCTCTTATTTTTCTCCCCCTTTGGCAATGTAATCATCAAGAACTTCAGAGAAAGAATAATTCCAAAAAGGAGCAAGGAGAGTAAGAATCAAGAAGCTTTGTAGATTATCCAAGTCACTTCGCACTGATTTAGTAAATTAACCAAGCCATCTTTTTGAGTAGAGCTATCTGGATCATCTAAAATCATATACCATATAGCAAAGTCAAGCCAAGTCTTTTAGAATGATTAAGCAATTTAAATTTATGACAGGCATCTCAACAATGACTAAACAGATTATAAACACCACAAAGAGATATCATCATGAAAAGTTAAAGCCTAACAGTGAGGCAAACTTTAAATCTAGATGAGCTATCAGTCTTATGTAACAACCTATTGCTCCACTTTCAATTCTTGTTTGCATGTGGCATGCTTGCAGCATACTTCTTTTCAAGGATGGCATGCTTGAAGCATACTTCTTTTCGTTGGAGCACTTTTGTGTGTATTTTTTTTTGAATACATAGACATGTATGGTATGCTTGAAACATACATCTTTTCAATTTGTTTTTTTTTCTCAACTTTTCTTTTATTATAACATACCAAATTGAGTGAGCATAATAGAATTGTAATGAGAGACATACTTGCTTCAAATCCAAGATTTAAAATAAGAATCACAAACAAGCTCATCCTTTTCGATGGACATCACAAAGTGATAACAATAATCAATCTAGTCAAAGTTTTCAGCCATATCATGCTTTAGTTCTAATGTAGCAAATTAATTATAACCAGTCAAGAACACAGCTACACAGCACATGAATAAATATGATAAAGAAGGTTCTACAACTCATTTGATTTCAATGGCTTGGACTTGAAGAATTGTTTGACAAGTATAATAAATAAAGCTTCTGAATTGATAAACCACAAGCTCCCCCTCACAATAAACCCATAGGATGCAACACACCCAACTCACTTTGCAAAAGAGCAAATCAAAATTCAAACTTAACAAGGTGTAGAGCAACATCACCTTTCCCACATGGTCTCTCAGAAAGTGAAATCTCTTGGAAGCCATCAAAGAAAGTGAAGAACCATCAGGTGTTCCAATCAAGTAATGACGTAAAAGACTGGAACCAAATCAAGCTCATGTTCTCCAGCCTCGTCAGCTGTTCTTACATCACATCACAGGAAACATCGGTCTCATAGTACTGGGGTTAGTGAAATAAGATTTAGGAATCCAGTACTGAGATATACGATGAACAGGTGCAGCAAAACTAGAACCAGAAACATGTGTACGTGAGCGATCAGAATGCCAAAAAGAAGCCTGTCTAATTGCCCCTTGAAATGCAGGCAATGCTGAATAAACATTATTTGAATTGTAACCTAAACCGGCACGTGAAGCAGATTGAAAATCATCATAAAAGTTATCTACAAACCTAGCTTTTGCATTAGCTCTAGGAACAACAAAAGAAGATGCACGTTTTTGTCTTAAAGCATTCAATCTTTCATTTTTCTCTTTCTTAACACGTCTAAAGCAAAATTCATGCAAGTGTCCATCTCTACCACAATAAGTGCAACAAAATTTAACATAATCAGAATTGTTTTGAGATGATAAGCTGGCACCAACAACATTACTAGAGGAGCTTTGCACAAAATCAGCAGATTTGAACACAGTTTGTTTTGGTTCAGATTTTACTTCAAATTTTCCAGGTCCAAGAAACTTAGCAACCGTAGGAGGATTATTCTTGGCATGCTCAACAAAATTGTAACAACCCATCTCTCAAAGAGCCTGGAATGCTACTGGAATTATACTATTCTAGCACAAACTACCAATTTTTAGCAGAATCTTCTTTGTTTAAACAGCTATACTGAGAGTTCAACAATAAAACATGGCCTTTAACAATATTTCTCATAATCAAGTCTACTCATTCATGCATGATAATCAAATGAACATACCAAGACTGGCAACCTCATTATTACAAATAATCAGATACTCAACCCAAAACCATATATGGTGATAACCAAACAGTTTATTTATTTCTAAATTGGTGCTAAGTGGCAAACGCCTTAAGAGTGTGAGGTAGTGAGTGCAACAACTTCTATTCCCTCCCATGCATGTCGCTCCACCTCTGTACCTAAAACACATTAAAGCAAGGGTGAGCCTAAAGACTCAGCAAGTATCAACAAGGCCATAAACAAGAACACAAACATAGCATCGATGATCCTCAATTAACATCACACTAAACATAGCCATTTAACTCATGATATGCAACCAATGCAATGCTCCTTTGAACTTTATCTCTTTTCGCATTTTACCGGTAATGCGGGGTATACAACCGTCGCTGTATACCCTTGCCTGTGCCCTCTGGCACAGGGACCAATAGCCTATACACCACATATATAGGGACCTTTGCCCATCATCTTAATGATGGAGACCTCTTTGTTCATTAGCCCACATTCCACGAATGTGGCGACCTCAGGCCCGTCATCTACATGACGGGGACCTCAATTGTATGTGCTTGGTCACCACGTGACCAAGGCACCCGTATGCTCTCAACATGCATATGCACCATGATAACATTTTCATATGCAGGAATACAACATATTCTCATTGGCACGGAAGCAATAACAACATGCGGAAGAACCTTTAACCATAACCAGCAGTCATCAAAATAAACAGTAACTCATCTCATAAACAGGCATGCATGGCTATACGATCAAGATACACCACAATCATATCATGCAAGCATACATATATTATAGCCCGAATACTTGCCTCAACCGTGCAAGAACGGTGGACGCGACGAGGGTGCTGCCCCTGGGACCACGCTCCCACCTGAATTTTAAGATAACCCAATCTAAGACCAACATACTGAACCAAGAGCATAAGAACAACACAAATGAACTTGCTAAACCCCCCAAGTGTTTCCCAACTTCCAATTTCTAGCGATCGATTTGGCGCACACTGTAGACAGTCAACTTCTAAAATACATAACTTTCTGCTCAGGAATCCAAATAACATGATCTTAGACTTTCTGAAAAGTTAATTAAATTACCTAAATAAACCTAGTTGTGGAGCCCTTTTGATTCTTCCATTTACTTCCCCTACCAAGCCAATCTACAGAACAACAGAATTCACGTCGGGTTCTCTGGACAGTGCACTAAAACCACCATAACTTTTGCTACGAAAGTCCGAATCTTGCGTTCTTTATCTCTCTGAAAAGGTATATAAATTACCCACATATTTTGTTATATTGAGATCCTCTGATTTCGTATTTAACTAATAGATTAATTCAGATTTCTACAGACTGTCCCAATACTGACAGATCAGCAGGACAGCGATACAAAAAAATTCATAACTTTCTAACTGTTAATCGGATTTGAGCGTTCTTGGCGGCCAATGAAAGTTAAGAACAAGACCTACATATCTCTAGGAGACAAAAACTCCCAATTCGGCTTCTAAACACATGAAACTGGCCGCGCAACATTCTGGACAGAATTGAACATTGAACAGAATTAACCCGATCCAATCGATCTAATAGCAATCGCCTCTAATGACTATCACACATCACAAGAAACCCGTTACCCTTACCGACGTTGACGACGTGCTGGAGGCCCCGAATAAGATCCTCCTTCTCCTCTCTTCCTTCTCTTCTCCCTTTTCTTCTCCCTTCTCTTCTTTTCCCCTTCTTCTTCCTCCTTGGCCGGCTGCAATGGGGCTTCCTCTTCCCTTGGGCCAGCAGCAATGGGGGTGGAGGGGAGGTAGGGAGGAGGAGGTTGGGGCACCAGTTGGAGGAGGGGAGGGGTGAGGGAGGTGGCGGCCACAATGAGAGGAGGTGGGGAGTGGAGGGGAGGGGAGATGGGGAGGGGGCGGCTAGGGTTTGGGGGAGGGGGTGGCACCTCCCCCCTATGGCCGGCCTGCCCACATGGGCCAAGGCCCAAGGCCCGAGTTGTCAACTAAATGCAAAAAAACCCCCTCTCATTTCCTGATTTGGTGGTTTTCTAAAAGAACCCTTCTCCCGACTACTTATTCTCTCCCGGTTAAATCCTTTCGAATATATTTTGGGGTATTACATTCTACCCCCCTTAAACAGAATTCGACCCCAAATTCTACTTGTCATCTACTCGCAAAACAACAAAAACCACAACTGAAAATTAATATCCAACAAGTTGTACCCGACATGAACAACTTTGGTTAAAGCTTGATCATGCGAGACTACCTGTAACACCCTAGCCCGCCATGAGCCTGGAATGCTACTGAACTAACATTAAATAACACTAACCAAGGCAATTGCTAATAAATTTCGGCGGAACCTCCCTTGTAAAAACAGTTACAAAGGGGATTCCAATAGACATGTAAATCATAAATAACTAAATCATCAACTCTAATCCACAATAAATAATCAAATCATGCTAAGTGACTAACAAAACTAGAGAAGTATAAAGTTCCACTACTCATAATTATTACACTTAATCCATTGCATGAAACATAACATAATAACCTTTGAGCAATTCGCCCAACACTAAGAAACATGGTCCAAGTTTAATTCATCTTTATTTGGTTCATGATGTGTGTGTGTGACTATCACTCTATTTCCCCATGCATGTCGTTCTTGGATCGGTACCTAAAACAACATTAAAAGCAAGAGTGAGTCCACAGACTCAAAAAGTACGTAATAAAAGCTATAACATCAGATCCATACATATAGGAGATCAACAATAATACATCTCACATGCAAATGCAATGCTCAAGGATCCTTTCTATTTATCTTTCTTTGTGCATTACACCGTAATGCAAAGTATGCAACCGCCGCCAGATACCCATGCTCAGGCGCGCACGCACAGGACCAATTGCCCAATACTCCGCAAGTATTGGGACCTCAAGCCCACACTCCACGAGTGTGGGGATCTCGGCCCGCCACCTTCATGACGGGATCTCAAAGGAAAACATACTTGGTCACCACGTGACCAAGCCTCAACATGATCTCAATATGCACATGCTCATCATTTAATCATCATCAAATTACCACAAGACGATAGCATCATACGACAATAGAGCATAAACATATTTGAAGCATCCACAAATCTTAAACCAACAACATGCCAACAATCTCATTATGCTATCACATATCGAAAAAAACACTCAAACATGACCAATCAATCACAACCACGAATCAAACAATGCACTTGCCTTAACCGCATGAGAATGGAGGACGTGAAGACGGTGCTGCCTCTGGAACCAAACCCCCACCTAATACATTAAGAACATAAACTAAGACCACAGTAACGAAAAACATGAATTATATAAGCGAACTCATCAAATAGTAGATTGCAACGCGATCCCAACCCCACATTCCTAAGTGCTGAACTGCCCTCTGTGAACAATCAAGTTCTAAAATTCATAACTTTCACTACAGGGGTCCAAATAAGGTGTTCTTGGACTTCATTGAAAGATTATCAAATTTTACAACTAAACCTAGTTCGTGAGCTCCCCTGATTCGGCCATCTAAAATCACTTTTAAGCTGATTAACAAAACATCGATTTCACGTCAGACTTTCTGGACAGAGCACTAAAACTATCATAACTTTCAGCTCGTTTATCCAATTTCGCATTCTTGTGCTTCCCTGAAAGCTACGATAATTATCTACAACTTTCATTATACTGATATCCTCTAATTCTCTCTTTAACTGATCGTAAAGGTTAGATTACTAAAACCTGTCCAAAAACTGACAGAGTTGCAGAACAGCCGCACCAATAAATTCATAACTTTCGCTACATAGGTCAAAAAATTATGTTATAGCACTTCATTGAAAGCTATTGACGTCCTCTACAACTTCTTAGGAGACGTCCGAGTCTGAATCCGCACTTAACTATATCAAAACGTCTCTCTAACACGATTTGCCCTTAGGCGACAGAACTACCGACATTGATTAACTATCCAAAAACGCATCGGATCAAAGGGGAATTGAGGTTACCCTTGAAGAATCGTAGGGAGATGACGAACCACCCCTACGAAGGAGATCCCCTCCCTCTTCCCCTTCCACTTCTTCTTCTTCTTCTTCTTCTTTTCTTTTGGTGGCAGCACTGTAAGGAGACTACGCAAGGAGGCGGGGTGGTACTGCTCATGGGGAGTATCAGAGCAGCATGGCGGCTACTGTAGCACGCTGTCAGTAGTACCACCCTAGGTTTCCCCTCTTTAATGGTGGCCGGCCCTCCCGGGCCTCCCGGCCAAAGCCCGAGGCCCAGTGTTGTCGAATAATTGCACAAACCCCTCTAATCCTCTGTTAATTCTATTTTTCTAGTTGGTTCTTCTCTCTAATACTTTCTTTTCACTTAAATAGACTTGGTATTACATTCTACCCCTTAAATAGAATTCGACCCTAATTCTTCTCATCGATCCACTTGAATGAGCACCAAACCGAACTTAACAAGTGTTAACACATACACGGCGTGAACGACTGCATAAGGCTCGCGCATACGAGACCTCTAGCTTCCAAGTCATTTTCCTCTCGACATATGGGACCACCGCACCTTGATGCAATTGACGATACGCCTCATTACACTTACCGACCGACTAGAACCACTTAACGGATAGGACATGAAGATGCGACATTACTCATTGGTTAACAAATCTTATGAAACCTCACACTCCAAATACCTCAAGCCTCCTCTCAACACCGTGTCATACAAAACGTTATATTCCCGCTCCAGACTCGAGATAGTTCTAGCAATTTGCCATCTTCCAAGATCCCCACATCTTCCGAACAACCAAATATACTTTAGGCTATCTATCTCTTCGGTCCAAACCACAAAAATTGCACGTAAACATATGGAACTCTTGTTCCATCGCCATCGACCTCTTCATCATAACAATTAGATCCTCATTAAGCGGGGATACGCAACAAAACTTATTTTAGTCAAGTTTTAATAATTAGATTCAACAAAATAGAGGTTTCATAATGTAATTCCAACTTTCCTCCAAAACACTCAAATCTAAAATCGAGATTCTTCAAAAACCTTCAATCCTTCCAACTCAAAGGCTTGCAATTGAGCACCACATAAGCCAAAAGAGAATTTGCTCGAATGCCCAAATCAAACACTTTTTTTCCCGAACCGAAAGAACCACCTTGCCAACAAAGAGGCAACTCAAATTGTACATGTTCTTCGTCATAAAACCCAACT
This sequence comes from Ampelocalamus luodianensis, assembly GCA_036346255.1. Taxonomy (NCBI): domain Eukaryota; kingdom Viridiplantae; phylum Streptophyta; class Magnoliopsida; order Poales; family Poaceae; genus Ampelocalamus; species Ampelocalamus luodianensis. The sequence goes on from CM070620.1 coordinate 56,736,767, forward strand.
CAACCAAGAACCACTAGAGCACTTCTCTACTGAGAGAACATTCTTTCTCGATGTTCTTTTAAGAAACAAACCCTTTTCCGAATCATGGGTGTCTAGAACTATCACACTAACTCCTTCCTCTTAACCGACAATCCCAAAATGATCCTCAAACCAAAAAAACAACCATACTTATTTAGAGAGACTCTATTAATCCACAAAAGGATTCTCTAGTCCACTTCTATTCCAAAGGAATTTTCTTGATAAAAGATTGCGAACACCTCAATAAAGATTTTTCACCCACAACCCCATCATCTCACTCTGTAAAGATAATCAACTTCAATTCTTAGCACACACACACTCTTTTACTTTACCCAAATATTCTATCAAAGATCAACACACTATTCAAAATTCGCTCTTGTTCATCTACCTCTACACATAATATTGGGTCTCCAAGATCCTAGCATAAAATGCAAAGCCCAAAACCAACCTTCAAGTCTCCTACCATGAATGTCCGTGTAATCGATGTAAAATCCTCAAATTGCTTACTAAAATTTCACACCGCTCAACTATAACCTCACCATTAATATCAAGATTCCTCACTAATCAAGTAACCGCCCAAGGCGATTTATTTCACCAATCTTAGACGTTCTCTAATCCACACCAATCCAATTCAGTCGCACAACCACAATATACCCGTTCGCAAAACCTTAACTAATTGACTAGGATTCAAACATACTCAATCACCAACGTTAATAAATGAATATATTCTTTGACCAAGATATCCTTAGAATTAATTTAACTCCCATAGGGTTACTCATTGAGGTCGGGTCATACTTGACATTAGCTCAACAGCCTCGCTATCCCATTAATTAGCATGACACTTAGGTTCCTCCACACCGCTACTCTCATTAAACTTCACCACCACAACTCTTCTGCACAATCATACTAAGTATCCAATTGCGATACTCTAATAAGTTTATCAAGAGTCCATAATTTCGATAATCCTAATATTCTAACATGGACAAAGGTTACTGGATCATAATTCGCTATAAGTTCCACTAGTCAAACACTAATCGCTTGTATCCCAATGACAAACATTCCATAGAATTATCTCAATGAAGTTATAGGCCAAAACCAATACACCTTCTATTGTTCCTCACATAGACTGGTTCCCACATCTCACCACTAACAAATACTTGTCCACCATATTACATTTTATAAGACTCGCAACACAAGTTAGTTATTTCTTTTCTAAAAGGAAAAAACAAACAAATACTAGTCTCAACACACAAGAACATCGTTGCTCTCAGAGTGAGCAAGAGACCAAGGGAGACAATAATAACATTGATCTCGCAATACAAAAGATGAGACCACGAGAAGGAGTTTCAAACATCAATAAATCACAATAAAACATTACCTTAGAAACTCAAGAAACACTTAAGCGGCAACGATAGAAAAGTTGCAGGTTACAATTCTTAACTCTAAACCCAAATACTCATGATACTCATTTTTCACAACAAATAGATCAATTTCTTTGATTACATCATTACTTGCCAACCCAAACAAGAAGTGTCTTTAAAACCAAATTACATTAATCACTTAAGAACTAAATAGAACCTTCCAATACGCCACATTGGTCAAACTAATATCATCTACGACATAAATCATGAACAACCAAAGGATCAAGAATGCCAAACTCCAAACATTTCATTTATCCGATACTACTAAAAGCAATCGACTTATTTTCCTCTAGAAGAATCATCACCACTCCGACGCACACAATCTCTTGTGGACAGTCTTACCAACACCAAGAATAATTCACTCTTAATAAGATTCGTTATCCTCAACTCTTCCCTTATTAAGCCACCAAAGGCTCACCAAAATGTTACGTACCCCTTTATCATCTCATCCTCAAATAAGTGCATACCAAATTCTTACACCCTCACTACAACAACCACTTTATTTTAGAGGGAACTAACTACACAATTTAAAAGGTTATTCCAAAGCCCTTCCATCAAAGACATACTATTATCCGATAGTTCTACCATCATGTAATTATTGTTCATCTATTAAATCCCATCAATTTTTCTCTCAGTAAAGCTCAACACCAAACTTTAATAGACAATAATTGCACCTACCAATTACATACAATCACTAAGCATCCACCAAGGGTTACTCCAAGATTAATATCCACTAACACAATAATCTAACTCCTTTTGTACTTAACCATCCCAAACGGTTAGGTTAATCCATTGCGATCCGTTAATCCAATTTACCAAAGAAGTTTACCAAATGTATTACTCTTAATGATCAACTCAATTCATCAATGTTCCACACTTCTTGTTAACTCTACTGTTTACAATTAGGTATAGTTGTACTCTTAACCACGGCTCATCAAGAACTACTACAAGACACTTTCAAATTTATGAGCTTTCCTTTCAAGGATCTTAGTTATGATCGATCATGCACACACTCTGCAGACCTAACCTGATAACACATATCATATCCATTAATTGCTTTAATTATAACCTCTCATTAACCAAGACAAAACATCGCTACAGGCTTTAACATCTTCTTTCATAAAAGAGAACCATTATTCGCCAACACTCAAAATACCAAAGAGAGATACATTGAGTCAAAGTCTCCATGTACTAAGGACTTGCAAAAGGAAACTTTCATTATCCAATTCATCAAGTGAAATAAATGGGTCATGCTTTCAAGTAAGAAAGACGGAACTCCAATACAAATGCCAGTATTGACAACTAACCAAGTCCACCAGCCACAAGAATAACTCAACAATTGAAAAAAAACAATAATTGCTTCATGGGACAAGTTAAGCCAATAAAACATATCAATCTTTCTCAAAGAAACCCATCAACTCTAATGAACTATCGACCCAAAGAAATTCATCGACCACAACCGACAAGAGCGACCAAATTCAAATTCAAGGAAGAGAACAACTCTTCTAAAGATACTCACTATCAACACCTGTACTAAGATATACGAGGTAACCACTTCCCTATTCTCATACCGCGAACGGTGGTGTAACCTAATAAAACCTAGGGCCACAACCACGACCTCAACCTCTCAACATGGGTTATCTCCACACATAATAATTATATAATCAATTAATGAGCAATCATACTCAATTCATACCAAGCAATCATCAATACGATATAACGGAAACGAAAATGCAATGCTATGCCCATTCCCATTCTACTGCACACAAAGTGTCAACTTTTAAGTTCATTAACTATTACAAAATTTTAGCAATTTAAGTTGCCTAAGTTGTAAATCCAATCACCACGGACCTACTACCCGCTCTGATACCAACTGTAACACCCTAGCCCGCCATGAGCCTGGAATGCTACTGAACTAACATTAAATAACACTAACCAAGGCAATTGCTAATAATTTCATGAACCTCCTTGTAAAAACAGTTACAAAGGGGATTCCAATAGACATGTAAATCATAAATAACTAAATCATCAACTCTAATCCACAATAAATAATCAAATCATGCTAAGTGACTAACAAAACTAGAGAAGTATAAAGTTCCACTACTCATAATTATTACACTTAATCCATTGCATGAAACATAACATAATAACCTTTGAGCAATTAGCCCAACACTAAGAAACATGGTCTGAAGTTTAATTCATCTTTATTTGGTTCATGATGTGTGTGTGTGACTATCACTCTATTTCCCCATGCATGTCGTTCTTGGATCGGTACCTAAAACAACATTAAAGCAAGAGTGAGTCCACAGACTCAAGTACAGAATAAAAGCTATAACATCAGCATCCATACATATAGGAGATCAACAATAATACATCTCACATGCAAATGCAATGCTCAAGGATCCTTTCTATTTATCTTTCTTTGTGCATTACACCGTAATGCAAAGTATGCAACCGTCGCCAGATACCCATGCTCGTGCGCGCGCACGCACAGGACCAATTGCCCAATACTCCGCAAGAATTGGGGACCTCAAGCCCACACTCCACGAGTGTGGGATCTCGGCCCGTCACCTTCATGACGGGATCTCAAAGGAAAACATACTTGGTCACCACGTGACCAAGCCTCAACATGATCTCAATATGCACATGCTCATCATTTAATCATCATCAAATTACCACAAGACGATAGCATCATACGACAATAGAGCATAAACATATTTGAAGCATCCACAAATCTTAAACCAACAACATGCCAACAATCTCATTATACTATCACATATCGAAAAAAACACTCAAACATGACCAATCAATCACAACCACGAATCAAACAATGCACTTGCCTTAACCGCATGAGAATGGAGGACGTGAAGACGGTGCTGCCTCTGGAACCAAACCCCACCTAATACATTAAGAACATAAACTAAGACCACAGTAACAAAAACATGAATTATATGTTTAACTCATCAAATAGTAGATTGCAACGCGATCCCAACCCCACATTCCTAAGTGCTGAACTGCCCTCTGTGAACAGTCAAGTTCTAAAATTCATAACTTTCACTACAGGGGTCCAAATAAGGTGTTCTTGGACTTCATTGAAAGGTTATCAAATTTGCCAACTAAACCTAGTTGGTGAGCTCCCCTGATTCGGCCATCTAAAATCACTTTTAAGCTGATTAACAAAACATCGATTTCACGTCAGACTTTCTGGACAGAGCACTAAAACTATCATAACTTTCAGCTCGTTTATCCAAATTTCGCATTCTTGTGCTTCCCTGAAAGCTACGATAATTATCTACAACTTTCATTATACTGATATCCTCTAATTCTCTCTTTAACTGATCGTAAATGTTAGATTACTAAAACCTGTCCAAAAACTGACAGAGTTGCAGAACAGCCACACCAATAAATTCATAACTTTCGCTACATAGGTCGAAAAATTATGTTATAGCACTTCATTGAAAGCTATTGACGTCCTCTACAACTTCTTAGGAGACGTCCGAGACTGAATCCGCACTTAACTATATCAAAACGTCTCTCTAACACGATCTGCCCTTAGGCAACAGAACTACCGACATTGATTAACTATCCAAAAACGCATCGGATCAAAGGGGAATTGAGGTTACCCTTGAAGAATCGTAGGGAGATGATGAACCACCCCTACGAAGGAGATCCCCTCCCTCTTCCCCTTCCTCTTCTTCTTCTTCTTCTTCTTCTTTTTCTTTTTGGTCGGCAGCACCAGAAGGAGACGGCGCAAGGAGGCGGGGGTGGTACTGTTCATGGGGAGTACTGTAGCAGTGGTCGGTACTGTAGCACGCTGTGCTATAGTACCATCCCAGGGTTTCCCCCCTCTTTTTAATGGTGGCCGGCCCCTCCTGGGCCTCCTGGGCCAAAGCCTGAGGCCCAGGTTGTCGAATAATTGCACAAACCCCCCTCTAATCCTCTGTTAATTCTATTTTTTTCTAGTTGGTTCTTCTCTCTAATACTTTCTTTTCACTTAAATAGACTTCGGGTATTACACTACCTCCCAAGTCTCTTCTCGCTCAGATCGACGCAACCATAACACCACGACGTAACACGCCGTCTGAACTAACACTCAACCCGGTACTCCAGGTACACTCATCACACGAGACTCGAAGGTAAGATCTTACTCGATGGTCAACGTTGTTAACGAAACCTCAAACTCTGGATCTCCCAGGTGCTCACTCATAGCAGAACAGACAAGACGTTACATACTCCGCGCACGGACTCGAGACAGTCCTAGCGATACGCCAACTAGCGAAAACAACCCAATGTACCTTGGGGCAACCCCCCAGTGGTACCGAACCACGCAACAAGCGCATAGAACACAGAAGTTGTGTTCCACCTTTTCCAAAAAAAAAACTCCTCACTAAAGCAAGGATCACCTCCTTTAACCAGAAACACACAACACAACTCGCTTTAAACACACTCTTTTACCGACATAGCCCAACTGAAAATGAAGGACTCTCATCGCAACCAAACGTTACCAACTCGGTACTAAAAAAAAAATTCAAATTCAGTATCGAAGGTTTATCACGAAAATCTTTCCACCTTCAATTTAGAAAATTTGCAAATAAACACCACGTTCGCCAAAAGAGAAATCACTCGAATATCCAAATCCACCATTTCTTTTATTCTTTCTGAACAGATAATAACCACACATGCCAACATAAAGTCAAGCCCAATTTGCGAAAGACATCCGTCATAAACTCATAGCTCATACAAGAATCAGGAGAGTGTTTCAGTACTCGAGGAACAATCTTTTCTCAATTTCTCCTTTAGAAATAAAATTTCTCTCAACTTTTTGAAAACCCGATTCATCGTATAACACCCTAACCCATCTCTCTTAACTTGGCATTCTTAACGCTATACTCAAATGGAAATACATCAACCACACCTCTTAATAGAGGCTCTATCGACCCCACAGAAACAATACTCTAGTCAACTCCTCTACCGACAGAATTACTTTGATAGATAACTTCTGATGCATCCCAAAATGGATCTTCACACTTAATCACATTACCTCAATCCTTAAAAATGAACAACTCGGAATTCACATCACATATTCTCATGTATTTCATCAAAAGTTTTCTATCAATGATCATCCCACTATTCAAAATCCACCCTTATACTTCTTCTTCACATTATCATTGAGCGATCAAAGTTCTAGCATAACAATGCAAAACCCAAATTTAACCTCCAAGACTCTTGCAACGAACTTCTCATAAAGAAGATAGGGAAAACCTCTGATTAAAATCCCTAAAATTTTCACAGTCCATACATACTCGCGCACTAACATCAACATGAAAACATCTTCTTGACCCAATTATCTTTATAAAGATTCTAACTCTTAAAGAGTTACTTACTAAGTCCAAGTCTTTCCTAGCAATAATCCAACCATCCCGTCTACCTCATTAGTCACTTTAACGATCAGATTGCTTCGCTAATATTACTCTCATTACAACACCATCATAATTCATCTGCACAACCATGCAAGATACTCAATCGTGACACTCTAATACATTGATCAAGATTCCCATCCTTTCAAAAATTCTAATGTTCCACCCGAATTAAACAATGGATCTTGGTTCACAAATCTTCATAGGTTCTAATAGTTGCAATAATGCAATCTGTAACACCCCAGGACCCACATTACCCTGGAATGCTACTAAACCACTCTGCAGCTAGCCAATAATTTCAAGATAGATTATTTCGGCAACAACTCTAGACAAGAAGCATAAAGCGGAAGCATAAACAACTAAGAGAATAAAGATAACGGTAACAAGTTCAATAATTAAACAACCTCTAGCAGATTAATCAAAAAATGGTTCACAAGTCCATCCTTATTAAATAACATAATCATCCACAAATAGTTAAGCATTTGGCTAGAATTTCATCTACTTTATTACAACATGAGTTGATGAGCCAAGTGCATTATTGTGGTGCCGCTCTACCCATCCATGAATGCTCAACAATCACCAGAGGGGAAACAAGGGTGAGATAAAAATCTCAAGAAGCAAACTGCTTAACAGCTAATCGGACTACAAACAAATATACAACATCATTAAAGTATCCATATGTCCACATCCATAATGTGAATCCACATTCATTTACAAGCTAATTAAACTACAAAGATATTAAGCATCAATATCCAATTCTCATAATGATCACAATTATAGCCTCAACCATATTTACTACCAATGATAGTAAAATAATAACAATTGAATCTTGATCAACTGCTTCATATTAATCACCACTACCACTACCAATGACAATAAGGTATTAACATGTTTTACCTCACAACTTTACTATTTCTCGCATCCACAATCGCTATCAACAATTACCACAAGAGAGAAGAATCTCATACCACAATCACAACATCTACCATACCTCAAGGGATGAACCTCATTCCACAACCACAACCACAATACTCATACCACAAGAGACCCACATGAGTCAATTTCCACATTGCAACTATGAAGTTCGTTTGTTTGCAAAAATAACTTCACCTCAATATCTTGCACAAGTATGCAAATGATCTTTCCACAATGTAATGCATATGTATGCTATGCTCCACTGCACCTTTACCCAACAAGGTAAAGGTATGCATCGTGCTACGGCAATGCACGATGTTGTACCGCTACGGTCGCGCTATAAGCGGCGACATCCACAATGCAAATGTCATGATATGTCATGAATGATATGATATGATAATCATAAACCACAAGAATTTAACCACGGAGATCAACAACATACTCATCATGAATATTTTCTCATAATCCACATGTGTCTCATTAAGCACAATACCAACGTGTCATAAGACCATTACCACATAACCCACACCCGATTCACCAAGATCAAAATCAATCGATCTAGATGAAACTCTATCACATAGACCACCACATGATCATCATGAAAATAACCACAATGAATTATCAACATGTCCACCTTGAGTTTATTCGCATATTCCGCATTTGGCTCATTACGCGAATTACCACAATACTACCCAAACTCATCCAAACATAGCAATTGATTAATATCTTGCTACCACATTCTTACTTAGAAAACATGTAACCATGGCATATCATTTAACACTACGTCAATCATGTATAGTGCAAGTAGTAAGAAAACGGGTTAAACCGTAGCACAACCGCTACATTTACTTGCCTTCCACGATGCGACGCGTTAGCGGCAAAGATGATACTCCTAAACCTGAGGCTTCACCTCCTAAACAAGTAAAATAATTTCAATAAGGACATAATATACCCAGCGCTACTAATCGGCATTCTACATCGCTACTTGACGACTCAAAACGAGTTTACAAAGCTGAAACCGAAAACAACGCTTTCCTGCCATATACTGATTCTGGACAGCAGCACGGTAAATGACATAACTCAAGAACTGGAAGTCAAAAGAGGTAAACCCAATTTCTGTAGATTCTTAACTGAATAATCTACAATACTCTAGTTGACACGATAAACCAATTCGGCCAAAATATTAGGCTAACCATTGTCTGAACTTTCAGTACAGAGACTGCTTACACAATTGAACAGCAAAACTAAAATGACCATAACTTTTAATAGGTAACTCCGAATTGACCGTTCTTTATCAATCTGAAAAGGTTATCGAATTACCTACAATAACCTAGTTGGGTGAACTTTCAGATTCTACCAAATTCACTTTCATATTTTAGGAAATAACCAGACAGATTATTCTCGTCAGATTTCTGGCAGCAGATAATAAAATGATCATAACTTTTGACTCAGACCTCGGAATCGAGTGATCTTCGCGGCTACTGAAAGATAACGACATTATCTAAATAACTCTAGGAGATCAAAATCCCTAATTCTGCCTCTAAACACACGAAACAAGCCGTGCAAGAAACTGGACAGAATTGAATTTGTAGCGCAGCAATTCAATCCAATCAAACCAATCGAATTCGCATCTAATACAACTTAGACAGCAAAGAACGCCTCTCGTTACCCTTTTTAGAACCTTGGGGAAACGCTGGTTGAATCCAAGAAGAAGATCCCTTCTTCTCCTCCTTTCTCTCCCTTCTTCTTCCTCCCAAGACCAGTAGCAAGGAGCAGCAAAGGGGCGATATGGAGGGCGTGGCAGCAAAGGGAGGAGGGTTGCTACAGGCGGCGGGTACTGTAGCTGCGTGCTACAGAAAAAAGACCTAGGGTTTGGTTGGCCCTTCTTAAACCAACTTCCCACTTGGGCCAAACAACGTGGGCAAAGCTCAAGATTAATTCTCCTCTAAAAACTGATTTCTTTTTTAATTCCTGTTAAATACCTTTCTCATTTCAATTAATTCTCTAATGTTAAACAGATATTACATAATCATTGATGGATACTTTCTGTTAAGAGAAATCCTCTCTAAACTATATTGCACTTGAAAATTCAATAAATTTCTCTTCCCGAATAATATATTCTCTCAAATTGATATTCGGGTATTACATTCTACCCCTTAAACAGATTCGACCGAATCCTCACACATCATCATCGCAAAGAACAACCAGAACTAACAACTAACAACGGTAAACAAATACCCGTAGCGAGCAAAACCGTAACGCTCACGCATGCGAAACCCCAACTCCCAAGAGGCCTCACACCAGATCTGTTGAGACCACCACAAAAAGTCATACAACGATGTACGTCATAACACTCAACCCGAAATTCCGCACGCTCATTAGAAGGGAATCGAAGGGAAATTCCACTCACATCATTCTACTAGAAGCACAATGGTATCTTTCGCAAATAGAACCCAGCAACAGAAGAGTAAAGAACTCTCAAGCATCACACTGATTTCTCTTTTTAATTCCTGTTAAATACCTTTCTCATTTCAATTAATTCTCTAATGTTAAACAGGATATTACATAATCACTGATGGATACTTTCCTGTTAAGAGAAATCCCTCTCTAAACTATATTGCACTTGAAAATTCAATAAATTTCTCTTCCCCGAATAATATATTCTCTCAAATTGATATTTGGGGTATTACACAATCAGTTTAGCCTCAAAGGCAAACATTCTGTACAAATAAAATTCCCTCCAAGAATTACACACGAAATTAGTTCATCCTTCACTGCTCCTCGATTAACATACAATCCAAGGTCTCACAACCACAATGAATAAACACTTCGAAAACCACTGTGAAACGAATCGGTGGATCCTTCCTCAGAAGAAAAAGCAATGAAGACATTTACTGCTTGAAGTAAACACAGGACCAAGGGAAATAGTCACTTAGGCAAAGAACTCGAAAAACATAAGAGAAAGTCAACAGTCGAGGGCTCAAGCCCTACTGAAAGCGAATACCAAACCACAAAAGAGAAAAACGTAATGCCCTTTCAAAATTGATAAACCCTTATGGAACAATTGCATAAGGTTCAAACACACTCAAACAAACTGCAAAATGTGAAACGATTTAAATCTCAAACACTTATACTTCACTCCTTCCTTTAACAAGGAAAGTTATTCTCTGTGATTACTACATCACTTTGCTAGCTTAAACATGATAGGCTCTTAAAACCCAAATCCCAGGAACCACTTAAGAACCAATAAAATGCTTTCGACATGTCACTTGCTCGAATCAAACTCAATCACCACAATACTCAAGAGATCCAAATAATCACAACCGCAAAACTCGAAACACTTTTACTAAATCCAAATTACGAAAGACGATCAATTTACTTTACTTCTAAAAGAATCATCACCACACACACAAGTCACCATCTCTCGCAGATAATTTTACTAACATCAAGAATAATACACTCTGAACACGAATCTTTGTCATCAACTATTTCATTAGAAAGCCTCCAAAGTTTCACCACATTGTTTCATACTTCCTTTTCATCCCATCTTCAAAACGAGTGTATACCAAATCCATACTACCCCACTACATCAACTTCTTAAGTTTGGAAGGGGTCTACCACCCAATTGAAAAAGTTCTACCCAAAAATCTTTCATCAAGGACACATTATCATCCGATATTTTCACAATCATGTGGGCATAAGCCACCTATTATATCATATCAATTCAACTTTTAGCGATGCTCAACATCAAACTTCAACACACAATGCTTATACTACAACCATTGTTGTTATCAATCGCTTCATTATGAAATCTAATTACTACCTACTTTTCTTCCCAAATCACATGGATATTAACAAACACATATTCAACTGTTCCTCCTCATATTTGAATTTTGGCAAAAATACACTAAAACTTCACAAATCGAAATCTTCTATCGATCAAAAGTCTCAACAACACTATAACCCAATTCATCGTGTCATCCTATATAGAAGAACCACATAGAACTCCTCCCATAAATTCTAGATCCACCGATATTCAATCCATTCAACCGGTTGTACACAATTCCAATAACTAATCATACTAGTGAATATGTAAATCTAGCATTTCCTCTAGTTTCCCTTTCCACACATTTAAATTAATCCATGGGAACCAAAGAACCCAACAAGTTTAGCAACCTAACGATTTTTAATGACCAGACTAATTCATCAATGTTCCATACTTCTTGATATCTCTTTGACTCCACATAGGTGTGGACATACTCGAGTCACTACTCATATACAGTTCATCAAGAACTGGTAGAAGACAACATCAACTTAATCAATTTCACTCCCAAAGATACTAGTTAAGGCTAATCATGCACCTTGCCACTAATCCAACTTGACATCATAACCGCTATCAATTATCTCGCATACTTACAAACTCTCACTTAACACAACAAATCATTGCAAAAGAGAGTTGACACTCTCTTTCTCTATGAAGAGGGTCTAAATTTCAACACTCCATCTACTCCAAAAGAAATAAGTAGAATCAAAACTTTATTCAATGAACTTTGTGAAAGATAATTCCCATATCCAAAATACCAAATAGACACCCATGTCACCTTCATCAACAGGAAAGGTAAGATTCTCAAGAAAAGAACGTTCGCAAGTCGCAAAGATAGCTCACACTCGGCAAGTCAACAATTGTTTTGCAAAACAAAGATGGACCAAATGCAACCAAAACACTAACAATTTGTTTTATTACAATCTACGACTTAACCAAGACACGACATAGTCAAAAGAACTTTGATGCTTCCTCTCATAAAAGAGAAGTATCAACTTCGAACTCAAATACCGAAAAGAGTGCATGGGGCCAAAGCTTTCTCACGTTGTAAGGACAAATAAAATAAAGCTTCCATTGACCAAAGTTCCAAGTAAAAGATCAATCTTATAGACCATCTATGTTTAAAAACAGCAAAACAACTCGTCATTCTGGAGAACAAATGTTTGCTTTAAGGAGCCAACAACAACCGATGAACACTCATCAACCGAAATAACCATCGACCCAAGAGAATTCATCCACCGGTCGACCAAGAATAACCATTCCAACTCAAGGAAGACAATAACCTTCCCAAAGAAACCCAGATGGTGGTGCAATCCTGACAGCCCAAGGCTAAAACCACAAGCTTACCCTCTCATCATCTACTATCATCAAATATAACAATCTTAAAGGCAACCCATAAGTATTCATACCCATTTGACATCAGAAATGATCAAAGCAATACAACGGAAACGTAAATGCAATGCTTGACCCATCCCCAACTTACTGTGCACAGTGTGTCAATTTAACAATTTATTTACCACGGACCTACTGCCCTCTCTGATACCAACTGTAACACCCCAACTCTCAAAGAGCCTGGAATGCTACTGCAATTATACTATTCTAGCACAAACTACCAATTTTTGGCAGAATCTTCTTTGTTTAAACAGCTATACTGAGAGTTCAACAATAAAACATGGCCTTTAACAATATTTCTCATAATCAAGTCTACTCATTCATGCATGATAATCAAATGAATATACCAAGACTGGCAACCTCATTATTACAAATAATCAGATACTCAACCCAAAACCATATATGGTGATAACCAAACAGTTTATTTATTTCTAAATTGGTGCTAAGTGGCAAACGCCTTAAGAGTGTGAGGTAGTGAGTGCAACAACTTCTATTCCCTCCCATGCATGTCGCTCCACCTCCGTACCTAAAACACATTAAAGCAAGGGTGAGCCTAAAGACTCAGCACGTATCAACAAGGCCATAAACAAGAACACAAACATAGCATCGATGATCCTCAATTAACATCACACTAAACATAGCCATTTAACTCATGATATGCAACCAATGCAGTGCTCCTTTGAACTTTATCTCTTTTCGTATTTTACCGGTAATGCGGGGTATACAACCGTCGCTATATACCCTTGCCTGTGCCCTCTGGCACAGGGACCAATAGCCTATACACCACATGTATAGGGACCTTTGCCCATCATCTTAATGATGGGGACCTCTTTGTTCATTAGCCCACATTCCACGAATGTGGCGACCTCAAGCCCGTCATCTACATGACGGGGACCTCAACTGTATGTGCTTGGTCACCACGTGACCAAGGCACCCGTATGCTCTCAACATGCATATGCACCATGATAACATTTTCATATGCAAGAATACAACATATTCTCATTGGCACGGAAGCAATAACAACATGCGGAAGAACCTTTAACCATAACCAGCAGTCATCAAAATAAACAGTAACTCATCTCATAAACAGGCATGCATGGCTATACGATCAAGATACACCACAATCATATCATGCAAGCATACATATATTATAGCCCGAATACTTGCCTCAACCGTGCAAGAACGGTGGACGCGACGAGGGTGTTGCCCCTGGGACCACGCTCCCACCTGAATTTTAAGATAACCCAATCTAAGACCAACATACTGAACCAAGAGCATAAGAACAACACAAATGAACTTGCTAAACCCCCCAAGTGTTTCCCAACTTCCAATTTCTAGCGATCGATTTGGCGCACACTGTAGACAGTCAACTTCTAAAATACATAACTTTCTGCTCAGGAATCCAAATAAGATGATCTTAGACTTTCTGAAAAGTTAATTAAATTACCTAAATAAACCTAGTTGTGGAGCCCTTTTGATTCTTCCATTTACTTCCCCTACCAAGCCAATCTACAGAACAATAGAATTCCCGTCGGGTTCTCTGGACAGTGCACTAAAACCACCATAACTTTTGCTACGAAAGTCCGAATCTTGCGTTCTTTATCTCTCTGAAAAGGTATAGAAATTACCCACATGTTTCGTTATATTGAGATCCTCTGATTTCGTATTTAACTAATAGATTAATTCAGATTTCTACAGACTGTCCCAATACTGACAGATCAGCAGGACAGCGATACAAAAAAATTCATAACTTTCTAACTGTTAATCGGATTTGAGCGTTCTTGGCGGACAATGAAAGTTAAGAACAAGACCTACATATCTCTAGGAGACAAAAACTCCCAATTCGGCTTGTAAACACATGAAACTGGCCGCGCAACATTCTGGATAGAATTGAACGTTGAACAGAATTAATCCGATCCAATCGATCTAATAGCAATCGCCTCTAATGACTATCACACATCACATGAAACCCGTCGTTACCCTTGACGACGTGCTGGACGACAACGAACAGGCCCCGAAGAAGATCCTCCTTCTCCTCTCTTCCTTCTCTTCTCCCTTTTCTTCTCCTTTCTCTTCTTTTCACCTTCTTCTTCCTCCTTGGCCGGCTGCAATGGGGCTTCCTCTTCCCTTGGGCCAGCAGCAATGGGGGTGGAGGGGAGGTAGGGAGGAGGAGGAGGTTGGGGCACCAATTGGAGGAGGGGAGGGGTGAGGGAGGTGGCGGCCACAATGGGAGGAGGTGGGGAGGGGAGGGGAGGGGAGATGGGGAGGGGGCGGCTAGGGTTTGGGGGAGGGGGTGGCGCCTCCCCCCTATGGCCGGCCTGCCCACATGGGCCAAGGCCCAGGGCCCGAGTTGTCAACTAAATGCAAAAAACCCCCTCTCGTTTCCTGATTTGGTGGTTTTCTAAAAGAACCCTTCTCCCGACTACTTATTCTCTCCCGGTTAATCCTTTCGAATATATTTTGGGGTATTACAAAGATTAAATCCTAGACCATGATTTTTAACACTTACTTTTGACTTTTCTAGAATCATATTCAAATTTTTCTTGCCAAAAGAAAATCTTTCTAAAGTGTCCCTCAGATACTCAATTTCTTTAGCTAGAGTAGGACAAATAGTGCATGTGACAGATTCATTCACAATCTTCTTAGAAGCACTAGACTGAGCCAACTTTTCTTTTTCAGAAAAATCATTAAGTTGTCTAGTCAAAGCTTCTATTTCTATGGTGAGTTTAGGACAGTTAGAGCAAGAAGCTATCTTATGATAGAGCATCTGTTGAATTGTCTCCTGTGATGAATTAAGCCTAGCTTCTAGCAACCCACAATTAGAGCAAGTTTTAAGTGGAACATTCGAAGTACTTGACTCTAAAAATGTAGAAGAACTAAACTTGAGTTTTTCAATTTCACCATTTGCAAGTTTTAACTTTTCATCACAACAATCATGTATCAATCTTAGTTCATCAAGTTTAGCAGTTACATCTTCAAGTTGAACCAAGGTTGATGCATTAATTGTTCTAGCAGTCTCCAACTCAGAGTGTAAAACTTGACAAGACTCACAAGATTCATCATCAGGAATAGAAACTCTAAGTCTATTAATTTCAGAATTTAAGCTTTCAACAAGACTATTATTTTCTTTTAGTTTATTTTTAGTCTTTTTCAATTCAATAGCAAGTTTAATCAAACCATCTTCAAGCTCATCATATGATGGTCTTACCTCATCGGGATCACTGTCATCGTCGTCGTCGTTGTCATTTCTTGCCATGAAGCACATGCCCGTAAAGTCGTTGTTCTTCTTTTTCCTTTAGAATCATTATCATCATCGTCGATGTCATCACAACTCTCATATTCCACATCACTCAAATCAAGATGCTCAATAGCTGATATGATCTTTTCAGCAAGCTTGAGACGGAAATTGCCACCCTTGGTGTTATTGTTCTTGGATGGCCGACGACGGTAATTCTTGTCTTCCTTGATCACCTTCCCCTTGAGCTTAGGACACTCCGACTTAATGTGACCTGGCTCGCCACACTCATAGCACGTGATCGAACGAGAGACGCCACCTCGCTTCTTCATCCTCATGTTGTTGAGTGCCTTGTATGCCCGTGAGGAGATCAATACCAAGTCTTCTTCAGGAGCCGTTCAACTGCTCATCCAAAAAAAGATAAAGCAGACAAAGGAAAAGAACTCGACGAAACAGCCTGCATGGGGTTAGTTACAAGAGCTAAAGATGAAGCTTTATCAATCTTAGATGGCAAAGCTTCCATCTCATAAGTTTTCAATCTAGAAAAGAGATCATCCATGGTTAAAGTATCTAGATCGATAGTTTGATTGATAGTCGTGACAACCATCAACCACTCAGAACCTAAAGATCTCAAAATTTTAGTTGCATTATCTTCATCAGTAGGAATAACATCAACGCCACGCAAATTACTTAATATCTTTTCAAAGCGAGCAAAAAGATCATCAATAGATTCACCAGGCTTCATAGCAAAATCAGAATATTCTTTTTGATAAAGATTTTTACGCACTTTCTTAATTTTAGTAGTTCCATCATGATAATCGCAAAGAGTCTTCCATATTAAGTGGGCAGAATTAATATGAGCTACACGATCAAATTCTTTATAGAAATCCTTGAAATAGCAAGTTACGAGCTTGGACATTTAAATCAACATCAGTTTTATTTAGATCAGTAACAATAACAGGAACCACATAAGGTCTAGAAACTTTATTCCACACATCACTACCTTGAGCCTCAATATAAGCTTGCATACGACACTTCCAAAAAGTAAAATCAGTACCATCTAGCATGGAGGGACGATTCACATACCTCTCTGACGCCATAGCAACCTTGCTCTGATACCACTTGTAGGATCGTTAATGGCAATCAGAGGGGGGTGAATGATTGTATAAGATTTCTTCTATTGTTTTCAACCTGGATGCTTGTTGAAGACACAACAACAGACGTGATTGTATATGTGTATGCAAACTGGAACTAAATAAAGATGCATGCGTGTGCAGCAAAACTTGATTGATCACAAGGACTAATCCTTCGAAGCTTGTACATGCGGTCAACTAAGCAAACATCAAACCATATGAGGAAAAATCAAGTCACATCATGCTCTCACGTAATGCACACAAGCACTCATGTACAAGATGTAGAGAATCAGCAAATAATGCACTCTGAATGTGATTCTTCACGTACGAACCAAATAGCACAAACAAATCTTGTATTGATTTTATGTTCTTGCTCCCAAGCAAAAGCACGACGCACAAGCTCTGCCGTACAAGAACTAACAGTTGCAAGAACTAACGCAAGGACTTAGCAGTCGCAGTGAATACTCACCCCAAGCCGCATCTCACAGCGCCGCTAGCACCAGCCGCAATCAGCACAACATATGCACGTCGGCATCAAACAGTTAGCCGCACGCACCTACAGCCGTGAGGCCTTCTCAATTCCCTACCGCTGCCCTTTTTTTCTTTTCTGTCTACCAATCACGCTACACCCCAGCGCCGGCCCTAACTTTGTTTCTTTGTTTCACCCCCAAAATCACCTCTGCCCGACCACATCTAACATATATATATATATATATATATATAACCCTAATCACTTAACCCCCACGTACGGCCCATTAGACTTAGGGCCCAATACATGGGCTTAACACCTGGTCACAATTTAACCCAGTCCAATTTTAGACACCCTAAAATTGTCACGTGTCGTAGCCTCCAGACTACACATCCGTAGCTCCACCACACATCATCCAGCTTTGACCTCCACGCGCTCCAACTCGAGCTCGATCGTCTCCTACAGCATCTTCGGCCCTCTGGACCATGACTTCGCACCAAGCCATCTCCCCGGTCACCGCCGTAGACCACGATCGCCTCCGAGTTACCCTGCACATGCAAAGACCAAAACACATCTTTTCCAGGCACAAGTTCTTTTCAACTTGACCAACATAAGTCCACACACGCACCACGGGCCAAATAACATCAATACCTAACATTGTCAATTATTCATCACTAAAATATTCTAGTCCTGGCCACATGGTCTAACAATCTCCCCCTTGATGAATACATTGAAAATATTTCAAGATTGCATAATGAGTAATAGGAAAATGGAGAAGCTTCAAAACAAATATAAGTGAAGAACTGAAGCCGAAAAGCCAAAAAGCCAGAAAAGCTCCCCCTCAACATAAGGAGCTGAAAAACTCCCCCTCAACACAAGGGAAGCGAAGCAAATTTCTCTTATTTTTCTCCCCCTTTGTCAATGTAATCATCAAGAACTTCAGAGAAAGAATAATTCCAAAAAGGAGCAAGGAGAGTAAGAATCAAGAAGCTTTGTAGATTATCCAAGTCACTTCGCACTGATTTAGTAAATTAACCAAGCCATCTTTTTTAGTAGAGCTATCTGGATCATATAAAATCATATACCATATAGCAAAGTCAAGCCAAGTCTTTTAGAATGATTAAGCAATTTAAATTTATGACAGGCATCTCAACAATGACTAAACAGATTATAAACACCACAAAGAGATATCATCATGAAAAGTTAAAGCCTAACAGTGAGGCAAACTTTAAATCTAGATGAGCTATCAGTCTTATGTAACAACCTATTGCTCCACTTTCAATTCTTCTTTGCATGTGGCATGCTTGTAGCATACTTCTTTTCAAGGATGGCATGCTCGAAGCATACTTCTTTTCGTTGGAGCACTTTTGTGTGTATTTTTTGAATACATAGACATGTATGGCATGCTTGAAACATACATCTTTTCAATTTGTTTTTTTTTCTCAACTTTTTTTTATTATAACATGCCAAATTGAGTGAGCATAATAGAATTGTAATGAGAGACATACTTGCTTCAAATCCAAGATTTAAAATAAGAATCACAAACAAGCTCATCCTTTTCGATGGACATCACAAAGTGATAACAATAATCAATCTAGTCAAAGTTTTCAGCCATATCATGCTTTAGTTCTAATGTAGCAAATTAATTATAACCAATAAGAACACAAATACACAAAGACATGAATAAATATGATAAAGAAGGCTCTACAACTCATTTGATTTCAATGGCTTGGACTTGAATAATTGTTTGACAAGTATAATAAATAAAGCTTCTGAATTGATAAACCACAAGCTCCCCCTCACAATAAGCCCATAGGATGCAACACACCCAACTCACTTTGCAAAGGAGCAAATCAAAATTCAAACTTAACAAGGTGTAGAGCAACATCACCTTTCCCACATGGTCTCTCAGAAAGTGAAATCTCTTGGAAGCCATCAAAGAAAGTGAAGAACCATCAGGTGTTCCAATCAAGTAATGACGTAAAAGACTGAACCAAATCAAGCTCATGTTCTCCAAATTTCGCCACTGTTCTTACATCACATCACAGAAACATCGGTCTCACAGTACTAGGGTTAGTGAAATAAGATTTAGGAATCCAGTACTGAGATATACGATGAACAGGTGCAGCAAAACTAGAACCAGAAACATGTTCCACCAACTGAGAACGGCCTTGGTTCCTCTAAGAAGCTAGCCGTGGAAGGATGACTCCGCATAGCTGGCTGGCAGGCTAAGATCCCGTTGTTGGCGGAATTAACCAGACAAGTCGCTCCACCAAACAACAACGATCTTGCCTCACCACCCTCAAAATCAAGAAAGATCTCTCAGTCTGTCAACCCTTGTCCTATCTGGACCTGTTAAGTTTCTCCGTGTCAACTAAAGTGGCATATTGTTCTACCAGGTCAGAACCAAGGTTCGCACCGGTCACTTGGCCTAGGTTTAGGTCTCAAAGACTGCGAGCTTGCATGGTGTATCGAAGGCGATCGTTTCAGATCATGATTCTCTGTTCACTTCACGACTTTGGCAAAGTCCGCAAGGGCTATGAGATTTCGTCTTCCTCCTCCGAGCAAACGGAATCTCGGGACGAGATTCTTGTAAGGGGGGAGAGTTGTAACATCCCAAGTTTTAGACTTGTGTTTCAAATGTAAGAAAATGAGTAGAAATTAAAACTTTTTCTTACATCATGTATTTCCAGTTGTACCAAACAATTCTCGTACAAAAGTTAAGGGAATACCAAGTCACAGGTCTTTTTGGATCCAAAATCTCATCTTCCAAAAACAATTTTGTCAAATCTTTTGATCATCTCCTGGAAATACTTTTCCTAAGTTCTAGGATTGATGTGTGACTCCTCTGAAAAATTTCACAACTTTTTAGAAATTGTTTGAATGGTTTGGAGGCAAGTCAACCCAAATTAAATCTTGGTCAAACCTTGGATCAGCACTTTGTTAAAATTTTGGAGGAAAATCCACAGCACCCAAACCTCTGAAAATTTTATGCAAGGTTAATATCTGAGTTAGAAATCTCCAATAAAAATTTCAGAAAAATTGGAGTTAGTTTTCTACCTCAAATAAATTCCCAAAGCCCAGCTCTTTTCAAAACCCTAAAACCAAACTCTAACTTGAGTCAGACTGAGGCTCGAGCCCGAGCTCGCTCACCGACCGGTTGGACCGAGTCCACTCAACCGCACTCAAGGCAGCAGCCGAGCCGTTGGATTTACATCCAACACCACTAGCTCCCCGCCCCTTTTAACCTCGGGAGCTCTCGCGATCCGAACTGTCCGATCAAAATCGCATCGCCACGGCCACCCTGCACTTCGCCATCTTCTTCCTCCTCTCGTCTTCTTCCTCGCGCGCGACGCGCCATCAGGCGTATGGCGCTGTCACATCCCGCGCCCGCGCCCTCGCGTGTTGTCGGAGCAGCCGCGGCGTGTTAGTGCTTTCGGCTCAAAGCCGTTCCCCGCGCTGCCCTGTTCCCTTAGCTTTCGGGCTAGTTATGGAGGAGCTCGCCGTAGCTCACCGCGGGCCCCTCCCTTGTTCCCGTTACTCCCGAGTTTCTTAATACCCCCAAGGACCCCCTCTGGCCCCTCTTCCACTCGCGATCACCCTAGCTCACTCTTTTTGAGTGAAACTCAAACCACCGTGAGCACTCCTCTCCGCCATTGTTGCTGTGGGAGCTCCATTGGTGACTTGGGTGTTTCAATGGTTCTTTAGCCCAATTCTCATTTTATTTGTGGACCTCTTGTCGTCGCAAGTCTTTTCCCTAACTCAATTTGGGGTTGTTTTATCACGAACAGTCTACTTGGAGTTTTGGGATTTTGGCGACCGTAAGAGCTCCCCTTTCGTTCCCAATTCCGGTAAGCCTTCTTTGTCCAATCCTCTGGTCCTGGACCACCTCCGGTGTAGGGAAACGGGTAGGCTACACTAGCGCAAATTAAAAAATTCTACCCGTAAACCAAGATCACTGCAGTTATAGATCACGGTCTTACCACTACACGCGCAAAGCGGAAGTTGATGCAACACGTCGGGCGAGTAGTAGTCGCAAGTTGATGCAAGACGTCGGGCGAGTAGTCGTACTACTTCCTCGTGCTCGCCGCGCGCCCCACGCATGCCTCCTTTCTTGCGGTTCGTCCCAACGCCACGATGCAATACCCAAAGGTATCCACACGTGCGGAGGAAGCGACGACGCCGGACTACTAGATCTGCGCGAGCGACTAGGGCGTGGGAGGGTGGCGCCGTGGTTTGAGGATGTCACGAAATACTCAACCTCAACCAGCGCCCTGCCTCCTTTTATAGACGTCCTTATAATGGGCTTCTACGAATAGAGGCCCATTAGGACCTAATGCCTAGTCTAATTCGGATCCAATCCGAATAGGCTTCACTTCTTAAGTGTGTGACTTATGGTTCACATATGTTTAGACATGACGCGAGTATACATACTTGGTCAATAGTTGGTAGCGGCCTCTAACAAGACGTACAACTCCTAAACATACGTAAAGATCATATCGGACGAACCATCACAACGTTATGTACATGCTAATCCCTTTGCCTCACGATATTCGGTCGAGCTCCAAACCGACCACTCTTTCGATCCTCGTGATCCGAATCCCTTACTAGGTTAACTCTTAACCTTAAGTAGCATGGCCATGCATTTCGGATCCGATCACTCGAGGCCCGAGATATCTCTCTCGTAGAGAGGCAAATCCCATATCGACTAACCATGCCTCGCAAAGATGCTTCATGACAAACCCAAAGCTACCTTTATAACTACCCGCCATTGAGTAGCGTTTGATAGCCCCTAAGTAGGTCGATTCACATCTCAAGTACATGCGACAATCTCGTGTCTAAGGACAAGGCGTACACATTGTGTAGAGAGAACCATAAGAATAATTACTATGTCTCATGTTGGGTCGGTCCAACCCCATGTTCTAAACATGTGTCCACATTATTGGTTTGACATCTCCATGTCTATGACTCGTGAAACATGGTCATCAACCGATACATGTGCTAATCCATCATTCACGTGTGTCCTCACATGAACTCCGACTAGGGACAACTTTAGAATAACCATACAAGTAAAGAGTTTCACAAATAAGTCACATACTTGTTAATCAACACAAAGGCAATATTCAAGGAACATTTATTAAATCATGGATACAATGAAATATCATCATCAATATGATTGCCTCTAGGCATATCTCCAACAGCCTCCCACTTGCACTAGAGTCAATCTAGAAGATATCTAATACCCATAGCTCTTGTGTGCGCTCATGCTTAGGGTCGTGGAGAGGCTTCACAAAGGATCTCAAATATTCAAACTGTGTGTATTTTGCATATCTTTAAATCTCCTCGATTAAGGATCTCTCGAATGAGATGAAACCGCCGCAAGATGTGTTTGTTCTTTTGGTGATTCTCGGCTCCTTGGCTTGCGCAATGGCCCCACTGCTATCACAAGAAAGATCCATAGGATCGCACGCACTAGGAACCACACCTAGTTCGCTTATGAACTTCCTTATCCAAACACCTTCCTTGCCGCTTGTGGCCGCAATGTACTCGGCCTCGCTGTAGAGTCGCACATCTCCCGCTTGGAACTCTTCCAACTTACCGCACCACCGCTCAAAAGGAACACAAAACCCGATTGCGATTTGTAATCATCTTTGTCGGTTTGGAAGCTTGCATCGGTGTAACCATTTACAACGAGCTCTTCCTCACCTCCGTAGACTAGGAACACATCCTTAGTTCTTCTCAAATACTTGAGGATGTTTTTAATCGCTGTCCGATGACTCTCACCGATCACCAGTATCTGCAGAACACTTAGAGCATAGGAAACATCTGGCGTAGTACACATCATAGCATACATGATAGATCCAATGGCCAAGCATATGGAATCTTACTCATGCGATCTCGCCATCGCTTGTCGAAGGACACCGAGTCTTGCCAAGATTTATGCCATGAGACATGGGCAAGAACCCTTTCTTTGCCTCCTCCATGTTGAACCGCTTCAACACTTTGTCAATGTAAGTACTGCTTAATCCTATTAGCCTTTTTGATCTATCTCTATAGATCTTAATACCCAAAATATATGCCGCTTCCCTAAGTCCTTCATTGAGAAACTATTTTTCAGTTGAGGTCTTAACGGACTCGAGCATAGGAATATCATTTCTAATCAAGAATATGTCATCTACATATAAGATTAGAAATACGAGTGAGCTCCCACTTGTCTTCTTGTAAACACAAGATTCTTCTTCGCTTTTGATGAAGTCAAACCCTTTGACCACTTCATCAAAACGAATGTTCCAACTCCGAGATGCTTGCTTCAATCCATAAATGGATTTTTGAAGTTTGCATACTTTTCTAGCATTGTTTGATCGACAAAACCTCGGGCTGTACCATATACACGTCCTCGGTTAAATTTCCATTAAGGAAAGCCGCTTTGACATCCATCCGCCATATCTCATAGTCGAAATATGCAGCAATAGCTAGAATGATCCGTATTGATTTAAGCATCGCTACAGTGAGAAAGTCTCATCGTAGTCAACTCCTTGAACTTGCCAAAACCTTTTGCGACAAGTCGAGCTTTATGGATATGAACATTTCCATCCATATCAATCTTCCTTTGTAGATCCATTTGCACTCTATGGTTTTAACACCATCAAAGTGGTCAACCAAATTCCAAACTTGATTGTCTCCCATGGATGCTATCTCGGATCTCATGGCACTATGCCATTTCTCGTAGTCTGGTCCATCATTGCTTCCGCATAGGTCGTAGGCTCATCATTGTCTAACAATAATATATCTCGCGCATTGCGAGCCTTCCGACCTTCGTGGTGGTGGTGCTTCCTTTGCCATGGGTTCCTCAACTTGTTCGCCACATGGGCATCATTCGTCGAGTCTTCCCGATTGGTTCATCTTGAACTTCTTCAAGCCGCACTGCTCTTCCACTTGTCTCCTGTTGAGAAACTCTTTCTCTAGGAAAACACCACTTGAGCGACAAACACTTTGCCCTCTAGTCGGTTGTAGAAGTAATATCCAAAGGTTTCTTCGGATATCCCACGAAAATGCATTTATCCGACTTGGGTGTGAGCTTGTCCGATCAGAGTCGCTGACAAACGCCTCACATCCCCAAATCTTTAGAAAAGACAAACCGTGACTCTTCCTACCCATATCTCATATGGTGTCTTAACTACGGATTTAGACAAGACTTATTAAGTGTGAAAGCTGCGCGTTTCTGAGCGTAACCCCAAAAGGATAATGGTAACTGATCGCTCATCATCGATCGAACCATGTCCAACAAGGTCCGATTACGCCTCGGATACCCGTTTCTTTGAGGCGCTCCGGCGGTGTTAGTGTGGAACAATTCCGCAACTCTTCGGATGATTGCTACATTCATGACTCAAATACTCGCCACCACGATCGATCGCAGAGCCTTGATTTTCTTGGCACGTTGATTTTCAACCTCATTCGAACTCTTTGAACTTTTCAAAAGTTTCGACTTATGCTTCATTAAGTAGACATAGCCATATCTACTAAAATCATCGCGAAAGTTATGAAGTAATGAAATCCACCTCTAGCAATCGTGCTCATTGGTCCACATACATCGCATGTATGATTTCCAACAAGTCCGACGCCTCTCAAAAGAACCTTTGAAAGGTGATTTGGTCATCTTACCAAGCAAACAAGCTTCACATGTCTCGTATGATTCAAAATCAAACGGTTAGAAGACCATCGCATGGAGCTTCTTCATGCGCTTTTCACTTATGTGACCCAAACGACAATGCCAAACATAGGTGGGATTCAAATCATTAGGTCGAAGTCTTTTAGCATTTATGTTAAAGATAGGCGCATCATCAAGATTTAAAATAAATAACCCATTCACAATGGGCGCAAAGCCATAAACATTCTATTTTTAGAGATCAAACAACCATTGTCTTTACTTGCAAATGAATAACCATCTCTCATCAAACATGAGGGGATAAAATGTTTCACTCATACTAGGAACATAATAACAATTATTCAATTCCATAATAAATCTTGAAGGAAGCTGAAGTTGCATGGTGCCGACGGTCAACGCAAAGAACCCTTGCTTTATTCCCGACGCGAAAATCAACTTCACCTCTTGCGACTCTTCTACTTTTATTAGCCCTCGCATCGAGTTGCAAATGTGAGCAACTCGATCCGGTATCAAATACCCAAGAGTTAATAGGAGAATCTGCGAGAAAATGTCTAAAACATTTATGACAAGTATACCATGGGTGGAAGTCTTACTTCCACCTTCTTCTTGCATTCATCGGAATCCATGTACTTCTTGCGCTTCTCTTCCAGTGGCGATTTCTTTACAATAGAAGCATACTGTCTCGGCTCCAGTCCAAAGATTAGGCTTAGGCGTTGGCTTCAGATCATATCCTTAACCTTGCCGTTATTCTTTGGCCATGGCTTCTTACCCTTTTCTTGAAGCTAGACTTGTTCTGCACACCATCACATGGCTAGGCCCTGCACGCTTCTTAATGTCATCTCTGCTTTTTGAGCATCCCACAAAGCTCATTAAGGCCCTTATCCGCCCATGCATATGGTAGTTCAAATGAAATGCCCATAGCTAGGTGGAAGAGACGCTAAATGAAATCATTGCCAACTCTTGGCCAATTGGAAAACCAAGTTTATCCAAAGTTTGATCAGAACCAACCATTTTGATCACATGTGGGCCTACGGTGCACCTTCTAACTTGCATTCCGTAAAAGCCTTAGAGACATTGAACCATTCACCCCGGCTCGTGTCCGAACATGTCCTTAAGCGCTATGATCATATCATACGCTCCGATCCTCAAACCGCTTTTGAAGGTCGTTCCATGCATGCAAGCATAAGACAACTAATCTCAAGAGAGTCATCACATGCTTTCTTGTAGGCATTTTTAACAAAGAGCAGACGCATTGTTAGCGAGTTCTTCGGGATTGGGGTGTCGAACGTTTTCCTTTTATCCGCCACGAGAACAATTCTCAGGTTACGGACCCAGTTCGAATAGTTTGTTCCATTTAATTTCTCTTTCTCAAGAATCGATCGCAAAGCAAAAGGGTGTGCGTGGTTGCTAGATGCCATTGATCTACAATAGGAAATGCAAAATACTAAGACAAATAAAACCTTGATAGAGTAAATTGTATTAAACAAATTTAATAGAATGTACTCCCACTAAAATCAACATCCCTCTGTTGATTCTTAGCGATTCAAGATCCGCAATTAACGAGTCTACTAGTGAGCTTTTGCATCACCGCTAGGAGACAAGGTAATTCGGTAAGCAACACCTTGCTAATCATATCTCTATATGACTCTTGTTGTTGGGTGACATCTCTATGCCCGCGCCCAACCTTTATGCCCCAAGGCCCATAACCTTTATGATAACCTTGTTAAGTTCACCAATCCTTATGCATGTAAGTATCCGATACAAAACCCATCTAGTCAAGGAAAGTTGATGGTGCCCTAATTTTATAGACCCACCATCAATTTACAAGACATGGGATGGTGCAAAGTTTAATTGGGAGGGCATATGTTTAACTTAACATTTTGTGAGGGATCGCTATACTTCTACCATTCAAACATGCATAGGAGTAAAACAACAGAATAGCATTCACACAATTGTGACTCAAGATGGCCCATTTTCTCATGGTGATCTCCATCGCCATAGAATCATACACCATGATGATCTCCATCTCCATGGTTCATGTGTGCCATCCTCCAAGTGATGTGTCCTCCGAGTAATAAAATACATGGATACTAGGAATCATCACAAGTCGCACGCAGCCGTTAATACAATACTTTGACAACACAATGGCTCCAATCGTGTTGCCGCATCTACACACGCAGTCATGCAAATATTACAAACATGCATCACATACACATTAGGCCATATCGTCACATACATCCTGCAAAAACAAGTTATGCATAGAATCGCAATCCACGGATAAGGGGTCGAGGGGTTTCCCCATCGGGTTCGAAGGGCGCGCCCCGCGGACTTTGATCCAATCTATGCAATTTTACATAGGATTTTGATCGGCAAATCATATTTACCACAAATCGATCATCGTCCGATTCGACCAATTTGTATCGATCTTCGCATGCCGCAACCGGTTTTACGTGTCACCGCTCACCCCGATGGCGAATCCGACCGTAGGGGTATGTTGTTTCACGACCTTAGCAAGATGATCACGGTACATCGATTATTAATCTAGGTTCCGATTCGATCAATCATATTGATCTTCGCATTCCGCAATCGTTTTACGTGTCACCGCTTCACCCCGATGGCGAATCCGACCGTAGGGGTATGTTGTTTCATGACCTTAGCGGCATGATCACGAAACCGATCAATCCATTACGTAACTATACAATCGATCACATCGATCATACCGATTTACATATCGCCATATGCAAATCACCCAACCTATAACATGACAAAGAACCGCTCGATACCATCAGAGGGAAACGGGTAGGCTACACTAGCGCAAATTAAAAATTCTACCAGTAAACCAAGATCACCGCAGCTTATAGATCACGGTCTTACCACTAGACGCGCAGCGGAAGTTGATGCAACAAGCGTCGGGGCGAGTAGTCGCACCAAGTTGATGCAAGACGTCGGGCGCAGTAGTCGTACTACTTCCTCGTGCTCGCCGCGCGCCCCACGCATGCCTCCTTTCTTGCGGTTCGTCCCAACGCCACGCATGCAGCGCCTCAAAGGTATCCACACGCACGGAGGAAGCGACGCACGCCGGACTACTAGATCTCGCGCGAGCGACTAGGGCGTGGGAGGGTGGCGCCGTGGTTTGAGGATGTCACGAAATACTCAACCTCAACCAGCGCGCCGCCTCCTTTTATAGACGCCCTTATAATGGGCTTCTACGAATAGAGGCCCATTAGGACCCAATGCTCCGCCTAATTGGATCCAATCCGAATTAGGCTTCACTTATAAGTGTGTGACCCTATGGTTCACATATGTTTAGACATGATGCGAGTACACATACTTGGTCAATAGTTGGTAGCGGCCTCTAGCAAGACGTGCCAACTCCTAAACATACGTAAAGATCATATCGGACGAACCATCACAACGTTATGTACATGCCAATCCCTTTGCCTCACGATATTCGGTCGAGCTCCAAGCTGGCCACTCTTTCTCGATCCTGTGATCCGGAATCCCTTACTAGGTTAACTCTTAACCTTAAGTAGCATGGCCATGCATTTCTGGATCCGATCACTCGAGGGGCCCAGAGATATCTCTCTCAAGTAGAGAGGGGCAAATCCCATCTCGACTAACCATGCCTCGCAGCATGCTTCATGACAAACCCGAAAGCTACCTTTATAACTACCTGGCGATTCACGAGTAGCGTTTGATAGCCCCTAAGTAGGTCGATTCACATCTCAAGTACATGCGACAATCTCAGGTCTAAGGACAAGGCGTACACATTGTGTAGAGAGAACCATAAGAATAATTACTATGTCTCATGTTAGGTCGGTCCAACCCCATGTTCTAAACATGTGTCCACATTATTGGTTTGACATCTCCATGTCTATGACCTATGAAACATGGTCATCAACCGATACATGTGCTAATCCATCATTCACGTGTGTCCTCACATGAACTCCGACTAGGGACAACTTTAGAATAACCATACAAGTAAAGAGTTTCACAAACAAGTCACATACTTGTTAATCAACACAAAGGCAATATTCAAGGAACATTTATTAAATCATGGATACAATGAAATATCATCATCAATATGATTGCCTCTAGGGCATATCTCCAACATCCGGGCCATCGCAAGCTTATCCTAACCTTTCTTTTCGTCTCTGCTGGCTCAGAGCACATGGTCGCTGTCATCTTCTTCACCTCCGGCGTCGGTCTCCGCCGCTGGGTCTCCTCCGACCTCCTCTAGACCTCCCCTGCACCTAGGTGAGTTCACTTTAGTTCCTTTTTGCTCTAGGGCCTATTAGAAAGACTCGTAGCGGAGCTTTTTGCTGTTTTCGGATTTTGCCGAAAACTGTCCTCCGCCTCTCTCCGGCTCGTCGGCGTTACCGGCTAGCTCCGCCGTCGAGAGTGGTCCCATCTTGTTCGCGATAGTATTGCGCTTATTCTGGTGACCTTGGTTCGCGCCGCCGTGGCTTTGGTCGCCGGCGACGTGCCGGTGAGTTCATCGTCGTGCTCTGTACCGTTGTCGCGATTTTGTCAAGTCCTCAGACTTCCTCGGGCTAATCCTAGTCGTTCACGACCTCTCCAGAATAGATCTGAGCCTTAGGTCCTTTCCCGTAAAGTTCTAGTTTCAAGACCTCCCCCTCGTTTGATCTCAACCGTTGAGAGCACCCCGTGTTAGATCTGTGCAGTAGAACCTTTCTCTCGAAAACCTTAGGTCTCAGGACCTCCTAGAGTTGATCTTGACCGTAAAAGACCGCTCTGGATTAGCTCTTAGCCGTTAGATCCTCCCTCTGTAAAGTATTTAGCCGCAGGACCTCCCCTAGCTTTATCCTAGCCGTTGAAGACCTCTCTAGGCCAAATCTTAGTCGTTTAAGATCACCTCAGGTTAGATCTGTGCCGTAGGACCCTTTCTACGAAAACGTTAAGTTTCTGGACCTCCAGCGAGGTCCTCTTTGCAAAAAGACCACCCTAGGACCACCTCAGGGTCCTCTTTGCAAAAAGACCTCCCACTGGTCCTTGTTCGGAGAAGCTAAGTCACAGGACCTCTTTTGGGCAGATCTGGACCGTTGAAGACCTCCCCGTGGAGATCGTAGCCGTCCAGACCTCTCTCTATAAAACCTTATCGCTTTAGACCTCCTCTCGCCTCGATCTGGACCGTTCAGGACCTCCCCAGATCCATCTGAGCCGTCCAGACCTCCTCCCGCTAAATCCCTGTCGCATCGGATCTCCCTCGATTAAATCTGGATCGTTCAAGACCTCCCCGGTACATCTTGACCATTCCGACCTCACCTTTCTTAGATCTTACCGTTCAGACCTCCTTCGCTTGATCGTGACCGTTAAGACCTCCCTTCGGAGATTTTAGCCGTCGAGACCTCCTCGGTGGTCTTAAGCCGTAGGACCTCTCCAGGAGATCTAGACCGTCGGGACCTCCCCCGAGCAATCCTAACCGTCCAGACCTCCTCCGTGGGTTTTGAAGTTCTAGGACCTCCCCTAGTGCTCGAGACCGCCAGATCTTGATCTGACGGCCACGACCTCCTATGCGCGCGAGGAGCTCCTCTCGCGTGCGCTGTGCGTCCATCTCGTCGGGACCGTTAGATCCAATCTTAACAGCCACGACCTCCCCGAGTTCGTCTGTTCAGTTGGACCTCCCCGAGAGCTCCAATTTTCTAAGTATTTCAGTGTTTTAAATTTCAAAAGTGCATAACTTTGTCATTTTAGCTCCTTTTTGATTGATTCAAATTTCTTTAACTCCGAAATAAAATGAATTATAATCTGAGGATGCATTTAGTCTCTTTTCGGCTGCAGAAAATGATATAAGCTGAGTTAACTTGCTTGAACCTAAAATGTTGTCTAGAAACTCATTAAAAGTTATAAAATGCATAACCTTTTCCCTGTTTTTCCATTTTGAGCAAACCCAAGTCTGTAAAATCCCTCTGGTAGTGTACTTTAGCTTAGCTTGGGTCTTGTTCATATTTATGTTCCTGTAAAGTGGTATATGCCAGTTTCACAACTTTAGAAAATCATAACTAATTCATTTTAACTCCAAATTGTGCAAACTCAATTTTGCTATTCTTAGAATGTCTTATTCTACCTACCATAAAAATTTCAGACTTTAGATCATTTAGAAATTTATGCTATGAACAGTAACAGATAGGAATTAATATTGATTTTTCAGGCTGATAGAAATTATTTTAGCCATAACTTTTTCATGTTAAGTCCAATTGACCTGTTTCTTGTTCCTAAAATTGTCTAAAATCATCCTCTAGCTGCTGTATAAATTTCATAAAATTTGGTTATCTTTTGCTGTTGGATTTTATTTGGAGTTCTTCGTTCTTATTGGTTTTATCGCCTTTTTGCGTTAGGTTCCGAAGAAATTATTGATTACGTGAGTGAATCCTCTGCAGCAAGAAAGTGATCTACAACAAGGCAAGCAGTTTGATCATATCCACTCCATCCCATTACTTTTAAAATCTAATACTTTGTTTTACTTGTATGTATGCATGCTTTTGTGTCAATGATTAATTTTGCCGAATAGAGGTAGCTAATCCTATTGCATTGTTTCCCTTAAATTGTTCACCCCTGCCACTACTTTAGGAATATTATCCTCACCGGTGAATTAGAGCCTCGTGAATGATTTAGGGCCTTTTATTTGTCTTTACGATATGATGCTTAGCAATGCTTAGTTACCGGTAGAATTAGGCGGTTATCGACCTAGTCGATGAACTTGATCACACAAAAACTTGCTATTACTTTTAATCTATACCTTGTGCTTTGTTTATTTGCAAAACCAAAACTGAAAACAAAATGCTTTAGACTTGGGCCAATGGTATGTTGGTGTGATCTGTTGGGTGTGATTGGAATGGTGCCTAAGTCCCCAAGGACCGAGTTACTTGTGTCACTAAGCCAAGCGCTTATTGCGTGCTAAACACACGAGAGGGAAATGAGACCTCTCTTGACTAAGTACTTTGGGAGGTGTTAATTATGAGCTGGTCGGTGGGTATGTTAAAAATGTGTGGGTGTCTATGTGGTGTGTGAGGGGAGCATTAGCAGACCGGTTAGGCTGTCTAATGTGTCCTTCTCCCGTGGGTTGCGGCTCTTAATTAGCATCATCCATTGGAAATCGTCTTGTTAGACTTAGTCGTGCCGGCATACCAAAGGAAGTATGCTAACCGTGGCTGGTGAAAAGGCGGTCTATCGTGTGGGTACATTGGTACACCCCTGCAGGGTTAAAACTATTCGAATAGCCTCGTCCTAGGATATGGACATTGCTTGGTAAGGTCGTGCAAGAACTAGACTATAACCTTTTTAAAACTTAAAATTTGACATGGGTGGTATGAAGGGGTACTTCATGCTATGGTTGTGGTGACTATTGGGTTAGTCACTTCCAGGATTGTTGTTGTCATCTACCTATTGTTATATTTGTCTCCTGGTTATTTGAACAATAAAAATGAATTGTGGACTTGCTTTCAACTGTATTACATTATTGCAAATAAAACTTGCTTTATGCTGAAAATAAGTCCAGAGCCTCCTCCACTTAAATAAAGCTTGCATGTAGTTATTTATAGTTCTGTTATCTTACACGTCAGTCTTGCGAGTACAAAAACAATTTTTGTACTCATCTGCTTTGCTTAATATTTCTGTTGCAGAGGAGGAAGGTGAGCCCCAAGGGCTTCCCTTTTTGTGAAATGTGCCGCGGGTTTGACGACTAGTTTGGCGGTCCGGTTCGTTGCCTTGTGGGTTAAAGGCACACTAATTGGCTTTTGTTTATCGCCATCTTATGGCACTTTTGCTTCCGCTATTTATTTGGTTATCTGCATGATATTTGGCCTGTCGGCCCCTCTTTTGTAATAACTTTATATTATGTATGTCTTTTGAATTTGTGTTGTGCTTCGGTTCTATGTGAATGAGTGGAATTGATGCACGATTTTGTAGCGGGGTGTGTATACTGCATTTCTGGGAAGTATACATATCTCGAGGCTTGGTTTATTTGATTTGTAATGTTAGGACCAAGTGGATGGTTAAGCATTACAAGCCAAATAAATCGGGGTCCTCACAGGCTGCCAGTCTGGCGCCACGCCCTGCCGCTCGTATGCTCGCCGGGTGCTCCACGGTGTCCGTGCTCCCGACCGACGAGCTCTTCTCCAGGGGGAAGCTCGTCCTGCGCGTCATCCCCGCGCTGCCTGGGACCGCGTCGACGGAGGGGGTGGGGATCGCGATGCTGCCTCCGCTGGCGCCTGCGCCGTAGCCGGAGACTCCTCGCAGTGGTGCATGATCTGAATCTCGCGGCGCACATCCTCGATGTACTCCTTGGTGATGAGCTTGCGCTTGGAGATGGACTTGCAGGCGTAGTCGACCCCCGTGACCAGCTCTGTGTAGAGGTAGGTGGTGCCGAGCTGCCCCTGCCCGAGCTGCCTGCTGTGCGTGTAGAGGTCACGGAGGTTGGGGGTGGGGTGTCCGAGCACCGACCCGAGGTCGGTGGGCGCACCCGCGCCGCCGCGCCTCATGGCGGCGGGTGGCGCCGACACGGGGGCGTAGGCGTCCGTCGTGGCCTATCGCCGCATCTACCGCTGCGCGCGGCGTGGTCGGGCGTGAGGGCTTCTTGGCGAGTCGGCCGCGGGTGTGGCGTTGTGTCGAGTCGTGGCGCTGCGGTGCGGTGTGCTTGAAGCGTGCGGTACTTGGATCTAAGGAGCCGCCGCATGCATTGCCCATCAAACAACGGGAGAAGCGCGCCGCACATCAAGCTCCCGGTCACGCTTGGGAAAGCGAACGCAACTACCATCGCCATCGCTGCTTGATTGGCCTCTTCGTGGACTTTTTCCCGATTTGGCGACACTGGAAAGAAAGCCGGCGGTGCATGCGAGCCATGAAGCTAGGCACGCATGAGGGAGCCAGGAGCAGCCGCACCAAGGACGAGCAGAGGGAGGCAGTGCTATGAATCCTCATGGCGCAAGCTTGGCCGAATGAGTCACCAGGAAGAAGCAGCAGTAAGGAATGGAAAGAAATAGAATGGGGAAAAAGTAGAGGAAGAAGAACAAGGCAATAACATTCGCTAGTGAGGAAAGAGAGAGAGATGGAGAGAAGAAAGAACACGCTGGTCCACCACACACATGCTGATTTGGATGATAAACACATGCTGATATGGACAAAACTGGCCACGTGTGCAAAACCGCCACTTGAAACCGGCCTAAGGGGTTAAATGACCGGATTTCGCAAGTTTTTTTTTTTGGGGTTAAATAACCTGTTTTGTAGTTCAGGGGGAAACAAGACTTTTCTGATACTTGGAGGGAGTAAACTAGACTTATTCCTTTTAAAAATAATCATATAAGGTTAAAAACACCTTAATTGAATGTAATATGAACAAGTGTACCCAAATTTACAATATTAAATTAAAAATATTCAAAATTCTGCTATAGACTTGCATATTTGAAAATATAATTCAATTTTTATATAAAAAATATACTTGTTTTCAAAAGTTTGGTAGAATTGTGATTCTACGATCCGATCCCATCAAACGAAAAATGATCCTACCTAGGATTGTGATCCTTGCATATGAGAGAGATGTCACTTTGTTATGGCAGATCAGAGATCCAAAACATTTTCCGTGACATATAAAAAATTTTCCCTTCAAATAAAAGGTGACCTATACTTTTATTTTGCGAGGTAGCTGAGCTCTTCTCAAATCAAGCCTATTTGGTTCCTTTTGGATTCCTCATGTATTTTCTACAACAAATTGAAACAACGTCCACTGTCGCTCCATTGCAAAGGCTATGCAACCTGATTTTAGGCCCTTGTTGGCCATTCATTAAGAAAGTTCATATTTTGGATAAGGGGCAATTTGCCAAGTAACACTACAAAGATATCACAAGTTAAAAAATAATATCGATGTATCACTGATATGTGATCTCATGACTCACCTGTCATCCTTACAATGAATGTTATTTTCTAATTTATGCATTATTGCAATGTTACTAAGCAAATTTTCCCTATCGATAATTGCTAAGGTTTTTGTAAAATATCAGTTACAGCATGCAACCTTTCTAAGGTGGTTTGCTACAATATTTCTGCATGGAAAGATCTGGTACGTTGCATTGCCAATTAGATGATCATAAAAAAAAATGCTATTTAAAGGAAATGAATGATATTTATAGGACCATATCTTCAACGCACTACACCATGACACAGTATCACTAACAACAGATCTGTTGTGAGAGGGCCCAAAGACCGCATTCGACGGCGAAGAATCTATCGGCAATAGTTTTTCCGACATAAAACAACAGTCAGTTATAGTCCCACCGGTAAGTCTTTTCCAACATAATTTTTTTTTACCGACAGATAGTCTGAACATGTAAACCAATGGAGAGTCAGAGATGATTTCTCTTTATCTATATTACCTACAGAAGGCAGAGACTACATTTTTGGGATAGCTCCAACATTTTTAAAAATAGACCAAGCATGAGTTCCTCAAAATAAGTCTAGGTAAAGAGCTCCAGGCATGAATACTACGTTTCCCAGTCACAATTGGCTCCATGCCAAATAAGAGAGCACATAATATTGGGGTCACCAAGTACATACATGACAGTAGATTCTTAAACTTGTACATCCATTAACAAAATATGTTTCGAAAGGTTTAAATGCAAATATATTATTACGATCAAGGAAACAAATTAGGCAAATTTGTATAATCGTCCTGCTTACTCCCAATGGTTGTTCCCACAAACAATACATTTTCACCTGACTTCTGCATCTGACCCACTTTCACATCCTGCATGCAATAATCATCATAAGTTAGATATCTGATAAATCATATGTATTCATCCAGAATAGCTAACCATTACAAGAACTCCTCACATTGCGGAAGGAAGAAAGAAATTTGAGGTACAGCTCTTTCAGATGGTAAGCGAGTCCTTAAGTGCTTCAAACATGCCAATCCATCCTCGTTTATGCATGCAATGAAAACAGAGCAGGTAGCTGAGCCTTCCATTGCTGCTACTAAAAATGGTAGACATGATATATGTGCACAATCTTGTAAAATATAGGAAATATTTATATGTGCTGCGTGCACAATCTTATAAAAATATAGAGGCAATGATTGAAATTATAGTTCAGTTCAGCCTCCTTAAAAAGTATACTCAAATTCATCTCCAAAAAAAAAGAAGAAAAAAAGAAAGTGTCCTTTTATGCAATAAAATTACTACTACCATGTTTAAGAAGCCAATTACATAAATTGTCTGATCTACTCGTGAATGTCAATTGATTTCCCAAATGAAGAGTTTACTAGCAAAGCATCTTAATTGAAAAATTGAAGAAAAAGAAGCAACCCAAGCATGCTTGCTAGTCTGAAAACACAGCAGAATACGTCAATACATGCTGATCGGGAACAATAGAAGCGAGCAGCAGCCAGAAGATTTTCTGCACATGTAAATGCACCAACTATTCCTCTATTTTGATGCTGATAGTTAACAAGTAAAGAAATAGTCATGCTAAACAAAAGATAGATATTTAGCTGACTCAAAATTATGCATCTCGAGATACTCTACTTACTAACTCCAAGGTTCACCAAGAGTAGCGATAGGTAGAGTCCATAAAAATGCATCTATAAATTGTGACTTGTGAACCTGAACACATGTATTCCCTGAGCTGTTCTTTTACTCACTAAATACAGGGTGTGGAAAGAGTTATCTACATTACATACTATCTAGACAGGGCAGTAAAATAAAGTTTTGCCTGTGTGTCAAAGTATTACATGGTCATTTTTGTACAGTCTAAATAGAAGGTTCAGGTCTAACGATCCTATAATTCTAGTCAGTGATTTATATCCAACTATATTAAATCATAAGATGCTGATGCTTGTTCCTATGCTCATCTATGTCCAATTGTAACCAAAGGTTTGTGTTCCAAGAAGAAAAAAAATGAAAACAAATCTTATCTGAGATATGAACTATTCAAATCACACTATGAGAGATAAAATACCTAGCAGTTTTATTTATGCTCCTGAGGAGTAGCATGGAGTGACATGCAGGTAGACAATATACTTTCACAATTCAGATGGTAAGTTGATTTTTCTCCCAGATAAAGATGCTAATGTCTTCCTGAGATGTATATAACATATGATTTAGCATCATAAGATAGGCATAAATTTATTGAATTGAGATAAACTATAAAAAGGAGTGAAGATTTAACAAACTGTAAAAAGGAGTGAAGATTTAACAATATAAGAGAAATGGGGAGAAAAAGAAAAGGAAAGAAACAAAGGTAGATCGGATTGACTCAAATGACACATACCCATCAAGAAACTAAATCAAATAATCCAATTGGAACAATTAATTGTACGCACAGGGGGAAGGGAAAGGAAGAGAGATCAAAGTCACAACTAAATAAGCCCAACTAATTGGAACAATCAGATGACTTTGAACTGCAGGTATTAACGTCACAACTCACTTAGGGTGTTCTTGATTCGGTGAACCATAGTGAATGAGATGAGATAGTACATGATGGATTGGATGATCCTGAATAGTATGGTACAACTTGTATATTTGGTTAGTGGGATAAGATAATTCAAGAATTTATTTGGTTGCATGAATGAGATGGTATCGAATGGTTCAAGATGATATTTGGTTTGAGGGATGAAGTTGAATGAGTTGTATACACAGAGGAGTATTAGCATTATTAATTATTGAAATATTAGCACGATTATTAAATTTACCTTAATTACAAAGGAGTATTTAACTAAATTAATTATTTTAACTATCCACTAATTAGCACAACCTATTGGTCAGTCACGTATACACAGAGAGAGAGACGTAACAGAGGAGACGTGCCCGTCCCTGTACTGCATGGTGTTACACCCCAGCCCAACATGAGTCTGGAATACTACTAAAATTACAAAGTAACAATTTAAAACCTAAGTCATGATACTAAATTTCGACGGAACCTCCTTTATACAGTCAACCATACAAGAGGTTCTAGCAAGTATCAAAAACACAATCAATTAATCCAACATCTAATCTCAATCATAATCATAAAATCTTCCATGAAACGCTAATTAACTCTATTACAAAACAATAGAGGCATTAAAACATAACCAAAAGAAAACATCCTCACAGTTTGCTCAATTATTAATTCATTGTCTACAATCAATCATTCATAAGTGGTTCGTGGTTGTGTGCAACGGATCTCATTCTAGCCCCTCCCATGCATGACATTTGTGCCAGAGGTACCTAAAAACATAAACAAACAGTAAGTGTGAGTCCAAAACTCAGCAAAGTATAATTAATACAACAATTTAATACACACCTCTATTATCATCATCCAACTACAATTCTGTATATTAAACCAAATCATATACACATACAATGCAAATGCTCAACGCATCCTTTCTCTTTGACTCTCTTTGTATTTTACCGGTAACGCAGGGTATACAACCGTCAATGCATACCCATGCCTGTGCTCTCAAGCACAGGGACAAAGAGCCCATACTCCGCAAGTATGGGGACTACAGACCCACACTCCATGAGTGTGGGGACCACAAGCCCACACTCCACAAGTGTGGGGACCACAAGCCCGTCATATACATAACGGGGACCTCAAAATTAATACTTAGTCACCATGTGACCAAGTCTCAAGGATGATAACATGATGCATATGAAACAATCATTTTATCTAACATAAACATGCAATAGCCAGGAACAACATACATGGACAAAGAACATATTCATACTACTAGCATTCATGAACAAAGAACATACTTGTCGACGATCAAGACGTCGATCTTACGAAAAGAAAAGAAGAAAGTGACGTGGGAAATCTAGGGAAATAATGGGACTGCTCTTTTATTAATATGAACTGGGTTTTACAGGGTATGCTATGAGAATACTGCTTCTTCCTTACGATGTCGACTCTACAACACGAATCTAAGGCTTGTGCTTTAGTCCGATGGCTCTATCTTGTTCTCGTCTCCTTGATCCGCCCGCATCCATCTTTAAATAGCCCTCGAAGAGGTGGCGCTACTTCCGAGAAGACGCTCATGTGAAGCGCGCCCGGTCGAGTCAAGTGACGGTTGATAAAGAATCATCGGTTCGGCGGTTATATGTCTATGAGACATATAACCGCATGGTGGTTATCCGCCGTTGCTTCGGATAAGAAACGTCGTATGGTATGGAATATGCACGTGCTCCATTCATCATATGGTAAAGAATATACTTGGAATCAGTTCCAAGTATCAGTTCATACCATTTACGAGCAGTTCTCCTGGTCGGGAGCTTGGCTTAGGCCTTCATCCGACCAGGGTACCCATTATGTAACCTCTGAAATCTCTACGACCAGTGAGGTCATGCACCTCAGGGGTTACGACCATGAACACGTATGGTGTAACATCCCAAGTTTTGGCTTGCGTTTCAAATGTAAGAAAATGAGTAGAAATTAAAAAATTTTCTTACATCTTTCAATTCTTGTATGTTCTAAAGAATTCTTGCAAAACAATTATGGGATTACAAGTCACAAGTCACTCTGATCGAAAACCTTGTCTTCCAAAAATATTCTTGTCAAACCTTTTGATCATCTCCGGGAAATATTTTTCCTAAGTTCTTGGGATGGTATGTGACCCCTCTGAAAAATTTCACAATTTTTAGAAATTGTTTGAAAATTTTAAGAGGCCGTCAAACCACTTTGACCCTTGGTCAAAACCCTAGCTCAGCACCTTGGGAAATTTCTGGGAAAAATGCTCAGCATAAAAACCTCTAGAAATTTTTCACAAGGTTCATCTCAAGGTTAGCAAACTACTGTAAAAATTTCATAAATTTTGGAATTAGTTTGCTATCTCTAAAAATTCTTCAAAGTTCTCACCAAATGAAACCCTAAGTCAACCTTGGGTTGTGTTTGAGTCGACTCAATCATGGTTGAACCCAACCGCCTAGAGCACCTCACTGGCTCATTTTGGGTGCAAACCACCTCACTGTTGGATTCGGTCCTACGGTTTAGATCTTCTGGATCTCCTCAAAGACCTCCTCTGGTCTTTGTAAAGACCTCCCACTGCGCAGACCTCCTCCGGTCCTTTTGCAAAGACAACCTCGATCTCCCACTCGCACGACCACCCCGTGTCCGTTTTGCAAAGACAACCCTCCCGGACCTCCTCTAGATCTCCCGAAGACCTCCTAAAACCATGTTGGCATTTTTGCAAAGACCACCCCGCTGGTCTTTCGCAAAACAACCCATAGGACCTCCTTTGCAATTTTTGCAAAGACCACCTTTAGGCATCCTCAAAAGACCTCCTCGACCACCCCTAGCATTGGGTGACCGTGGGCCGCCTATCTTCAGATCCGCCCTGCACTCCCCTAAGTGTTGGGACCTCCGAGTCTCACTTAAAATCGGGACCCTTCATTTCAAATCCAACCACCCGGACCTCCCCAACTTCAATCGAAGCCTCCCCCAACCATTATGTTCTCTTGACTGGTCCTCTCAGGGTTGTTCACTGACTAGTGGGACCTCTGGGACTGGTCATCATTGCTTTTGCAGGCATGCGTGTGTGCCAGAGCTACAGCAGTTGGAGCAGTGCCTTGTCAA
Organism: Ampelocalamus luodianensis; assembly: GCA_036346255.1. Taxonomy (NCBI): domain Eukaryota; kingdom Viridiplantae; phylum Streptophyta; class Magnoliopsida; order Poales; family Poaceae; genus Ampelocalamus; species Ampelocalamus luodianensis. The sequence continues at coordinate 56,777,811 of CM070620.1, forward strand.
ATCATATTCTTGTCAACGGCTAGCTCTGCCAACATTTAATGCATGTCAGCACCTTTTCTCAAAGTCCTCTTTTCCACTTGCCCTGTCATTTCATGTACTTTCATGGTAGGGACTTTTAACTCGAGTGCACCGTGGAGCTCAACCTTGCTCCACTCCTTTGCTCTCTCGGCCATATAGGTCCCTGAGCTCCTCCTTAGCTCCTCTTGGTTGCCTTTGTTGCCACCCAAGCTCCTCTCTACATTCTTGCCCTCACGCAACTAGAGAAACTTCCTCTCGGCATTACTGCATCTTGAGCTCCCAGCACCTTCGGCCCAAAGTGGTTCAATATTGCAATAGTGATCGTCTTTTTGTTCTCTTGGTCACATCAAGCCTCCTAACTTGTTTTGTTTAACCTTCACAGAGGTTGACAGTTTGGGAGATTGCTTTTCGTGGCCGGGAGTGTCGTCTTCCTCATCTCCGGCGAGCACCACCGTCACCGGAGTTCTTGCGACCATCCCTGGACCTTCTTCATTCCCAGGTTAGTACTGTAGGGTTGGAAACCCGGTCCTTTTTGTTCCCCGATGGCTTTTCGTTTGGCCGTATTTTTGCCTCCGGTGGTCATCTCCGGCTAGCCACCGGTAGGAGGTGTTTTAGGTGTAGCTTTTGGCACCTGTAGGTTCTCCTTGCTATGTGGAACCCAGCCGCGCCTTTGGTTCTCGCCGGCGAGGCCCCCGTCGCCGGCGGTGAGCTAAAAACCAAACTCATGTTTTTGCCGTGCCTTACTTGGACAAGTGCTGTAGCCAATGATTAGCATTTAAGTTGTCCTAGGGCCCAATCATTAGTGTTTAATGCTGTTCTTGTCGGCAAGCCGTGGGTGTCTTTAAGTCCCGGACCTCCTAGGCTCAATCTAGACCGTTAATGATCTCCTAGCGTTAACCCTTGGCCTTTAGATCTTCGTGTGTAAAGTCTTTAAGTCCCGGACCTCCTAGGCTCAATCTAGGCCGTTAAAGACCTCCGTAGGTTAAATCCCAGCCGTTAGGATCACCCTCCGCCTTGGGGTCCTCTTTGCAAAAGACCGCATTGGGGGTCCTCTTTGCAAAAAGACTGCCACTGGTCCTTGTAAAGAAGCCGCAGGACCTCCCCACCTAGATCTAGACCGTTAGGTCCTCCTCGGTGAGATCCTAGCCGTCCAGACCTCCCTCCGCTCAGATCTGGACCATTCAGGACCTTCCCATGGAAATCTGAACCGTCTAGACCTCTCTTCGTTAAAGCACTGTTTTGTAGGGATCTCCTTTCGTTAAAACCCTGTCGCGTAGGACCTCCCTCGTTTCAACTTACCATTTCGGACCTCCTTCGCTTGATCGTGACCGTTAAGACCTCCCTCGCGATATCTTGACCGTCGAGACCTCTTCGTTTGGACCTCAGTCTCTAGGACCTCCCCCTAGATCGATCCTAGCCGCGTAAGACCTCCCCGGTTTCAATCCCACCGCTTAGAAGCTCCCTAGTTTAGATCTGTGCCGTTGGGAGTTTTCTATGAAAACTCTAGGTCGCAGGACCTCTTCGGTTTTGAATCTCAGCCGTCAAAGACCTCTTCTAGGGTAGATCTGGACCCTTAGATCCTTTTTGTAAAATCCTTAAGTGCGGGACCTCCTCCGAGGTCCTCTTTGCAATAAGACCACCCTCGGTCTTTGTAAAGGGAATCTCAGACCACCCCGAGCAAATCTGGGCCGTTAAGACCTCCCCCTTGGGAGATCTTAGCCATCGGGGTCCTCCTCCGCAAAATCCTCACCCCCAAGACCTCCCTGTAAAATCCCAACCCCTAGGACCTCCTCCTGGGTTCATCTCAACCGTCGAGATCTTCCTCTGTGAAGACCTCTGCTCTCAGGACCTCCACGATTAAATCTGGACCGTCCAACACCTCCTTTGGTAGATCTTGGCCGTCCCAGACATCCTCCGTTATGTCCTTAGCTTCAGGACCTCCTCTCAATTCCGGACCGTTAGATTTAGATCTAACGGCTAGACCTCCTCAGAGATCTTAGCCACGAGACCTCCTCTTCTCGATCTCACCGCCCGCACCTCCTCTTTTAGACCTCCACCTCAAGGACCTCCTTCGTCAGATCTGGACCATCAAGTCTAGATCTAACGGCTAAGACCTCCGTTAGGCGCGTTAAGGTCTTCTCACTTAGGTGCTCGTGGTAGAGTTCGCGCCTGTGCTCGTGTGCCGTGTGATTTTTGATCAACGGCCCACGACCTCCTGTGAGGACCCCAATTTATTTGGCTTGTAATGCTTAACCAACCACCCGGTCCTAGCATCACAAATCAAATAAATTGATCCTCGAGATATGTATACTTCCCAGAAAGCACTATACACACCCCGTTACAAAATTAGACATCAACTCCATTCCAAACATAGAGTCCAAACACCACACTACCAAACGGAAGATAAACAAATAGTAGAGTTATTACGCATAAAGGCCGATGTGCCACAAGATACATAAACAACAGAGAGAAGACAATGGAAGAAAAGTGCCATAAGATGGCTATAAACAAAGCCAATCGGTGTGCCTCCAACCCACAAGGCATCCGACCGACCGCCAAGTCTAGTCGCCCACGAAACGGCAACACAGACTCACGTATGAGGCCCTTGGGGCTCACCTTCTTCCTCTCGCAACAAAAACATTAAGCAAAGCACCGAGTACAAAGATTGTCTTTGTACCCGCAAGACCGACGTGTGAACTAGCGCACTGCTCATATGCTACATGCAGGCTTGTTTGGTGGAGGCCATAGGTTTTATTTGCATAAAGCCAATTTTCATTTGCAATAATATAATACAGTTTGAAGGCAAGTTTGCAATTCATTTTTAAGGTTGAAATACAGTAAGGATAATAATACAAAAGAATAGAGATAAACATCCTAGAAGTGACTATCCCAATAGTCACCACATCAATAGCACGAATCCCAGATTCGTACCACCCATCAAATTTTAATTTAAATGTTGTAGTCTAGTTCTTGGGGGGCGTATCCGAGCGTGTCCATAACCTAGACGAGGCTATTCGAATAGTTTTAACCTCGCAGGTGTACCAATGTACCCACACTTGCATCGCTTTAAGCCAAAGCACACTTACGAAGGTATGCTATCACAACTAAGTCCTACGAGACTTTTTCCAATATTGTGTATTAACTACGAGCCGCTCGTATGGATAGAAACCCATACGCTACATGGTAAAGCCGAAAAGACAACTACCCACTCAGATAAAGCTTTTGACAACTACCATGCTCCCACCTCCATCCCTCCCGCGACCTCCTGCGACCGGAGCCAATACACGCCAAAGTACTAGGTCAAGAGAGGTCCCATATACTCTAGTGTGGTTAGCACGCAAAATGCTCAAGACGGTGGCGCAAGTAACTCGGTCCTTAATCGACTGCACCTTTCCACCACACCCAACAGATCACACCGTCTTACCATTGTGCCCAATTCTAAATCATTTTTGTTTTCATTTTTAATTTTGCAATTAAACATAGCGTAAATGCTAAAACATAAAGTTATAGTAAATTTTGTGTGATCAAGGTTACCGACTAAAGTCGATAACCGCCCGCTTCTACCGATAGCTAAGCATGTCTAAGCAAGTGGACCTGATCTACTAAGTGATAAGAGATCATCCAATGATCTCTAATCACAAAGAAATAACCTAGGCTCGTAGTAGAGATCAATATTTTGTCTACAGGATATGCAGCTACGTATTTAACTAATCAATTTAACACAAATTAAGCAATGCATACATACATCCAAACAAAATATTAGACTTTAAAATACTGGGATTATCATGATCAAACCGCTTGCTCGGCCGCTGTTGCTCGTAATGCTCAACCATTGCGAGGATCGCCTCGTGGTTGCCGCAAATATCGAAGCCTAACGATAGAACAAATAACAAATAATAAGAACGAATAACACCGCAAAACTCAATAATCAAACACAAACACCAATTGGTACACAGAGGCTAGACCATCACAAAAAGAATGACAAATAATCACACAGAGACCCACTCACTTATTTGTCGTTAACCACAAAATTAATCCTCTTATATGATTTAAACTTTGGACAGACTTTGATGGTGATTGTGTGCACATCTATTATTCAATCATCAAGTTAATATGTCAAAAACAGCTAGTTTCTCTAACTCAACCATTATTAGTCGATATTACGTAACCTACAAAAGCTATTGACAACACTAACCACCAAGTATCCAACTATGAGATGCTAAACAAAAATCTTCTACCTAAGATAGGATGCTAAGGATGCTCACTATTCGCACCCTAAGCATCACACCAAGATTTTGCAAGGCTAACAAGTTTCAAAGATGCTACTACACCAAATCTTATAGCACTGACAACTCAAAAGTACAGAGACAATAAAATGAACAGCTAACTATCCCTTATGATCAAACATGACAACAAGAGCTTTGAAACTTAAAGATACTAACTAACTGATTTCATGCTAACCACCACAACAAAAGGGAGCCAACTAGCACTAAACAAGAATCCAAAGCATAAGCATGAAACTAGAATTTAGCCACTGACAACAGAACCGACAACAGGTGACAAATTCAGAGAACACACTAAAACACTTTCAAACTTCCAATCCCAACTTTTAACCAAGCAAGAGAGTGAACTGAAGAACATTCCTAAACATGATTAGAGACTAAAGAACTGGTTTTGAAGGAGTGGGCCCCACTGTCAGACAGACAGAGAGGAGCACAACAGAAGAACAGAGAGGCTCGGGCGGCTCTGGACCTAGATTCGTCGCCGGTGAAGGAGTGGCGGCGAGGTCGCTACGACGGCCAAAATGGGTTGCTCGAGGATCACTGAAGCTGAAGGTGGTCACGCGGCAGCCGGAGATGCACTGAGGTGGCGCGGCGACGGAGCACGGCGGCCGGCAGTGGGGGTGACAAGGGACGACTGCGCCAGAGGAGAATAAGGTGAAAACTAGCGCGCGCATGGGCATCGCGAGGTTTCGTGAACTCACCGGAATGACGCGAGCTCGGTGGTCACGAGATGGCCCGGCGACGAACCGCCGGTGGCGATCAAGGGGTCACCGAGGAGGAGCAACCTGAGCAAAAATAGGGGAAAAGAGAGACGGAGATAGCTTGAGTGAGTGCACTAGATGAAGTAGCGCGAGCAATTGCCCAAGGAACCAACTCACCGGAGATGAGGACGATGATCCAACTTTCGCCAAGAAGAGGGATATCAAAATTCAATGGCCCTCGCGAGTGAAACTCAAAATTAGCCGAGGGGAAACCATGATAGGGACTCGAACACGATGTGATGCGCAAAATAAGGGATGACCTTCACTCGGTTGTGGTGCCGACACGGCGGAGCGGCACGGCCGGAACCGTAGATTGCGCACTACCACAATTTGAGCTCGTGGAAGGCAATGGAGGGTAGGAAGTGGTCTTAGGTGTCCAAAGGAGGATAAGAGAGCTTTGCGAGGGCTTAAGTAGGGAAGAGGCGGAGGAAATCGAGAGGCGACGCCGCACCGAGGAGCTCAAGAACGGTGCCGACAAGTCGTGAAAGGAATGGTGGGCGATTAATGCCGCGCAGGCATGGCCACTCAGCGGAAGATGCGCCGAGGCAATGCGCGCGAAAAACCGGAAGCGGTGACGAACAGAAGGCGAGGTGGCGACCATGCGCGATATCGCCGCACTCAAAGACTCATGCGAAGGTAGGTGACGACCGACGAGTGGGGCCCGCCGCGCGATGACAGCGCGGCGGCGCGAACCGAGACCGCACGGTGCGATTAGGTGGTCCGACTCGATCAGAACGTGTCGATCGCTGGATCTAAAATGGACGGTCGAGATTGATGTATGCATTCGGACAGGTCGGTTGCGCACGCGAACGTGGATCGTGCGATGCACAACGGACGGTCATGATTGATTAGATTCGCGCGGTGCGATTAGTTGGCGCGACCGAGCCATTTAGGTGCGGTCGGGTTTGAGTCGGGCTCGGGTCCGAGCCCGACAAACAGTGAATACTGATTTGAAGTTTTAAAAGGCTGAGAGAGTTTGGAGAATTTTTAGAGGTAGTTCCTGAGCTCCAAAAATTCCGAAATTTTTATGGTAGTTACTTGAGACAGAGATCAACATTGCGTAAATTTTCCAGAACTTTTTATGCACTGAAAAGTTCTGCAGAAAATTCACAAGCATGCTGACCTAGGGTTTGACCAGATTTTCAACTAGTTTGACTTGGCCATTTGAAATAGCAAATAAAATCTAAAAATTGTGAAATAATTCAGGGAGGTAGATAGGATGATCAAGATGACAGGAAAAATATTACTAGGGGATGATCACAAGTTTGAAGGCTAAGAATGTGCTGACAACAATTTCCATTCACAAGAATTTAATTCTAGAAAATGGAAATTGCTAGGGAAAAATGTAGAAACTTTCAAATGATTTGAAGAGACAACAAAAGTTTTTATTTCTCCTCAAAATTTTACATTTGAAATACAAACCTAAGTTGGGGCTGTTACAAATCTCCCCTTACAGAATCTCGCCCAGATTCGATCACCGGGAGAAGAATGATGGGTAATCTGCTCGAGACGATCTTCCCGCTCCCAAGTGGCTTCATCCTCGAGTGGTTCGACCACTCGAACTTTAAGGAACTTGATCACACGGTTCCTTGTTCTGCGTCAGCTTCTTCGAGGATACGAACGGACGCCACGATAAGACAGATCTTCCCGCACATCGATATTTTCCAATGGTGTTTCTCAACCGAACACGAGGCACTTCTTCAATTGCGACACATGGAAAACATCATGCACCCCTCAAGTGTAGCCGGCAACTCCAACCGGTATGCAACAGCTCCACTTTCTTGATGACGCGATAAGGCCCGACATACCGAGGAGCCAATTTGCCCTTGACACCAAAACGACGATGTCCTTCAGGTGAGACTTTGAGATACACAAAGTCATTGGGCTGAAACTCAACTCACGGCGACGCCGACCGCATAGCTCTTCCGCTCGATCGAGCCACACGCAAGTGCTCACGAATCAATCGCACTTGACTTTCACCTCATTGATGGAATTGACCAAAGAACCGCCTTTCACCGCCACTGGTTCAACGGTGTTCTGCAGCGCCGTCCATACAAAGCCTCAAATGGTGCCATACCGAGACTAGCTCGGAAGTTGTTGTTGTAGGAGAACTCGGCAGCGGTAGACACTTCTCCCAATTCTTTCCATAGGAAAGAACACAAGCACGAGCATATCTTCAAGCACTGATTGACGCGCCCGCTCGACCATCGGCCCGAGGATGATAGGTCGAAATAACGAAAGACGGTACCCATGGCCTCCGCAGATCGCCAAAATCGGAAGTGAAAAGAGAACCACGATCCGACACTATCGCTCGTGGCACACCATGCGCACTCACAATGCGGGATATGTAAAGATCCGCTAGTGATTCACATCAATCTTCGATCGCGATCGGAAGGAAATGGGCCACCTTCGCCAATCGATCAATGATAACCCATAATGCATCCTTCCCGCAGGAGTACGGGGCAGACCAGTGATAAAATCTATGCCTACAGAATCCCACTTCCATTCTGGTATAGGCAAGGGCTCAAGAAGACCTGCTGACGCCGATGCTCGGCCTTGACACGACAACATATGTCACATCCGCAACGAACACGGCAATCTCGCTTCATGCGAGTCCACCGAAATTTCTACGCAGATCTTGGTACATTTTGGTGGCCCCGGGATGGATGGACAAAGGCGAATCATGGGCCTCCTGAAGAATCAAATCCCGTAACTCTGGGACCTTTGGGACCACAAGCCGCTGCCCAAACCATACGACACCGTGCTTATCTTCTGCGAAACACTTGGCTGATCCATTCTTGATGTTCTGCTTAATTTTACCCACACCATCATCTGATTGTTGTGCTGCCTTGACTTGATCCACCAAGGTCGGTTGTACAACCAAGGCAGCAAGGGAACCATGCTCAACCAAACCCAAGTTGAGGCGCTGAAATTCTGCAAGAAGTGCAGGTTGCTGTTCTTGGATCATCAGAGTATTGCAATACACTTTTCGGCTAAGTGCATCAGCAACTACATTGGCCTTGCCAGGGTGATACTGAATACCCATGTCATAATCTTTGATCAATTCCAGCCATCTCCTCTGCCTGAGGTTCAGATCTGGCTGATTGAACAAGTATTTCAAGCTCTTGTGATCGGAATACACCTCACACAATTACCGATCGATAATGCCGCCAAATCTTGAGTGCATGAACCACAAAGCAGCAAGCTCTAGATCATGGGTGGATAGTTGAGCTCATGAGGTCTCAATCGCTCGGATGCATAGGCAACCGCCTTGCCTTCCTGCATAAGAACACAATGAGTCCCCGACGAGAGGCATCGCAATAAATATCGAAGCTCTTGTGGATATCGGAAGAGTAAGAACTGAGTCAAGTCAATCGCGCTTGAGCTCCCAAAGCTCTCATCACAAGCAGAGGACCACACAAACTTCTTGTCCTTCTTGAGCAATTCAGTCATCGGCTTTGCGATCTTGGAGAAGTTCTCGATGAAGCGGCGGTAGTAACCCGCTAAACCAAGAAAACTCCGCACATCGGTGACTGACTTGGGCTGGCCCCAAGATAGAACATCGCTGACTTTGCTGGGATCCACAGCTACGCCTCCAGCTGAAAGAACATGGCCCAAGAATGCCACTTCCTTCAACCAGAACTCACATTTGCTGAACTTCGCGTATAGCTGGTGTTCCCGCAATTTGCCCAAAACAACCTTCAGATGCTCAGCATGATCTTCTTCAGTCTTGGAATAAATAAGAATATCATCAATGAAAACCACCACAAATTTGTCCAAAAACTCCATGAATACTGAATTCATTAAGTTCATGAACAAAGCTGGAGCATTGGTTAAGCCAAAGGACATGACGGTGTACTCGTACAGCCCATAACGAGTAGTGAAAGCCGTCTTCGGAATATCCTCGATCGATCCTCGACTGATGATACCCCATTCTCAAATCAATCTTTGAGAACACTGGCTCCATCAACCGATCAAACAGATCATCAATGCGGGGCAAAGGATATTTGTTCTTCACCGTCACCTCATTGAGAGGACGGTAATCAACACACATGCGCAAAGTCTTGTCCTTCTTCTTCACAAAGATCACCGGACAGCCCCAAGGAGATGAACTGGGACGGATGAAACCCTTTGCTTGGAGCTCACCAAGCTGCTTCTTCAATTCTTCTAGCTCATTGGGAGGCATCCGATACGGCGCTTCAAATCGGGCGATGCCGGCAGCAACTCAATGACAAACTCAAGGTCTCGAACCGGAGGCATCCCGGGCAAGTCTTCAGGAAAGACATCCACAAAGTCAGATACTATAGGAACATCCTGAATTTGCAAGGCTGGCTTCGCTTCAAGTGCACAAAGGTGCGACCCTTGCAGCTGCGGGGAAAAACCGACCTGCTCGCCTGAAGGGCTGGTGAGATAGACAATCTTCCTGGCACAATCGATTTGCCTCAAGTGTTGGGACAACCAATCCATGCCAAGAATCACATCCGACTTCATCGAATCGAAAGGTAATAAGATTTGCCAAAAACCCCACTCCTTTGACTACGATAGGAACATCCCGACACTGTAAATCAGCCCTCATTTCCGACCCCGGAGAGCGGATGAGCAAAGGAACTCCCAAAGGAACACAGTGAAGACCACTAGTAGCAGCAAATGATCTTGAAACAAAAGAATGCGATGCTCCAGAATCAAATAATACTGCGGCAGGACGAGAATTGACAAGAAGTGTACCCATCACAACATCTGGCGCCTCCTGAGCCTCCTCAGCTGAAAGGTGGTTGACTCGACGCCGCCGCACTCGGTCTTCGGATCATCTTCGTCGTGGATGACCACTCCGCCCGCGTCCTCCATTAGGACGAGGGCATCGCAACACTCGAGGGCAAGCGTTGGCGTAGTGGCCCTTGTTGTGGCGGCGAAAACAAGTAACCTCGGCGGCGGATTGCGAGGCCGCCTGCCGCTTTGATCGCAGCGCACGTGGCTGAAACACGGCCGCGGTGGACGAGAGCTGGTGCAGATGGCCTCGGCGCGGTGGAGCAAAAGAACGGGCCATCGGGCCGCCTGCCCGAGGACGGTGAGGTGGTGTGAGTAGACCGATGTGCCTCCCATTTGCGCTGCGGGACTCGCCCGCCTTTGCCTTATGCTCGGCAAACAATGGCCTTATCAACCAAGGCACCGAAAGTCGGGAAGTCCACAATGACACCCCGTCCTGCAGCTCCTCGGACAAGCCATCCATAAACTTCTCTGCTTAGCCTCATCCGAGGCCACCTCCCTGGAGCATAACGAGCCAAATGATTGAACTCGCATGTGCTGTTACAGATTTGCGCCTTGCTTGAGCGCGAGAATTCTTTCTTTTCAGCTTCATCGGGCCATCCGGGATGTGGGCCCGACGAAAGTGACTGAACTCCTCCCACGCGACCACATGGCGCGGGCTGCATGGCGAGATAGTTCTCCCACCATGAGTGCGCGCGCCCTCAGCCGGTGGGACGCGAAGAGTGCCTTATCCTGTGCTCGGCATCGAGCTATGTTGAGCTTTCGCCAACCATGCGCAGCCAATCATCCGCATCGAGAGGTCCTCGAGCGGAGAAAGTCGGTGGCTGCGTCACGGAGGAACTCGCAAGTCCCCGCGAGTCCGGTGGCCGCCACCACGGCAGGAGTGGAGGTATTCCTAGCAATAACCTCCAAAATGCGTGTCTCGTCCATGCGGTTTCGCTCGATCGAGCGAGCACCTCACCATGGTCGGAGGAGGAAGCTCCTCATCATGACCAGCCTGCTTGATCGCCGCGCTGCTCCCGGCCATCTGTTTCACTAAGACAAGTTAACAATAGCGGAAAACAAGAAGTCGACAACCTCTTGCAAATAACTTACTAACAAAGACAAAACAAACACAAGACTTTTAAGTTACAAAACCAATTGACAAAAATCAGACACTTAGCAAACTCACATATATCTTACCCTTATACCCCCACAAATTTTACTTAGACTTAATTCTCTATGGTTCTCCCAAAGACTGATTCTACCGGTAGTAACTATCTTTTGAAAGGAAAGAGAGAAACCAAGTTTTAAACTCAAATTAGAGTAAGATGAGAGTAGAAGGCTAAGATAGGTAAGGAGTAAAATCTGAGAATCGCCTAGGTTTTCATAAACCCTTTTATACTTTGAAATTAAGCTTTGCAAAATACCCTAAGGACGACTATGCTTGGGTTACTACGGTCAGAATGGCTCTGATACCAACTTTGTGAGGACCCCAATTTATTTGGCTTGTAATGCTTAACCAACCACCCGGTCCTAGCATCACAAATCAAATAAATTGATCCTCGAGATATGTATACTTCCCAGAAAGCAGTATACACACCCCGTTACAAAATTAGACATCAACTCCATTCCAAACATTGAGTCCAAACACCACACTACCAAACGGAAGATAAACAAATAGTAGAGTTATTACGCATAAAGGCCGACAGCCACAAGATACATAAACAACAGAGAGAAGACAATGGAAGCAAAAGTGCCATAAGATGGCTATAAACAAAGCCAATCAGTGTGCCTCCAACCCACAAGGCATCTGACCGGACCGCCAAGTCTAGTCGCCCACGAAACGGCAACACACTCACGTAGTGAGGCCCTTGGGCTCACCTTCTTCCTCCGCAACAAAAACATTAAGCAAAGCACCCGAGTACAAAGATTGTCTTTGTACCCGCAAGACCGACGTGTGAACTAGCGCACTGTTCATATGCTACATGCGAGCTTGTTTGGTGGAGGCCATATGTTTTATTTGCATAAAGCCAATTTTCATTTGCAATAATATAATACAGTTTGAAGGCAAGTTTGCAATTCATTTTTAAGGTTGAAATACATGAAGGATAATAATACAAAGAATAGAGATAAACATCCTAGAAGTGACTATCCCAATAGTCACCACAACAATAGCACGAATCCGATTCGTACCACCCATCAAATCTTAATTTAAATGTTGTAGTCTAGTTCTTGGGGCGATCCGAGCGTGTCCATAACCTAGGGCGAGGCTATTCGAATAGTTTTAACCTCAGAGGTGTACCAATGTACCCACACTTCGATCCGCCTTTAAGCCAAAGCACACTTAGAAGGTATGCTATCACACTAAGTCCTACGAGACTTTTTCCAATATTGTGTATTAACTACGAGCCGCTCGTATGGATAGAAACCCATACGCTTACATGGTAAAGCCGAAAGACAACTACCCACTCGGGATAAAGCTTTTGGACAACTACCATGCTCCCACCTCCATCCCTCCCGCGACCTCCTGCGACCGGAGCCAATACACGCCAAAGTACTAGGTCAAGAGAGGTCCCATATACTCTAGTGTGGTTAGCACGCAAAATGCTCAAGACGGTGGCGCAAGTAACTCGGTCCTTAACTCGACTGGGCACCTTTCATCACACCCAACAGATCACACCAGTCTTACCATTGTGCCCAAGTCTAAATCATTTTTGTTTTCATTTTTAATTTTGCAATTAAACATAGCAGAAATGCTAAAACATAAAGTTATAGTAAATTTTGTGTGATCAAGGTTACCGACTAAAGTCGATAACCGCCCAGTTCTACCGATAGCTAAGCATGTCTAAGCAAGTTGACCCGGATCTACTAAGTGATAAGAGATCATCCAGCGATCTCTAATCACAGCAAATAACCTAGGCTCAGGTAGTAGAGATCAATATTTTGTCTACAGGATATGCAGCTACGGATTTAACTAATCAATTTAACACAAATTAAGCAATGCATACATACAGCTGAAACAAAATATTAGACTTTAAAATACTGGGATTATCATGATCAAACTGCTTGCCTGGCTGCTGTTGCTCAGAATGCTCAACCTGTTGCAGAGGATCGCTCTCAGGGTTGCCGCAAATATCGAAGCCTAACGATAGAACAAATAACAGCGAATAAGAACGAATAACACCGGCAAAACTCAATAATCAAACACAAACACCAATTGGTACACAGAGGCTAGACCATCACAAAAAGAATGACAAATAACTGCTACAGAGACCCACTCACTTATTTGTCAGGTTAACCACAAAATTAATCCTCTTATATGATTTAAACTTTGGACAGACTTTGATGGTGATTGTGTGCACATCTATTATTCAATCATCAAGTTAATATGTCAAAAACAGCTAGTTTCTCTAACTCAACCATTATTAGCTGATATTACAGAACCTACAAAAAGCTATTGACAACACTAACCAGTCAAGTATCCAACTATGAGATGCTAAACAAAAATCTTCTACCTAAGATAGGATGCTAAGGATGCTCAGCTATTCAGACCCCTAAGCATCACACCAAGATTTTGCAAGGCTAACAAGTTTCAGCATGCGGCTACTACACCAAATCTTATAGCACTGACAACTCAAAAGTACAGAGACAATAAAATGAATGACTAACTATCCCTTATGATCAAACATGACAACAAGAGCTTTGAAACTTAAAGATACTAACTAAGCGATTTCATGCTAACCACCACAACAAAAGGGAGCCAACTAGCACTAAACAAGAATCCAAAGCATAAGCATGAAACTAGAATTTAGCCACTGACAACAGAACCGACAACAGGTGACAAATTCAGAGAACACACTAAAACACTTTCAAACTTCCAATCCCAACTTTTAACCAAGCAAGAGAGTGAACTGAAGAACATTCCTAAACATGATTAGAGACTAAAGAACTGGTTTTGAAGGAGTGGGCCCCACTGTCAGACAGACAGAGAGGAGCACAACAGAAGAACAGAGAGGCTCGGCCGGCTCTGAACCTGGATTCGTCGCCGGTGAAGGAGTGGCGGCGAGGTCGCTACGACGGCCAAAATGGGTTGCTCGAGGATCACTGAAGCTGAAGGTGGTCACGCGGCAGCCGGAGATAGTGAAACTCAAAATTAGCCGAGGGGAAACCATGATAGGGACCGGAACACGATGTGACGCGCAAAATAAGGGATGATCTTCACTGGTTGTGGTGTCGACACGGCGGGCGCGCACGCGGCCGTGGAACTGCAGATTGCGCACTACCACAATTTGAGCTCGGGAGATTTAATTAATCGGGAGAGAACTAAATAGATTTACCGGTGAAGAACCAATTGAAGAACGCTAAATTCTTGAAGAGAGAGCTAAATTCTTCTGATTAGAAAACATCATTTGTATCCAACCTGGGCTTGGGCCTTGGCCCATGAGGGCAAAGGGTGGCCGGCCAAGGGGCGCCACTCCCCCAAACCCTAGCCGCACCCCCACCTCCTCACCTCTCCCCCATTGAGCCGCCACCTCTCCACCTCCCCTCCACCTCCCTCTCCACCTCTCCACCTCCCCACCACCACCATTGCTGCTGGCCGAAGAAGAGGAGGAGCTCCATTGCAGCCGGCCAAGGAGGAAAAGAAAGGGAAAAGGAGAGATGAAGGAAGAAGTGAGAAGGGAAAAGAGAGGATCGCAAGTTGGTGTTTCCGTTCATGATCTTCAGCGGTTCTACAAGGGTAACATCAGGTTTCTTGCAAGGTTTGTTGGTGATTAGATGCGTTTGCGAGTAGAATTGCTTAAATCCAGTCTGTCTTTAATTCGTTCAATTCTGTCCAGTATGTTGCGGGATCTGTTTCGACTACTTAGAGGCAGAATCTGAAGAGTTGGTCTCCTAGAGATATCTGGACCTACTTCTTAAGTTTCAGTGGCCGCCGAGTTCACTCGATTCCGAGGTCTGAGTCAAAAGTTATGGTCGATTTAGTTTCTGCTGCCAGAAATCTGACGAGAATAAACTGTCTGGATATTTCCTAAAATATGATAGGAAATTGGAAGAATCTGAAAGTTCACCCAACTAGGTTATTGTAGATAATTCGATAACCTTTTCAGATTGTTAAAGAACGATCAATTCGGAGTTATATCTCAAAAGTTATGGTCATCTGAATATTGCTGTTGGACTGTTGTCCAGAGACGGTTTTCTGTCAGTAAGTCGGTGTTCTGCAGTGTTAAAGATTGTCGTTTTTGCGTAGGTTGAAAGTAGAATTGGGTCTGGACCTCTCCTAGAAAGTTGTAGATATCGTAGTTACCTTTCATTGCCGACAAGAATCAAGTCATTCGGACCTCGGTAGCCAAAGTTATGAATTTCTTAGTATTTCTGTGTTTCTGTAGAGAAGCAGAATTACTAGTGTTAGTTAACCTGATAGAAGCGCATATTTAGAGGGATTTCCAGAGGGTCTCACCATAACGAAAAACGAGGCTAATCCTCTTAGCTTTCAGGAAAACTAAAGATCACTAAATTCGGACGAACGTAGAGAAAGTTATGATAGTTTCTTTGTCGCTGTTCAGAAACCCGACGTGAAATGTTTGCTCTGATTAGATGGATTGGTAGGACTAGTAGATGGCCGAATCAGAGGGTCTCCCCAACTAAGTTTATTTAGAAATTTTAATTACCTTTCCAGAATGTCCAAGATCATCTTATTTGGGCACCCGAGCAGAAAGTTACGTATTTTTAGAAGCTAGCTGCCTGCAGTGACTGATCGCTAGAAATTATGAGAATTAGAAAATGCTAAGATGTTAGCGAGTTCAATTGCGATGCTACTTATGATTTTGGTCTAGAATGTTGGTCTTAGAATGGGGTTTTCTTCATGTCCAGTGTGGGATTGGTACGGAGGCAGCACCGTCTTCACGCCTCCGTTCTCACACGGTTAAGGCAAGTGCATTGTTTGTTATATGGGGTGATTGATTGGCTATATTTGTGTGCTTTTGATATATGATTGCATAGCAAGATGGCTTACCTGATGATTGTTTAAGTTTGGTGATTGCTCAAATTATGCTTATGATTTATTGTGGTACAATGTTGTTGTCTTTTGGTAAAATTGATGATGAATAAGAGATGAGCATATGCATATTGAGAACATGTTGAGGCTTGGTCACGCGGTGACCAAGCATGTTTCCTTGAGATCCCGTCATGAATGTGACGGGCCCGAGATCCTCACTCGTGGAGTGTGGGCTTGAGGTCCCGTTACTTGCGGAGTAACGGCAATTGGTCCTCGTGCGTGCGCGCGCAAGACAGCATGGGTATGCGGCGGTGGTCGCATACTGCATTTACAGTGTAATGCACACGAAAGTTAAAGTTAAAGGTTCCTTGAGCATTTCATTTGCATGTGAGATGTTTGATGTTGATCTTATTTATACGTATGTTGATGTTATAGTTTCGTTATGTACTTGCTGAGTCTGTGGACTCACTCTTGCTTTATTGTTGTTTTAGGTACCGAGCCAAGAATGACATGCATGGGGGAAGTAGACGCTAGTCACTCACACACCACATGAACTAAATAAAGTTGAATGTTCTTACAACGCAGTTGATTTTAGAATACTACATCATGACTTATGCAATGGATTGATGTAATAATGATGAGTAGTGATTCTTTATGATTCTCTAGTTTTGTTGGAATCCTAGCATGTCACTCACAACCTTTTGATGACTTTGGATAAAAGTTTTAATTATTATTTGATTACCTTGTGTGTTGGAACCTCCGTGTAATTAAATTTACAAGGAGGTTCTGCGAAATTTATTAGAATTGTCTTCTTTAGAGTTATTAGAGTTTGTTTAGTAGCATTCCAGGCTCATGATAAGCTGGGGTGTTACAGAAGTAGGGAAGAGGGCGGAGGAAATCGAGAGGCGACGCCGCACCGAGGAGCTCAAGAACGGTCTTGACAAGTGGTGAAAGGAATGGTGGGCGATTAATGCTGCGCGAGGCATGGCCACTCGGCGGAAGATGCGGCCGAGGCAATGCGCGCGCGAAAACCGGAAGCGGTGACGAACGGCAAAGGCGAGGTGGCGACCATGCGCGATATCGCCAAAGACTCGGCACTCATGCGAAGGTAGGTGACGACCGACGAGTGGGGCCCGCTGGCGATGTGGCAGCCAAGCGGCGCGAACCGAGATCGCACGGTGCGATTAGGTGGTCTAACTCGATCAGGAACGTGTCGACCGCTGGATCTAAAATGGACGGCCGAGATTGATGTATGCATTCGGACAGTCGGTTGCGACGCGAACGTGGATCGTCGCGATGCACAACGGACGGTCACGATTGATTAGATTCGCGCGTGCGATTAGTTGGCGCGACCGAGCCATTTAGGTGCGGTCGGGTTTGAGTCGGGCTCGGGTCCGAGCCCGACAAACAGTGAATACTGATTTGAAGTTTTAAAAGGCTGAGAGGGTTTGACCAGATTTTCAACTAGTTTGACTTGGCCATTTGAAATAGCAAATAAAATCTAAAAATTGTGAAATAATTCAGGGAGGTAGATAGGATGATCAAGATGACAGGAAAAATATTCCTAGGGGATGATCACAAGTTTGAAGGCTAAGAATGTGCTGACAACAATTTCCATTCACAAGAATTTAATTCTAGAAAATGGAAATTGCTAGGGAAAAATGTAGAAACTTTCAAATGATTTGAAGAGACAACAAAAGTTTTTATTTCTCCTCAAAATTTTACATTTGAAATACAAACCCTAAGTTGGGGCTGTTACACCTCCCCAGTTTGAGTCGGTTTTCCAGATTAAGTCCCGAAAGGTTTTATTTGCACTTTATTAATTGTTTTAAACATCAAAAATGCGTATCTTTTTCTCTGTAGCTCCAAATTTATCAAACTAAAGTTCTATAAATGCATCTGTTAAAGTACTTTAGCATAACCCATGTTTTAAAGTAGTCTTTAATTCTGAGATTAATCATGCCTTAGATTTACAACTTAGAAAGATCATAATAAATTCAATTTAACTCCAAATACAGTAAACTCAATTTTGCTAACCATAGAATACTATTATCTACCTAGCATAAAAATTTCAAGTTCCAGATCTTTCTAGAAATTTATGCTATTAACAGTAACAGACAGGAATTAAATTGAATTGATAGGCTGAGGAAAATTATTTTAGTCATAACTTTTTCATACCTAATCCAAATGACTTGATTCTTGTTCCTAAATTTGTCTAAAAACTTAATCTTGCTGCTGTATAAATTTCATGGTATTTGGAAAACTTTTGCTGTGGAGTTTTATTTGGAGTTCTTGTTCTTATTTGGTTATCGCCTTTTCGCGTTAGGTTCCGAAGGAATTATTGAGTACGTGAGTGAATCCTCTGCAGCAAGAAAGTGATCTACAGCAAGGCAAGCAGTTTGATCATGTTAATCCCTGTATTTTTAAGTAATTATGTTGTTTACAAATGCTATGTATGCATTGCTAGTTTGTGTTAAACTATTGTCGTTAGTTGTCCTAGTAGATGCATTTCCTTAAGCAAATGATCATCCTTTACTACCATGAGCCTAGGTTATTGCTGTGATTAGAGCTCGTTGGATGAACTCTTGTCACTTAGTAGTTGCGAATTAATTGTTTAGCCATGCTTAGCTTCCGGTAGAAATGAGCGGTTATCGACTTGTCGATAACCTTGATCACATAAAACTTATTATCACTTATGATTTCAGCCTTGTGCCATGTTTACTTGTGAAAACTAAAAACCGAAACAAAATGATTTAGGCTTGGGCACAATGGTATGTTGGTGTGCTTTTGGGTGTGACTGGAATGGTGCCCAAGTCAAGTAAGGACCGAACTTCTTGTGAGTACCTGTTATCCAGGCATTTTGTGCGTGCTAACCACACTAGAGGGTATGAGACCTCTCTTGAATTAGTACTTTGGGAGGCATTAATTAATGAGTCGCTGGCTGTAGTTTATAGAGAAAACGGATCACAAAGGCGTGACCAGGGTGGTTCCTTTCTAGGTCCTCCACCCCGACCGGGGTCGTGCAAATGTCCGGCTAGCTTTACCCTAAATGGCTAATGACTCCCGGCTTTGCTTGACTCCACCACAATGTTTGGTCCTAGTGGCCTATTTCGCCGGCTGGTCACTAAGGGTTAACCCCATACGTGCGACTCTTAATTAAAGCATTCCATTGGAAACGTCTCGTAGGACTTAGCCGTGCCGGCATACCAAAGGAAGTGTGCTTAATAGCTTGGCAAAAAGGCGGTATGAAGTGTGGGTACATTGGTACACCCCTGCAGGGTTAAACCTATTCGAATAGCCTCGTCCTAGGTTATGGACACGCTTGGGTAAGCTTTTCAAGAGTTAGACTACAACATTTTAATTAAAACTTGATGGGTGGTACGAATCTGGGATTCTTGCTATGTGTGGTGGCTATTGGGTTAGTCACCAATAGGTGGTTACTCTTGTACTTATTGTATCTCGTGTTATTTTATTCAATAAAAACTGATTGCAAACTTGCTTTTGAAATGTACTACATTATTACAAATAAAGTTGGCTTTGTGCAAAATGAGACATACAACCTCCACTTAAATAAGCTTGCATGTAGCATATTGATAGGTCTGCTATTCCACACGTCAGTCTTGCGAGTACATTTTTGTACTCATTTGCTTTGCTTATTTGTTGCAGAGGAAGAAGTTGATCCCCAAGGGATCGACTTTTGTGAGAATTGCTGCGGTATGGACGACTAGCTTGGCGGCCCGGTTGGTTGCCTTGTGGGTTATGGCTAACCTGTTGGATTTTGTTTATAGCCATCTTATAGCACTTTTGCTTCCGCTGTTAACGTTACTTTGATGTTGTTTGGCCGGTCGGCCTTCTTGTGTAATAACTCTATTGTATGTCTTTTGTTAGGATTAATGTTATGTGATGTATGGAATTGATGCGCGATTTTGTAACGGGGTGTGTATACTGCATTTTTGGAAAGTATACATGTCTCGGGGCTTGGTTTATTTGAATTGTGATGCTAGAGTCAATGGGTGACTAAGCATTACAAGCCAAATAAATCGGGGTCCTCACAAAGTTGGTATCAGAGCCATACTGACCGTAGAAACCCTAAGCTTGGTCGCCTTTTGGATATTTTGGAAAACTTAATTTCAAAATATCAGATGATTTATGAAAGCTTAATTAACTTCTCAAATTTTGCTCCTTACCGATCTTAGCTTTCTTCTCTCATCTCGCTCTGACTTAAGTTTTAAAAGTTGTTTTCCTCTCCTTCTTTCAAAAGATAGTTGTTATCGTTTAAGTTGGGTTGTGGGAACCAATGAGTTTGGCAAATTGAAGTGTTGGCTGCCCTTCTACAAGGTTTTGAAGCTTCTAGAATGGTGAATTTCGACTAGGAGCTTGGATGCAAAATCTGGACAGCAAGCGTCAATTTCCGGACAGCAAGCTCTAAGGTTCTAAAGAAGGTAGATAATGAGAGGGTAATTCAACTAAAACTTGTGGGAATAAAAGGGTAAGAAGTGATATTAGTTGGCTAAGTATCTAACATGCTGAAATTTGGTCCTATTAGAAGTTGAGTTGCATGCTGAAATTTACCTTCCTAAACCGATTGCTCGTTCCCTCCATACGAGTTAGTCGTACCGGGAAGTTGATCTTGTGGTTGAAATCTTGTGCTGATTTTGTGGTTGTTTTTGAGCTTTTTGAGTTCATCCCTTAGTGGTTTATTGTTTCTTTGCCTTAAGCTTTCGGGTTTGATCCTTGTCCATCTTAGTATCTATTCCCACCTTAACATTCAGCAGGACCCCCTTGTCCTTGGTGTTTCTTCCGCGTCCTTCAGTTTCTAGTCTTCGGGTTCGCGCTAACCCATTTCTTCGTAGCAGGATGTCTGGACAGACCAAAGAACGGACTAGGTCGCAAAGTGGTGGGATGAAGGTCTCCACGCCCCAACCGCCTGCACAAGGATTGCAAGCGCCTCCCCTCTGGCGATTGTGATGAATTTTGGTCCCCTTTTTGCTATGACCATGGTAAAAAGAGCCATGTCGCCAAAGGTTGCAACCCTGGGAAGGTCATGGTCTGCCGGCGTTGTGGTGAGGAAGGACACTACGACAACGAGTGTACTACAGCCTGCCCAACCAGCGATGAAGACCACCTACCCGGAAACTGTCCGGCTGCCAAAGTCACTTGTTTTCTCTGCGAGGGAAGCACTCACTATCCCAACGAGTGTAGCATGAACCTGGTGATCGCCAGGTCATTAGGGCTTCAGCGACTGCTTCTTCGGTCATCTACAAGTATCGCAATCGCCAATGCTTCCAGACCAGAGAAGTTCTTGGATGAGTTGTCTGTGGAGCTGCAGGACAAATTACCAGTCTATACCTTCCCCGACCTTCAGATTACGGTCGAGAATCCCGTAGTTGCTGGGGTTAGGAAGAAGAATCTAAAGGATCGTCGCAAGCGTCAAAAGATGGCGGATGTCACTTGTTTCTTCTGTAACAACAAGGGTCACTATGCGCATAGTTGCCCTAAGAAGAGTACAACAACCCCTCGCCCTCCGCGGGCCATGTTTCAGTCTCATGCACCTGCGGTCTAGCAGCAAGGTGGCCCCCGCAATCTGGCCGTTGTCACGTGCTTCTATTGCCGCAAGGAGGGGCATTACGCCAATAGTTGCCCCGGGAAGCATCAGGAGCGGAAGGCTGTTCGTGATGAAGTCAACTCCATCTCCGCTGAAGAAGTTCAGGAGGCGCCTGACGTCATGTTGGGTATGCTTCTTGTTTACTCTTACCCTGATACGGTATTATTCGATTCAGAGACGTCTCGTTCCTTTATATCCCTATCTTTTACTGTTGATGGTGATCTTCATCCTGCTCCATCATTGATGCCTAGCACCACCTCGGTTTCATCAAGCCTTGCTAGCCTACCCCATTTTCCCCCAAGAAGAAGGCTACCATCTGGTTTGTCATCGGTCTTTTGACTTGAGTGACACCCTTCTGTCCCTATACATCCAAGGGCATCACCTACTTGGTATTGCCTCAAATTTCTGTGACCTGTTTAGCCATGGTCCCTCTAACCAACTAGCTGTGGAGGGATGACTCTGTATAGCTAGTTAGCAGGCTGAGATCCCGTTGTTGGCGGAATTAACCAGATAAGTCGCTCCACCAGCCAACAATGATCTTGCGCCGTCGCCCTCAAAAAAATCGAGGAAGGTCTCTCAGTCTGTCAATCTTTGCTATATCTGGGCCTGATAAGTTTCCCCTTGTTAACTAAAGTGGCACATTTTCTACCAGGTCAAAACCGAGATTTGTGCCGGTCCCTTGCTTGAGCTCCTTGTCTCGGGGAATCGTGCCATTCAATTCCTTGAAGTTCAGTGGTCGAATTGTTCCAAGGATGAAGCTACCTGGAAACGGAAAGACCGCCAGCATACAGGCTACCCCTCTTTCTTTCCTGAGCGAGTCAAATCTCGGGACGAGATTTTTGTAAGGGGGGAGAGTTGTAATATCCCAAGTTTTGGTTTGCGTTTCAAATGTAAGAAAATGAGTAGAAATTAAAACTTTTTCTTACATCTTGTAATTCTTATATGTTCTAAAGAATTCTTGCAAAAGAATTATGGGATTACAAGTCACAAGTCACTCTGATCGAAAACCTTGTCTTCTAAAAATATTCTTGTCAAACCTTTTGATCATCTCCTGAAAATATTTTTCCTAAGTTCTTGGGATGGTATGTGACCCCTCTGAAAAATTTCACAATTTTTAGAAATTATTTGAACATTTTAAGAGGCCGTCAAACCACTTTTGGTCAAAACCCTAGCTCAGCACCTTGGGAAATTTCTGGGAAAAATACTCAGCATAAAAACCTCTAGAAATTTTTCACAAGGTTCATCTCAAGGTTAGCAAACTACTGTAAAAATTTCATAAATTTTGGAATTAGTTTGCTATCTCTAAAAATTCCTCAAAGTTCTCAGCTCAAATGAAACCCTAAGTCAACCTTGGGTTCGGGTTTGAGTCAGACTCTGAATCATGGTTGAACCCAACCGCCTAGACCACCTCAGCTCTGTCGTTTTGGGTGCAAACCACCTGAGCCGTTGGATTCTTGACCTACGGTTTAGATCTTCGGGATCTCCTCAAAGACCTCCCACCTACAGGACCTCCTCCGGTCCTTTTTGCAAAGACAACCCTCAGATCTCCCACTCACACGACCACCCCGTGTCTGTTTTGCAAAGACAACCCTCCCGGACCTCCTCCAGATCTCCCGAAGACCTCCTCAAACCACGTTGGCATTTTTGCAAAGACCACCCCGCTGGTCTTTCGCAAAACAACCCATAGGACCTCCTTTGCAATTTTTGCAAAGACCACCTTTAGGCATCCTGAAAAGACCTCCTCGACCACCCCAAGCATTGGGTGACCGTGGGCCGTCTATCTTCAGATCTGGGGCTCAGACCTCCCCTAAATGTTGGGACCTTTGAGTCTCACTTAAAATCGGGACCCTTCATTTCAAATCCAACCACCCGGACCTCCCCAACTCCAATCGAAGCCTCCCCCAACCATTATGTTCTCTTGACTGGTCCTCTCAGGGTTGTTCACTGACTGGTGGGACCTCTGGGACTGGTCATCATTGCTTTTGCAGGCATGCGTGTGTGCCAGAGCTACAGCAGTTGGAGTAGCGCCTTGTCAAATCATATTCTTGTCAACGGCTAGCTCTGCCAACCTTTATTGCATGTCAGCACCTTTTCCCAAAGTCCTCTTTTCCACCTGCCCTGTCATTTGATGTACTTTCATGGCAGGGACTTTTGACTCGAGTGCACCGTGGAGCTCAACCTTGCTCCACTCCTTTGCTCTCTCGGCCATATAGGGCCCTGAGCTCCTCCTTAGCTCCTCTTGGTTGACTTTGTTGCCACCCAAGCTCCTCTCTACATTCTTGCCCTCACGCAACCAGAGAAACTTCCTCTCCGGCATTACCAGACCTTGGAGCTCCCAGGCGACCTTCGGGCTCCAGTGGTTCAATATTACAATAGTGACTGTCCTTTTGTTCTCTTGGTCACCTCAAGCCTCCTTAACTTGTTTTGTTTAACCTTCACAGAGGTTGACAGTTTGGGAGATTGCTTTTCGTGGCCGGGAGTGTCGTCTTCCTCATCTCCGGCGAGCACCACCGTCACCGGAGTTCTTGCGACCATCCCTGGACCTTCTTCATTCCCAGGTTAGTACTGTAGGTTGGAAACCCGGTCCTTTTTGTTCCCCGATGGCTTTTCGTTTGGCCGTATTTTTGCCTCCGGCGGTCATCTCCGGCTAGCCGCCGGTAGGATGTGTTTTAGGTGTAGCTTTTGGCACCTGTAGGTTCTCCTTGCTATGTGGAACCCAGCCGCGCCTTTGGTTCTCGCCGGTGAGGCCCCCGTCGCCGGCGGTGAGCTAAAAACCAAACTCATGTTTTTAGCGTGCCTTACTCGGACAAGTGTTGTAGCCAATGATTAGCATTTAAGTTGTCCTAGGGCCCAATCATTAGTGTTTAATACTGTTCTTGTCGGCAAGCCATGGGTGTCTGTAATACCCAGATCGTTGGTTCGGCGTAGGTTTTTAATTTTTATAAGTGGTGACGCAGAGTCGCCGGTTAATCAATTTATCGCGGGAAAGAAAGAAAGAAAGATTATTAAATTTGTGAGTCAGCTTTAGGTTGAATTAAACAATTAAATAGCTGTTAATTAAGTAAAAAAAAACAGTAAGGGAGAGTGGGCTTACCACCTTGGGCAAGGGGGGGCCCAAGAGGTGGCCACACCCCTTTTTCTTGCCCTAGCCGCCCCTTACCCCTTGGCCGACCCCCCCTTCCTCCTGTTTTTCCCCCCCAAGCCGCCACACCTCCTCCTTGCGCCTCCCCTCAACCCAGGTTGCTGCTCCTTGAGCCTCCCCTTTGCCAAGTTGCTGCCCCTTTGCGCAAGAAGGAAAAGAGAAGAAGGAGAAGAAGGAGAGGAAGGAGAAGAAGGAGGGAAAGGAGAAGAAGAACTCGCGTGGGGATTGGTTCAGCAAGCTAGCGGTTCTACAAGGGTAACGAGATGCCTTCCCCGCTGTTTGATCCATAGTAGATGCGAAACCGATTAGAATTGTTGGTTAATTGTTGGGCTGCAGAAGATTCAATTCTGTCCAGTATCTTGCGTGGGTTTTTTCGTGTATTTAGAGGCTGAATTTTAAGATTCCATCTCCTAGAGTTATGTGGGGTATGTCGTTATCTTTCAGTAGCCGCGAAGATCACTCGATTCCGATGTCTGAGTCAAAAGTTATGGTCGTTTTAGTATCTGCTGCCAAAAATCTGACGAGAATAATCTGTCTGGATATTTCCTAAAATATGAAAGGGAATTTGGTAGAATCTGAAAGTTCACCCAACTAGGTTATTGTAGGTAATTCGATAACCTTTTCAGATTGATAAAGAACGATCAATTCGGAGTTACCTATTAAAAGTTATGGATATTTTAGTTTTGCTGTTCGATTGTGTAGGCAGTTTCTGTACTGCAAGTTCAGACAATGGTTAGCCTAATATTTTGGCCGAATTGGATTATCGTGTCAACTAGAGTATTGTTTATGAGTCAGTTAAGAATCTGCAGAAATTGGGTTTACCTCTTTTTGACTTCCTGTTCATGAGTTATGTCAATTACCGTGCCGCTGTCCAGGAACGGTATATGGCAGGAAACGTTGTTTTTCAGTTTCAGCTTTGTAAACTCGTTTTGAGTCGTCAAGTAAGCGATGTAGAATGTCGATTAGTAGCGCTGAGTATATTATGTCTTAATTGAAATTATTTTACCTGTTTAGGAGATGAAGCCTCAGGTTTAGGAGTATCATCTTTGCCGGCTAACGCGTCGCATCGTGGAAGGCAAGTAAATGTAGCGGTTGTGCTACGGTTTAACCCGTTGTTCTTACTACTTGCACTATGCATGATTGACGTAATGTTAAACGATATGCCCTGGTTACATGTTTTCTAAGTAAGAATGTGGTAGCAAGATATTAATCAATTGCTATGTTTGGATGAGTTTGGGTAGTATTGTGGTAATTTGCTTAATGAGCCAAATGCGGAATATGAAAATAAACTCAATGTGGACATGTTGATAATTCCTTGTGGTTACGTGCATGATGATCATGTTGTGGTCTATGTGGTAGAATTCCCTTTAGATCGACTGATTTTGATCTTGGTGAGTCGAGTGGGGGTTATGTGGTAACGGTTTTATGACACAATGGTATTGTGCGTAATGAGACACATGTGGATTATGAGGAAATATTCATGATGAGTATGTTGTTGACCTTCGTGGTTAAATTCTTGTGGTTTATGATTATCATATCATTCATGACATATCATGACATTTGCATTGTGGATGTCGCCGCTTATAGCCGCGACCATACCGGTACAACATCGTGCATTGCCGTAGCACGATGCATACCTTTACCTTGTTGGGTAAAGGTGCAGTGGAGCATAGCATACATATGCATTACATTGTGGAAAGATCATTTGCATTCTTACGCAAGATATTGAGGTGAATTTATTTTGCAAACAAACGCAACTTCATAGTTGCAATGTGGAAATTGACTCATGAGAGTCTCTTGTGGTATGAGTAATGTGGTTGTGGTTGTGGAATGGGGTTCGTCCCTCGTGGTATGGTAGAGGTTGTGATTGTGGCATGAGATTCTTCTCTCTTGTGGTAATCGTTGATAGCAGTTGTGGATGTGAGAAATAGTAAAGTTATGAGGTAAAACATGTTAATACTTTATTGTCATTGGTAGTGGTAGTGGTGAATAATATGAAGGAGTTGATCAAGATTCTGTTGTTAATATTTTACTATCTTTGGTAGTAAATATGGTTGAGGCTATAATTGTGTTCATTATGAGAATTGGATATTGATGCTTAATATCTTTGTAGTTTAATTAACTTGTAAATGAATGTGGATTCACATTATGGATGTGGATATATGGATACTTTAATGATGTTGTATATTTGTTTGTAGTCTGAATGGCCTGTTAAACAGTTTGCTTGCTGAGATTTTATCTCACCCTTGTTGTTTCTTTCCCCCTTTCAGGTGATTCTTAAGCATTCCTGGGATGGGTAGAGCGGCACTACAATAATGCACTCAATTCATAGATTCATGCTGTAATAAAGTTGAGAGGAAATTAGCCTAATGACTAGCTTTTCGCGAGTGTTCTGTCGATTTTTTTTTATTGATGAATTTGTGGACTACACTTGGTTTGATCTGCTAGAGGTTGTTTAATTATTGAACTTGTTACCGTTATCTTTATTCCCTTAGTTGTTTATGCTTCCGCTTAGTGCTTCTTGTCTAGAGTTGCTGCCGAATTAATTTTGTCTTGAAATTATTGGCTAACTGTAGAGTGGTTAAGTAGCATTCCCGGGTAATGTGGATCCTGGGGTGTTACAGTTGGTATCAGAGCGGGCTTTAGGTCTGTGGTAATTAAAAATATTAAATTGACACACTGGTGCACAGTAGGATGGGATGGGACAAGCATTGCATTCATGCTTTGACATGTTATATTGATGATTCATGCTTGGAGATAATCTTGTATGTTTATGTGTTGTTTCTATGGCTGCTATGAGTGAGGATAGTCAATGATAAGAGGTAGGGTTTGCGTTTGTTGCCTTGGGCATTGCCGCTTTTACCCCGTTCGTGGTACGAGGATATTGATGCGATTACCTCGGGTAACTTAGTTGCGGATGTCATGGGTAAGTTTCTTAGAAAAGTGTTATCCTCCTTGAATTGATGTTGGCGATTCTTGGCCTATTGCGATTAATGATTTTCTCTCGGGTTATTTGTTTATTGCGGTTGTTAGGTGTCACTAGGCCTCCAATTGTTCTTGAGGCCAAGTATTGTTTCTTTCGATTGATGGGTTGTTTGATTGCTCGTGAGCGGTGCTTTTGGAGAGACTGGTATTTTTCGCGTTGTTCCATCTTTCTTGCCGGAAAACATGACTCTTGTATTTCGTTTGATATTTTGAGAGAGAATAAAAGCTTACGTGGGAAGTTCATTAACTTGTGGAAGCATTGGCTCTATGCATTTCTTCTGAGTTATTTCGATTTTTGAAGTTTGATTTCTCCCTAGAAGGGAGTGTTAAAATCCCTCTATGATAATTTGTTGTGTTTAAGTAGTAGGTGGCAATTATGTAAATAATTGATAGATTGTGAATTATCAAGTTGAAAAGTTAGTGTGGTACATCATTAATTTCTACTAACATCCTTAGAGGTGAAGTTGATTAATATGATGTTGTCCTGTTGTAGTTTCTTGAAGATTTGTGGCTAAGAATTTAGCGATACATGTATAGAACTCATGCATATATTAAGGAATATGATAAACAATTGTTTTGACTATTGTAGTTGTTTAATTTTCCCAACTTGTTGGATAAATTGGATTGATCGATCTTAAGTAATTAATCTGACCATTCGGGATGGTCAAGTAAGGAGGTGTTGGAATATTGCCTTAATAAGATTAACCTTAATTATGTCCTCTCTTTACATACTTGATGAGCATGTACAACTGTTAAAGTTATGTAACTTTTATCATGCTAAATTGTTGAATTATGTATAAAGAAATGGATGAAGGTTGATGTATTGACTTGCAGAATCTTGTCTTATAAAGCTGGTATTATTGATGTTTAAAGTTATTTTATTTTAATATCTTAACATAAGGTGGAGTATCGAATCTGTGCTCTTTATTGTCTTTGTGATTGCAAATTAGAGATAGGATCATTAATGCTATGCTGATGAAAAATTAATGATCAATTATTGACAGCAATGGCTAGAGTGTAATTACATGTTGCTAAACTAGAGTTGAGCATCAGTACGAGATAAATGTATGGAATCTAATAAGAGAGTCATACTAGCATGTTTTGTGAGGTTGTTATGTTCTAATATCATCTTGTTAAAGAGTTTGTTTTAATATGATGGCTTATGCACTAGTTTTAACTAGATTAAGTAGTTGGAATCTTATTTGGATAATAAGAACATGATGAAGTGATTTATGGTGTTCCTTTTGGAAAAATATGAAGGAGTGGGATGATATGATGATTTTTTTTTTGTAAAGAACGTTTTATCTTGTTGTGAATACAATCGATAGCATGTAGTTATGATTATGGTGTTGAATGTTTTAAAAATAAAGGAATTTGTTAATTCCATAATACTAATTGCATTGAAGGGTGTGACATTTACGGTTGGAATCTTTTTGGACCTTATGACTTGTGTCATAGTCGATGTTGCTCTGAGTAAGGCGACGTGTTGATTAATCTTATTGGTTTTATTTGAATCTTGTGTTGTGGTCTTCAAGCATCCTTTGTTGGAAATGGCGGGATGTTGTAATCAAAGAAAATTGCTTCTTATTGAAAGGAAAAGTTGTACTAGAAGTATTTGAGGTATGATGATCTTATCTTGTGTTTTTCCAACCTCATTGCTATTTGTTATTCTTTTGGTCTTTTGGCTATTGTGATGATAACCATTTTCTGTATGCTGGAATTTATTTCTTCTTACCTCTTCTTCTAAGAACATGGTAATTGTTGTGGGTTGCGAAGCCTTTTGTTGGTCGTGGTTTTGGGATAGAGTATGATTTGCGGGGCCAGTAGAGTCTATCTACAATGGTGTAGATGATGTACTCAATTGAGCTAATTGTTGAGGTGGCCAACTTGAGATAAATGAGTTGGTGTGTTGGGCAATGATTTGAAAATCCTTGGTTCAAGGAAGTTAAATTATTAAAAGAAATGAATTGGGAAATTATTGTTATGTCAAGTAGTGAGTTGCTATCTTGATTCTTGTTTATGCTGTGTGTTTATGGCAGAGGCCATTTGCAAAATTGAATTGTGTTTATGTTGAGGCGTAGTCTTTTCCAGTTAGGAAAAGAAATTGTTTGTTTTGGTCTGTCGAGTGATTTTTTTCACTCTTATCTTGTGGTGAATCCTTTGATTTGGATCGTGGTCCTTTGAAGGAAAGCTGGTTGCTAGTGTGATGCTTGAGAGTTCTTTACTCTTCTGTTGCTGGGTTCTATTTGCAAAAGATATCGTTGTGCTTCTAGTAGAATGATGTGAGTGGAATTGGTGATCAAATTCTTTAAAAAGGGTATATTGGGTTATCCTGAGTTTATTTAATAAGAGAAAGGTGTTTTAAGAAAGAGGATGGTTTGAGAAAGTGGTCTTAATAGTTATTGCGGGAAATTTTGCCAAAATGGCAGACTGTTATTGGTGCTCGGGCCGACAAAAGAATTATGCGGATGTTCGGCGCTGAGAATTGGAGTTTGCGGTGGGAAGCCTTGTGCTCCTTTGGGTGTCTCCAACCAAGGGTATTGTTCGTTTTGGTACCACCGGGAACCTTAGCCCGCGGTACATCGGTACTTTTCCAGTGGTTGCTCGGGTGGGTAGTTTGGCTTATCGTTTGGAGTTGCCAAACTCTTTGAGTGATGGGCACAGTGTTTTCCATGTGTCTATGCTGAGGAAATACTTGCGGGATCCAGAACACAAGATTGACCTGGAACAGGTCACAGTGGAGAAGGATCTCACTGTGGAGAGTCGGCCAGTTCGTATCTTGGATACGTCGGAGCGGGTCTTGAGGAATAAGACCATCAAGTATGTGAAGGTCCTTTGGACGAATCAGTCTGAGAGAGAGGCTACGTGGGAGTTGGAGGATCATTTGCGAAAGAAGTACCCGAGCTCTTCGTGGTGGTGAGTACTCCTAGTTTGGGTTGCTCTTTTCTTGTTGTTCCTTTCTTTGTGGTTCAAGAGTTGGATTCGAGGCGAATCCTTTTAAGGTGGGAAGAATGTAATACCGGATCGTTGGTTCTGCGTAGGTTTTAATTTTTATAAGTGGTGACGCAGAGTCGCCGGTTAATCAATTTATCGCGGGAAAGAAAGAAAGAAACATTATTAAATTTGTGAGTCAGCTTTAGGTTGAATTAAACAATTAAATAGCTGTTAATTAAGTAAAAAAAACAGTAAGGGAGAGTGGGCTTACCACCTTGGGCCAAGGGGGGGCCCAAGAGGTGGCCACACCCCTTTTTCTTGCCCTAGCCGCCCCTTACCCCTTGGCCGACCCCCCCTTCCTCCTGTTTCCCCCCCAAGCCTCCACACCTCCTCCTTGCACCTCCCCTCAACCCAGGTTGCTGCTCCTTGCACCTCCCCTTTGCCAAGTTGCTGCCCCTTTGCGCAAGAAGGAAAAGAGAAGAAGGAGAAGAAGGAGAGGAAGGAGAAGAAGGAGGGAAAGGAGAAGAAGAACTCGCGTGGGGATTGGTTCAGCAAGCTAGCGGTTCTACAAGGGTAACGAGATGCCTTCCCCGCTGTTTGATCCATAGTAGATGCGAAACCGATTAGAATTGTTGGTTAATTGTTGGGCTGCAGAAGATTCAATTCTGTCCAGTATCTTGCGTGGGTTTTTTCGTGTATTTAGAGGCTGAATTTTAAGATTCCATCTCCTAGAGTTATGTGGGTTATGTCGTTATCTTTCCGTATCCGCAAAGATCACTCGATTCCGAGGTCTGAGTCAAAAGTTATGGTCGTTTTAGTATCTGCTGCCAGAAATCTGACGAGAATAATCTGTCTGGATATTTCCTAAAATATGAAAGGGAATTTGGTAGAATCTGAAAGTTCACCCAACTAGGTTATTGTAGGTAATTCGATAACCTTTTCCGATTGATAAAGAACGATCAATTCGGAGTTACCTATTAAAAGTTATGGACATTTTAGTTTTGCTGTTCGATTGTGTAGGCAGTTTCTGTACTGCAAGTTCAGACAATGGTTAGCCTAATATTTTGGCCGAATTGGATTATCGTGTCAACTAGAGTATTGTTTATGAGTCAGTTAAGAATCTACAGAAATTGGGTTTACCTCTTTTTGACTTCCTGTTCATGAGTTATGTCAATTACCGTGCCGATGTCCAGGAACGGTATATGGCAGGAAACGTTGTTTTTCAGTTTCAGCTTTGTAAACTCGTTTTGAGTCGTCAAGTAAGCGATGTAGAATGCCGATTAGTAGCGCTGAGTATATTATGTCTTAATTGAAATTATTTTACCTGTTTAGGAGGTGAAGCCTCAGGTTTAGGAGTATCATCTTTGCCGCTAACGCGCGCATCGTGGAAGGCAAGTAAATGTAGCGGTTGTGCTACGGTTTAACCCGTTGTTCTTACTACTTGCACTATGCATGATTGACGTAATGTTAAACGATATGCCATGGTTACATGTTTTCTAAGTAAGAATGTGGTAGCAAGATATTAATCAATTGCTATGTTTGGATGAGTTTGGGTAGTATTGTGATAATTTGCTTAATGAGCCAAATGCGGAATATGAAAATAAACTCAATGTGGACATGTTGATAATTCCTTGTGGTTACGTGCATGATGATCATGTTGTGGTCTATGTGGTAGAATTCCCTTTAGATCGACTGATTTTGATCTTGGTGAGTCGAGTGGGGGTTATGTGGTAACGGTTTTATGACACAATGGTATTGTGCGTAATGAGACACATGTGGATTATGAGGAAATATTCATGATGAGTATGTTGTTGACCTTCGTGGTTAAATTCTTGTGGTTTATGATTATCATATCATTCATGACATATCATGACATTTGCATTGTGGATGTCGCCGCTTATAGCCGCGACCGTACCGGTACAACATCGTGCATTGTCGTAGCACGATGCATACCTTTACCTTGTTGGGTAAAGGTGCAGTGGAGCATAGCATACATATGCATTACATTGTGGAAAGATCATTTGCATTCTTATGCAAGATATTGAGGTGAATTTATTTTGCAAACAAACGCAACTTCATAGTTGCAATGTGGAAATTGACTCATGAGAGTCTCTTGTGGTATGAGTAATGTGGTTGTGGTTGTGGAATGGGGTTCGTCCCTCGTGGTATGGTAGAGGTTGTGATTGTGGCATGAGATTCTTCTCTCTTGTGGTAATCGTTGATAGCGATTGTGGATGTGAGAAATAGTAAAGTTATGAGGTAAAACATGTTAATACTTTATTGTCATTGGTAGTGGTAGTGGTGAATAATATGAAGCAGTTGATCAAGATTCATTGTTAATATTTTACTATCTTTGGTAGTAAATATGGTTGAGGCTATAATTGTGTTCATTATGAGAATTGGATATTGATGCTTAATATCTTTGTAGTTTAATTAACTTGTAAATGAATGTGGATTCACATTATGGATGTGGACATATGGATACTTTAATGATGTTGTATATTTGTTTGTAGTCCAAATGGCACATTAAACAGTTTGCTTGCCGAGATTTTATCTCACCCTTGTTGTTTCTTTCCCCTTCGGTGATTCTTAAGCATTCTGGATGGGTAGAGCGCACTACAATAATGCACTCAATTCATAGATTCATGTTTGTAATAAAGTTGAGAGGAAATTAGCCTAATGACTAGCTTTTCGCGAGTGTTCTGTCGATTTTTTTATTGATGAATTTGTGGACTACACTTGGTTTGATCTGCTAGAGGTTGTTTAATTATTGAACTTGTTACCGTTATCTTTATTCCCTTAGTTGTTTATGCTTCCGCTTAGTGCTTCTTGTCTAGAGTTGTCACGCGAATTAATTTTGTCTTGAAATTATTGGCTAGTCAGAGTGGTTAAGTAGCATTCCTGTAATGTGGATCTGGGGTGTTACAGTTGGTATCGAGCGGGCTTTAGGTCCGTGGTAATTAAAAATATTAAATTGACACCTTTGGTGCAGATAGGATGGGATGGGACAAGCATTGCATTCATGCTTTGACATGTTATATTGATGATTCATGCTTGGAGATAATCTTGTATGTTTATGTGTTGTTTCTATGACTGCTATGAGTGAGGATAGTCAATGATAAGAGGTAGGGTTTGCGGCTGTTGCCTTGGGCATTGCCAGTTTTTACCCCCGTTCGTGGTACAGGGATATTGATGCAGTTACCTCGGGTAACTTAGTTGCGGATGTCATGGGTAAGTTTCTTAGAAAAGTGTTATCCTCCTTGAATTGATGTTGGCCGATTCTTGGCCTATTGCAGTTAATGATTTTCTCTCGGGTTAGCTGTTTATTGCAGTTGTTTCTTGTCACTTAGTAGTTGCGAATTAATTGCTTAGTCATGCTTAGCTTCCGGTAGAAATGGGCGGTTATCGACTTGTCGCTAATCTTGATCACATAAAACTTATTATCACTTATGATTTCAGCCTTGTGCCATGTTTACTTGTGAAAACTAAAAACCGAAACAAAATGATTTAGGCTTGGGCACAATGGTATGTTGGTGTGCTTTTGGGTGTGACTGGAATGGTGCCCAAGTCAATTAAGGACCGAGCTTCTTGTGAGTACCTATTATCCAGGCATTTTGTGCGTGCTAACCACACTAGAGGGTATGGGACCTCTCTTGAATTAGTACTTTGGGAGGCATTAATTAATGAGTCGCTGGCTGTAGTTTATAGAGAAAAAGGATCACAAAGGCGTGACCAGGGTGGTTCCTTTCTAGGTCCTCCACCCCAACCGGGGTCGTGCAAATGTCCGGCTAGCTTTACCCTAAATGGCTAATGACTCCCGGCTTTGCTTGACTCCACCACAATGTGTGGTCCTAGTGGCCCATCTCGCCGGCTGGTCACTAAGGGTTAACCCCATACGTGTAACAGCCCCAAGTTTCTAAACAGTAATAATCTACATTATGAACAGTAATGGGACACTGTTCATAGCATTACTGTTCTTATTCACCAGTTGGGAGTTGCTGTTACCAAGTAAAACCTTCGTTTTTAGCCAAAGACCAAAAACTTATTTAAAGTTTTCAAGGAAATGCAAGATGAAACTTGTATTATGACTGGGAAGTAATTTTTATTAAAGCCTAGATAAATTATCTTGGCTGAAAATAATTTTTGTTGCATTTTTTTTGAAATTATATTGACTTAAAGAAAAATAATTGTCTTTAAATGAATATTTTCGGGCTAAAATAAATATTTATGTATTTTGCAAAGTGATCTTGTGATTTTAAAATTTATTTGGGAAATATATCATCCCAGTAGCCTCCAGCAAAAATTTCATGATTTTACAAATTTATTTGCTATTTTTAAAAGCCTAGTCAAACCTTTTAAGCATTTGAATAGGTTCTGGTCAACTAAACTGGTTTGAATCCAAACTCTGGCACTGTAGCGACTCGAGCCATGTGTCTGGGTCCAACTCAATCAACTTGGTCCGGCTCTGTCACGCTCGGGCGCGAGTCCAATCTCCTCGCGCATTGTGAGCATCGATTTTCAATCGAACGGGCGAGGTCGCAACGTCCCACGAGCTGTCCACGTGTGCGCCCTAATCTCTACTGTTGGATCTTAATCTAACGATCGAGGTTAGTGTATGCAATCGGACAACTCTGGAGCCCTTCTCAATCTCCACCGTTCATTTCCGATCCAACAGCGCCTCCCTTTTCGTTTTAAACCTAAAGGCGCGCTTTTATTAAGGCCGACCGATTCAAATCCTACGGCTTTCCTTTCTACCGCGTGCTATTAAGGCCTGCGCTCCTCTGGGCCGTTAGATCTTCATCGTGTGGTCCAGAGCGGTGTATGCATTCGGACGACTACGGATCCCCTCATGATCTCCACCGTCCATTCTTGATCTAACCGCGTCGCTTGTTTCATTTTGAAATCATAGGCGCGCTTTTATCTGGGCCTTTGGATTTAAATCCCACGGCGCTCCTTTTTGATCGAGCGCATTTAAGGCCCAAATTTAGTGGGCCGTTGGATTTTAATCGTAGGGTCCAGGTGAGTGTATGCAATCGGACCATCCGGATCCCGCGTCAATCCTGACCGTAGAAGTTTAATCGGACGGTGCTGCATCAGTGCATCTAAGGGATGACGTGTATCTTTTGAGCTGGGCCGTTGGATTTCAATCCAATGCCCCTATTTGAACCTAAAGCCCCGAAATCCTTTTGGGCTCTGTTTTAATCTCGATCGGCCGATCTAGATCGCACGATCCATATTAAAAGTTACCGATTAAAACCTTTTAACCTCCCTATTTATCACAGCCGCCCATTTCTAATCGGACGGCTGATGTTCTTTTGAGGCTTTAGGAGGCGCTACGCGTGTGGATCGCCAATGGGACCCACATATCAGATGATTCTTATCATCTTCCTTGTCTCTCTGCGCGCAGATCTCTCTGTAAACAGAGGAGAGGATTTATCCCAAGGATTATGCAACTAATTTTTGGGATAATTAGCCCTAAATAGACACCTCATCAACTCTAGACTCTTCTCCTGTGCCCTGTAGCTCAACATCCATATATAAACCCTAGCTTTTTGCTACTGCCATTGTTGACCACTGAAGCTCATCATTTTCCTTGCTGTCCAGTGGAGTTTCTTGCTCTTGTCCATTGCTTATCCACCTTAAGCACTGGTTTTACCTTGCATTAAAGATTGGATATTTTTTGTAGGTTAAATCCAGAGTTTATTTCTCTGTCAATCCACTTCGGTTTTCAGAGTCTGTGGTGTCTTTCCTTTACTGGTAAGCTAAAACCCTAGTTTTTAACATCTTGAGCATCTTAATGACCTTAGAAGCTCCTGTTAATCATTCTTTTGAACATCAGTAACTTCAACTTGCTCTAAACTGAAAAGTGATTATTCTAGCTTTTCAGTCCATTATGTCATTTTCAAGACCTAGGGTTTCTTCTGTCGACTTGTTATCCTAGTTAGGTCTCAGCTAAACCCTAGTAGCATAACAAGTTGATCTTTCAACTCTTGTCATCATCTATTTTGCCTTATAGCAAAGATATGTCTCTGTTCTCTTTTGTCGGCTCAACCGACAAAATAGGTTTTTCTTTAGCTTTTGTAATCTAACCGAGTAGGGTTAGGTTAAGGTTAGTTTAGGGTATTAACTACCCTAATGGATCGGGCTAAGTTTCATTTCTGAACCTTTGCTTGATCTATCTTCATTTTCCCAAAATCTGCTTTCTGTCCTGTTTTTGGTTCTTTTCAAAATATGAAAACTGAAACTTTGAACTAAGCTTTAGTTTCTGCCATTTGAAAACAGTAGGTTATAATATGGGTTATTCTCACTATTATGGGTAGTTATGGCTTAAGCATATTGTCAATTATGCATTTCCAGATTGATCATGCATATTTCTTCCATCTTGTACTTATTGTCGATTTTGGTATTTATTGGATCTTAATTGCTTCTTTTAGAATCTGGTTTTGCTGAAGTGGGTGAATTTATTTCCGAGCAACCTGAACCTGCAACAGAAGTGTATTATTATCAAGGCAAGCATCCTCTCTGCACCATATTGATCCCAAGTTTTATACAATAGATTTTCTAAATCCAGTGATATCTGTGCATGCTAGTTTTTCTGAAAATACCAAAATGGATTGTATTAATTAGTTATAACCTGAGTGACATTGTGTGTAATACCCCGAAAGTGTGTTAAGCCTTAATCGGGGGAGATTAAATATTCGGGAGAGAATTCAATGGTTTTCGGAAAGGACCTTTTGGTTAATTTCGCAGTTCAATAGTTGAAAAGGGGGAAATCAGTGTTTTTAGTTACTCCTGGGCTTGGGCCCAGCCCATGGGAGCCCAAGGGGCAGCCGGCCAAAGGGGGGGACACCACTCCCCCCCAAACCCTAACCACAGCACCTCCTCCCCACTTCCCCCACGCCCCCACCCCTCTCCCCCTTGGTGGCCGCCACTCCCCCTCTCTCACGCCTCCCCTCCCTAGTTACCTCCCCCTTCCACCCCTCCCAAGCATCCCTCCAAGTCCCCCCATTGCTGCTGTCCAAAGGTAGAAGAAGGACCACCCCCCCCATTGCGGCTGGCTAAGGAGGAAGAGAAGGAGGAGGAGAAGAGGGAAGGAAGAGGGGAGAAGAGAAGGGAGAAGAGAAGAAAGCGGGATCCCATCCGGAGTTCGTGATCTTCAGCTGCGCCAAGGGTAACTAGCTTCGTTTGTTGTTGTGTGTTTAGTCGTAGAACCGAAATCGAGTAGTTTTGGCAAGATTGAAGTCGGTCTGTTAAAGTTGAAATTCTGTCCAGAATGTTGCGCGGCCAGTTTCATGTGGTTAGAGGCAGAATTAGGAGTTTGGATCTCCTAGAGAGTTGTAGGTTATGTTCTTAGCTTTCGTTGGCCGCCAAGATCGCCCAAATCCGATTAACGGTCTGGGAGATATGATTTTTCTAATGCTGCTGTCCCGTGGTTCTGTCAGTTTCTGGCAGTCCGTAGTAATTTGGTTAAAACTGCTATTTAAAAGGATAATCAGGGGATCTCAGTATAACGAAAAATGTGGGTACTTTCTGTACCTTTTCATAGAGATAAAGAACATGAGATTTGGACTTTCGTAGCAAAAGTTATGGTGGTTTTAGCGTACTGTCCAGAGAACCCGACGAGAATTCTGTCGTCTGATGTTTGGGTTGATAGGGGAAATTAAGGGCAGAATCAAGAGGGCTCCTTAACTAGGTTTATTTAGGTAATCCAATTACCTTTTCAGAAAGTCTAAGAGCATCTTAATTGGACTCTTGAGCAGGAAGTTGTGTATTTTAGAATTTGGCTGTTTTCAGTAAGCACCAAAACGATCGCTAGAAATTGGGGGTTTTTGTTAACACTTGAGAGTTAGCGAGTTTTGTTGTGTTATTATTTATGCTCTTGGTCCAGCGTGTTGGCCTTAGATTGGGATACCTTTATGTTCAGGTGGGAGCGCGGTTCCAGGGGCAGCACCCTCTTCGCGTCCACCGTTCTCACACAGTTGAGGCAAGTATTCGGGCTATTGTATATTTATGCTTGTATGCTGTGACTGTTTGTGTTTGGCTCATAATAGCTATGCATGGATGTATGGTGATGAGTTCCAATTTATCTTGGTGAATGCAAGTACTCTGTTTGAGTGACTAATTATGACTGTTTGATAGAGGATGCTAATACTTTGATGCGTAATAACCATGCAAGGTTGATAGTATGGTAAGTAAGATTAAGGATGAAGGATACTAGAGAAATGATTAATTGATATTCATGAGTGATTGTTCAAGTGTGCTAGTATTATGATTAAATGTGCTATTCATGGATGCTAGAATGCTATGAATATCAATGATGTGGAATGCTAGAAGTATGAATAAGTTTATTCATGTATGATGTTGTTGTTAATGCTTACATGTTAATGATAATATGTTGAGTTCCTGCATATGAAGAACGTTATCATGGTGCATATGCATGTTGAGAGCATACAGGTGCCTTGGTCACGTGGTGACCAAGCACATACAGTTGAGGTCCCCGTCATGTAAATGACGGGCTTGAGGTCCCCACATTCGTGGAATGTGGGCTATGAGCAAAGAGGTCCCCATCATTAAGATGATGGGCAATGGTCCCTATGGATAAAAATTCACTCACAAGATGTTCGGTCCTTAATTGACCCGGGCACCATTCCAGTCACACCCAAGAATCACACCATCTTACCATTGTGCCCGCGTCGAAATCATTTTGTTTTTGGTTTTTAGTTTTCACAATTAAACATAGCAAAAGTGCTGAATCATAAAGTTATATAATAATTTTTGTGTGATCAAAGTTATCGACTAAGTCGATAACCGCCCAATTCTACCGGTATCTAAGCATGGCTAAGCATCATATCGTAAATACAAATAAAAGGCCCTAAATCATTCACCGGGCTCTAATTCACCAGTGAGAATAATATTCCTAAGGTAGTGGCAGGGGTGAACAATTTTCAGGGCAACAATGCAATGGGATTAACTACCTCTAATCGACAAAATTATTTGGACACAAAAGCATGCATACATACAAGTTAAACAAAATATTAGACTTGAAAATAATGGGAATGAACTGGATATGATCAAACTGCTTGCCTTTGCTTTGTTTGAGATATTCGACTTGCTGCAGAGGATCACTCTCGATAATTAACGTCATCTATCGATAAAAACTGCCAAAGCGAAAAACAGCAAATAAACACCAGAATGCCAAAAGATCCAAAAATCATTAACACAGAAGATAGATTATGAAATTAGGAACAAAAATTAGATGATACAGAGATATTTAAATTAGTTTGGATTTCTTGTGCTTGATCTTTCCAAACTCATTTATTTTCCACGATAATCATACAGTCAAAATCAATCCTCTTATATATTCTATTCTTTCGGCAGACTTTGATGGTGATTGTGTGCACATCTAACAGTTACAGCATATAATCACAATTTAATTAACTAACTATTCTATGCAACTATTACTGCTATAAGTTCATTTAGACCTACAAATTTGTTATCGGAGTACTGACTAGCATAGCCCGACAATACAACTTACCAAAGTGCAACTTTAATTGTAAATTAATCAGTAAGACTAGTATTGATTCATCAACTACTAGAATTAGCCTTACCGTCAAAGAGCCTAAAAAGACACAGATAGAAAGAGCAAGGGTGGGAGCTTCTGCTAGATGAGGTCCACAATACCGCCCCTTCTGATCTATAACCAAGATTAGCTAATTACTTAATTAATTACCCTCTCTACTCAATATTTTTGTCAAAAAGGACTTGGCTGTTTTGGGGTGTTGTAAAATATCCTTGTCACTAGTTCAGCTACCCATTTGCTAAATCCATTTGACTGATCTAGTACTTAGTCATAAGGCCTACTAGCAATTGCATCTAGCCTGCCTCACTGTTCATGTTCAGGCACTCTGAATGTTGAGATGAATTCTGTTACTTGATGTATTGTTTAATTGATCTCCTTACTAGTTAAATTTCTTTCAAAAAGGCTAATTGAATCAATAAACCTCTTTAGGTACTAGCATCAGTAATGTCCTAAGTTCACTGTTAACTCAAATCTTCATGTAGTCAGGACATTTTCTAAGTACTTGTATTAGAAAGTCACTAGTCTATTGCCATCTTCCTAATTTTGCTCTTTGTTCAACTATCTCACAAATGCTTGCTGAACTGAAATGCCATCGTCTAAGCTTCTTACTAATCCCATTATTCATTTGTTAAGCAATTTGGGGAATTCAACAACCATTACAAAGGTTTATTAGCCAATTGAAATTTCAAATTTTTAACTACCACTTCTCTGTTTATTTGGCTATCAAAGCTAATAAGCATTGTAAAAACATTTTTAACCACTGTACTTTGCTAACATCATGAGGTTTTGAAATTTGAATACTGCATTAATTTTTAATCCCACTCACTGATCCTATGAT
Organism: Ampelocalamus luodianensis; assembly: GCA_036346255.1. Classification (NCBI taxonomy): domain Eukaryota; kingdom Viridiplantae; phylum Streptophyta; class Magnoliopsida; order Poales; family Poaceae; genus Ampelocalamus; species Ampelocalamus luodianensis. Next base: position 56,818,698 of record CM070620.1, read on the forward strand.
TTAGTATCTAATGGACTAACCTCATCACAATCCCAATCATATTCAGATTGCCTTGCATGCTCCTACTAGAATCAGACTTCCCTCCCTATGTATACAACTTACAACAGGACAGTGCTCAGGGAAAAGAAACTGAGAACTCAACTTCTCCTTAACTAACTTTTCAAACTGTTAAGCACAAGCATGAGTGATCTAAGTAGTTTATCCCCAACTAAGCGAACCGAAACAACAAACTTTCTAACTATCTGCATTAAAATGCCCCACTAACCCTTTGTCAGATTTAAACACCTACATACTTCTTTTACAGAACAACCAAAAGACAAAACAACACAGCTATATGAACTAAGTGCTACTGCAATAACATGATCATTATCTTACTGACAAAACTAATTACCTCCAGAAAAATCGCTCTGCTTAACCTTCAACAAAAGAATCTCATTACCTTGCCAACTAACTTCTCGTTCAATTGACAATTAGACTTGAGTAATAAGTTGACAAACGTAAACTCTGCTACCTTGAGAGAGTTGATTACACAGCTGAGTTCCATTTTTAGCGACAAACAGGAGCCGTTCAGAGAAGGAATTACAGGACCGGACCGACAGGGGAGGCTCGGCCAGTTTGGAGGCGACGCAGACGAAGTCGAGCGGCTGTGAGGGACGGGCGAGGCGAGCTCCACCTGCAGGTACACAAGACATGCTTTGAGGCATTTACCCAAACACATAGAGGGCAATCAAGGAGAAGCCAAAGGTAGCTCATCCATGGCCTGTCGTCGGCAGCGAGGGGGCAGCACGGGTGGCGTGCAGCTCCAGGGAGATCACGCACGTCGCCGCCGGCACCCTTGGCGGCGCTTTGTGCATGGGAGCCGGGCCAGCCAGCTGGGAGGAGGCGCAAGCGGCTCGGACGGGGAAGACCGGGAGGCGACGCAGCTCTGGTGACGCCATGGACAGGGAAACGTAAGGGAGCCGGCGCTGCTAGGTCGGGCGAAGGGAGACGGGAGGGAGCCGGCGGTCGGGGCAGCTGGGCCAGGTCGGTGCAGGGAGGAGCCGGGACGCAGCAGCCGGGCTGGGGCTCGGGCGCACGGGTGGCGGCGCCGAGGTGGAACCGGGGTGAGGGCGGTGGAGCCGGGAGGTATCAGCGGCAGCAGAGGGGGCACGGCGGCGCGAGCGGGCGAGGTGGTACGAGAGGAGAGCGCACGCGAGGGGAAGGTGTGCTCGGTGGGGAAGGCGGCGGCAGCACCGGATGGAGAGCGCATGACGGCTGGAGGTGAGGGATGAGCCGGGGCAGTTGGGCGCCAGAGAAGAAGGGAGGAGCCGGCATGGGGAGGCCGCGCCGCTCGGTGGAGAGAAGAAAGGAAGACTGGCTTGATGATGCCTCTATGTAGGAAGCGGGCGGAGGAACCGATGGCGAAGGGTTGGCCAGGAGGTGACCGGGGTCGGCGGCACTGTGGCTTGGGGGCGACGCAAGGGCGGGTGGCTCGCGCATGGTCGAGACGTGGCAGCGAGCCAGAGGGGAGAGCGACGGAAGAGATAGAGGGCGGCAGCGGCTTGGCTCTCCTGAAGAAGAAAAGAGTTGGGTGCACAGGGGTTCGGGTGATGAGGTCTGGCTGGCTTGGTTGGATCAGCCAACTAAGGCTGCACCCGAGGAACAGTGAGAGAGAGAGGAAAAATATGCTAAGGACCGAGGTAGGACTTTAGGGTTAGCAAAATAAATTCGGAGTTTTAAGTTCTGAACATGTCTTTGACCTAAGGTTTACTTTAGTAATATTTTACCGGGCAACATTTTAAGTTAATTTTGTTATGATGATTTAATTGTATCTGATTCTTTTACTTTTACAATTTTATGTTTCTAGGGTTTTCTATTTAGAGTTTTCGTTTCATAACAGTTGTGCTGGCAAAAGAAATGCAGATCAAATAACTCACAAAAATTGCAGACAAACTGAACGACAATAGATAATCATACAAAAAGTTTTAAAAATCTCGTATTTTTGCATTTTGGAAATTTCGGGATGTTACATTAGTGAAGTCCCAGTGGTGTGTGACTTTGTTGATGTCTTCCCTGACGACCTTCCAGGGATGCCACCAGTTCGAGACCTCGAGTTTGTCATTGAGTTGGTTCCGCATCGCCCGATTTCAAAGAGGCCTTACGGATGGACCCAATTGAGTTGGTGGAGTTGAAGAAGCGGTGGGTGAGCTTCAAGAGAAGGGTTTCATCCGCCTAGCTCATCTCCTTGGGGATGCTCAGCAATCTTTGTCCCGAAAGGACAAGACGTCACGCATGTGCGTTGATTACCGTCCACTTAATGAAGTAACGGTAAAGAACAAGTACCCTTTGCCCCGTATCGATGACCTCTTTGATCAATTAACTGGAGCTCGAGTCTTCTCCAAGATTGATTTGAGAGTGGGATATCATCAAGTTCGGATTCGACCTGAGGATATCCCAAAGACGGCTTTTTCTACTCGTTATGGCTTGTACGAGTATACCGTCATGTCATTCGGCTTAACCAATGCTCCAGCCTTGTTCATGGAGTATTTGGATAGGTTCGTTGTGGTCTTCATCGATGATATCCTTATCTACTCCAAGAGCGATGAGGAACACACTGAGCATTTGAGGCTTGTGTTGGGCAAGCCATGAGCACAAGTCGTATGCGGTTCAGCAAGTGCGCATTCTGGTTGAAGGAAGTAGCCTTCTTAGGCCATATTCTTTCGGCAGGAGGCGTAGCTGTGGATCCTAGCAAGATCAGCGATGTGCTTTCCTGGAGTCAGCCCACTTCGGTCACCGAAGTTCGGAGTTTTCTTGGTTTAGAGGATATTATCGTCGCTTATCGAGAACTTCTCCAAGATAGCGGCCGATGACGGAGTTGCTCAAGAAGGACAAGAAGTTCTCGTGGTCCGCTGATTGCGAGGAAAGTTTCCAAGCGCTTAAGAAGCGATTGACCACCGCTCCCGTTCTTGTTCTCCCCGATGTCCGTCGAAGCTTCGATATCTTTTGTGATGCTTCATGTCGAGGCCTCGGTTGTGTCCTTATGCAAGAAGGCAAGGTAGTGGCCTATACATCAAGGCAATTGAGTCCTCATGAACTCAACTATCCTACCCATGACTTGGAGTTGGCCGCTGTGATCCATGCACTTAAGATTTGGCGACATTACCTAATCGGTAATCGTTGTGAAGTGTATTCGGATCACAAAAGCTTAAAGTATTTGTTCACCCAACCAGATCTGAACCTCAGGCAAAGGAGATGGTTGGAGTTGATCAAGGACTATGACATGGGTATTCACTACCATCCGGGCAAGGCCAATGTCGTTGCGGATGCGCTTAGTCGTAAGGCGCATTGCAATGCATCGTTGCTTCAGGAGCATCACCCCCCTTCTGGAGGAGTTTCAGCGTCTCAACTTGGGCTTGGTGGAGCATGGTTCTCTCGCTGCTTTGGTTGTACAGCCAACCTTGGTGGATCGGACCAGGTCTGCTCAGCAGTCAGATGTTGGAGTGAACCGCATCAAGGAAAATGTCAAGAATGGAACAGCCAAGTGCTTCTCCGTAGATGAGCTTGGTGTCGTGAGGTTCGGACAACGCCTCGTTGTTCCAAAGGACATAGAGTTGCGGGATTTGATCCTCCGCGAAGCCCACGATTCTCTGTTATCCATTCATCCTGGGGCCACGAAGATGTATCAGGATCTCCGCCAGAGGGTCTGGTGGACCCGAATGAAGAGGGAGATCGCAAGGTTCGTTACCGAGTGCGACATGTGTCGTCGTGTCAAGGCCGAGCATCAGCGCCCTGCGGGATTGCTTCAGCCCTTGCCCATTCCGGAGTGGAAGTGGGATTCGGTCGGGATGGATTTTATCACTAGCCTACCTAGATCACCGAGGGGCAATGATGCCATTTCGGTTATCATTGACCGGTTGACGAAAGTGGCGCATTTTCTTCCAGTCAAGACCAAGATTCGTACCGGTCACCTTGCGGAGCTCTATATCGCCAGGATAGTGAGCTTGCATGGGGTGCCGAAGACGATCATTTTTTATCGTGGCTCCATCTTCACTTCCCAGTTCTGGCATGGCTTGCAAGAAGCTATGGGAACTCGTCTTTCTTTCAGCACAGCATATCACCCCCAAACAGATGGTCAGACCGAGAGGGTCAACCAAGTTTTGGAGGACATGCTGCGAGCTTGTGTTCTTTCCTATGGGAAGCATTGGGAGAAGTGCTTGTCATTCGCCGAGTTTTCTTACAACAACAGTTTCCAAGCCAGTCTCGGCATGGCACCATTCCAGGCCTTATACGGGAGGAAGTGTAGGACCCCGTTGAACTAGTCCGAGACCGGTGAAAGACCTTTCTTTGGCCCAGACTCGATTAATGAGGCCGAAGGTCAAGTCCAGCTCAATCGTGATCGCTTACGCACAGCTCAATCCAGGCAAAAGAGCTATGCGGATCGCCGTCGTCGTGAGTTGAGCTTTGAGCCCAATGACTTCGTTTACCTCAAGGTTTCTCCTCTGAAAGGTCACCAGCGTTTTGGTGTCAAGGGCAAGTTAGCTCCTCGATATGTCGGTCCATACCGTGTCATCGAGAAGAAGGAGCCGCCGCCACAAGTTGGAGTTGCCTGCTGCACTTGCGGGGGTACATGATGTGTTCCATGCGTCCCAGCTTAAGAAGTGCCTCCGTGTTCCAACAGAAGAAGCTCCGTTGGAAACCCTGGATGTGGAAGAGGATTTGACCTATCGCGAGCACCCTGTTCGCGTCCTCGAGGAGGCTGAGCGAAGAACAAGGAACAAGACCATCAAGTTCCTTAAAGTTCAGTGGTCAAACCATTCCGAGGACGAGGCTACCTGGGAGCGAGAAGATCGTCTCCGTGCAGACTACCCCTCTTTCTTTTCCGAGTGAACCAAATCTCGGGACGAGATTTTTGTAAGGGGGGAGGTTTGTAACATCCCCATTTTGGCTTGTGTTTCAAATGTAAGAAATTAAGGGTAAATTAAAACTTTTCTTAAATCCTTGTGCTTTTGAACTTTTCTGAAAATTCTTGTAAAAGAATTTTGGAAAATTCAAAATCAAAAGCCTCATTTACCAAGTCAACAACCTCCTTGGTGAAATCTTGTGTCAAACCCTTGGAAATAATTTTCCTTGGTTCTAAGGTTGCTTTGTGACACCTCTAAATTATCTCATGATTTTTGAAAATTATTTGAATAATTTAGAGGCAAGTCAAACCTTGGTCAAACCTCTGAAATCACTTTCTGGAATTTCTTGAGAAAATTCCAGTGCACAAAAATCTTTGGAAATTTTATGTGAGGTTAATCCTTAAGTCAGCTAGCTCCAGTTAAAATTTCATAAATTTTGGAGTTGATTTGATGCCTCAATTTAATCCCCAAATTCAATTCAAAAATCAAAACCTAATCTGGTTTGCACTGTTCATTGGACTCGAGTCAGGCTCGGGCTCGAGTCACTTGACTCGACCGAGCGAACTAATTGCACCCGGCGCGGTCGAGCGGGCACGCGCGCTCTGGACCGTTGGATCTCCATCGAACGGCTCGCATCCGTGTAGGCATTCGGACCTCTCCGGTTGCCCTCTGATTCTCGACCGTTGGATTTCAATCGGGCGATCGACGTTTGCCCGACGCCGTTTCAACGCGATCGCGTGTTAGCCCTTGGATGCAGATCGGACGGCTGGCCGTCGTCGCCTTCCTCTCGCTCACGCGGTGCTGCGCCATGGCGGAGCCGAGCGTCGGTGGGCAGTGCCCTGTCCCATCCGGCGACCTCGCAACGGGTGTCTGCAGCGCATTAAATGCCCGTCACTCCACCACCCCGTTTAGTCGTCGTCTCAACTGCTCCCGTCGCCACGGCGACCGTAGAGGCAGCGAGAACCCGAGGCGAGCAACGGTGCTCTCTCGCTCTTCCTGGCTACTTAAGCCCCCTGGTCACCTCCTTTGGCTTCCTTTCCTCTCCCCGCAGCTCTCTCTTGCACCCTCTGAGCTTGAGCGAGCCCGTACCACCCCAGCGCCCATCTCTGCCATTGTCGAGCTTGAGCTCCTGCCGCCGACGGTGCTCGGTGGCTCCTCGCCCGATTCTTCCTCCCGCTCCTTCCTTTTACCTCTGTGGTGCTTAACCTCACCCAATTTTGGGTTTCTACTGAGAGGCAGCAGGATTGGTGTTTTGGAGCTCGCGACGCCAGGTGCCCCCTTTCTTCTCCGGTGCGTAAGCCCCCATTTCCCAATCCTCGCCTCCCGAGCTTCTCGTGGTATTGCGGCTCATGGTACCACCCAAGTATTGCCGGGTTTGGCCCAGTCGGCCCCTCCGCGTTGAGGCATCCCCGCACCGCCGCTGATCCTCGTCGCCGGGCTGCTCCGTTCATCCTCCGTCCACCCCCAACCCCGTCATCATCTTCAGTGAACCCCTGGTGAGCTTAAGCTCTTCCCCGTTTAGCTTTTGCTGCACCGTAGCCATAGTTCCCTGTTTCGGTCGCGCCGCCGCCACCGTTAGCCTCCGGCTCGCCGCCGGCTACCGTATGGACTCCGGTTGGTCACGTTAAGTCCATAGGACCCCGTCATAGCTTTTGCACCCGTCCAATTGCGCGTAGCGTAGCCGTGTCATCGTTTTCGTTTTCGGCCGTAGCACTCCCTCCGCCTCTCGCCGCCGCGCCGCCGCGTCAGGTCGCCATTGGCCTCGCCGCTGGTGCCATCAGGTGCGCAATAGTGCTAGGATCCCGTTTTGGCCCTTGGCCGGCGTCGCCATGGCGATTCTCGCCGGCGACGAGCCGAGCAAGCTCGCGGCCGGGAACTCCTCTATTGTCGGGCGGAGCTCGGTGTCGGGGCGGCGTGGCTCATCGGTCGTCCGATCTGAGATCTACGCCCTCGCCTCTCCACGCCGCCGCCCTCTTCTGCGCTCGCTGCACGTGTCGCCGGATTCAACCGGGGACGTCCGATCTGAGATCGACGGCTCTCAATCGTCCACGTCTCCGGGTGTTAGGAAAAGCCCCGAAAATGCTAAGTCCAAAAACTGAAGAACTTTAGGGTCTTGTCATTTTTGCATCTCTATAACTATAGATCCAAATTAAATGATTCCAATTTTGTTAACGTCCTTATACCTTGAACTTAAATATAAAAATAATTGTAGACCACTATCAAACATGGAAAGCCTTTTTCAAAAATAGTAATCAAGTGAACTTAATACTGTTTTTAGAACTTTTAGCAAACTTGTAAAATGCATATCTTTCTATCTATAGCTGATTTTTGTATGAATCCAATTGGATTAGCTTCCACTGATAGTGTATTTGCTAGGAAAATTGGTTTCACAAATTTTACTATTTTTAAAAATCATAAGGATCATATTTTAGTTTAATACCCTAAACAACTTAGACAAATCATAACTCTTTCAATATAACTCCAAATGACCTGAAATTTTATATGGCTTATCACTGTACCAGTAGGTAGCTACCATAAAAGTTTCAGCTTCAAAATCTTTCTAGAAAATATTTTTGCTACAGTACCTAATTATGGCCGAAAATAGGTTTTTAGGGAATATCTTTTGCACCACAAATCCAAATTAGGTTTTTCCAGTTTCTATGTCTAGGTTTATTCCTATTTTCCCTTGTGCATAAATTTCGTCGCAATTGGATGAATTTTGCTTGCTCTTTTGTTTAAGGGTTGCTCATCTTATTGGTTGTTCTCGTTTCTTTTTGCTTTTCGCTTAGGCTTCGACATTTGCGGTAACCCCAGAACGATCCTCCGCAATGATTTGAGCAACAACAAGCGTGCAAGCAGTTTGATCATTTCCCATTTGATCCCACTACTTTTAAAGTCTAATATTTTGTTTAACTTCTATGTATGCATTGCTATTTTGTTGTTAAATTGATTAGTTAATCCTCTAGTTGCATAATCTGTAGGTAAATGTTTATCCTCTACTACCTGAGCCTAGGTTATTTGCTGTGATTAGAGTTCGTTGGATGAGCTCTTGTCACTTAGTAGATTTCGGATAAATATTGCTTAGCCATGCCTAGTATAGGTAGTATTGGGCGATCATCGACTTAGTCGGTGATCTTGATCACACAAATGCTATTATTATTCCATTATGTCCAACCCTGGTGTTTACCATTTTGCAAATCAAAAACTGAAAACAAAAATTATATCTTGGCTTGGGCACAATGGTATGTTGGGTGATCTGTTGGGTGTGATTGGAATGGTGCCTAAGTCCCTAAGGACCGAGTTACTTGTGCCATTGATCCAAGCAATTGTTGCGTGCTAACCACACGAGGGGGATATGGAACCTCTCTTGACTAAGTACTTTGGGAGGTGTTAATTATGAGCTGGTCGGTGGGTGTGTTCGTGTGTGTGTGTTTGTGGTGTTGGAGGGGAGCATTAGCGGGCCGGTTAGGCTGTCTAATGTGTCCTTCTCCCGTGGGTTGCGGCTCTTAATTAGCATCGTCCATTGGAAAGAGTCTTGTTAGACTTAGCCATGCCTACATACCAAAGGAAGTGTGCTAACCGTGGCTGGTGGAAAGGCGGTCTATCGTGTGGGTACATTGGTACACCCCTGCAGGGTTTAAAACTATTCAAATAGCCTCGTCCTAGGTTATGGACACGCTTGGTTATTTCCCACAAGAACTAGACTGCAACCTTTTAAAAACTTAAACTTGACACGGGTGGTATGAAGGGGGTACTTCATGCTATTGTTGTGGTGACTATGGGTTAGTCACTTCTAGGTTGGTGTTGTCCTCTATCTATTGTTATTATTGTCTATCTTTATTTGAACAATAAAAGTTAATTGCAAACTTGCTTTGAATCTATTACCTTATTGCAAATGAAAACTTGCTTTATGCTGAAAATAAGTCCAGAGCCTCATCCACTTAAATAAAGCTTGCATGTAGTTAATTATAGTTCTGTTATCTCACACGTCAGTCTTGCGAGTACAAAAACAAGTTTTGTACTCATCTGCTTTGCTTAATATTAATTGTTGCAGAGGAAGAAAGTGAGCCCCAAGGGCCTCACTTTTGTGAGTCATGTTCTTGCGCTGCTTTGGGACGATTAGCTTGGCGGTCCGGTTGGTTGCCTTGTGGGTAAAGGCACACCGATTGGCTTTTGTTTATCGCCATCTTATGACCATTTTGCTTCCGCTGTTTAAATTAGTTACTTATGTGTTATTTGGCCGGTCGGCCTTTCTTTTGTAATAACTCTCTTTATATTATCTATGTCTTTCAGTTGTTGCTTGGCTTCGGCTCTATGTGTATGAATGGAATTGATGCATGATTTTGTAACAGGGTGTGTATACTGCAATTCTGGGAAGTATACATATCTCGAGGCTTGGTTTATTTGATTTGTACTTGTAATACTCCAGAGTAGAATTTGAGGGAAAGTCAATTATTCGAAGAAAAAGGGACTATTTAGAAATTGATCCAGGAGGAGGATCAAATAGAAAGTACTTAATTAAATAGGTAACGGAGGGGTTCGCAGCATTATTTGGGCAACTTGGGCCTGGGCCTTGGCCCATTAGGCCATGAGGTGGCCGGCCACTTAAGGGGGGGAGGCACCCCTTTTCTTGCCCAAACCCTAGCCGCCCCTCCCCCTTCTCCCCTCTTGTGCCGCCCCTCCTCCTCCCCTCTCCCTTGCGCAGCCTCTCTGTGAGGACCCCAATTTATTTGGCTTGTAATGCTTAACCAACCACCTGGTCCTAGCATCACAAATCAAATAAATTGATCCTCGAGATATGTATACTTCCCAGAAAGTAGTATACACACCTTGTTACAAAATTAGACATCAACTCCATTCCAAACATAGAGTCCAAACACCACACTACCAAACGGAAGATAAACAAATAGTAGAGTTATTACAGATAAAGGCCGATGTGCCAAGATACACAAATAAACAAGAACGACAATGAAGCAAAGTGCCATAAGATGGTCAGAACAAAGCCAATCGTGCCTCCAACCCACAAGGCATCCGACCGACCGCCAAATCTAGTCGCCCACGAAACGGCAACATACTCACGTATGAGGCCCTTGGGCTCACCTTCTTCCTCTGCAACAAAACATTAAGCAAAGCACCGAGTACAAAGATTGTCTTTGTACCCGCAAGATCGACGTGAACAAGGCACTGCTCATATGTTACATGCAGCTTGTTTGGTGGAGGCCATATGTTTCATTTGCATAAAGCCAATTTTCATTTGCAATAATATAATACGCTTTGAAGGCAAATTTGCAATTCATTTTTAATGTTGAAATAACAAGAAAGATAATAATAACAAAAGAGAAAGATAAACAACCTAGAAGTGACCATCCCAATAGTCACTCCAACAATAGCACGAATCCCAGATTCGTACCACCCATCAAGTTTTAATTTAAATGTTGTAGTCTAACTCTTGATAAGCTTACCCAAGCGTGTCCATCACCTAGACGAGGCTATTCGAATAGTTTTTAACCTGCAGGGTGTACCATCAGCACCCACACTTCGCATCGCCTTAAAGCCAAAGCACACTACCGAAGGTATGCCGGCACAGCTAAGTCCTACGAGACTTTTTCCAATATTGTGTATTAACTACGAGCCGCTCGTATGGATAGAAATCCATACGCTTACATGGTAAAGCCGAAATGACAACTATCCACTCAGGATAAAGCTTTTCGGACAACTACCATGCTCCCACCTCCATCCCTCCTGCAACCTCCTGCGACCCGGAGCCAATACACGCCAAAGTACTAGGTCAAGAGAGGTCTCATACCCTCTAGTGTGGTTAGCACGCCGAAATTCCTGGATAACAGGTACTCACAAGATGTTCGGTCCTTAATTGACCCGGGCACCTTTCCGGTCACACCCAACAGATCACACCAATCTTACCATTGTGCCCGCGTCTAAATCATTTTTGTTTTCAGTTTTAGTTTTGCAATTAACATAGCACGAGCTGGAATATAAGAACAGTAATAATTTTATGTGATCAAGATCATCGACTAAGTCGATGATCGCCCAAAGCTACCGGAAACTAAGCATGGCTAAGCAACTGAACTCATAATCTACTAAGTGATAAGAATTCATCCAACGAAGTCTAACCACAGCAAATAACCTAGGCTCAGGTAGTAGAGATCAAAATTTCATCTACAGGATATGCAGCTATGGTTTTAACTAATCAGTTTAACAAAAAATTAGGCAATGCATACATACAGTTAAAACAAAATATTAGACTTTAAAATACTGGGATAAACATGATCAAATCGCTTGCTCGGCTGTTGCTCAATTTGTTATGAGGGTCGTTCTCGTGGTTACCGCAAATATCAAGCCTAACGATTGAACAAAACAGCGAATAAGAACGAATAACACCGACCAAACTCAAACATACAACAACAACAAAACATACCAAAACTTACACAGCAACCTAAGCAGGATATAACAAAATTTTAGAAACAGAGAACAAATCATTTTAAGTTATTAAGAATTTTCTATGAATTTTCTAAGCTAAAAATACATCAAAACACTAGTTAATTGCTTAACAAATTTTCATGAACAGAAACAATATCTAAAACCTATCCTGATAATTAGTACACTAAAAATGAAATTTTATAGAATTGGTTTCACTGGATTTGGACAATTATTGAAAGAGATATACATTTTCTAATTTAGAAGATACATAAAACATCCTTTAATTAATTAACAGATTTTTGCTACAGATACAAGGCTGAAACTAATTTTAGTAAATACCACATTTAAAATGAAAATTAACAGCACTGGATTCATGCGATTTAGATAAAAATTGAATTAGTTATGCATTTTCTAAGCTTAAATGAATTAACAGTGCAACAGAAAACACATTACAGAAATACTAAAGCATTTATTCCTTTTTCTACCCACAAAGCTAGCCACGACCACGACATGGTGGACCCGCATGAAAAACGGCGACCAGTTAAACTTGACTCAAAGAATACAACGGTGACGTCGAAGGCGTATTCTAAGAATACGTCTTTGGCTTATCAAAGTGCAACCCGAACAAATACATACAGAGAATGTGAGAACCCCGGTTTATTCGAATTGTACTTTTAACCATCCACTTGGTCCTAACGGTACAAATCAAATAAACAAGCCTCGAGATATGTATACTTCCTTTAAATGCGATATACACACCCGCTACAAAATCATGCATCAATTCCATTCATACACATAGAGCCAAGCAAAAGCAACAAGCGAAAGACATAGACAATATAAAGAGAGTTATTACAAAGAGAGGCCGACTGGCCAAAATTCATAAAGATAAGCAAATACACAATGAAGCAAAATGGCCATAAGATGGCGATGAACAAAAGCCAATCGGTGTGCCTTTACCCACAAGGCAACCAACCGGACCGCCAAGCTAATCGTCCCCAAGCAGCGCGCAACACGACTCACAAAAGTGAGGCCCTTGGGGCTCACCTTCTTCCTCTGCAACAATTAATATTAAGCAAAGCGGATGAGTACAAAACTTGTTTTTACTCTTAAGACTGACGTGTGAGATAACGAGAACTATAATTAACTACATGCAAGCTTTATTTAAGTGGATGAGGCTTTGGACTTCTTTTGACATAAAGCAAGTTTTCATTTACAATAAGGTAATAGATTCAAAGCAAGTTTGCAATTAACTTTTATTGTTCAAATAAAGAGAGAGACAATAACATAGATAGAGAACAACACCAACCTAGAAGTGACTAACCTAGTCACCACAACAATAGCATGAAGTACCCTTCATACCACCCCGTCAAGTTTGATTTTTTTAAAAGGTTGTAGTCTAGTTCTTGTGGGAAATAACCAAGCGTGTCCATAACCTAGGACGAGGCTATTCGAATAGTTTTAACCTGCGGGGTGTACCAATGTACCCACACGATAGACCGCCTTTCCACCACCCACAGTTAGCACACTTCCTTTGGTATGCGAGGCATGGCTAAGTCTAACAAGGCGCTTTCCAATGGGCGATGCTAATTAAGAGCCGCAACCCACGGAGAAAGACACATTAGACAGCCTAACCGGTGCGCCAATGCTCCCCTCAAACACCACACACAAGAACACACCCACCAACCAGCTCATAATTAACACCTCCCAAAGTACTTAGTCAAGAGAGGTTCCATATCCCCTCGTGTGGTTGTACGCAATAATTGCTTGGATCAATGGCACAAGTAACTCGGTCCTTAGGGACTTAGGCACCATTCAATCACACCCAACAGATCGCCCAACATACCATTGTGCCCAAGCCAAGATATAATTTTTTTGTTTTCGCTTTTGATTTGCAAAATGGTAAAACACAAGGGTTGGACATAATGGAATAATAATAGCAATTGTGTGATCAAGATCACCGACTAAGTCGATGATCGCCCAATACTACCGATACTAGGCATGGCTAAGCAATGTTTATCCGAATCTACTAAGTGACAAGAGCTCATCCCATAACTCTAATCACAAAGAAATAACCTAGGCTCAAGTAGTAGAGGATAATCATTTACCTACAGATTATGCAACTAGAGGTCTAACTAATCAATTTAACAACAAAATAGCAATGCATACATAGAAGTTAAACAAAATATTAGACTTTAAAAGTAATGGGATTTATGGGAGATGATCAAACTGCTTGCCTGCTTGCAGTTGCTCAATTTGTTGCGGAGGGTCGTTCTCGGGGTTACCGCAAATATCGAATCCTAAGCGAAAGAGCGAAAACAACCAATAAGGCGAGCAACACTTAAACAAAGAGCAAGCAAAAATTATCCAAATGCTACGTGAAATTTACACACAAGGTAAAATACGAATATACCTAGACATAGGAACTGGAAAAACCTAAGTTGGATTTGTGGTGCAAAGATATTCTCTAAAAACCTATTTTCTACCATAATTAGCACTGTAGCAAAAATATTTTCTAGAAAGATTTGGAGCTGAAATTTTTAGGGTGGCTACCTACTGGTGTGGGGATAACCCATATAAAATTTCAGGTCATTTGAAGTTACAACGAATTAGTTATGATTTTTCTAAGTTCTAAAACTAGGACATCATTTATAACTTGAGTAGCAAAGACCACTAGCAAACTGGTCCTTCACTAAAGTTCATCCCTAAAGAAATTAACAAAATTTAGTTTGCTCTATTTGGACTTCAGAGAACAAGTTATGGATTTTCTAAGTTTTTACAACATTTTTGGAATATTTAATAAAGGTTTGAAAAGGCTAAATTCGATTCCCAACATTTACGGTTCTTAACAGGGCTGAAACATTTCTAGATTAATCTCTAGCCTAAAAGAAAATTAACACTACAAATCACCCAAAAGGATTTATAATGAAAAGAGATATGAATTTCTAAAGTTTTAACGACATTTTTCAAGAGAAAGATAAAGCTCACCGAGAAATTTATATCCCTTAACCGAAAGAAAAGGCGTGGCTCAACGTGGGCGATTAAAGATCCGACGCCCACGCCAGACGCCCGACTCAACGACGCCGCAGCACCGCTGAATTTGATTCCAACGGTCGGATCATTGTGACCTTCTGACGGTCCCAATTGCTCGCACAACTGGACCGCTGATCAAGCGAGGAAGGGTGGGATTGAGGAGCCTTCTGACGATCAATTGCTCCCACGATCCCGCCACGCATCCAATATCGAACGATCGAGGTTGATTGGGCCGTTTATGATTTGAACAGACTCACGACAATAGGGGCCCACCGTCGCGACGCAAGTCACATGTCCGGGTTTAAACGCACGCGCATTGGGAGGGTTTGAAGATGACGGGCCTGGTCGGCGAGTGGAGGTGGGTTTAGACACTAATGATTACTAACCCATGATTAACAATGATTATCGTTAATGAACGCCATTAGTGTGTCCGAACGATATTACGCGACCGCCGCTTCGTCCGACAACAAACCGAGGCACCCTCCGGCTTGTCGCCGCGACCCAAGGCACGGCGGCGGAGCTAAGTGCCAAATGGAACCGCAATAGCATTACGCACCCATCGGGACCATCCACACCGTCGGCGGTGTCCCGAACGGGCGGCTAGCCGACGATGAGCGGCGGCGACCAAAACGGCCGAAATGCATAATGACCAAAAGCTCCGCAATAAACCATTCCAGCGGGTGCCCAAGCTTATAGAGGCTACTAGAAGGGTACCTGAGCACTGGTGGAGCTCGGAGGTGGTCGAGGCGGTTCCGGCGACGAAGAACGGCGTCGGCACCGAAGAAGAAGAAGTGAAGATGACGACCTGAGCAACGGTGGTGAGACCGGTCATCACTCTGACTCCACAATAGCTCATATATGCTTCCTGAGCAAGGAATTAGGAAATGAAGCTTCTTACCGGCGGTGAGGAAGAAGGGGGTGCTCACGGCCGAAAAGAGGAAATCCCCAAAATTGAGCTGCTCCTGTGAAAAGCAACTACAATTAAGTTAGGGGTTTTGCTCCAAGAAGTGAGGGACACAAACCGAAGCAAAAGAAGGGAAGAAAAGCCACTGGAGCACGGGTTGCACCGAGGAGCTCCCAGCTCAACAATGGCGGCCGAAAGGGTTCTGGAGATTTGGGCTCAAGCAAGCAAGGAGAGTGCAAGCTGGAGCTCAAGGGGGGGTTTAAAGAAAGCTACTGAAGGTCTTGAGGGGCTTAAGTAGCCGAGGGGACGAAAGGAGTAGCAAGCACATGCCCATGGGTGGACTTCGGTCCACAGCAGCGTGCGGTCGCTTGGAGCGACGGGAGCAGGTAAGAGACGACTTTGGGGAGGAGGAGCCGGTGTGCATTTAATGCATGGCAGCATTTAGCCGTTTAAAGGGCTCAAGGAGGTGACAAGTCACCTCCTCTCTCGCCATGGCGCATGTGCACGCACGCCGCGCGGAAGGAGGAAGATGACCACGACACAGGTGGCCCCACCGTCGGTGACACAAAGTGGTTTGAGTCCAAAGTGTTTTAGTGGGTTGAGCCCAACCTCATTAGATGCCGCCGCGGATGAGATTTGAGCGGCCCGGCGCGATCGCTATTCATAAAGACCGGCGCACCGGCGATCCGCAACGTTGGATCGTAATCCAACGGCCGAGAATCGGATGGCAACCGGAGTTGTCAGAATGCTTACACGAATAGGAGCCGTCGATTGAGATCAACGGTGACGGTGCCGCTGTGTCGGCCCGGCGCGGAGCGCGGTTAGTTGGCTCGGTCGAGTCGGTGACTCGAGCCCGAGCCCGACTTCGAGTCCAATGAGCAATGCAAACCGCTTAGGGTTTGATTTTTAAACCTGAAACTTTGGGGATTTAATTGAGGTATCAAACCAACCCCAAAATTTATGAAATTTTAACTGGAGGTTCCTGACCTTAGGGTTAACCTTTCATAAAATTTTCAGAGATTTTGTGCACTGAAATTTTCTCCAGAAATTCCAGAAGGTGATTTCGGAGGTTTGACCAAGGTTTGACTTGCCTCTAAAATATTTCAAATAATTTCAAAAATTATGAAATAACTCAGAGGTGTTACCAAACAACCCTAGAACCCAGGAAAAATTATTACCAAGGGTTTGACACCAGATTTCACCCAGAAGGTTTTGACTTCAGATAAATGAGGATTTTGATTTTGAATTTCCCAAAATTCCTTTACAAGAATTTCAGAAAAGTTTCAAGAGCAAGAGGATGAAGGAAAAGTTTTAATTTACCCTCATTTTATTACATTTGAAACACAAGCCAAAATGGGGATGTTACAAACCTCCCCCCCTTACAAAAATCTCGTCCCGAGATTTGGTTCACTCGGAAAAGAAAGAGGGGTAGTCTGCACGAAGACGGTCTTCTCGCTCCCAAGTAGCCTCATCCTCAGAATGGTTTGACCACTGAACTTTGAGGAACTTGATGGTCTTGTTCCTCGTTCTTCGCTCAGCCTCTTCGAGGATGCGAGCAGGTGCTCGCGATAGGTCAAATCTTCCGAACATCAAGAGTTTCCACGGAGTTTCTCGGTTGGAACACGGAGGCACTTCTTTAGCTGGGACACATGGAACACATCATGTACCCCCGCAAGTGCAGCAGGCAACTCCAACTTGTAGGCAACGGCTCCCTTCTTCTCGATAACACGGTATGGACCGACATACCGAGGAGCCAATTTGCCCTTGACACCAAAACGCCGTGACCCTTGGAGGAGAAACCTGAGATAAACGAAGTCATTGGGCTCAAAGCTCAACTCACGACGACGGCGATCCGCATAGCTCTTTTGCTCGGATTGAGCTGTGCGTAAGCGATCACGAATGAGTGGACTTGACCCTCGGCCTCGTGTCGAGTCCGGCCAAAGAAAGGTCTTTCACCGGTCTCGCACTAGTTCAACGGGGTTCTACACTTTTTCCGTATAAGGCCTCAAATGGTGCCATGCCGAGACCGGCTTGGAAACCGTTGTTATAAGAAAACTCGGCGAATGGCAAGCACTTCTCCCAATGCTTCCCATAGGAAAGGACACAAGCTCGCAAAGATGTCCTCCAAAACTGGTTGACCCTCTCGGTGCGACCATCTGTTTGGGGTGATACGTCGTCTTGAAAGAAAGACGAGTTCCCATAGCTTCTTGCAAGCTATGCGAGCCTAGGAAGTGAAGATGGAACCACGATCGAAATGATCGTCTTGGCACCCATGCAAGCTCACTATCTGGCGAGATAGAGCTCCGCAAGGTGGCCGTGCGAATCTTGGTCTTGGCTGGAAGAAAGTCGCGCCACTTTTGTCAACGGTCAATGATAACCCAAATGGCATCATTGCCCGCGGTGACTGGGTAGGCGGTGATAAATCCATCCCGCCAATCCCACTTCCACTCCGGAATGGGCAAGTGAAGCAATCGGTGGCCGATGCTCGGCCTTGACCGCGACGGCACACGTCGCGATTCGACAATGAACCTTGCGACTTCCTCTTCATCAGGGTCCACCAAAATCTCTCGCGAGATCATGATACATCTTTGTGGCCCCGGGATGAATGGACGAGGAGAATCGTGGGCTTAGGAGGATCAAATCCCGCAACTCCTTGTCCTTTGGAACCACGAGGCGTTGCCGAACCTCACAATACCAAGCTCATCTACTGAGAAGCACTTGGTCGCTCCATTCTGACATTTTCCACGATGTGGTTCACTCCAACATCGGCTCAGCCGAGGCGTGTCCCGATCCACCAAGGTTGGTTTTGTACAACCAAGGCGCGAGGAACCATGCTCAACCAAACCCAAGTTGAGACGCTGAAACTCCTCTAGAAGAGGGTGATGCTCTGACGCAACAATGCATTGCAATGTGTTTCGCGACTAAAGCGCATCCGCAACGACATTAGCCTTGCCGGATGGTAGTGAATACCCATGTCATAGTCCTTGATCAACTCCAACCATCTCCTTTGCACGAGGTTCAGATCTGGTTGGGTGAACAAGTACCTTAAGCTTTGTGATCCGAATACACTTCACAGCGATTCCGATTAGGTAATGTCGCCAAATCTTAAGTGCATGAATCACGGCCCAACTCCAAGTCATGGGTAGGATAGTTAAGTTCATGAGGTCTCAATTGCCTTGATGCATAGGCCACTACCTTGCCTTCTTGCATAAGGACACAACCGAGGCCTCGGCGAGAGCGTCACAAAAGATATCAGCTGCGATCGACATCGGGAGAACAAGAGCGGGGCGGTGGTCAATCGCTTCTTAAGCGCTTGAAACTTTCCTGCAATCAGCGGACCACGAGAACTTCTTGTCCTTCTTGAGCAACTCACGCCGGCTTTGCTATCTTGGAGAAGTTCTCGATAAGCGACGATAATATCGCTAAACCAAAAACTCGAACCGGTGACCAAGTAGGTGACTCGAGAAAGCACATCGCTGATCTTGCTAGGATCCACGACTCGCCTCTGCCGAAAGAATATGGCCTAAGAGGCTACTTCCTTCAACGAGTAACGCGCTTGCTGAACCGCGCCACAACTTGTGCTCGTGAAGCTTGCCCAACACAAGCTTCAAATGCTCTGTGTTCCTCATCGCTCTTGGAGTAGATAAGAATATCATCGATGAAGACCACAAGCGAACCTATCCAAATACTCCATGAACACCGAATTCGAGGTTCATGAACAAAGTCAGGGCATTGGTCAAGCCGAAAGACATGACGGTATACTCGTACAAGCCATAACGAGTAGAAAAAGCCGTCTTTGGAATATCCTCAGTCGAATCCGAACTGGTGATATCCCACTCGGATCAATCTTGGAGAAAACTCGAGCTCCAGTTAATTGATCGAAGAGATCGCCGATCTGGGCAAAGGTACTTGTTCTTTACCGCTACTTCATTAAGTGGGTGGTAATCACTTGCTTTTGCAGCGTCTTGTCCTTTTGGGACAAAGATTGCTGAGCATCCCCAGGAGATGAGCTAGGCGGATGAAACCCTTCTCTTGAAGCTCACCCACCGCTTCTTCAACTCCACCAACTCAATTGGGTCCATCCAGTGAGGCCTCTTTGAAATCGGGCGATGCAGGAACCAACTCAATGACAAACTCGAGGTCTCGAATGGTGGCATCCACGGAAGGTCATCGGGAAGACATCAATAAAGTCACATACCACCGGACTTCACTAATATCTAGAGCTGGCTTCGCTGGCGCGAAGAGATGCGGATCCTGCAGCCTTCCAGCGAACTTAACTCGCCGCGGAAGCTCGTGAGGTAGATGAGCCTCCTAGCGCCAATCAATTTGTCCCATGTCTTTGAGACAACCAATCCATGCCTAGGATTACATCTAAGCTTGCCGATCGAAGGAGGATAAGGTTTGCCAAGAATCCTACCCCTTCTATCTCAACAGGACATCCCTACACTCGGACTCGACTCTCAACTCCGACCGGGAGGCGAATGAGCGTGGGACCAACAATGGAGTAAAGAAGACCTCCCACAGCAAAGACAAAGACTCGAAACAAAAGAATGAGATGCGCTGAATCAAATAAAGCAGAGTGCGGAAAGAGTTAACGAAATGGTACCCAACACGACGTCGGTGCCTCCCGTGCCTCCTCGCGGAGATGAGGTTGACGCGGCCACTACCCACGCCTTGGTAGCGAGGACAACCGATCACGAGAAGAACCACCTCCCGCCGCGTCCTCCATTAGGGCGAGGGCGCTCGATCTGTTAGGGCAACTATTGGCATAATGCCCTTTTGCCACGCAAAGCAAGTGACCCGGCGGCCGGTTGCGAGGCCACCTGCGCTGGTTCGCGGCGCCGCGTGATCGGGCACGGCTGCGGAGGCGGGCGGTGTTGCCGGCGCCTCGGTGGTAGGGAAGCCGCGAGCGGACCCACAGGTAGGCCCGACACGAGGACGAGAGGCGGCACATGCGCACCATGGGCCTCCCACTTGCGCTTGCGGACTCGCCGGCGCCTTGGCCTTGTGCTCGGCAACAATGGCCTTGTCTACCAAGGCACGGAAGTCGGCAAAGTCCACAATGGAGAGCCTGTCTTGCGGCTCCTCGGACAAGCCCTCCATGAACTTCTCTGCTTGGCCTCATCGGTGGCCACCTCGGATGGAGCATAACGAGCCAAGTGGTTGAACTCGTGCGGATACTCCATCAGACTTACGCCCTTGCTTGGCGCGAGAAACCTTCTTCTTGACTTCATCAAGCGGCGAGGATGTGAGGCTCGGCGAACGCCGTCCGAACTCATCCCAAGAGACAGCTGTGGCCGGCGGCTGCATGCGCCAAGTTCTCCCACCAGAGAGTCTTGCTCCCTGCGGTGATGGGAGGCAAAGAGTGCCTTGTCTGGTCGAGCATCGAGCAACGTCGAGCTTACGCTCAACTTTGACGCGGCCGGTCATCTGCGTCCAATGGGTCCTCGGACACGGAGAGCGTGGGGTTGAGTGCGAAGAAACTCGGCAAGGCCCCACGATCGATGTCCGCCCGCCCGGATCCCGAGGCACGGAAAGGGCGGAGGTGTTGCAGCGCAATAACATCCAGCAGACCCTCACATCCTCCGAGCAGTTGCGCTCTATCTCAAGAAGGACCTCACCATGGTGGAGGAGGCGAGCTCCTCATCCAAACAGTGCGACCACGGCGCTACGAGTACCTCCGACCATCCTGCTTTAAGAAACTTAGGTTAGAAACCCAAGCACCAACATTAGAAGTTGATGAAAGCAAGCTAACGATTAGGGAATGAGACATCACCTAACCGAAAGCCAAAAACAGCAAGTAACAACTTTAAATGTTTCCAAAGAAGCTCCAAAACAGCAAGGAAACTCCAAACCAAGCTCAACTTCTCAATGCCACTAACCCGTATTGAATGAGCGAGTAATAGTGTGAGAAGATAGAAATTCCAGCTCACTACAACCAGCCTAACACTACTCAAGAACAAGGTTAAGGCGATAAAAATAACGTTACATACTTAGCTAACTAGTATCACATCTTACCTTTTATTCCCACAAGTTTTACTTGATTAACCTCTCATTTTCTACCCCGTTAGAACCTCTGAGCTTGCTGTCCGGAATGAATGATCGCTGTCCGCATTTTGCATCCAAGCCTCCTAATTGAAATCTTCAACTCTCGAAGCTTCAAAACCTTGTAGAGGGCGCTAACACTTCAATTTGCCAAGCTCATTGGTCCCAAAACCCAATTAATCGATAATGACTATCTTTTGAGAGAAGGAAAGGGAAAACACTTTTAAAACTCAAATTAGAGCAAGGCGAGAGAAAGCTAAGATAGGTAAGGAATAAAATCCGAGAACTTACTTAAGCTTTCACAAATCATTTGACCCTTTGAAAATAAGGTTTGCAAAATATCCTAAGGACGACCAAGCTTGGGTTACTACGGTCGGAATGGCTCGATACCAACTTTGTGAGGACCCGGTTTATTCGGCTTGTCTTGCTTAACCATCCACTTGGTCCTAACGATACAAATCAAATAAACTAAGCCTCGAGATATGTATACTTCCCGAAATGCAAAGATACACACCGCTACAAATCATGCATCAATTCCATTCATACACATAGAGCCAAGCAAAAGCAACAAGCGAAAGACATAGACAATATAAAGAGAGTTATTACAAAGAGAGGCCGACCGCCAAAATTCATAAAGATAAGCAAATACACAAATGAAGCAAAATGGCCATAAGATGGCGATGAACAAAAGCCAATCGGTGTGCCTTTACCCACAAGGCAACCAGCCGGACCGCCAAGCTAATCGTCCCAAGCAATACAAGAACACACTCACAAAAGTGAGGCCCTTGGGGCTCACCTTCTTCCTCTGCAACAATTAATATTAAGCAAGCGGATGAGTACAAAACTTGTTTTGTACTGCAAGACTGACGTGTGAGATAACGAACTATAATTAACTACATGCAAGCTTTATTTAAGTGGATGAGGCTTTGGACTTCTTTTGACATAAAGCAAGTTTTCATTTACAATAAGGTAATAGATTCAAAGCAAGTTTGCAATTAACTTTTATTGTTCAAATAAAAGAGAGACAACAATAACATAGATGAGAACAACACCAACCTAGAAGTGACTAACCCTAGTCACCACAACAATAGCATGAAGTACCCTTCATACCACCTGTCAAGTTTCGCTTTTTTAAGGTTGTAGTCTAGTTCTTGTGGGAAATAACCAAGCGTGTCCATAACCTAGGGCGAGGCTATTCGAATAGTTTTAACCTGCGAGGGTGTACCAATGTACCCACACGATGGACCGCCTTTCCACCACCCAGTTAGCACACTTCCTTTGGTATGCGGGCATGGCTAAGTCTAACAAG
Organism: Ampelocalamus luodianensis; assembly: GCA_036346255.1. Classification (NCBI taxonomy): domain Eukaryota; kingdom Viridiplantae; phylum Streptophyta; class Magnoliopsida; order Poales; family Poaceae; genus Ampelocalamus; species Ampelocalamus luodianensis. The sequence continues at coordinate 56,841,304 of CM070620.1, forward strand.
ACGCTTTCCAATGGACGATGCTAATTAAGAGCCGCAACCACGGGAGAAAGACACATTAGACAGACCTAACCTGGCCCGCCAATGCTCCTCTCAAACACACACACAAGAACACACCCACCAACCAGCTCATAATTAACACCTCCCAAAGTACTTAGTCAAGAGAGGTTCCATATCCCCTCGTGTGGTTAGCACGCACAATTGCTTGGATCAATGGCACAAGTAACTCGGTCCTTAGGGACTTAGGCACCATTCAATCACACCCAACAGATCGCCCAACATACCATTGTGCCCAAGCCAAGATATAATTTTTTTGTTTTCAGTTTTGATTTGCAAAATGGTAAAACACAAGGGTTGGACATAATGGAATAATAATAGCAATTGTGTGATCAAGATCACCGACTAAGTCGATGATCGCCCAATACTACCGAGATACTAGGCATGGCTAAGCAATGTTTATCAAAATCTACTAAGTGACAAGAGCTCATCCGTGAACTCTAATCACACAAATAACCTAGGCTCAAGTAGTAGAGGATAATCATTTACCTCTGAGATTATGCAACTAGAGTCTAACTAATCAATTTAACAACAAAATAGCAATGCATACATAGAAGTTAAACAAAATATTAGACTTTAAAAGTAATGGGATTTATGGGAGATGATCAAATCTTGCTGTTCGCTTGCGATTGCTCAATTTATTATGAGAGTCGTTCTCGGGGTTCTGCAAATATCGAATCCTAAGCGAAAGAGCGAAAACAACCAATAAGACGAGCAACACTTAAACAAAGAGCAAGCAAAAATTATCCAAATGCGTGAAATTTACACACAAGGTAAAATACACGAATATACCTAGACATAGGAACTGGAAAAACCTAAGTTGGATTTGTGGTGCAAAAGATATTCTCTAAAAACCTATTTTCGGCCATAATTAGCACTGTAGCAAAAATATTTTCTAGAAAGATTTCGGAGCTGAAATTTTTAGGGTGGCTACCTACTGGTGTGGGGATAACCCATATAAAATTTCAGGTCATTTGAAGTTACAACGAATTAGTTATGATTTTTCTAAGTTCTAAAACTAGGACATCATTTATAACAGTAGCAAAGACCACTAGCAAACTGGTCCTTCACTAAAGTTCATCCCTAAAGGAAATTAACAAAATTTAGTTTGCTCTATTTGGACTTACAGAGAACAAGTTATGGATTTTCTAAGTTTTTTACAACATTTTTGGAATATTTAATAAAAATTTGAAAAGGCTAAATTCGATTCCCAACATTTACGTTCTTAACGGGCCTGAAACATTTCTAGATTAATCTCTAGCCTAAAGAAAATTAACACTACTGAAATCACCCAAAAGGATTTATAATGAAAAAGATATGAATTTCTAAAGTTTTATGACATTTTTGGTAGAAAGATAAAGCTCACCGAGAAATTTATATCCATAACCGAAAGAAAGGCGTGGCTCAACGTGGGCGATTAAAGATCCGACGGCCACAGCGCGGCCGACTCAAAGACGCCGCCAGCGCCGTTGGATTTGATTCCAACGGTCCGGATCATTGTGACCTTGGACGGTCAATTGCTCGCACAACTGGACCGTTGATCAAGCGAGGAAGAGTGGGATTGAGGAGCCGGACGATCCAATTGCTCCCCACGATCCCGCCACGCATCCAATATCGAGCGATCGAGGTTGATTGGGCGTTTATGATTTGAAACGAGACTCACCGACAATAGGGGCCATCGTCGTGATGACGCAAGTCACATGCGGGTTTAAGCGCACGCGCACGGGAGGTTTGAAGATGGCGGGCCCACGTGTCGGCGTGGAGTGGGTTTAGGACAGCTAATGATTACTAACCCATGATTAACAATGATTACTCGTTAATGACGCCATTAGTGTGTCCGAGCGATATTACGGCACCGCCCGTTTTAAATCCGACAACAAGCCGAGGCACCCTCCGCATGTCGCGCGACCCAAGGCACTGGCGGGAGCTAAGTGCCAAATGGAACCGCAATAGCATTACGCACCCATCGGGACCATCCACACCGTCGGCGGTGTCCCGAGCAATGCGCTAGCCGACGATGAGCGCGCGCGACAAAACGGCAAAATGCATAATGACCAAAGCTCGCAATAAACCATTCGGCGGGTGCCCAAGCTTATAGAGGCTACTAGAAGGGTACCGAGCCTGGTGGAGCTCGGAGGTGGTCGGCCGATTCCGGCGACGAAAACGGCGTCGGCACCAAGAAGAAGAAGTGAAGAATGACGACACGAGCAACGGTGTGGTGAGACCGGTCATCACTCACGACTCCACAATAGCTCATATATGCTACGAGCAAGGAATTAGAAATGAAGCTTCTTCTGGCGGTGAGGAAGAAGGGGGTGCTCACCGGCGAAAGAGGAAATCCCCAAAATTGAGTGCTCCTCTGAAAAGCAACTACAATTAAGTTAGGGGTTTTGCTCCAAGAAGTGAGGACACAAACCAAGCAAAAGAAGGGAAGAAAAGCCACTGAGCACGGGTTGCACCGAGGAGCTCCAGCTCAACAATGGCGTCAAAGGGTTCTGAGATTTGGGCTCAAGCAAGCAAGGAGAGTGCAAGCTGGAGCTCAAGGGGGTTTAAGAAAGCTACCAAGGTCTTGAGGGCTTAAGTAGTAGGGGACGAAGGAGTAGCAAGCACATGCCCATGGGTGGACTTGGTCCACAAAGTCATGATCGCTTGGAGCGACGGGAGCGGAGTAAGAGACGACTTTGGGAGGAGGAGCGGTGTGCATTTAATGCATGGCGACATTTAGCCGTTTAAAGGGCTCAAGGAGGTGACAAGTCACCTCCTCTCTCGCCATGGCGCACAGCGCGCACGCCGCGCTGCGGAAGGAGGAAGATGACCAACACCCGGTGGCCCCACCGGCCGACACAAAGTGGTTTGAGTCCAAAGTGTTTTAGTGGGTTGAGCCCAACCTCATTAGATGCCGCCGCGGATGAGATTTGAACGGCCACGATGCGATCGCTATTCATAAAGACCGGTTAACCGTGCGATCCGCAACGGTTGGATCGTAATCCAACGGTGAGAATCGGATGGCAACGGAGTTGTCCGAATGCTTACGAATGGGAGCCGTCCGATTGAGATCCAACGGTGACGGCCGCGCGCAAGCCGAATCGGCGCGCGCGTTAGTTGGCTCGGTCGAGTCGATGACTCGAGCCCGAGCCCGACTTCGAGTCCAATGAACAGTGCAAACCGATTAGGGTTTGATTTTAAACCTGAAACTTTGGGGATTTAATTGAGGTATCAAACCAACCCCAAAATTTATGAAATTTTAACTGGAGGTTCCTGACCTTAGGTTAACCTTTCATAAAATTTTCAGAGATTTTTGTGCACTGAAATTTTCTCCAGAAATTCCGTAGGTGATTTCAGAGGTTTGACCAAGGTTTGACTTGCCTCTAAAATATTTCAAATAATTTCAAAAATTATGAAATAACTCAGAGGTGTTACCAAACAACCCTAGAACCCAGAAAAATTATTACCAAGGGTTTGACACTGATTTCACCCGAAGGTTTGACTTGGATAAATGAGGATTTTGATTTTGAATTTCCAAAATTCCTTTACAAGAATTTCAGAAAAGTTTCAAGAGCAAGAGGATGAAGGAAAAGTTTTAATTTACCCTCATTTTATTACATTTGAAACACAAGCCAAAATGGGGATGTTACAAACCTCCCCCTTACAAAATCTCGTCCAGAGATTTGGTTCACTCGGAAAAGAAAGAGGGTAGTCTCGCACGAAGGCGGTCTTCTCGCTCCCAAGTAGCCTCATCCTCGTAATGGTTTGACCATCTGAACTTTGAGGAACTTGATGGTCTTGTTCCTCGTTTCTTAGCTCGGCCTCTTCGAGGATGCAACGAGGTGCTCGTGCGATAGGTCAAATCTTCCCGAACATCAAGAGTTTCCAACGGAGTTTCCTCGGTGGAACACGGAGGCACTTCTTTAGCCGGGACACATGGAACACATCATGTACCCCCGCAAGTGCAGCACCCAAGCCAAGCCATCATGGGACACATGGAACACATCATGGAACACTCATTTTATTACATTTGAAACACAAGCCAAAATGGGGATGTTACAGAGAAATACGTTTCCCGACAGAGAAAACGTATCCCAAGGTTTACACACCCACTAACAGACAGCATGGGCCCATATGACAGCGACACAAAGGGGTTTTAAACCGGTGCAGGTTAAGATTTTAACCACGTTTTATCTCTGAGGGTCCACAAGTCATACTCACATTTCAAAGAGTGCTTAAACGCTAAAGACAGGGTTATCACCTAACCCGCCGGCGACTTGCTGGAGCCCCGTGCGCGGGCGCGACGGCGAGGTAGGCGAACTGGTGAAGGAGAGGCGCTCCGGGCTCGAGAGTGACACCTCCAGGTGCGCAGCAACCTCACGAACTTGTTGGCGACGACGCGGAGTCCGATGGTCGTCGGAATCGGGCTCGCGACGGCCGGAAGCGGAGACGAAGAAGAGGCTTCCGAGGGCGAGCCACTATGGTCCACGAGGAGACTTGGGGAGCCGCGCCTAGAGATCGCGATGGCACCTGGAACGATACGCCCACGATCCTGATGGCGGAGGAGGACGGTGGCGCCCGGGATTGATACGGCGGCAGATCACCGTGCTCGGAGAAGAAGGGGGTCGCACACCCTCCGTGATGCACCAAAGACACAAACGAACCCACCGTGAGCATCAGTGGAGCATTGCGATCAAGCGGAACCAAACTCTGAGGCTTGAGACTCACCAGAACGCTAGCAAGCTCGCGGGGCCGAGGCTGCCAGAAGCGAAGACGATGAAGTTGCTCCAGGCGATCCACTGGATGCTGATGATCCGGGATGGGCAAAATGGAGGCGGCGAATAGAGTGGATCACGATGGTGCGGACGCGGGCTCAAAGGCGGCTCCGATTAGGCGGTACTACGCTCGGGTTCTTCTCCGGCCGAGGAGGAAATTTGGGCGGAGAAGGCACGAGAATGGACGCGAAGGATAGTGGATGGGCTCGGTGGGTAGATGAGACCCCGGCGATGCTTCTCGGACTGACATGAGGACAAAAAGGTGGCAGCGACGAGGTACGTGGCGAGCATGCGCGCGCGGCCGTGAGCTCCGGTGAGGTGCGGAGAAGACGAGGGCGGACCTGACATGTAGGGTCCACTTGTCAGCGACTGTGACAAAGCGGTGCGAGACAAGGTCTGATGCGGCGCGATGAGCTGGTTCGACTCGATCAAGATTGTGCTGACCGCTAGATCTGAGATAGACGGTCGAGATCTCTGTATGCATTCGGACCGGTCGGTTGATTCGACGCACGCGGGCCGCACGATCTACATCGGACGGTCGACAATGATCGGGCTCGCGCTGTGCAGTTAGGCGGTGCGACCGAGCCATTTAGGTGCGGTCGGATTTAAGTCGGGCTCGGGTTCGAGCCCGACAAACAGTGATTTCTTATTTTGAGTTTAAAAAGCTGAGACAGTTTGGGGAATTTTTAGAGGTAGCTCCTGAGCTCCAAAAATTCTGAAATTTTTATGGGAGCTTACTGGAAAAGAGGGCAACCTTGTGTAATTTTTCCAGGAGTTTTCATGCACCAGATTTCTCCCAATAAAATTCATAAGCTGCTGACCAGAGGTTTGACCAGATTTCTAAACTGGTTTGACTTGGGCATTTGAAATAGCAAATAAAATCTAAAAATTGTGAAATAATTCAGGGAGGTAGATAGGATGATCAAGATGATAGGAAAAATAACTTCAGAGGATGATCCCAAGTTTGAAAGCTAAGAATTTGTTGACAACAATTTCCATTCACAAGAATTTAATTCTAGAAAATGGAAATTGCTAGGGAAAATTTGGAAAACTTCCAAATGATTTGATGAGACAACAAAAGTTTTTATTTCTCCTCAAAATTTTACATTTGAAATACAAACCCTAAGTCAGGGCTGTTACACTCTCCTCCCCTCTTCCTGGGTTGAGCCACCTCCCCGGCAGCTCCTCCTGCGATTTTCAAGGGTATCAAAGAGGTTCCTTCGCTGTTCTTTTGGTTTTAGATGCGTTTACGATTTCTTTTAGCAGATCGTTTAATTTTGCTGCTAGATTGCTTTTCTGTCCAGTTTAGTGCGCAACAATTTTCGCATCCTTAGAAGCATAATTTGGGAATCCCGTCTCCTAGAGAAGTGTGGATATTGTTCTTAGCTTTCAGTGGCCGCCAAGAACACCGGATTTCGACATTCGAGTTAAAAGTTATGTTATTTTTAGTGTTTACTGTCCAGAATCCTGACGAGAATCTGCAGTCATCTTGTTTAATAAATAAGAAATTGTTAAGTGCCGAATTAGAACTTGAGATCTGCTAGAGAGTTATAGGTTATCTCGTTACCTTTCATTGCCGACAAGAATCACGTCATTTGGACCTCTGTAGCAAAAGTTATGATTTTTCTTAGGGGGTCTGTGCTGTGGAATGGTGGTTGCTCTGACAGGTTTTAGTGTTTCGACTTAAGCGTGTATTTAGAGGAAAAATCAGAGGGGCTCACCATAATGAAAAATGTAGATAATCCTTGCATATTTCAGGAAAACTAAAGATCATGAAATTCGGACGAACGTAGAGAAAGTTATGATAATTTCATTGTTGCTGTCCAGAGACCCGACGCGAGAATTGATACTCTGTTGTTTGGTTTGGTAGGGCTAGTAAAGGGCCGAATCAGAGAACCTCACCAACTAGGTTTAGAAGGGGAATTCAATAAAATTTTCAGATTGTCCAAGATCAATCCATTTGGATTTCTGTGCATTTAGTTATGATTTTTCAAGGGGCTGTTCTCTGAAAAGAAAACTGACAGCTAGCAATAGAGTTGGGGATCGCGTTTAGTGGACGATGTGCTCATTTTGTGTTTATGGTTTTGTTATTAGACTTATATGGTAGCCTTAGCATGTCTCAATTGTATGTCCAGTGTAGGTTTGGCTCCGGAGCAGTACCTTATCCTCGACATCCACCTTCGCACGGTTGAGGCAAGTGCTTTGTTTGTTAAATGGGTGTGATTGATTGGCTATGCTTGTGTGTTTTGTGATATATGGTTGCATAGTAAGATGGTTTACTTGATGATTGTTTAAGTATGGTGATTGCTCAAATTATGCTTATGCTTTATCGTGGTACAATGTTGCTGTCTTTTGGTAAGATTGATGATGAATAAGAGATGAGCATATGCATATTGAGAACATGTTGAGGCTTGGTCACGCGTGACCAAGCATGTTTCCTTGAGAACCCCGTCATGTATGTGACGGGCCGAGATCCTCACTTGTGGAGTGTGGGCTTGAGGTCCCGTTACTTGCGAGTAACGGCAATTGGTCCCTGTGCGTGCGCGCACAGGCATGAGTATGCGGCGACGGTTGCTTACTCTGCATTACCGGTGTAATGCACACAGAAAGTTAAAGATAAAGGATCCTTGAGCATTGCATTTGCATATGAGATGTTCTATTGTTGATTTTCTTTACATGGATGCTGATGTTATAGTTTCTTTATGTACTTGCTGAGTCTATGGACTCACTCTTGCTTTTATTGTTGTTTTAGGTACCCGACCCAAGAACGACATGCATGGGGGGAAGTAGACTGCTAGTCACACACATGCCACATGAACTAAATAAAGATGAATGATCTTCAGAACGTGATTATTTTTAGATTATTATGTTTTGTCTCATGCAATGGATTAAATGTAATAATGATGAGTAGTGGATCTTCATATCTGTAACAGCCCCAAGTTTATAAACAGTAATAAAATGCTTTATGAACAGTAATGAGGTGCTGTTCATAGCATTACTGTTCATTTCTACACTTTGGGCAGCCTGTTACAAGTTAAAAACCTTCCTTTTTAGTCAAAATCCTAAAGAACCATTCAAAGTCTTAAAGGAATACAAGGTAAAACTTGTATTATGACTGGGAAGTATTTTTATTAAAGCCTAGATAAATTATCTTGGCTAAAAATATTTTTGTTGCATTTTTTAGAAATTATTTGGGCTTAAAGAAAAATTTATTGTCTTTAAATAAATATTTTCGGCCTGAAATAAATATTTATGTATTTTACAAAGTGAAAATGTGGTTTATAAAATTTATCTGGGAAACATATCATCCCAGTAGCTTACAGTAAAAATTTCGTGATTTTATAAATTTATTTGCTATTTTTAAAAGCCCAGTCAAACCTTGGAGTATTTGAATAAGGTTCTGGTCGACTAAACCGGTTTGAATCCAAACACGCATCAGAGCGACTTCGACCACGTGTCTTGGTCCAACCCAAACGACTTGGTCCGCTCGATCACGCTCGGGCGAGCCCAAAATCCACGTGTGTTATGGGCCGTACGATCTTCAATCGAACGGGCGAAGCTATAACACCCCGCGAGCTGTCCACGTGTGCATTTTAATCTCCGCCGTTGGATCTTGATCTAACGAGCGAGATCCGTGTGTGCAATCGGACAACTCCGGATCCCTATTCAATCTCCACCGTTCGTTCTCGATCCAACAGCGCATCTCTTTTCGTTTTAAACTTAAAGGCGGGCTTTTATCTGAGCCGTTAGATTCAAATCCTACGGCTATTCCTTTTTATCGCGTGTTATAAAGCCCGCACTCCTCTGGGCCGTTGGATCTCAATCGTGTGGTCCAGATTAGTGTATGCATTCGGACGACTCCGGATCCCCGCACAATCGTGACCGTTCATTCTTGATCTAACGGTGTCGCTTATTCCAATTTGAAATCAGAGGCGCGCGATTATATGGGCCTTTGGATTTCAATCCTACGGCACTTCTTTTTGACCGTGGGCCTTTAAAGCCCAAAATCGGTGGATCGTTGGATTTCAATCGTAAGGTCCATATGAGTGTATGCAATCGGACCATCCGGTTCAACTTTCCATCCCGACCGTGAAATCAAATCCAACGGTGTTGCGCCATCGCATCTAAAGGAGGTGACGTGTATTCTTTTAGCCGAGCGTTGATTTCAATCCAACGCCCGATTTGAAAGTGGATCTCAAGATTCCTTTAAGCTCCGTTTTAATCCCGATCGGTCGATCTAGATCGTGCGGTCCATATTAACTGGTACCGATTCAAATCATTTAATCTCTCTATTTATCACAGCCGCCCATTTCCAATCGGACGTCTGATATTCTTTTGAGCTTTTGTGAGGCGCGCGCGGCTGAGAATGACAAAGGGGCCCACATGTCATATTTTGCCTATCTTCTTCCCTCTCTCTCAGCGCAGATTTCTCTGTAAACAGAGGAGAGGATTTATCTCAAAGTTTTTGCAACTAATTTTTGGGATGTTTAGCTAAATGGACACCTCATCAACTCTAGATCTTTCCCTCTTGCCCTGTAGCTCAACATCCATATATAAACCCTAGCTTTTGCTGTTGCCATTGTTGACCGAAGCAACTCATCCTCCATTATTGGCCAGTGGAGTTCTTGCTCCTATCCTTTGCTTATCCATCCTTAAGCACTGGTTTTACTTACAATAAAGATTGGTTATCTTTTGTAGGTTAAATCCAGAGTTTACTTCTCATCCATCCTCATCGGTTTTGAGTCCTTGGCTCCTTTTTCCATCCCGGTAAGCTAAAACCCTAGTTATGATATCTTGAGCATTTTAAGGACTTAAGAAGCTCCTCGTGAATCATTCTTTAAGCATCGTAGCTTCAACTTGTTTCAAATCAAAAGTTGGTATTATACCTTTCGGTTTTCCATGTCATTTTCAAAACCTAGGGCTCTTCCTGTCAACTTATCACTTATTTAGGTTTTGACTAAACCCTAGCAACATGACAAGTTGATCTTTCAATTCTTGTCATCATCTATTTTGACTTCTAGTTGAGATCTGTCTCGATTCTTTTTGTCTACTTAACCGACAAAATGAATTTCTTCTTAGTTAATGTGATCTAACTAGTTAGGTTAGCCTAAGATTGGTTTGGGATATTAATTACTCTAAAAGATCATGCTAAGTTTCATTTATGAACTTTTGCATGTTCTATATTCCTTTTCCAAAACTAGCACTCTCCTGCTTTCAACTCTTTTCAAATCAAACCGGGACTTTGCACTAAACTCTAGTTTCGTCTTTTGAAATCGTAAGCTTTATAAGGGGTTATTATCATTATTATGGGTAGTTATGGCTTAAGCATACTGTAATCATGCATTTCCAAATTGATCATGCCTTTTTCCTTCATTTTGAGCTTCTCACGATTTGGTATTTATTGGATTTATTTGCTTTCTATAGAATCGTTCAATTGAAGTTTTGAATCGCCTCTGAGCAATCTGAACTCGCAATGTATGTATTACTACCAAGGCAAGCATCCTCTTTGCACCATATTGATCCCAAATTTTGTACAATAGTTTTTGCAAATCCAGTAATATCTGTGCATGCTATTTTTCTGAAAATACAAAATGTGATCTGTTAGTAGTTAGTTATGACCAAACATGATGGATTACCTCAATTGTCACCATACACTTAACCCTAGCATAGTATCAGATATCATAAGCTATATTTTCAGTTTTAGCTTAGACATGCGATCTAGAGATTTTAGAGTTTGACAAGCATATCTTGTCAAACAAGGGAATCACCATCAACTATTGTTATTTTAAACTCTTTGTCCAGCTTTCTTTAAATCACCTGTATTTGAAATTCAAATTGATCCGACAAGAGGAAGCTAGTGATGGTGCTTTTGTGCACAAGATTGGGTTTTGTGGTGGACTTGTCCGGTTAGTTAAGGACCGAACTCGACTATTCAGCCAAGTCCCCACGCATTTCCACATGCAAGTATGAGCGCTGCTTGGTTAAGTAAAATGTTGAGACTATTGAGTTGGAAACAGAGAGTAAGGATATGTGTATTGACCTTGTATGGCATAGATGCTCAGTCCGAGGACTGCGTTTTATACCATGTGAGCTTGTATGTCAAGATCGATGTTCTTAGGAGGGTGAGGGCGTATATGTGCCTCGTCGCATATACGATACCTTAATGGTGCCGATAGCATTCTACTATGGGTAGGGAACCCAATTCGCATTAAATTGTTTGGATCGGCATTCGACGCAACATGTGTGCCCGGTTAGGCGGATGCTATCGATCGTTGTTTAGCGGGATCGGTTCACACATGGGGTCCAACTCAATAGTGTTGGCTTGTTGAAAATACCAAATCTTAGCTTCCCGATCGGCATACCAAAGGAAGTGTGTCATCATTCGGAGGCATCCAAGGCAACGGCTAGCTAAGTCATGTGGGTAAAGATGTACACCCTCGCAGGTATAAACTGCTCGAATAGCCGTGTCCACGGTCATGGACGATAACTTGAATTGATGTCACCTGTATAGAAGTTTGATTTTCAAAAATCTGGTTTTGGTTTATTTTCGGTTTGCATGAGGGAATCATGCACTGTACTGTTTACTTTTATGTCATTTACTTACTGTTTTAAGCAAACTTTGATTTATTAAATTGCTTTGTAGGTTAAGATGTATCGCTTTATGCAAATTTGAACCTTTATACCTTCCTGTTGTAACCTTATGCATATAACAATTCTATTCCTTTGGTTAGGCTCTAATCAACACTTCATTTTAATAGTTTGTGTAAGACTTGCTGAGTACCTTCCGTACTCAAGGTGCTATCACCTATTGTTGCACGTGAGGACGGTTTTCTTTATGAAGTACCCGTTAGCGCCGATCAAGGTGACGCTAACGAGTAACGCTACTTCTTTCCTCCACGCAATTGCCTGCGGGTGTATGAGGCCATTGGTGGACTTTTTCAGTTTATTTTGCTTCCGCTGTTGAATATGTTGTAGTGACCAAGTCACTCTATATTGTAGTACTAAACCCGAATGTTGTAAACTTATGTTTAATAATGCAATGCATTTGACTTGTATGTGTATGATGCAATGTTGTTAAAGGATATATATATGCAATGGTCATTGATCCTGGGAACCATTGTGAGATATATATATATATCCGGGGATCCTGTTTATTGGGATTGTTACTTGTTGAATTTATACCTTTAGCATGATCCTTAATTGAGGGACAGTACTGTTCCTTCATTAATAATCATGTTACTGTATGAATTTAATTAAGTACATTTCAATAATCCGGGAGCCCACAAATACTGGTATCGTGAGCATACGTTACTGTGAGGTTAGAAGTAGCCTGGCCGAAACAATTAGAGAGTTTCCTGATAAAATTATTTTTAAACAGTAATGTATTTTTGAAAGCTTAAGTATGACATCTTTTATTCCTTATCCTCCTTAATGTCACTTCTTGCCCAACTTTCTGTTGGTTTATTTAAAAGTGAATTGCTTCTTATCTTGTCTTTTTGGCCTATAGATGAGCGGTTGGTACTTGGTCAAGGAGACTCGAGCCGAAGATGTTGATGGGTTCCCAGCCTTACTTCGGGACATGATGTGGCGCTCCAATTTCACCTATCAGCCGGAGTATGCCATTTATCGACGAGACCGAGGACCAGGGATGGAGGAGTATCGTGCCTTCATCAATGTCATTGCTAGGCATGTAGTCGGCGTGTCCTCATCAGTGTCCAAGCACTTGCCACCTCTGAGGCTATGGCCGTTCAGGAAGCTGCAAGTAGGATGATGAGCCTTCTTCATCATGATTTGACGGAATTGTCTCAACCACCCTACGACCACTTCCCGAATCAAGGCCCTACCTCCGAAGTGAACATGTTCACGAGATACGCTTTGCGAAGACCTCAAAGTGCGATAGCTTGGCGAGGATGGTCCGCATCATGGACCAAATCCATCTGTCTTGTGAGGGAGTTGTGGGAAACTAGGCATCGCCTTAATGAGGCCCAGGAGTACCTGCTTCTTGGAGTCAACATGAACCGCGCCTCGCAACATGCTTTATGGTGACAACGAGACCTCTCCCGCCTTCTGCACCACCTCTTTACCGACTTCCGTATGGCGGGTGCGTGCACTGCTTATGGACAAGTGCGCCAAGCCCGATGATCGCATGCTTTCTCGCACTCTGCGGATCGCACCTCCCGGAGGTCATCACCACCGTTGGGTTCCCGAGGTGTCTCATTAGCCCGCTGGATCTCGCTGATACCGGTTCCTGAGCTCATCTTTTGAATGTGTTTCCGTGAACTTTAACCGATCTTTACGCTAGCACCTCGACGATGAATCCTCGTGGTTGAGTGTCTTTTAGTCTAGTAGTTGCCCTTAAATAAATTGTATGTAATAGGGCGTAGTATTTTGTACAAAGCATGCAAGTTTAACTTTCGGTTTGTAATCGACATTATGGCCGACTATAATGTAAGACTGGAACCAAATTTTTGTTGTATATATATGAAGTTTCGTTTGGTGTTAACTTGAATGCATAACATAACATGATGCATTATATGTACAGTGTTTGTTTCTTTTCTACTTGCAACCTTGTTTGTGTTTGCCGAGTATGTCCTTGTTGTGTTGTTAACCATGGTGTGGTAACAGAATGACAGACCTACTACTCGCGCGCAAGCGCAACAAGGGAGGGGCATGTCGACTCGTGCCTCATTCTCGGGAGGGCCGATCAACCCTCCACTCAAGGTCCGCAAGGTGGTCCCCGTGAAGAGGAGCTTCCTCCACCACCTTCGATGGCCGATGTGCTCATGCAAATTGAGCGCAACCGGATGGACGCACGCGCATCTTGGAGCAGATTGCGCATAATACTTCTTCTCCTGTTGCATCAGCCGTCAGAGCAGGAGGCCACCATGTGCAGGGCAGTCTTGCTGACTTTCAGCGGACTAACCCGCCAGTGTTCTCCAGTTCTCAGGATCCCATGGAAGCTGAGGATTGGCTTCGGACCATTGAGAAGAAGCTTTTGATTGCTCAATGTTCCGAGAGGGAAAAGGTTCTTTTTGCCAGTTATCAGCTTGATGGGCCAGCTAGCATATGGTGGGATAATCTTCTTGCCATTCAGCCTGCTGGACATGTCCCTACTTGGGATGAGTTCGTGGAAGCTTTTCGCGAAGCTAATATTCCTGAAGGGGTCATGATGATCAAGCAACAAGAATTTCTCGCTCTCAAGCAAGGGCGAAAGTCTGTGACCGAATATCTTCATGAGTTCAACTTCCTTGCCAGATATGCCCCTGATGACGTTTCGACTGACCTTCGTCGTCGAAACCGGTTCTTGAATGGGCTATCTGAAGAACTGCAGATGGCGGTGGCTTTGCATGACTTCAGAAATTTCTCTCATTTGGTCAATAAAGCAATTGTGGCCGAGAGTAAGAGCAAGGCGTTGGAGGAGTCACGCAAGCGACAGCGGACTTCTCAGTTTATTCCTGGTGGTAGCTCACCAAGGCCTCGTATGTGGTTGTCTAGACCACCACGAGCACCAGCTCCATTTTTACCAAGGCCAGCGGTGTTTGCCCCTCGTCCATCTCCTCCCACCAGTCAGTCAGGACCAAGTGGAAATCAGCCCCGTCCTGTTAACAATGTTAACCTAGGGGTTATCTGCTTTCATTGTGGTCGTCCGGGACATTATGCCAACAAGTGTGTGGCAAAGCAGCAAGGATTGCCTCCTGTTCGACCATATTCGCTTGCGGCGGCCAGCCCTTCGCAGAGGCCTCCTATCAAAGCCGATCCGCTCCAAATTGGGCATGTGAACGGATCAACCTTGAAGAGGTCGCGATACACTGGTTGTTATGGGCATGCTCCTAGTTAATTTCACCCAGCTCTCGCTTTATTTGACTTTGGAGCATCTCATTCTTTTGTTAGCAATCATTTTGTTGTTCAACACCAGTTAGACATGCATACCCTCCAACCACCTTTTATTATTCAATCACCTGGATCGGTCTTTAAAACCGACGATCTGCTAATGGGGTCAACATAAACATCCTTGGGGTAAAGTTTTTAGCAAATCTAATTGTGATTGACTCTAAAGGGTTGGACGTCATTTTGGGTATGGATTGGCTGTCCAAGAACCAGGGTCAAATCAATTGTTCCCAGCGGTCTATTTCTATGACCAATGCGCATTTATTCGAGTTGTTTACCATTCCAAAACAATTGGCTCACCTTTGTGCTCACCAAGTTGATACCACTCCTTCTTTGGAGTTAGTACCAATTGTCGCGAGTATGCCGATGTTTTTCCCGAAACCTTCCCGGATTGCCACCGCATCGGAAGTGGAGTTTGTTATTGAACTCGCTCCGAATCGCTCCGATATCCGTGAGTCTGTATCGAATGCTGTCAATGAGTTGGTGGAAATGAAGAAGCAACTCGAGAATTGCTTGACAAAGGATTTATTCGACCGAGCTCCTCACCTTGGGGATGCCCGCAATCTTTGTCAAAAGAAAGACAACACTTTACGGATGTGTGTGGATTACCGTCCGTTAAATGAGGTCACTATCAAGAACAAATATCCTCTCCTCGAATTGATGATCTTTTGATCGGTTGGTTGGTGCCCGCGTCTTTTCAAAGATTGATTTGAGGTCGGGCTATCATCAAATCAACGTTAGAGCCGAGGATATTCCTAAACACTTTTTCTACTCGTACGGTTTGTACGAGTATATCGTCATGTCCTTTGGTCCGCCAATGCGCCACCTTATTTCATGAACCTTATGAATTCAGTGTTCATGGAATTCTTGGATAAATTTGTTGTTGTGTTCATTGACGACATCCTCATTTATTCCAAGTCTGATAAGGATCATGAACAACATTTGCGACTTGTGCTGGAAACACTTCGTCGGCATCGATTATATGCTAAGTTCAGCAAGTGTGCTTTCTGGCTCAGAGAGGTTGCATTTTTGGGGCATGTGTTATCTGAAGGAGGCATTGCTGTTGATCCAAGCAAAGTGCAAGATGTACTAAATTGGAAGCCTCCCAAGAGTGTCCCAGAGATCCGAAGTTTTCTTGGACTTGCGGGTTATTACCGTAGGTTCATTGAAAATTTCTCCAAAATTGCTAGACCTCTGACTCAGCTCTTGCAGAAAGAGAAGAAATTTGAATGGTCAGCTAAATGTGAAGAGAGTTTTCGACTTCTGAGAACCCTCTTGACTAAAGCTCCCGTTCTTACTCTTCCGGATGTTCTTAAGAGCTTCGACATTTATTGAGATGCATCTCGTCATGGACTTGGCTGTGTGCTTATGCAAGAAGGCCGAGTTGTGACATATGCATCCCGGCAGTTGCGCCCTCATGAAGTTAATTATCCTACTCATGATTTAGAATTGGCTGCCGTGGTCCATGCATTGAAGATTTGGCGACATTACCTTCTAGGTAATCGTTGTGAGATCTACACCGATCATAAAGCTCAAGTACATATTCACTCAATCGACTTGAATATGAGACAAAGAAGATGGCTTGAACCGATCAAGGACTACGACATGGGTATTCATTATCATCCCGGTAAAGCCAATGTTGTGGCGGGCGCTTTAGCGAAAAGTCACAATGCAATCAGATATATTCTCTACTGCTAAAAAGACTTGTGTGCTGATTTTGGTAGCTTAAGTCTTGAATTAGTGGGAGCAGGTTTCTCACTGCATTACAAGTGGAGCCTACCTTAGAATCCCATATTCTTGAGGCCCAAAACGATGCCGAGGTAGCGAAATTAAGGAAAACATGAAAGCGTGTAAAGCCAACGAGTTTTCTCAAGATGATCGCGATGATTCGATATCGCAATCGTTTGGTAGTACCTGCTGATCCCCATCTAAGAAGTCTAATTCTTAGAGAGGCTCATAATTCCAAGTTTTCTCTACATCCTAGGAGTACCAAGATGTATCAAGATTTAAAGAAAACATTTTGGTGGAGTCAAATGAAAAGGCAAATTGCTCAGTATGTTGCTGAATGTGATATCTGTCAAAGGGTTAAAGCTGAACATCTGAAGCCAGCTGGTACCCTTCAGCCTTTGCCTATTCCGCCGTGGAAGTGGAAAGAGATCGGTATGGATTTTGTGACTGGTCTTCCCAAGACTTCCAAAGGGTCTGATGCCATCTGGGTAATCATCGACCGTTTAACTAAAGTGGCCCATTTTATTCCGGCCAGACCGATTTCAATGGCAAGCAACCAGCGAGCTTTATATTGCTAGAATTGTTTGTCTTCATGGTGTTCCTAAGGTCATTGTTTCTGACCGGGGTCCTCAGTTCACTTCCCATTTTTGGAATAGCCTTCATCAGGCTATGGGGACTGAGCTTTCTTTTCAAGATCGCTACCATCCTCAAACTAGTGGTCAGACTGAGAGAGTGAACCAAGTAATGGAAGATCTTCTTCGAGCCTATGTGCTATCTTAGAGCAAAGACTGGGAGAAATCTTTGCTATATGTGGAATTTTCCTACAATAATAGCTACCAGGCAAGTATTCAGATGTCACCTTTTGAAGCCTTGTATGGGAGAGCTTGTAGGACTCCATTGAATTGGTCCGAGTCGGGTGAAAGATCATTCTTTGGCCCAGACTTGGTAAAAGAAGCAGAGGAGCGAGTTCGTCTGATTCGAGATTGTTTGAAAACTGCACAGTCTCGTCAGAAGAGCTATGCTGATCATCGCCGTCGTGAATTGAGCTTTGAGGTGGATGACCATGTCTATCTTAAAGTGTCACCCATGAAGGGTACTCATCGTTTTCAGGTAAAAGGAAAGCTCGCACCTCGTTATATCGGACCCTTCCGAATAATTGCCAAGCGAGGAGCTGTAGCTTACCAATTGGAACTACCTGAATCACTCTCAGCAGTGCATGATACTTTTCATGTGTCTCAATTGAAGAAATGCCTTCGTGTTCCTATTGAGGCAACTGCTTATGAGCATCTTAATCTCCAACCTGACCTTTCATATCAAGAACAACCAGTGCGTATCCTCGACACAATGGAACGCAGGACAAGAAATCGTCCTGTCAAGTTCTTGAAAATTCGATGGGCTAATCATTCAAGATGAAGCCACTTGGGAGCGCCAAGATCCGATGCATTGAGCACCCATCTTTTGTTGTTTAGTACTTTCCTTTGGATCAAGAAAGGAAAGTTTAAACAAAGCAATGTAAACAAGGATGTAATAATAACACTAGGTTGTTATGTAAAGTTCTTCTTTGTTATCTTTGAAGGAAAATCAAGGCAACAGATGTTGAATTTCCTCATAAATCAGTTTCACTTCACTTTCTTCTAATCTTTAACCTGTTCCAAATCTCGGGGACGAGATTTTCTTAAGGGGGGTAGGTTTGTAACAGCCCCAAGTTTATAAACAGTAATAAAATGCTTTATCAACAGTAATGAGGTGTTGTTCATAGCATTACTGTTCATTTCTACACTTTGGGCAGCATGTTACAAGTTAAAAACCTTCCTTTTTAGTCAAAATCCTAAAGAACCATTCAAAGTCTTAAAGGAATACAAGGTAAAACTTGTATTATGACTGGGAAGTATTTTTATTAAAGCCTAGATAAATTATCTTGGCTAAAAATATTTTTGTTGCATTTTTTAGAAATTATTTGGGCTTAAAGAAAAATTTATTGTCTTTAAATAAATATTTTCGGCCTGAAATAAATATTTATGTATTTTACAAAGTGAAAATGTGGTTTATAAAATTTATCTGGGAAATATATCATCCCAGTAGCTTACAGTAAAAATTTCGTGATTTTATAAATTTATTTGCTATTTTTAAAAGCCCAGTCAAACCTTGGAGTATTTGAATAAGGTTCTGGTCGACTAAACCGGTTTGAATCCAAACCTGGTACTGTAGCGACTTGGACCACGTGTCTTGGTCCAACCCAAACGACTTGGTCTGGCTCAGTCACGTTCGGGCGCGAGCCCAAAATCCACGTGTGTTATGAGCCGTCGATCTTCAATCGAACGCGCGTTATAACACCCGCGAGCCGCCCGTGTGCATTTTAATCTCCGCCGTTGGATCTTGATCTAACGAGCGAGATCCGTGTGTGCAATCGGACAACTCCGGATCCCTATTCAATCTCCACCGTTCGTTCTCGATCCAACAGCGCATCTCTTTTCGTTTTAAACTTAAAGGCGCGCTTTTATCTGAGCCGTTAGATTCAAATCCTACAGCTATTCCTTTTTATCGCGTGTTATAAAGACCGCACTCCTCTGGGCCGTTGGATCTCAATCGTGTGGTCCAGATTAGTGTATGCATTCGGACGACTCCGGATCCCCGCACAATCGTGACCGTTCATTCTTGATCTAACGGTGTCGCTTATTCCAATTTGAAATCAGAGGCGCGCGATTATATGGGCCTTTGGATTTCAATCCTACGGCACTTCTTTTTGACCGTGGGCCTTTAAAGCCCAAAATCGGTGGATCGTTGGATTTCAATCGTAAGGTCCATATGAGTGTATGCAATCGGACCATCCGGTTCAACTTTCCATCCTGACCGTAGAAATCAAATCCAACGGTGTTGCGCCATCGCATCTAAAGGAGGTGACGTGTATTCTTTTAGCTGAGCGTTGGATTTCAATCCAACGTCCAGATTTGTAAGTGGATCTCTAGATTCCTTTAAGCTCCGTTTTAATCCCGATCGGTCGATCTAGATCGTGCGGTCCATATTAACTGGTACCGATTCAAATCATTTAATCTCTCTATTTATCACAGCCGCCCATTTCCAATCGGACGTCTGATATTCTTTTGAGCTTTTGTGAGGCGCGCGCGGCTGAGAATGACAAAGGGGCCCACATGTCATATTTTGCCTATCTTCTTCCCTCTCTCTCAATACAGATTTCTCTCAGAAAGAGGAGAGGATTTATCCCAAAGTTTTTGCAACTAATTTTTGGGATGTTTAGCTAAATGGACACCTCATCAACTCTAGATCTTTCCCTCTTGCCCTGTAGCTCAACATCCATATATAAACCCTAGCTTTTGCTGTTGCCATTGTTGACCGAAGCAACTCATCCTCCATTATTGGCCAGTGGAGTTCTTGCTCCTATCCTTTGCTTATCCATCCTTAAGCACTGGTTTTACTTACAATAAAGATTGGTTATCTTTTGTAGGTTAAATCCAGAGTTTATTTCTCTGTCCATCCTCATCGGTTTTCAGAGTCCTTGGCTCCTTTTTCCATCCTGGTAAGCTAAAAACCCTAGTTATGATATCTTGAGCATTTTAAGGACTTAAGAAGCTCCTGTGAATCATTCTTTTAAGCATCAGTAGCTTCAACTTGTTTCAAACTGAAAAGTTGGTATTATACCTTTTTGGTTTTCCATGTCATTTTCAAAACCTAGGGCTCTTCCTGTCAACTTATCAGCTTATTTAGGTTTTGACTAAACCCTAGGAGCATGACAAGTTGATCTTTCAATTCTTGTCATCATCTATTTTGACTTCTAGTTGAGATCTGTCTCTGATTCTTTTTGTCGGCTTAACCGACAAAAATGAATTTCTTCTTAGTTAATGTGATCTAACTAGTTAGGGTTAGCCTAAGATTGGTTTGGGATATTAATTACTCTAAAAGATCATGCTAAGTTTCATTTATGAACTTTTGCATGTTCTATATTCCTTTTTCCAAAACTAGCACTCTGTCCTGTTTTCAACTCTTTTTCAAATCTGAAAACTGGGACTTTGCACTAAACTCTAGTTTCTGTCTTTTGAAATCAGTAAGCTTTATAAGGGGTTATTATCATTATTATGGGTAGTTATGGCTTAAGCATACTGTAATCATGCATTTCCAAATTGATCATGCCTTTTTCCTTCATTTTGAGCTTACTGTCAGATTTGGTATTTATTGGATTTATTTGCTTTCTATAGAATCGTTCAATTGAAGTTTTGAATCGCCTCGAGCAATCTGAACTCGCAATGTAGTGTATTACTACCAAGGCAAGCATCCTCTTTGCACCATATTGATCCCAAATTTTGTACAATAGTTTTTGCAAATCCAGAATATCTGTGCATGCTATTTTTCCAAAATACAAAATGTGATCTGTTAGTAGTTAGTTATGACCAAACATGATGGATTACCTCAATTGTCACCATACACTTAACCCTAGCATAGTATTGTATATCATAAGCTATATTTTCAGTTTTAGCTTAGACATGCGATCTAGAGATTTTAGAGTTTGACAAGCATATCTTGTCAAACATGGGAATCACCATGAACTATTGTTATTTTAAACTCTTTGTCCAGTTTCTTTAAATCACCCTGTATTTGAAATTCAAATTGATCCGACAAGAGGAAGCTAGTGATGGTGCTTTTGTGCACGAGATTGGGTTTGTGGTGGACTTGTCCGGTTAATTAAGGACCGAACTCGACTATTCAGTTCAAGTCCCCACGCACTTCCACATGCGCAGGTATGGGCGCTGCTTGGTTAAGTAAAATGTTGAGACTATTGAGTTGGAAACAGGAGAGTAAGGATATGTGTATTGACCTTGTATGGCATAGATGCTCGTCCGAGGACTGCGTTTTATGCCATGTGAGCTTGTATGTCGAAGACGATGTTCTTAGGAGGGTGAGGGCGTATATGTGCCTCGTCGCATATACGATACCTTAATGGTGCCGATAGCATTCTACTATGGGTAGGGAACCCAATTCGCATTAAATTGTTTTGATCGGCATTCGACGCAACATGTGTGCCCGGTTAGGCGGATGCTATCGCTTGTTGTTTAAGCGACCAGCCACACATGGGGTCCAACTCAATAGTGTTGGCTTGTTGAAAATACCAAATCTTAGCTTCCCGGTCGGCATACCAAAGGAAGTGTGTCATCATTCGGAGGCATCCGAAGGCAACGGGCTAGCTAAGTCATGTGGGTAAAGATGTACACCCTGCAGGTATAAACTTCGAATAGCCGTGTCCACGGTCATGGACGATAACTTGAATTGATGTCACCAGATAGAAGTTTGATTTTCAAAAATCTGGTTTTGGTTTATTTTCGGTTTGCATGAGGGAATCATGCAATCGCATCATTTACTTTTATGTCATTTACTTACTGCTTTAAGCAAACTTTGATTTATTAAATTGCTTTGTAGGTTAAGATGTATCGCTTATGCAAATTTGAACCTTTATACCTTCCTGTTGTAACCTTATGCATATAACAATTCTATTCCTTTGGTTAGGCTCTAATCAACACTTCATTTTAATAGTTTGTGTAAGACTTGCTGAGTACCTTCCGTACTCAAGGTGCTATCACCTATTGTTGCACGTGAGGACGGTTTTCTTTATGAAGTACCCGTTAGCGCCGATCAAGGTGACGCTAACGAGTAACGCTACTTCTTTCCTCCACGCAATTGCCTGCGGGTGTATGAGGCCATTGGTGGACTTTTTCAGTTTATTTTGCTTCCGCTGTTGAATATGTTGTAGTGACCAAGTCACTCTATATTGTAGTACTAAACCCGAATGTTGTAAACTTATGTTTAATAATGCAACTGTACGACTTGTATGTGTATGATGCAATGTTGTTAAAGGATATATATATGCAATGGTCATTGATCCTGGGAACCATTGTGAGATATATATATATATCCGGGGATCCTGTTTATTGGGATTGTTACTGGTTGAATTTATACCTTTAGCATGATCCTTAATTGAGGGACAGTACTGTTCCTTCATTAATAATCATGTTACTGTATGAATTTAATTAAGTACATTTCCAATAATCCGGGGAGCCCACAATATCTCTCTAGTTATGTTAGATACTTAGCATGTCATTGATTATCCTTTGATGTCTTTGGATGAAAGTTTTAGTTAATATTTGAATAATCTGTGGGTTGGAACCTTCGTGTGATTAACTTTACAAGGGAGGTTCTGCCGAAATTTATTAAGATTGTCTAGTTTAGAATTATTAGAGTTTGTTTAGTAGCATTCCAGGCTCATGTTGGGCTGGGGTGTTACAGTACTGTTAGGACCAAGTGGATGGTTAAACAGTACAAGCCAAATAAACCGGGGTCCTCACATTAACATAGGTAAATACCGATCCACACAAGCGATAAATAAAGTAAACGATTAGTTTGAATAACAAATAAGGGTTTTGACCTTATGGTCGAGTTTACACTTATTAAGCCACGCAGGGCTAACAAAGAATAAAACAGTAGCGGAACGGAAATAACTCCAGCGTAGATCCCAACAATTCACCACAGACAACCGACTGGGATCCAGACCTTAACGATCAACAACCTTCGGTGAACTCCTCCTCGAAAGCAGGCGTAGACTCCTCCTCTTCTGTAGGTTTGGGCGTAAGTTTCACAACAAGCGTGAGTACACAACCGTACTCGCAAATCATACCACAGAATGCAATGTATAGATGCAGGCTTATTCCAAAGAAAAGGCTTCTGTGGTTCTTTTGCAAAAAAGCAACATTTGCAATTGAATACGAATAATAGATTGAAAGCATAATTCAAAACAAATAGACAATACTAATTTAACAGTTGTTTCCACAAAGACACACAGCTAAATAGATTATTTCACATAGCCATATGATTGAGGTCACACAGCTCCCATCCCAACATTTTATGAAAATCTACCCCTCGTGTGAAATTCCCGAGCATGTCCATGACCGCGGACGTGGCTATTCGAATAGATTGATTTAACACTCTGCAGAGGTTGTACACTTTACCCACAAGATACAACTAGTGTAGCAAGCACAAATCATAACAAAACGGTTCAGAAAATTCATCTCAACATTGACACTCCCGATGTGCTTACAAACCGCTATGCCAACCCAAATGAAGCGCTTTGGCATAACACACACCGTTGGACAGGAAAGCGGTGAACCGTCCCGCGATGCAACCACTAAGTAGACACACCTCCACCCTGTCACACAGCCTAACCTATCCACCTGAACATCAATGCCGAGAATCCATAACTTACTAAGTTAGGCCCGTGCCATACCAGGCATGTGGTCGTACAGTAAGGCTCAGTTCAATGGCGCACAAAGTTAAGTCCTTAATTGACCAAGGCAAGACTTCCATGTTCTAACTAAGTCACAAGGATTATCATTCCCATCACAAAGCCCACCATATCACACAGCTTCCACCACTTGCCTCAGTCTAAATCCTTTACCACCCAGTTGGTTTTTGTGCAACACATGTCATCCACAAAGTAATAGCACACAGTACACACAGTTTTATCACATAGTTCCATAGTCACTTAGTCACATTTAATAATTGCAACTTTCATGAGATGTGAGACTCGTAGCATGGCTAAGCAATTGTACTCGCATCTAACCAACCCACGTTGGTTCTATAATAATACCAACTAATAACCAATCTAGGGTGACAAAGAAATTATGACGTACAAGGCCAAGGTGTGATAACAAATTTGGATAATAACTATACCCAAAGCATTTAAATAAATAATTAAAATAGAATGCAGTACTTTGAAGTAAAGTAATTTGAAAACTGGGTCCAAGATGATCAACGGTATGACTTTCCTTGGAAAAGGTCTATGTACTGGTCCTGATCTTGGGGTGCTCCTTCTTCCACAAAATTCCCCGACGAATCGACGTCTACTCACAAACGAAACAAATAAACAAAACAAATAAATAACAGAGGCAAAACAAGCTCCAAAAATTAAATAACAATCTCAGATGAATAGAGCTTGAATTTAGACAAATTTAGAAATTTGAATGGGCTCAATCGGAGTTAGGATGCAAAAGTTATGGGCTCTAGAAGATTGAATCTAAAAAGAAACCATAATTTGGATTTTCCAGAATTTCCGAATTATTTCTCTGAAGAAAAATCGGATTATTGCACAATGCTAACATCAGCGAAGAACGTTCGGACGGGGTGACAGATGGCCTGACAGGTGGGACCCACATGTTAGTGAGATGGTGCACCGTGGACCAAGTCTACGCGAGATGGATCTAGGGTTAGGGTTGCGAGGTGGCACGCGGGCGCTGACTGGCGGCTGACGCGGGCTGCCACGTAGACGACACGGAGGCGGCGGGCTGAGGTGGTGGCTGACGGGGAACGCCACGTCGACCAAACGTCGGCAGGGCTCCGGCGACCTTCGGTTTTAGCGACGGCAGCGATTAGGCGATGGCAAAGATGCGCATCTGGACCGGCGCGACGCGACGAAGGTGGTGACGTGGTTAGATCTCATCGGCAACGACCACGATGGCGGCGGTGACGAGCTAAGCGGCGGGGCGGCATGGCTTGAAGAGGCGACGGCGAACCAGGGGTCCTCCGACGAAGATAACGCGCGCATCTTGTAGGCCGTGATGCGGCGAGCTCGAGGCTGGGCTTGGTGGTGACCAGGGCTCACCGACGGCGGCCCAATCTGGCGAAGAGCTCCTTGGCGGCGCTAGGGTTCGAGCTCCAATCCCGGCGAAAAGGCGGCGCTCTAGGGTTCCTTGTTTTGGGGGAAAAGGCGGCTAGGGTTGAGGCGATCCTCGTGACGCGGTCACGGCTTTAAATAGGGCCCGGGAGCGAGGGATCCGCGAGCGGCACGGCGGCGCAGTGCGGCTCGGACAAGGACTGAGGAGTCCGCGACGAAGACGATGAATAGTACGCCTCGAGGCCCATGTGTCGTGGGCGGCGCTCGGCGCAGTGCGTCGCAGCGGTGCGCGCCGCGGCCGACCGGCGGCACTGCACGCGCGGGATGAGAGAGGCGGAGTAGGCTGCGGGAGTTGGGCCGACGGCGGAGGGAGATGGGCCGGGTTAGGGAATAGGAATGGGTTTAGGCCCAAGGAATTATCTGAGATTTTAAATAGGTTTTCCTTTTTAGAAAATACCAGAAATTCAAATAAGCAATAGAAAAATAGCAAATGAACTCAGAAAAATTCTAGAAAAATTTAGAAAATATATCTGAGCACATAGAACCCAAATAAAATAGTTTTGGCTAATGTTCAAGTTGGGATTATTCACATTAAATGTTTTTGTTTGTAAAGTCCAATATTAAGCTTTTAAACTTAAAAACAAATAAATCCAAATGGTGAATTTTTCCCTACTAACTATTTAAATGATTTTCAAGCTCTGAAAATTGGGATGTTACAGTAATGCATGCTTATCTTACTTAATATTTCAATACCTGTGTTTGCTCTCATAGTTAGACCTAACTCCTTTTGTATGGCCAATGTTGATATTGCTCCTGATCTATTGTCACCTAGATGAAAACCTGGCCGACACTTTAGTGTGATCAGGACCTTTTGGAAAGAAATGCTTAGTTATGCTTAGACCAAAATCTTGTTTTGGGGAAATTTCTTTTCAACTGCAGACCAACTATTTTTCCTCAAATGTTTTTAACCATGACATTGGTGTGTTCTGGAGGTTGCAACCATGGCATTGGTGTGCCATGGGGGTTTCAACCGTGGCATTGGTGTGTCATGGATGTTTGAAAAGCAAAGAAATGGTTTGGACTTGGGCGAATCTTGTTGTTTAGTTGGTGCAGGTTTATGCAAGGGAGGTCGTGTGATCCGATGCCCTAGGGTTGAGGTTGTCGCCCAGGTCAGTTAAGGATCGGTCTGCAAGTATATTTTGCTATGCCTTTGTCGTGCAACCACATGTCCTGTATGGGCGGGACCTGACTGACTAATTTGCAAAGTGTCATCGTGGTTGATCCGGCTGGGGTGTGGGTGGTCTTTTATGGCCTGTCTTTTATGACTGTGTAATTTCCACAAGGCTCAAGAGGGGGCCCTAGATCTCTACGGGTTTCTATCTGTATGGAGGGGTGAAACCTTAGAGTAGGGTGGATCGCGGTGGAACAATGCATTGTAAAGGTCTTGTGGTAATCCCTTAGTCGCATACCGTTGAAAGTGTGTGAGTAGATAGTATAAGTGGATTACCTCTTATGGGTAAAGCTGCACACCTCTGCAGAGTATCAAACTATTCGAATAGCCGCGTCCTCGGTTATGGACATGCTAACAAAGCTGCTCAAAGTTAGATCTTTGGTTTATTTTCAAAGGACTTGAAAAGAATTGGTTTGGATTTCTATCCAAATGGGTTGGGCAGGGAGCCTGGTGACAGGATGGTATCCTTCACACTTTGTTGATGAATGCTATCCAACTGTAAAATTAATCTTGCAAATGACTTTCTAATTATTGACATATGCTTTGGAACCTATTACTTATAATTGGAAATAAACATGGCTTTGTGCAACTAAACCATATAAGCTCTCCCTTGTGATATCCATATATGCATGTCATATTGTTAATTGACGGGTGTGACTTGCGAGCACGGTAGTTGTGCTCATTCTTGCTCGAAATTAATCTTTTGAGCAGGAGAGGACTACCTTGATGATGATGAGGACCAAGTCAACTAGGTAGCGCCATCCAGCCAATTGCCTGTGGTATATTGGATGGACTCTATTTATTTTGTTCCCACTGTGTATTATATTCTTGTAGGCTTGTGAGCAACCTTGTAACCAACTCTTCTGTGTAAATACAGTCTTTTGTGGATGTATGTTATCACTTGTTTTTGCTGTGCGGGCTAGCAGTTGATCCTTGGGACTAGCTCGGTTTGCACAGGGGGCCTTGGGGATGATCTCAGCCCTCCACGACCACCCTCCGGACTGGTCATAGAGGTCTTGGGGGCAGTCTCAGCCCTCCACGACCACCCTCGGGTCCAGTCGTGGGAGGTCCTGAGGTGCCTCCAGCCCTCCACGACCTCCCCTGGTCTGGCCATGGGAGGTTTTTGGGGTGATCCCTAGCCCACGACCTCCTCGAGTCCACTCCCTGTACCTTTGGGAGGTCCTGCTGGACCTCCTAGGTGGTCCTGGGGGTTCCCTCAGGTGATCCTATTGGACCTCCTGGGAGGTCCTGGTGGACTTTCCAGTTGGTCCTGGAGGACCTCTCGGGTGGCCACGGGGCGGGTCGCGACAAGTGGTATCAGAGCATCTTGACTGCAGGACGCAGCCTAGTAGAATGGTCGTTATAAGAAAGTTCAAAATGTGTCTTGCAGAACAAGAAGAAATAAACTGTTCTCTTCTCACCTGTGTCATCTTTCTATTCTTACCCCCTTTTTACTCCCATTTGTTTTTGCTCTCTATATGGCTTTATAAAGTTGAATGGACTCCCTTTCCTTGATATATCAGTAGGGCCGATTTAGATCCTTGCTGTAGCCTTAAGGACCTCCCTGGTCATGGTCTAGTACGGTAGTCCTTTGCAAGGACCACCTTGAGGATTCTTGGCAAAAGACTACCTCTCATGACTGTGACCTCCTTGCTTGCATCCATGGGGGCAGTAAGCTTCGAGTAAAAGTGGTGTTGGAGATCCTGAGTGGTTGTTTTGTGTTGTTCTTTTTGGTTTGCCGGTTTTGACCATTCCCCCTTAGCTTGTCCATCTCTGTCTTAATATTTGAACCTCTGGCAGATGGTAACAAATAGGGGCAGTGGCAGCGCTAGTGGTCAAGGTCGAGCCTTTAGGAGTGATCCAGAGACCCCCTGGCCGCAACCGCCTCCTCCTCCAGCCCAAGGTCCAGATTGGAATCAAATGATGGCGAATCAAGCTCAGTTAATCAACTTGTTAGCCCAGTCCATCACTAATACTCAGAACCTTCAAGCAGCTCAACCTCCTGTGTTTGTGCACCTCCTCCAAGAGAAACTATTACTGAGTTTATGAGGATGAGACCTCCTACTTTCTCCAGCAGTTCCGAGCCCTTAGAAGCTGATGATTGGCTCTGGATAGTGAGTAGAAAACTGGACATGATCCGGTGTGCTGATCATGAGAGGGTGCTCTTTGCCTCTCACCAACTCACTGGACCCGCTTTGGAGTGGTGGGATAACTTCGCTCAATCCCACACTGATGCTCAGACCATCACATGGGGAGAATTTGCACACGCTTTTCGTAATGCCCACATTCCTTCGGGCATGATGACTTTGAAGAGGAAAGCATTTCGTACTCTACAGCAAGGCAACTGGACAGTTAGTGAATATCTCCATAAGTTTAATCATTTGGCAAGATATGCACCCGAAGATGTGGCCACCGATGAGACCAAGCAAGAGCGCTTTTTGGAAGGGCTCAATGATGATCTTTCAGTTCAACTTATTGCTCATGACTACCCAGATTTTCAGCAGCTTGTGAGTAAGGCGATTAGGCAAGAAGGCAAGCACATAGAGATGGAAAACCACAAGAAGAGGAAGGTAGCTCAGCAGTTCCGATCAGAGGGTTTCTCTAGGCCCAAGACCTCTCAGTTTCGGCAAGAGAGATCTGTGACCTCCTCTCCTTCAAAGTCCTCCATGCAAGTAAAACGTTTGAGCACTTCTAGTTCTCATGGGACCTCCCCAGGAAACCATGTCCAGAAAAAGACACCCCTATCCGCAGCAGCAGGTATCACCTGTTTTTATTGCCATGAAGTGGGACACTATGCTAGCATATGCCCGAAGAAGCTCCAAGCTGCAACCTCAACTCCCAACCGATTGGGACAAGGACACTCAGCTCCTGGTAGAAACACTAATTCAAAGTCCTCAGTCCAATATATCAAAGGGCGTGTGAATGATGTCATAGTCGAAGAAGTTCAAACCGCATCGGATGTGGTTCTTGGTACGTTCCTTGTCAATTCAGTACCAGCCACCATTCTTTTTGATTCTGGAGCTTCTCATTCGTTTGTCTCTTCTAAGTTTGTGGGTAGTAATAGGTTAGCTATATCCTGTGAGGACCCCAGTTTATTTGGCTTGTAATGCTTAACCTTCCACTTGGTCCAAGCATCACAAATCAAATAAACCAAGCCTCGAGATATGTATACTTCCCAGAAATGCAGTATACACACCTCGCCACAAAATTATGCATCAACTCCATTCTAAACAGAGAGTCCAAGACATCACAACATTAAACAGTAGATAGTCAACAACAGTTATTACAGGAGAGGGCCGACCGGCCAAAAGATACACAAATAACTAAGGTAGACAGCGGAAGCAAAAGTGCCATAAGATAGCTATAAACAAAAGCCAATCGGTGTGCCTTTACCCACAAGGCAACCAACCGGACCGCCAAGTTAGTCATCCCAGAATCCGCACATCTCACAGAAGTAAGGCCCTTGGGGCTCACCTGCCTCCTCTGCAACAAAGATATTAAGCAAAGCATGTGAGCACAAAAATTGTTTTTGTACACGCAAGACTGACGTGTGGACTAGCAGACCTATACATAACTACATGCAGGCTTATTTGAGTGGAAGTTATATGTCTCATTTGCACAAAGCCAATTTGATTTGCAATAGTGTAATACCATTTCAAGAGCAAGTTTACAATTCATTTTATTGTTGAAATAACAGCGAAATAAAGATAGGTACAAGTAAACACCTGGAAGTGACTATCCCAATAGTCACCACAACATAGCACGAATCCCTGATTCGTACCACCCATCAAGTTTTAGTTAAAAGGTTGTAGTCTAGTTCTTGAGGGGCGTATCCGAGCGTGTCCATAACCTAGGACGAGGCTATTCGAATAGTTTTAACCCTGCAGGGGTGTACCAATGTACCCACACTTCAGACCGCCTTTAAGCCACAAAGCACACTTCCGAAGGTATGCCGGCACGACTAAGTCCTACGAGACTTTTTCCAATATTGTGTATTAACTACGAGCCGCTCTTATGGGTAGAAACCCATACGCTGACATGGTAAAGCCGAAAAGACAACTACCCACTCAGGATAAAGCTTTTCGGACAACTACCATGCTCCCAACACCATCCCTCCTGCGACCTCCTACGACCCGGAGCCAATACACGCTAAAGTACTAAGTCAAGAGAGGTCCCATACCCTCTAGTGTGGTTAGCACGCAAAATGCTCAGTACGGTGGCGCAAGTAACTCGGTCCTTAACTGACTCGGGCACCATTCCAGTCACACCCAACAGATCACACCAACATACCGTTGTGCCCAAGTCTAAATCAGTTTTGTTTCCATTTTTAGTTTTCATAATTTAAACATAGCACAAGGCTGATTTATACTGTCATAATAATTTTTGTGTGATCAAAGTTACCGACTAAGTCGATAACCGCCCATTTCCACCGATAACTAAGCATGTCTAAGCAGTTGAATTCGTATCTACTAAGTGGCAAGATATCATCCAACGATCTCCAATCACAGCAAATAACCTAGGCTCAGGTAGTAGAGAAATATCATTTACCTGCAGATTATGCAACTAATGGATTAACTAATGAATTTAACACAAAATAACAATGCATACATACAAGTTGAAGACAAGATATTAGACTTTAAAATACTGGGATTAACATGATCAAACTGCTTGCGTGGCTGCTGTTGCTCAGAATGCTCAACCTGTTTGTGGGCGCCCCGGATTATTGGAAATGTACTTAATTAAATTCATACTGTAGCACAATTGTTAATGAAGGAACAGTACTGCCCCTTTATTAAAGATCATGCTAGAAGTATAAATTTAATAAGTAACCGATCCAATCATCAGGCTCCCCGGATATATATATATCTCACAATGGTTCCCAGGATCAACGACCATTGCATATATATATCCTTCATAAACATTGCATCAAATACATACATGTCATACATTTGCATAATTAAACATAAGTTTACATCATTCGGTTTAGTACTACAATATTAAGTGACTTGGTCACTTCAAAAGTCTAACAATGAAGCAAAACAAAATATTAAAGTCCACCAATGGCCTCATCCACTGCAGCAATTGCGTGGAGGAAAGAAGTAGCTCTACTCGTTAGCGCCACCGATCGGCGCTAACAGTACTTCATAAAGGTAACCATCCTCACTGCAACAATAGGTGATAGCACCTTGAGTACGGAAGGTACTCAAGAAGTCCTACACAAACTAATAAAAGAAAGTGGTTATTAGAGCCTATACAAAGGAGTAGAATTTATATATGCATAAGGTTACAACAGAAGGTATAAAGGTTCAAATTTGCATAAAGCAACACATCTTAACCTACACCTACTAAATTTTGACAAAGCAATTTAGTAAATCAAAGTTTAGCTAGAACAGTAAGTAAATGACATAATTGTAATAGTATGCGGTGCATGAATCCTCATGCACACTAAAACCGAAACCAGATTTTGAAAATCAAAACTTCTATACAGTGACATCAATTCAAGTTATCGTCCATGATCGTGAACACGGCTATTCGAACAGCTTTATACCTCAGAGGGTGTACATCTTTACCCACATGACTTAGCTAGCCGTTGCCTTCGGATGCCTCCGAATGATGACATACTTCCTTTGGTATGCCGACCGGGAAACTAAGATTTGGTATTTTTCAACAAGCTAACACTATTGAGTTGGACCCCATGTGTGAACCGATCTCGCTTAAACAACGATCGATAGCATCCGCTAACCGAGGCACACATGTTGCGCCGAATGCCGATCCAAACAATTAAATGCGAATCGGGCTCACTACCCATATTAGGATGCAATCGGCACCATTAAGGTACGTATATGCTACGGAGCACATATACGCTCACCCTTCTAAGAACATCGATCTCGACATACAAGCTCACATGGCATACAACGCAGTCATAAGACCAAAGCATCTATGCCATACAAGGTCAATACACATATTCTTACTTTCCTGTTTCCAACCCAATAGTCTTAACATTTTACTTAACCAAACAGCGCCCATACATTGCATGCGGAAGTACGTGGGGGACTTGAATTGAATAATCAGAGTTCGGTCCTTAATTAACCCGGACAAGTCCACGACAAATCCCCATCTCGTGCACAAAAGCACCATCACTAGCTTCCTCTTGTCCAGATCAATTTAAATTTAAAACACAAGTCTGATTTAAAGAAACTGGACAAAGAGTTTCAAATAACAGAAGGTCTTTTGTGATTCCCATGTTTGACAAGATATGCTTGTCAAACTCTAAAATCTCTAGATCGTATATTTAAGCCAAAATCAAAATATACTATAATATACAATACTATACTAAGTTTGAGTGTATGGTGACAATTGAGGTAATCCATCATATTAGGTCATAACTAACCACTAACAGGTCACAATTTGTATTTTCAGAAAAATAGCATGCACAGTTGTCACTGGATTTAGAAAATCTATTGTATAAAATTTGGGATCAACATGGTGCAGAGAGGAAGCTTGCCTTGATAATAATACACTTCTGTTGCAGGTTCAGGTTGCTCAGAAATAATTTCAAGTGCTTCAGAAGAACCAGATTCTATAAGAAGCAATAAAGTCCAATAAATGCCAAAATCGACAACAAGTACAAAATAGAAGAAATATGCATGATCAACCTAGAAATGCATGATTAGCAGTATGCTTAAGCCATAACTACCCATAATAGTGATAATAACCCATAATATAGCCTACTGTTTTCAAATGGCAGAAACTAGGGTTTAGTTCAAAGTTTCAGTTTTCAGATTTCGAAAAGAGCAGAAACAGGACAGATTGCAGATTTTGGGAAAAAGGAAGATAGATCAAGCAAAGGCTCAGAAATGAAACTTAGCATGATCTTTTAGGGTAATTAATATCCCAAGCTAACACTAATCTAACCCTGATCGAGTAGATTACAACAACTAAAAAGAAACCTATTTTTGTCGGTTGAGCCGACAAAAGAGAACAGAGACAAATCTTTGCTATGAGGCAAAATAGATGATGACAAGAATTGAAAGATCAACTTGTTATGCTACTAAGGTTTAGTTGAAACCTAACTAGGATGATAAGTTGACAGGAGAAACCCTAGGCCTTGAAAATGACATAATGGACTGAAAAGCTAGAATAATCATTTTTCAGTTTAGAGCAAGTTGAAGCTACTGATGATCAAAAGAATGATTCACAGGAGCTTCTAAGGTCATTAAGATGCTCAAGATGTTAAAAACTAGGGTTTTAGCTTACCAGAGTAGGAAAGACACCAAAGATTGAGAAAGTTGATTCTGCTCAACAGAGATAGCCTTCTGTTTTAACCTACAAAGGATGTCAAAACCTTAGTGCAAGGTAAAACCAGTTCTTGGGATGGATAAGCAAAGAACAGAGCAAGAAACTCCACCGACAACAATGGAGGATGAACTTGGTGGTCAACAATGGCAGTAGCAAAAAGCTAGGGTTTATATATGGATGTTGAGCTACAGGGCAAGATGGAAATGTCTAGAGTTGATGAGGTGTCCATCTAGGGCTAATTATCCCAAAAATTAGTTGCATAAACTTTGGGATAAATCCTATCCTCTGTTTACAGAGAGATCTGCGCGCAGAGAGAGAGGGAAGAAGATAAGAACACTCTTACATGTGGGTCCCGCTGGCAGTCACAGCCGCACGCGCCGCCTAAAGCCTCAACAGAATATCAGCCGTCCGATTGGAAATGGGCGGCTGTGATAAATAGAGAGGTTAAAAGGTTTTAATCGGTAACCTTTAATATGGACCGTGCGATTTCAATCGGTCGATCAAGATTTAAACAGAGCCCGAAGGAATCTCGGGATCTACTTTCAAATCTGGACGTTGGATTGGAATCCAACGGTCAATTAAAAGGAATACACGTCACTCGATTAGATGAGATGACGCGGCACCGTTAGATTGGATTTCTACGGTCGAGATGGGACAAAGAACCAGATGGTCCGATTGCATACACAAGTCTGGACCCTACGATTAAAATCCAACGGTCCACCGAATTTGGGCTTTAAAGGCCCACGGTCAAAAAGGAGCGCCGTGGGATTTAAATCCAAAGGCCCGAATAGTCGCGCGCTTTTTATTTTAAAATGAAACGAGCGCGCGGTTAGATCAAGAATGGACAGCAGAGATCGTGAGGGATCCGAGTCGTCCGAATGCATACACCGCCTGGACCACCCGATGAAGATCTAACGCCCGCAGGAGCGCAGCCTTAATAACACGCGGTAAAAGGAAAGTCAGAGGATTTGAATCGACGGCTCGGATGAAAGCGCTTTTAAGTTTAAAACGAAAAGGAGGCGCCATTGGATCGAGAATGAACGGTGGAGATCGAGAAGGGCTCCGGAGTTGTCCGATTGCATACACTGATCTCGATCGTTAGATTAAGATCCAACGGAGGAGATCAAGTCGCACACGTGGACAGCTCGCGTAGCGTCATACCCTCACCCGTTCGATTGAAAATCAACGGCTCACAATGCGCGAGGAGATTGGACTCGCGCCCGAACGTGACAGAGCCGGACTGGTTGCACTGGGTTGGACCCAACCGCATGGGATCGAGTCGCTCTGATGCGATCTTGAGTCCGCACGATTAGTTCACCAAACCTTATTTAAAGGCTTTAAGGTTTGACTGGGCTTTTAAAAATAGCAAATAAATTTGTAAAATCATGAAATTTTTGCTGGAGGCTACTGGGATGATATATTTCCCAGATAAATTTTAAAATCACATGATCACTTTGTAAAGTACATGAATATTTATTTTAGCCCGAAAGTATTCGAAAGACAATTATTTTTCTTTAAGTCAATATAATTTTTAAAAATGCAACAAAAATTATTTTTAGTCAAGATAATTTATCTAGGCTTTAATAAAAACACTTCCCAGTCATAATACAAGTTTTATCTTGTATTCCTTTAAGACTTTAAATGGTTCTTTAGGACTTTGTCTAAAAGGAAGGTTTTAATTTGTAACATACGCCCAAATTGTAGAAATGAATAGAATGCTATGAACAAAGACCTCATTCTGCTCATAAAGCATTTTATTACTGTTTATAGAATTGGGGCTGTTACAAACCTACCCCCCTTAAGAAAATCTCGTCCTCGAGATTTGGAACAAGTTTAAGATTAGGAAGAAGTGGAATGAAAATGATTTATAAGGAAATTCAACATCTGTTGTCTTGATTTCCTTCAAAGATAACAAAGAGGAACTTTACATAACAACATAGTGTTATCATTACATCTTTGTTTACATTGTTTTTTTTTAACTTTCCTTTCTTGATGCAAAGGAAAGTTCTAAACAACAAAAAGATGGGGGGTGCTTAATCTGCATCAGATCTTCGCGCTCCCAAGTGGCTTCATCCTCGGAATGATTAGCCCACTGAATTTTCAAGAACTTAACAGTACGATTTCTTGTCCCGCGTTCCATTGTGTCGAGGATACGCATCGTTGTTCTTGATAGGAAAGATCGAGTTGGAGATCAAGATGCTCATAGCGATTGCCTCAATAGGAACACGAAGGCATTTCTTCGCTTGAGACACATGAAAAGTATCATGCACTGCAGAGAGTGATTCAGTAGTTCCAGTTGATAAGCTACAGCTCCTCGTTTTGCAATGATTCGGAAGGGTCCGATATAACGAGGTGCGAGCTTCTCTTTAACCTGAAAACGATGAGTACCCTTCATGGGTGACACTTTAAGATAGACATGGTCATCTACCTCAAAGCTTAATTGCGACGACGATGGTCAAGATAGCTCTTCCGACGAGATCGTGCGCCTTTCAAACAATCTCGAATCAAAGAACTTGCTCTTCACTTCTTTTACAGTGTCCGACCATAGAATGATCTTTCACGCACTCGGACCAATTCAATGGAGTCCGACAAGCTATCCCATACAAGGCTTCAAAAGGTGACATTTGAATACTTGCTTGGTAGCTATTATTGTAGGAAAATTCCACATATGGCAAAGATTTCTCCCAGTCTTTGCTATAAGATAGCACATAGGACCGAAGAAGATCTTCCATCACTTGGTTCACTCTTTCAGTTTGACCACTAGTTTGAGGATGATAAGCAGTACTGAAAGAGAGTTCAGTCCCCATAGCCTGATGAAGACAATTCCAAAAGTGGGAAGTAAACTGAGGGCCACGGTCAGAGACAATGACCTTGGGAACACCATGAAGACAAACAATTCTAGCAATATAAAGCTCTGCTAGCTGCTTGCCACTAAAGATGCTTTTGACAGGAATAAAATGAGCCACCTTTGTCAAACGGTCGATGATTACCCAAATGGCATCAGACCCATTGGAAGTCTTGGGAAGACCAGTAACAAAATCCATACTGATCTCTTCCCATTTCCACTGTGGAATAGGCAAAGGTTGAAGGGTACCAGCTGGCTTCAAATGTTCAGCTTTAACCCTTTGACAAATATCACATTCAGCAACATACTGAGCAATTTGCCTTTTCATTTGGCTCCACCAAAATGTTTTCTTCAAATCCTGATACATCTTGGTACTTCCAGGATGTAAAGAAAACTTGGAATTATGAGCCTCTCTAAGAATTAGACTTCTTAGATGAGGATCAGCAGGTACCACCAAACGATTGCGATACCAAATCGTACCGCGATCATCTTCAGAGAATTCGTTGGCTTTACCCGCCTTCAAATTCTCCTTGATTTCGGCTACCTCGGCATCAGTTTTCTGGGCCTCAAGAATCTGAGATTCTAACGTTGGCTCCACTTGTAATGCAGCAAGAAAACCTTTTTCCACCAAGTCAAGGCTTAGGTGCTGAAAATTAGCACACAAGTTCTTGGCCGTAGGTAGAGATAATGTGCAGTTGCATTGTGACTTTCTGCTTAAAGCGTCTGCCACAACATTGGCTTTGCCTGGGTGATAGTGAATACCCATGTCGTAGTCTTTGATCAGTTCAAGCCATCTTCTTTGCCTCATATTCAAATCAGATTGAGTGAATATGTACTTCAGGCTTTTATGATCGGTATAGATCTCACAACGATTACCAAGAAGGTAATGTCACCAAATCTTCAATGCATGGACCACGGCAGCCAATTCCAAATTATGAGTAGGATAATTAACTTCATGAGGGCGCAACTGCCGAGATGCATATGCCACAACTCGGCCTTCTTGCATAAGCACACAACCAAGTCCATGGTGAGATGCATCGCAGTAGATGTCAAAGCTCTTATGAATATCCGGAAGAGTGAGAACTGGAGCTTTAGTCAAGAGAGTTCTCAAAAGCCGAAAACTCTCCTGACACTTAGCTGACCATTCAAATTTCTTCTCTTTCTGCAAAAGCTGAGTTAGAGGTCTAGCAATTTTGGAGAAATTTTCAATGAACCTACGGTAATAACCCGCAAGTCCAAGAAAACTTCGGATCTCAGGGACATTCCTGGGAGGCTTCCAATTTAGTACATCTTGTACCTTGCTTGGATCAACGGCGATACCTCCTTCAGACAACACATGTCCCAAGAATGCAACTTGTTTAAGCCAGAAGGCACACTTGCTAAACTTAGCATACAGTCGATGCTTACGAAGTGTTTCCAGCACAAGCCTCAAATGTTGTTCATGGTCCTTATCAGACTTAGAATAAATAAGGATGTCGTCAATGAATACGACAACGAACTTATCCAAGAAATCCATGAACACTGAATTCATAAGGTTCATGAAATAAGCTGGAGCATTGGTCAGACCAAAGGACATGACAGTATACTTGTACAAACCGTAACGAGTAGAGAAAGCTGTTTTAGGAATGTCCTCAGCTCTAACCTTGATTTGATGATAGCCCGATCGCAAATCAATCTTTGAAAAGACTCGGGCACCAACCAACTGATCAAAAAGATCATCAATCCGAGGCAAAGGATACTTGTTCTTGATAGTGACCTCATTTAACGGACGGTAGTCCACACACATCCGTAAAGTATTGTCTTTCTTCTTGACAAAGATTGCCGGGCATCCCCAAGGTGAGGAACTCGGTCGAATAAATCCTTTGTCAAGCAACTCTCCGAGTTGCTTCTTCAATTCAACCAACTCGTTGACGGGCATTCGATAAGGACTCCTGGATATAGGAGCAGTTCCAGGAACGAGTTCAATAACAAATTCCACTTCCCGATCTGGTGGCAAACCGGGAAGGTCTTCAGGAAAGACATCAAAATACTCACAAACAATTGGTACTGACTCCAAGGAAGGAGTGGTATCAACTTGGTGAGCACAAAGACGGAACCCATTGTCCTGGATTGAAAAACGACTGAAGTGCCGCTTTCATTAGTTAAAGAAATGGATTTGTGAGTACAATTAATTTGCCCAAGGTGCTTAGATAACCAATCCATTCCCAAGATAACATCCAACCCTTTTGAATCTATCACAATCAAATCAGCCCAAAAGTCTACCCCTTCAATATTTATATTGACATCACGGCAGACTTGATCAGTCATAAAGGCTGATCCAGGTGAGTGGATGATATGGGGTGGATGAAGATGATACACAATTAAATGATGTTGAGTAGCAAACTGCCTACTAACAAATGAATGTGATGCTCCAGAATCAAATAAAACAGCGGCAATGCTGAAATTAACTAGGAGCATACCAAGAACAACTTCAGGAGTGACAGCTGCCTCCTCAGCAGTAATCTGGTTCACACGACCTCGAACCGGAACAGGGTCAGGCTTGACCACGGTCGGTGAAGGTGGTGCCGGACGCACAAGAGCTGGGGAAGGTGAAATAGGTGGTATCCCTTGCGCCTTGGCATAACACTGATTGGCGAAATGCCCTGGGCGCCCACAATGGTAGCATATAACCCCTGGCCTGACAGTCACAACAGCTGGTGGCCGGTTTCCACTAGGTCTTGGTTGATTAGTGGAAAAGGATGGACGAGGGGCAAACACCGCAGGCCTTGGTGCAAATGGAGCTGGTGCTCGCGGTGGTCTAGGCACCCACATGCGAGGCCTTGGTGAGCTGCCACCAGGAATAAACTGAGAAGTCCGCTGTCGCTTGCGTGACTCCTCCAAAGCCTTGCTCTTACTCTCGGCCACAATTGCTTTGTTGACCAAATGAGAGAAATTCCGGAAGTCATGCAAAGCTACAGCCATCTGCAATTCCTCAGATAGCCCATTCAAGAACCGGTTTCGACGACGAAGGTCAGTCGAAACATCATCAGGAGCGTATCTGGCAAGAAAGTTGAACTCATGTAGGTATTCGGTAACAGACTTTCGCCCTTGCTTGAGAGCGAGAAATTCTTGTTGCTTGATCATCATGACCCCTTCAGGAATATGAGCTTCGCGAAAAGCTTCCACGAACTCATCCCAAGTAGGGACATGTCCAGCAGACTGAATGGCAAGGAGGTTGTCCCACCATATGCTAGCTGCCCCATCAAGTTGATAACTGGCGAAAAGGACCTTTTCCCTCTCGGAGCACTGAGCAATCAATAACTTCTTCTCAATGGTCCGAAGCCAGTCCTCTGCTTCCATGGGATCTTGGGAACTGGAGAACACCGGCGGGTTAGTCCATCGAAAGTCGCAAGATCGCCTCAACATGGTGACCTCTGCTCGGCGGTGGTGCAACAGGTGAAGAAGTGTTGCGCGCAATCTGCTCCAAGATGCGCGTTTGGTCCATTCGATTGCGCTCAATTTGCATGAGCACATCGGCCATCGAAGGTGGTGGAGGAAGCTCCTCTTCCTGGGGACCACCTTGCGGACCTTGAGAACTGGAAGGTTCAGTCGGCCCTCCCTGAGAATGAGGCATGGGAGTCGACATGCCCTTCCCTTGTTGCGCTTGCGCACGAGTAGTAGGTCCTGTCATCCTGTTACCACACCATGGTTAACAACATAACAAGGATATACTCGGCAAGCACAAACAAGGTTGAAATTAGGAAAGAAACAAACACTGTACATATAATGCATCATGTTATGGTGTGCATTTAAATTAACACCAAAACCAGAAACTTCATATATACAACAAAATATTCGGTTCCAGTCTTACATCATAGTCGGCCATAAGGGTCAGATTACAAAACCAAAAGGTGAACTTACATACTTTGTACAAAATACTACTGCCCTATTACATACATTTTATTTAAGGGCAACTGCTAGACTAGAAGACACTTAACCACGAGGATTCATCGTCGAGGTACTAGCATAAAGATCCCGGTTAAAGTTCACCGGAAACTCATTCAAAAGATGAACTCCAGGGGAACCAGTATCAACCGGATCCAAAGGACTAATAAGACGCCTCGGGGAACCCAACAGTGGCTGATGACCTCTAGGAGGTGCAGTCCGCAGGGTGCGAGGAAAACCTGCAGTCATCCGGGCTTGGCGCACTTGTCCATAAACAGGCACGCACCCGGCCACTTCTGGAAGTCGATAAAGAGGTGGTGCAGCAGCAGCGGGAGAGGTCTCGTTGTCACCATAAAGCACATTGCGAGGAACGCGGTTCATGTTGACTCCAAGAAGCAGGTACTCCTGGGCCTCATTAAGACGATGCCGAGTTTCCCACAGCTCCCTCACAAGACAGCGATGGATTTGGTCCATGATGCGGACCATCCTCGCCAACTGTCGCACCTGGGGGTCTTCGCCAAACTGTATCTCATCGAACATGCTCACTTCGGAGGTAGGACCTTGATTCGGGAAGTGGTCATAGGGTGGTTGAGACAATTCCGTCAAATCATGACGAAGAAGGCTCATCATCCTACTTGCAGCTTCCTGAACCGCCATAGCCTCAGAGGTGGCAAGTGCTTGGACACAGTAGGGAACACTACCAGCTACATGCCTAGCGATGACGTTGATGAAGTCACGGTACTCCTCCATCCCTGGTCCTCGGTCCCGTCGATAGATGGCGTACTCCGGCTGGTAGGTGAAATTGGCTCGCCACATCATGTCCCGAAGTAAGGCTGGAAATCCATCAACATCCTCGGCTCGGGTTTCCTTGACCAAATACCACCCACTCATCTATAGACAAAAGGACAAGGTAAGAAGCAATTCACTTTTGGAAACACCAACAGAAAGTTGGGCAAGAATTGACATTAAGGAAGATAAGAAATAAAAGATGTCATACTTAAGCTTTCAAAATTATACTACTGCTTGAAAATAGTTTTATCAGATGACTCTCTAATAACTTCGGCCATGCTACTTCTAACCTACAGGCAACGTATGCTCTAATACCAACGCTGTGGCGCCCCAGATTATTGGAAATGTACTTAATTAAATTCATACTGTAGCACAATTGTTAATGAAGGAACAGTACTGCCCCTTTATTAAAGATCATGCTAGAAGTATAAATTTAATAAGTAACCGATCCAATCATCAGGCTCCCCGGATATATATATATCTCACAATGGTTCCCAGGATCAACGACCATTGCATATATATATCCTTCATCAACATTGCATCAAATACATGCATGTCATACATTTGCATAATTAAACATAAGTTTACATCATTCGGTTTAGTACTACAATATTAAGTGACTTGGTCACTTCAAAAGTCTAACAATGAAGCAAAACAAAATATTAAAGTCCACCAATGGCCTCATCCACCCGCAGGCAATTGCGTGGAGGGAAGAAGTAGCTCTACTCGTTAGCGTCACCCTGATCGGCGCTAACGGGTACTTCATAAAGGTAACCATCCTCACCTGCAACAATAGGTGATAGCACCTTGAGTACGGAAGGTACTCAGCAAGTCTTACACAAACTAATAAAAGAAAGTGGTTATTAGAGCCTATACAAAGGAGTAGAATTTATATATGCATAAGGTTACAACAGGAAGGTATAAAGGTTCAAATTTGCATAAAGCAACACATCTTAACCTACACCTACTAAATTTTGACAAAGCAATTTAGTAAATCAAAGTTTAGCTAGAACAGTAAGTAAATGACATAATTGTAATGATGATAATGCATGAATCCTCATGCACACCTAAAAACCGAAACCAGATTTTGAAAATCAAAACTTCTATACAGGTGACATCAATTCAAGTTATCGTCCATGACCGTGGACACGGCTATTCGAACAGTTTATACCCTGCAGGTATAACACCCCAGCCCGACATGAGCCTGGAATACTACTAAACAAACTCTAATAATTCTAATCTATACAATCTTAATAAATTTCGGCAGAACCTCCCTTGTAAAGTTAATTACACGAAGGTTCCAACACACAGATTAACCAAATATTAACTAAAACTTTCATCCAAAGACATCAAAAGATAATCGAAGACATGCTAAGTATTTAACATAACTAAAGAGTTATGAAGTTCCACTACACATCATTATTACATTTAATCCATTGCATGAGACAAAACATAATAATCTTTGCATTTATTAAAATCAATCACGTTCTCAAGATCATTCATCTTTATTTAGTTCAGGTGGCATGTGTGTGACTAGCATTCTACTTCCCCCCACGCATGACGTTCTTGGTTCGGGTACCTAAAACAACAATAAAAGCAAGGGTGAGTCCATAGACCCAGCAAGTACATAAAGAAACCATAACATCATCAACCATGTAAAGGAGATCAACAATAGAACATCTCATATGCAAATGCAATGCTCAAGGATCCTTTAACTTTAACTTTCTGTGTGCATTACACCGGTAATGCAGAGTAAGCAACCGTCGCCGCATACCCATGCCTGTGCGCGCACGCACGAGGACCAATTGCCCGCACTCGCAAGTAACGGGACCTCAAGCCCACACTCCACGAGTGAGGATCTCGGGCCCGCCATATTCATGACGGAATCTCAAGGAAACACACTTGGTCACCACGTGACCAAGCCTCAATATGATTTCAATATGCACATGCTCATCATTTAATCATCATCAAATTACCAAAAGACAACAACACTTAACCATAGTAAAACATGAGCATCATTTGAGAAATAACCATACTTAAGCATTCATCAAGTATACCATCTTGCTATGCAACCATATAACAAATAACACACAATATAGCCAATCATTCAAACAACAATGCACTTGCCTTAACCGCGTGCATTTAATGGAGGACGTGAAGACGGTGCTGCCTCCGTACCAATCCCACATCCGACATGAAGAAAACCCCATTCTAAGTCCAACATTCTGTACCAAGATCATAAGTAGCATCGTAAATGAACTCGCTAACATCTTAGCATTTTCTAATTCTCATAATTTCTAGCGATCAGTCACTGCAGACAGCTAGCTTCTAAAATACGTAACTTTCTGCTCGGGTGTCCAAATAAGATGATCTCAGACATTCTGGAAAGGTAATTAAAATTTCTAAATAAACTTAGTTGGGGAGACCCTCTGATTCGGCCATCTACTAGTCCTACCAATCCATTTAATCAGAGCAAACATTTCACGGCGGGTTTCTTAACAGCGACAAAGAAACTATCATAACTTTCTCTACGTTCGTCCGAATTTAGTGATCTTTAGTTTTCCTGAAAGATAAGAGGATTAGCCTCGTTTTTCGTTATGGTGAGACCCTCTGGAAACCCCTCTAAATATGCGCTTCTATCAGGTTAACCAACACTAGTAATTCTGCTTCTCTCCAGAAACACAGAAATACTAAGAAATTCATAACTTTGGCTACCGAAGTCCGAATGACTTGATTCTTGTCGGCAATGAAAGGTAACTACGATATCTACAACTTTCTAGGAGAGGCCCAGACCCAATTCTACCTTCAACCTACGCAAAAACGACAATATTTAACACTGCAGAACACCGACTTACTGACAGAAAACCGTCTATGGACAGCAGTCCAACAGCAATATTCAGATGACCATAACTTTTGAGATATAACTCCGAATTGATCGTTCTTTAACAATCTAAAAAGGTTATCGAATTATCTACAATAACCTAGTTGGGTGAACTTTCAGATTCTTCCAATTTCCCTATCATATTTTAGGAAATATCCAGACAGTTTATTCTCGTCAGATTTCTGGCAGCAGAAACTAAATCGACCATAACTTTTGACTCAGACCTCGGAATCGAGTGAACTCGGTGGCCAATGAAAGCTAAGAACAAGACCTACAAAACTCTAGGAGATGGGATCCTCTGATTCTGCCTCTAAGGTCGCGAAAACCGTCGCACAACTTCCTGGACAGAACTGAACGTTTACCGGCAGCAAGACGATCTAACGCAACTAATCGGATTCGCAACTAAAACTCATCAAACAGCGGGGGGAAACACTTTGTTACCCTTGAAGACCCGCGGGACAACGATGATCTAGCCTCGAAGACGATCCTCTCCTTGTCCCTCCCCTCCTTCTCCTTCTTGAACAACAGCCCCGCGAAGAGCCTCGCCTTCCTCCTCCAACAGCAGGGCAGCAGGGTGGACGATCCTCGCCGGCAGCAGGGGGCATGGTGGGGGCGCAAGGGAGCAAGGAGGCAGCCAAGGGGAGATGGGGAGGGGCGGCGGCCAATGGGGGAAGTGGGGCGGCCAAAGGGGGAGGGGAGGGGCATCCTAGGGTTTGGTCCCCTTAAGGCCGGCCTCCTCCCTCCCACCAATGGGCCAAATGCCCATGGGCCTGAGGCCTTGGCCCACGCTGTCCAAAATTTGCTGCTAAGCCCTCCAATAACTGTTTAAGTAACGGTTTCCCAATAGATCCTTCTCCCAGATCA
Source organism: Ampelocalamus luodianensis (assembly GCA_036346255.1). Classification (NCBI taxonomy): domain Eukaryota; kingdom Viridiplantae; phylum Streptophyta; class Magnoliopsida; order Poales; family Poaceae; genus Ampelocalamus; species Ampelocalamus luodianensis. The sequence continues at coordinate 56,886,238 of CM070620.1, forward strand.
AATTCTAATTAATACTTTTTATTTAAAATATTTGGTTTTCTCCCGATTTCTACTCTGGAGTATTACATTCTACCCCCCTTAAACTGAATTCGTCCCCGAATTCTAACAACGCTTACGCCAAGGTATAATCACAGCAAAAGCTTACCAACATTCCCACAATCTACTGAATAACTCCAGATAGTGTGCGCGCAAGTGAGACTCCAATTCACAAGTCGCTTCCCTCTTGGACTTATGGCCTCACAACACCTTGACGGATACTAAGGTCTTCCACCTCAACACTAGTCTCGACCTTTACAGGTACACTCAACACACGGGCTCAAAGGTAAGGTCTTACTCGTTGGCCAACAGCTCTAACCAAAAACTCAAGCTTCGGACCTCTCATGTACTCTCTCATCACCAAATATACAAGACCTTACGTACTCACGCATGTACTCGAGGCGGTCCTAGCGATACGCCAATCTACATATTCCGTGACTAAGGAACCTATTCAACACACCTTTGGTTAAACTTCCTTTTTGTACCAAGTACATCGTGCACAGTAACCCGCAGAACTCTTGTTCCAACACTCAATCGATCACTTTACCTAAGCAAGCATCTCCTTTAACAAGGGACGCACAAAGAACTCACCACAACTCACTTATCCAAGAACTCAACTGAAAACAAAGGAGTCAAAATGCAACCAACTCAAAGTCACCTTCTCTTAGAAGAGCCCAATTCAAAATCAATGGATTTACCACGAAATCTTTTCCACTTTCCAAAATAGGCGCTTTAGAAATAATGCCACACAAGCCAAAAGCGAAATTACTCAAAAAACCAGTCTTACCCCTTTTTTTCTAACTGTAGGAATCACACATACCGACAAGAACCAACTCAATTTATAATCGACATCCATCATAACCACATAGTTCAAGTAAGAACTAAGAAAGCATCTAACTATCCAAGATCACACCCTTTACCAAAATCTTTCTTTTAAGAAATCAACTTTCTCTTAAACCATAGGATCCCAAATCATCGTATAACGATTAACTCATTTCTCTTAAATTGGCAACCTCAAACCTATGCTCTACCGAACACAAAATCCACACTTATGTAGGGAGACTCTTCCAATCCACAATATTGTACTCTAGCCAATTTCCCTACCGAATGAACTTGTCAAAATAATTTCTAACACAACTCAATATAGATTTCACCCACCATCACATCCCTTAATCCGTTAAGGATGAACAATTTCAAATTCACATCCCACACTCTCATATACTAGCCCCAAAGGATACTATCGTGATCATTCCACTACTCAAATCCACTCTTATTCTACCACTACGCACATAATCAAGTAACCGCCCAAGACGATTTATTTCACAAGTCTTAGACCTTCTCTAATCCACACCAATCCAATTCGGTTACACAACCACAATATACCCATTCGCCAAACCCTAATGTTTAACCGACATTCAAATATACCCAACCACTAGCGTCAATAAATAAATATATCCTTTGACCATGACATCCTTAGAAATAATTTAACTCCCATAAGGTTACTTGCTAAGGTGAGTTATAGTTGACAATAGTTCAACGATTTACGCTATCCCATTAATCAACATGACACTTAGATTCCTCCACGCCGCTACTTTCATTAAACTTCACCACCACAATTCTTACGCACAAACATGCTAAGTATCCAATTGCGATACTGATAAGTTTATCAAGAGTCCATAATTTCGATAATCCCAATATTCCAACACGGACAAAGGTTACTTGGATCATAATTCGCAATAGGTTCCACTAGTTGCAACACTAATCACTTTTATCTCATCGACAACTTTCCATTTAAATAGAATTCTCTCCGGTGTTGTAAATCAAACCAATTCACTTTATATCGCTCTTCAAATTGATTGGTTCTGAAAAATCTCAACATTCCAAATACTTGACCACCTCCAACCAATCACCATATTACTCTTTATAACACTTGACAACACAACTTGGTTAATGCTTTACTCAAAAGGAAGAAATAAATGATAGAAGGTTCAACAGACAAGAAATCGTGGCTCCTCGAAGTGAGCACGAGACCAAGAGAGACAGTCAAATAGTAGGATCTCAGAAAACAAGATACGAGCCCACTGTCGAGGGCACAAGTCCCACAAGAAGAAATTTTTCCACCACCATAAATCATAATAAAACATTGCTATGCAAACCCAAGAAACTCTTCAGCCGAGACAACAAGAAAGTTGCGGATTACATTTTTTTTTTTTAGCTCCAACCTCAAATACTTATGGTAAACCTTTTCCGTTAACACAACGAAAGTAATCTCTTTGATTACAACATTACTTGTCAAACCAAACAAGAGATGTCTTTAATACCAAAACACATTCATCACTTCGGAACCAAACGGAACCTTTCCATATGTCACATTGCTCAACTAATTTTATCTACTGCAAAAATCATGAGTCCCCAAAAGATCACGAATACAAAACTCCAAATATTTCATTTAACCGTTATTAAAACAATCAACTTACTTTCTCTCCAGAAGAATCATCACCACTCCAACACGTCCACGTCTCTTGTAGACCTTATTACTAACATCAAGAATATTTCACTCTTAGCAAGGTTCGTTATCATCAACTCTTCCTTTATAAAGTCCCCAAAACTAACCAAATGTTACATTTCACTTTATCCTCTCTTCTTCAAATGAGGGTACACCAAATTCTTACACCCTCACTATAACAACCACCGTATTTTTCAAGGAACCTACTACACAATTTACAAGGTTACACAAAACCCTTTCATCAAAGACATACTATTATCGACAATCTCACCATCAAGCAAACACATGTCACCTATTAAATCCCATCATAAACCTTTCCAATGAAACACAACATATTCGAATGCTCATACTTATTTAGTACACACTAACTCCAATCTAGAGGTTATCATAAACTTTTGATGATTATTCAATCATGGACGAAGTGATGGTCCTATATCTATTTGTACTCCCACGAGCATAAATAAGATCATCAAATAGCCAATTAAAGAAGATTTCTATATTAATATCTACCAAGACGACGATCGAACACATCTTATATTTCTCTTTTACGCACAGCTTAGATTAATCCATTAAGATCAAATAATCTAACTAGTTTAGCAAACTAAACAACTCCAGGGATCAACCACTCCGTTAATGTTCCACAGTGGTTAATAACTCTATTGATTCCAATTAGGTATAGCCGTACACCTAATCACAGTTCAACAAGAACTACTACATGACACCATCAAATTAATCAACTTTCCTTCCAGGGATCTTAGTTAGGATCGATTATACAACACACTACAGACCCAACTTAATAGCTCATATCATATTCACTAACTTCTCCGATTATAACCTCCCACTTAACCACGAGATGACATCGCTAAAGGGTTTGGCGTTTTCTTGTATAAAAGAACTTTTCAACTTCAACACTCAAGATACCCAAAAGAAATATATTGAATAAAAACTTCCACGTACTACAGGACTTGCAAAAGGAAACTTTCATTATCCAAGAACATCAACCGGATAAATGGGTTATGCTTTCCAATGAGAAGGACAAAACTCCAAAATAAAGGTCAAACTTGACAATCAACTCGGTTCACCAGCCGCAAGAATACCTCATCAGTTGGGAAAATAATGATTGCTTTACAGGACAAATTAAGCCAAAGAAAACACACCAATATTTTTTTTCAAAGCAACCCATCAACCACAAGAATAAATAACCCAAGAGAAACTCATCAATCTCAACTGGATAAGAGTTGACCAAATTCAAATTCAGGGAAGAGAACAACTCTTTTAAGCATACTCGCTACCAACGCCTGTAATACGATCTCTCATGTGGATACTTCGCTATTCCTATACCACGAACGGTGGTGTAACCTGGTATAGCCCAGGACCACAACCACTACCTCCACCTCTCAACATGGGTTACCCCCACACATAATAACCATAGTATTATACTATAGATATAACAGATCATCTCAAAACAGGAATCATTAATACAACTCAACAGATGCGTAAATGCAATGCTTGACCCATCCCATCATACTGTGCACCAGTGTGTCAGGTTTACAAGTTCATTAACCATTACAAAATTTTAGCAATTTAAGTTGCCTAGGTTGTAAATCCAATCACCACGGACCTACCGCCCGCTCTGATACCAACTGTAACACCCCAGCCCGACATGAGCCTGGAATACTACTAAACAAACTCTAATAATTCTAATCTATACAATCTTAATAAATTTCGGCAGAACCTCCCTTGTAAAGTTAATTACACGAAGGTTCCAACACACAGATTAACCAAATATTAACTAAAACTTTCATCCAAAGACATCAAAAGATAATCGAAGACATGCTAAGTATTTAACATAACTAAAGAGTTATGAAGTTCCACTACACATCATTATTACATTTAATCCATTGCATGAGACAAAACATAATAATCTTTGCATTTATTAAAATCAATCACGTTCTGAAGATCATTCATCTTTATTTAGTTCAGGTGGCATGTGTGTGACTAGCATTCTACTTCCCCCCACGCATGACGTTCTTGGTTCGGGTACCTAAAACAACAATAAAAGCAAGGGTGAGTCCATAGACCCAGCAAGTACATAAAGAAACCATAACATCATCAACCATGTAAAGGAGATCAACAATAGAACATCTCATATGCAAATGCAATGCTCAAGGATCCTTTAACTTTAACTTTCTGTGTGCATTACACCGTAATGCAGTAAGCAACCGTCGCCGCATACCCATGCTCGTGCGGCGCGCACGCACAGGGACCAATTGCCCGTTACTCCGCAAGTAACGGGACCTCAAGCCCACACTCCACGGTGAGGATCTCGGGCCCGTCATATTCATGACGGGAATCTCAAAGGGAAACACACTTGGTCACCACGTGACCAAGCCTCAATATGATTTCAATATGCACATGCTCATCATTTAATCATCATCAAATTACCAAAAGACAACAACACTTAACCATAGTAAAACATGAGCATCATTTGAGAAATAACCATACTTAAGCATTCATCAAGTATACCATCTTGCTATGCAACCATATAACAAATAACACACAATATAGCCAATCATTCAAACAACAATGCACTTGCCTTAACCGCGCATTTAATGGAGGACGTGAAGACGGTGCTGCCTCCGGTACCAATCCCACATCTGGACATGAAGAAAACCCCATTCTAAGTCCAACATTCTGTACCAAGATCATAAGTAGCATCGTAAATGAACTCGCTAACATCTTAGCATTTTCTAATTCTCATAATTTCTAGCGATCAGTCACTGCAGACAGCTAGCTTCTAAAATACGTAACTTTCTGCTCGGGTGTCCAAATAAGATGATCTCGGACATTCTGGAAAGGTAATTAAAATTTCTAAATAAACTTAGTTGGGGAGACCCTCTGATTCGGCCATCTACTAGTCCTACCAATCCATTTAATCAGAGCAAACATTTCACGGCGGGTTTCTTAACAGCGACAAAGAAACTATCATAACTTTCTCTACGTTCGTCCGAATTTAGTGATCTTTAGTTTTCCTGAAAGATAAGAGGATTAGTCTCGTTTTTCGTTATGGTGAGACCCTCTGGAAACCCCTCTAAATATGCGCTTCTATCAGGTTAACCAACACTAGTAATTCTGCTTCTCTCCAGAAACACAGAAATACTAAGAAATTCATAACTTTGGCTACCGAAGTCCGAATGACTTGATTCTTGTCGGCAATGAAAGGTAACTACGATATCTACAACTTTATAGGAGAGGCCCAGACCCAATTCTACCTTCAACCTACGCAAAAACGACAATATTTAACACTGCAGAACACCGACTTACTGACAGAAAACCGTCTCTGGACAGCAGTTCAACAGCAATATTCAGATGACCATAACTTTTGAGATATAACTCCGAATTGATCGTTCTTTAACAATCTAAAAAGGTTATCGAATTATCTACAATAACCTAGTTGGGTGAACTTTCAGATTCTTCCAATTTCCTATCATATTTTAGGAAATATCCAGACAGTTTATTCTCGTCAGATTTCTGGCAGCAGAAACTAAATCGACCATAACTTTTGACTCAGACCTCGGAATCGAGTGAACTCGGTGGCCAATGAAAGCTAAGAACAAGACCTACAAAACTCTAGGAGATGGGATCCTCTGATTCTGCCTCTAAGGTCGCGAAAACCGTCGCACAACTTCCTGGACAGAACTGAACGTTTACCGCAGCAAGACGATCTAACGCAACTAATCGGATTCGCAACTAAAACTCATCAAACAGCGGGGGGAAACACTTTGTTACCCTTGAAGACCCGCGGGACAACGATGATCTAGCCTCGAAGACGATCCTCTCCTTGTCCCTCCCCTCCTTCTCCTTCTTGAACAACAGCCCCGCGAAGAGCCTCGCCTTCCTCCTCCAACAGCAGGGCAGCAGGGTGGACGATCCTCGCCGGCAGCAGGGGGCATGGTGGGGGCGCAAGGGAGCAAGGAGGCAGCCAAGGGGAGGTGGGGAGGGGCGGCGGCCAATGGGGGAAGTGGGGGGGGGGCGGCCAAAGGGGGAGGGGAGGGGGCATCCTAGGGTTTGGTCCCCTTAAGGCCGGCCTCCTCCCTCCCACCAATGGGCCAAATGCCCATGGGCCTGAGGCCTTGGCCCACGCTGTCCAAAATTTGCTGCTAAGCCCTCCAATAACTGTTTAAGTAACGGTTTCCCAATAGATCCTTCTCCCAGATCAAATTATAATTAATACTTTTTATTTAAAATATTTGGTTTTCTCCCGATTTCTACTCTGGAGTATTACAGCAGGGGTGTACATCTTTACCCACATGACTTAGCTAGCCAGTTGCCTTCGGATGCCTCCGAATGATGATATACTTCCTTTGGTATGCCGACCGGGGAAACTAATATTTGGTATTTTTCAACAAGCTAACACTATTGAGTTGGACCCCCATGTGTGAACTGATCTCGCTTAAACAACGACTGATAGCATCTGCTTAACCGAGGCACACATGTTGCGTCAGTAATGCCGATCCAAACAATTAAATGCGAACTGGGCTCACTACCCATATTAGGATGCAATCGGCACCATTAAGGTACGTATATGCTACGGAGCACATATACGCCCTCACCCTTCTAAGAACATCTGATACTGACATACAAGCTCACATGGCATACAACGCAATCATAAGACCAAAGCATCTATGCCATACAAGGTCGATACACATATTCTTACTTTCCTGTTTCCAACCCAATAGTCTTAACATTTTACTTAACCAAACAGCGCCCATACATTGCATGTGGAAGTACGTGGGGGACTTGAATTGAATAATCAGAGTTCGGTCCTTAATTAACCCGGACAAGTCCACGACAAATCCCCATCTCGTGCACAAAAGCACCATCACTAGCTTCCTCTTGTCCAGATCAATTTAAATTTAAAACACAAGTCTAATTTAAAGAAACTGGACAAAGAGTTTCAAATAACAGAAGGTCTTTTGTGATTCCCATGTTTGACAAGATATGCTTGTCAAACTCTAAAATCTCTAGACTGCATATTTAAGCCAAAACTGAAAATATACTATAATATACAATACTATACTAAGTTTGAGTGTATGGTGACAATTGAGGTAATCCATCATGTTAGGTCATAACTAACCACTAACAGGTCACAATTTGTATTTTCAGAAAAATAGCATGCACAGTTGTCACTGGATTTAGAAAATCTGTTGTATAAAATTTGGGATCAACATGGTGCAGAGAGGAAGCTTGCCTTGATAATAATACACTTCTGTTGCTGGTTCAGGTTGCTCAGAAATAATTTCAAGTGCTTCAGAAGAACCAAATTCTATAAGAAGCAATAAAGTCCAATAAATGCCAAAATCGACAATAAGTACAAAATAGAAGAAATATGCATGATCAACCTGGAAATGCATGATTAGCAGTATGCTTAAGCCATAACTACCCATAATAGTGATAATAACCCATAATATAGCCTACTATTTTCAAATGGCAGAAACTAGGGTTTAGTTCAAAGTTTCAGTTTTCAGATTTCGAAAAGAGCAGAAACAGGACAGATTGCAGATTTTGGGAAAAAGGAAGATAGATCAAGCAAAGGCTCAGAAATGAAACTTAGCATGATCTTTTAGGGTAATTAATATCCCAAGATAACACTAATCTAACCCTGATCGAGTAGATTACAACAACTAAAAAGAAACCTATTTTTGTCGGTTGAGCCGACAAAAGAGAACAGAGACAAATCTTTGCTATGAGGCAAAATAGATGATGACAAGAATTGAAAGATCAACGTGTTATGCTACTAAGGTTTAGTTGAAACCTAACTAGGATGATAAGTTGACAGGAGAAACCCTAGGCCTTGAAAATGACATAATGGACTGAAAAGCTAGAATAATCATTTTTCAGTTTAGAGCAAGTTGAAGCTACTGATGTTCAAAAGAATGATTCACAGGAGCTTCTAAGGTCATTAAGATGCTCAAGATGTTAAAAACTAGGGTTTTAGCTTACCAGAGTAGGAAAGACACCAAAGATTGAGAAAGTTGATTCTGCTCAACAGAGAGATAGCCTTCGGTTTTAACCTACAAAGGATGTCAAAACCTTAGTGCAAGGTAAAACCAGTTCTTGGGATGGATAAGCAAAGAACAACAATGGAGGATGAACTTCAGTGGTCAACAATGGCAGTAGCAAAAAGCTAGGGTTTATATATGGATGTTGAGCTACAGGGCAAGATGGAAATGTCTAGAGTTGATGAGGTGTCCATTTAGGGCTAATTATCCCAAAAATTAGTTGCATAAACTTTGGGATAAATCCTCTCCTCTGTTTACAAAGAGATCTGCGCGCAGAGAGAGAGGGAAGAAGATAAGAACACTCTTACATGTGGGTCCCATTGGCTGATCCACGGCACACGCGCGCGCCTAAAGCCTCAACAGAATATCAGCCGTCCGATTGGAAATGAGCGGCTGTGATAAATAGAGAGGTTAAAAGGTTTTAATCGGTAACCTTTAATATGGACCGTGCGATTTCAATCGGTCGATCAAGATTTAAACAGAGCCCGAAGGAATCTCGGGATCTACTTTCAAATCTGGACGTTGGATTGGAATCCAACGGTCAATTAAAAGGAATACACGTCACTCGATTAGAAGAGATGACACGGCACCGTTAGATTGGATTTCTACGGTCGAGATGGGACAAAGAACCAGATGGTCCGATTGCATACACAAGTCTGGACCCTACGATTAAAATCCAACGGTCCACCGAATTTGGGCTTTAAAGGCCCACGGTCAAAAAGGAGCGCCGTGGGATTTAAATCCAAAGGCCCAGATAGCTGCGCGCCTTTTATTTTAAAATGAAACGAGCGGCGCGGTTAGATCAAGAATGGACGGCAGAGATCGTGAGGGGATCCGGAGTCGTCCGAATGCATACACCGCTCTGGACCAACCGATGAAGATCTAACGGCCCAGAGGAGCGCAGGCCTTAATAACACGCGGTAAAAAGGAAAGCCGTAGGATTTGAATCTGACGGCTCAGATAAAAGCGCGCTTTTAAGTTTAAAACGAAAAGGGAGGCGCTGTTGGATCGAGAATGAATGGTGGAGATCGAGAAGGGCTCCGGAGTTGTCCGATTGCATACACTGATCTCGATCGTTAGATTAAGATCCAACGGAGGAGATCAAGTCGCACACGTGGACAGCTCGCGTAGCATCATAGCCTCACCCGTTCGATTGAAAATCAACGGCTCACAATGCGCGAGGAGATTGGACTCGCGCCCGAACGTGACAGAGCCGGACCGGTTGCACTGGGTTGGACCCAACCGCATGGGATCGAGTCGCTCAAGATGCGCATCTTGAGTCCAGACCAGATTAGTTGACCAAACCTTATTTAAAGGCTTTAAGGTTTGACTGGGCTTTTAAAAATAGCAAATAAATTTGTAAAATCATGAAATTTTTGCTGGAGGCTACTGGGATGGTATATTTCCCAGATAAATTTTAAAATCACATGATCACTTTGTAAAGTACATGAATATTTATTTTAGCCCGAAAGTATTCATTTAAAGACAATTATTTTTCTTTAAGTCAATATAATTTCTAAAAATGCAACAAAAATTATTTTTTGTCAAGATAATTTATCTAGGCTTTAATAAAAACACTTCCCAGTCATAATACAAGTTTTATCTTGTATTCCTTTAAGACTTTAAATGGTTCTTTAGGACTTTGTCTAAAAGGAAGGTTTTTAATTTGTAACATACTGCCCAAATTGTAGAAATGAACAGTAATGCTATGAACAACACCTCATTACTGTTCATAAAGCATTTTGTTACTGTTTATAGAATTGGGGCTGTTACACTGTTGCAGAGGGTCACTCTCGATAATACCAGAATCGTCGCAATCTATCGATCGAGCAAAAGGACAAATAAGACAAATAACACCAACAATAACCCAAAATTCAAACTCAACTAATATTCACAAAATTCATACAGCAGGCAAAAGATGATTATATAAAATTTTTGAAACCGAGAACAATTTATTTGGAGTTAATGAGAATTTTCTAAGAATTTTCTAAGTTAAATATACATAAAAATACCATTTAATTAATTATATGATTTTTATGAACAGAGACATAACTAAAACCTATTTTAGTAAATAGCACATTAAAAATGAAATTTAACAGAACTGGTTTCATTCGATTTGGAGAAAAATTGAATTAGTTATGAATTTTCTAAGTTTAAATGAATTAACAGTGCAAAAGAAACACATTTCGGAATATCAAAAATGCTTAAAATACTTTTTCTACCGTGCGCAAGACAAGCCATCACATCGACTGGGACTGACGAGAGCGCGGACTGTGTCGGCCTCGACCAACTTCACGATCGTAATAACCCCAATTTTATAAACAATAATGGGACACTGTTCATGACATTCTGTTCATAATTAACGATTTGGAATTCTTGTCATACCAACTAAAACTTTCCTTTTTAGCCAAAATCCAAAAGCTCATTTGAAATCTCAAAGGAAATACAAGATAAACCTTGTATTATGATTGGGAAGTATTTTTCTTAAAGCCTAAATAGATTATCTTGACTAAAAATAATTTTTGTTGAATTTTTAGAAATTATTTTGGCTTAAAGAAAAATATTTACCTTTAAATAAACATTTTCGGGTTAGGATAATTATTTATGTAATTTACAAAGTGATAATGTGATTTTAAAATTTATTTGGGAAATATATCATCCCAGTAGCCTCCAGTAAAAATTTCATGATTTTACAAATTTATTTGCTATTTTTAAAAGCTCCTTTTAAGCATTTGAATGGGTTCTGGTCAACTAACCTGGTCTGAACCTAAACCTAGCACTGTAGCGACTCGAGCCACGTGGTTGAGTCCAACTCGGTGCACTGGTCCGACCCTGTCACGCTCGGGCGCGAGCCCAATCCCCTCGCGCACTGTGAGCCGTCGATCTTCCATCGAACGGGCGAGGCTACGATGCCACGCGAGCTGTCCACGTGTGCGCCCTAATTTCCACCGTCGGATCTTAATCGGACGATCAAGGGAGATGTATGCATTCGGACGACTCCGGAGCCCCTCACGATCTCCACCGTCCATTCTCGATCCAACAGCGCTGCCCTTTTCTTTTTAAACCTAAAGGCGCGCTTTTCTTTGGGCCGTCAGATTCAAATCCTACGGCAGTTCTTTTACCGCGTGCTGTCAAGGCCTGCTTTTTAGTGGGCCGTTGGATTTCAATCGTCGGGTCCAGATCAGTGTATGCAATCGGACCATCCGGTTCATTTTCCCATCTCGACCGTAGAAATCAAATCTAACGGTGCCGCGTCATCGCCTCAAAAAGGGTGACGTGTATTCTTTTATTTGACCGTTGGATTCCAATCCAACGTCCAGATTTGAAAGTAGACCCTCATTTCCTTTGAGCTCTGTTTAAATCTCAATCGACCGATCTAGATCGCACGGCCCACATTAAAAGATGCCGATTAAAACCTTTTTACCTCTCTATTTATCACGGCCGCCCATTTCTAATCGGATAGCTGATGTTCTTTTGAGCTTTAGGAGGCGCGCGTGACTGAGGATGACAAAGGGACCCACATGTCATATGTTGCCTCCCTTCTTCCTTATCTCTGTGCGCCGCCATTTCTGAGAGCAGAGGAGAGGATTATCCATAGCTTATGCAACTAATTTTTGATATTTAGTCTAAATGGACACCTCATCAACTCTAGACCTTTCCATCTTGCCCTGTAGCTCAACCTCTATATATATAAACCCTAGCTTTTGCTGTTACCAGTGTTGACCGAAGTAGTCCTTCATCCTCCATTGTTGTCCAGTGGAGTTTCTTGCTCTTGTCCATTGCTTATCCATCTTAAGCACTGGTTTCACCTTGCACTAAGGTTTTGACATCTTTTGTAGGTTAAAACCGAAGGTTATCTCTCTGTTGAGCAAAATCGACTTTCTCAACTTTTGGTGTCTTTTCTATTCTGGTAAGCTAAACCTTTAGTTAATGTCATCCTGAGCATCTTAAGGACCTTAGGAGATCATATGAATCATTCTTTTAAATATCAGTAGCTTCAACTTGCTTCAAACTGAAAAGCTGTTATTATAACTTTTCGGTCTTTCATATCTTTTTCAAGATCTAGGGTTTCTCCTGTCTACTTATCATCCTAGTTAGGTTTCAAGTAAACCCTAGCAGCATAACAAGTTGTTCTTTTAATTCTTGTCATCATCTATTTAGCTTGATCACAGAGATTTGCCTCTGTTCTTTATTGTCGGCTTAACCGACAATACAAGTTTTCTTCAGCTTTTGATAATCTAATCGATTAGGGTTATATTAGGGTTATCTTGGGATGTTAATTACCCTAAAATATCAGGCTAAGTTTCATTTTAGAACCTTTGCTTGATCTATTTTCCTTTTTCCTAAAATCTGTAATCAGTCCTATTTTCAGTTCTTTTGAAAATCTGAAAACTGCAACTTTGGTTCAAACACTAGTTTCTGATATTTAAAAGCTGTGTATTATAATATGGGTTATTATCACTATTAGGGTAGATATAACTTAAGCATACTGTCAATCAGGCATTTCCAGATTGATCATGCATATTTCTTCCATTTTGTACTTACTGTCGATTTTGGCATTTATTGGACTTTATTGCTTCTTTTAGAATCTGGTTTTGCTGAGGTGATTGAACCTATTTCTGAGCATCCTGAGCCTGCAACAGAAGTATACTATTATCAAGGCAAGCTTCCTCTCTGCACCATATTGATCCCAAATTTTGTACAATAGCTTTTACAAATCCAGTGATATCTGTGCATGCTATTTTTCTGAAAATACAAAAACGTGATCTGTAGTAGCTAGCTATAACCTAACATGGTGGATTACCTTAATTATAATCATACACTTAACCCTAGCTTAGTACTGTATACTATAACATATATTTTCAGATTTGGCTTAGACATGCAGTCTAGAGATTTTAGAGTTTGACAAGAATATCTTGTCAAACAGGCTGATCACAAGTGAATTTCATATTCGAACTCTTTGTCCAGTTTCTTTAAATCGACTTGTATTTTAAATTTAAATTGATCTCGACAAGAGGAAGCTAGTGATGGTGCTTTTGTGCACGAGATTGGGAATTGTGGTGGACTTGTCGAGTTAATTAAGGACCGAACTCGACTATTCAATTCAAGTCCCCACGTACTTCCACATGCGAGTGTATGGTATTGTTTGGTTAAGTAAAATGTTAAGACTATTGAGTTGGAAACAGAAAGTCGAATATGTGTATTGACCTTGTATGGCATAGATGCTTAGGTCTTATGATTGCGTTGTATGCCATGTGAGCTTGTATGTCGATGTCGATGTTCTTAGAAGGGTGAGGCGTATATGTGCTCCGTAGCATATCGTACCTTAAAGATGCCGATTGCATCCTAATATGGGTAGTGAGCCCGTTTGCATTTAATTGTTTGGATCGGCATTCATCGACGCAACATGTGTGCCGGTTAGCGGATGTTATCGATCGTTGTTTAAGCGAGATCGGTTCACACATGGGGGTCCAACTCAATAGTGTTAGCTTGTTGAAAAATACCAAATCTTAGTTTCCCCGGTCGGCATACCAAAGGAAGTATGTCATCATTCGGAGGCATCCGAAGGCAACGGGCTAGCTAAGTCATGTGGGTAAAGATGTACACCTGCGCAGGTATAAAGCTGCTCGAATAGCGTGTCCACGGTCATGGACGATAACTTGAGTTGATGTCACTGTATAGAAGTTTTGATTTTCAAATCTGGTTTGGTTTTGGTTTAGCATGAGGATTCATGCATCGCATCGTTTACATTTAATGTCTTTACTTACTGTTCTGGTCCAACTTTGATTTATTAAATTGCTTTATCAAAATTTAGCATTTGTAGGTTAAGATGTATCGCTTTATGCAAACCTGAACCTTTATACCTTCCTGTTGAAACCTTATGCATGTGTAAATTCTATTCCTTTGGTTAGGCTCTAATAAACACTTTATTTTATTAGTTTGTGTAAGACTTGCTGAGTACCTTCCGTACTCAAGGAGCTATCACCTATTGTTGCAGGTGAGGGTGGTTATCTTTATGAAGTACCCGTTAGCGCCGATCAGGGTGACGCTAACGAGTAAAGCTACTTCTTTCCTCCACGCAATCGCCTGCGGGTAGATGAGACCATTGGTGGACTTTGATCTTTTATTTTGCTTCCGCTGTTGAACTTGTTGTAGTGACCAAGTCACTCCATAATGTAGTACTAAAACCGCAAGTTGTAAACTTATGTTTAATTATGTCAATGTATGACTTGTATGTATTTAATGCAATGTTGTTGAAGGATATATATGCAATGGTCGTTGATCCTGGGAACCATTGTGAGATATATATATCAGGAATCTGTTTATTGGATTTGTCACTTGTTAAATTTATACCTTTAGCATGATCTTTAATAAAGGGCAACACTGTTCCTTAATTAAGAATTGTGCTCTGATATAATTTTAATTAAGTACATTTCAATAACCGGTGTCCTCACAGCGTTGGTATCGAGCATCGTTGCACGTAGGTTAGAAGTAGTATGGCCGAAGTAATTAGAGAGTCTTCTGGGAAAATTATTTTCAAGCAGTAATATATTTTCGAAAGCTTAAGTATGACATCTTTTATTTCTTATCTTTCTTAATATCAATTCTTGTCCCAACTTTCTGTTGGTTTTTCTAAAAGTGAATTGTTTCTTACCTTGTCCTTTTGTCTATAGATGAGTGGGTCGTACTTGGTCAAGGAGACCCGAGCTGAGGATGTTGATGGGTTTCCAGCTTTGCTGCGGGACATGATGTGGCGATCCAATTTCACATACCAGCCGGAGTATGCCATCTATGGACGAGACCGAAGCCCAGGGATGGAGGAGTATTGTGCCTTCATCAACGTTATCGCTAGGCATGTAGCCGGCAGTGTTCCCTACTGTGTCCAAGCACTTACCACCTCTGAGGCTATGGCTGTTCAGGAAGCTGCTAGTAGGATGATGAGCCTTCTTCGTCATGATTTGATGGAATTGTCTCAACCACCCTATGCTCACTTCCCGAATCAAGGCCGTACCTCCGAAGTGAGCATGTTCGATGAGATACAGTTTGGAGAAGACCCTCAGGTGCGACAGTTGGCGAGGATGGTTCGCATCATGGACCAAATCCATCGCTGCATTGTGATGGAGTTGTGGGAAACTCGGCATCGCCTTAATGAGGCCCAGGAGTACCTGTTACTTGGAGTCAACATGAACCGCGTTCCTCGCAACGTGCTTTATGGTGACAACGAGACCTCTCCCGCTCTTCTTTGCACCACCTCTTTACCGACTTCGAGTGGCGGTGCGTGCTGTTTATGGACAAGTCGCCAAGCCGGATGATCGAGTTTTCCTCGCACTCTGCGGATGCACCTCACGGAGGTCATCGACCATGTTGGGTTCCCGAGGCGTCTTATTAGTCCTTTGGATCCTGTTGATCTGGTTCCCTGGAGCTCATCTTTTGAATGAGTTTCCGGTGAACTTTAACCGGATCTTTATGCTAGTACTTCGACGATGAATCCTCGTGGATAGGTGTCTTGAGTTTAGTAGTTGCCCTTAAATAAAATGTATGTAATAGGGCAATAGTATCTTATACGAATATGTAAGTTCAACTTTTGGTTTTAATCGACCTTTGTGGCCGACTATCTTTGTGAGGCTGAACAAGAATCTTTTTGTTGTATATATGAAGTTTCTGGTTTTGGTGTTAATCTGAATGCATGACATAACATAATGCATTATAAGTGTAGTATTTGTTTCTTTACTAATTGCAACCTTGTTTGTGTTTGCCGAGTATATCCTTGTTATGTTGTTAACCATGATATGGTGACAGGATGACAGGACCTACTACTCGTGCGCAAGCGCAACAAGGGAAGGGCATGTCAACTTCCGTGCCCCATTCTCAGGGAGGGCCGACTGAACCTTCCAGCTCTCAGGGTCCGCAAGGTGGTCCCCAGGAAGAGGAGCTTCCTCCACCACCTTCTATGGCCGATGTGCTCATGCAGATTGAGCGCAATCGAATGGGCCAACGCGCATCTGGAGCGGTTGCGCGCAACACTTCTTCACCTGCTGCACCGGTTGTCAGAGCAGGAGGTCACCATGTGCAGGGCAGTCTTGCTGACTTTCAGCAGACTAACCCGCCAGTGTTCTCTAGCTCTCAAGATCCCATGGAAGCTGAGGACTGGCTTCGGACCATTGAGAAAAAGCTATTAATTGCTCAGTGTTCCGAGAGGGAAAAGGTTCTTTTCGCCAGTTATCAACTTGATGGGCCAGCTAGCATATGGTGGGATAACCTCCTTGCCATTCAGCCTGCTGGACATGTCCCTACTTGGGATGAGTTCGTGGAGGCTTTTCGCGAAGCTCATATTCCTGAAGGAGTCATGATGATCAAGCAACATGAATTCCTCACTCTCAAGCAAGGGCGAAAATCTGTGACCGAATATCTTCATGAGTTCAACTTTCTTGCCAGATATGCCCCTGATGATGTTTCGACTGACCTTCGTCGTCGAAACCGGTTCTTGAATGGGCTATCTGAGGAATTGCAGATGGCTGTAGCTTTGCATGACTTCCGGAATTTCTCTCATTTGGTCAACAAAGCAATTGTGGCCGAGAGTAAGAGCAAGGCTTTGGAGGAGTCACGCAAGAGACAGCGGACTTCTCAGTTTGTTCCTTGTGGCAGTTCGCCAAGACCTCGCATGTGGGTGCCTAGACAACCGCGAGCACCAGCTCCATTTGCACCAAGGGCGGCAGTGTTTGCCCCTCGTCCATCCTCTTCCACTAATCAATCAAGGCCTAGTGGAAACCGGCCACCAGCTGTTGTGACTGTCAGGCCGGGAGTTATATGTTACCATTGTGGGCGTCCAGGGCATTTTGCCAATAAGTGCTATGCCAAGGCTCAAGGGATACCACCTATTTCACCTTCCCCAGCTATTGTGCGTTCTGCACCACCTTCCCGATCGTGGTCAAGCGACCACTGTTCGGTTAGTCGTGTGAATCAGACACTCTCGAGGAAGCAACCGTCACTCTGAAGTTGTTCTTGGTATGCTCCTAGTTAATTTCAGATTCTTCTTTGTTTTATTTGATTCCGGAGCATCCCATTCATTTGTTAGTAGGCAGTTTGCTACTCAACATCAGTTAATTGTGCATCATCTTTATCCACCTCATGTCATTCACTCACCGGGATCTGTCTTTATGACTAATCAAGTCTACCGTAGTGTCAATATAAATATTGAAGGGGTAGACTTTTGGGCTGATTTGATTGTGATAGATTCTAAAGGGTTGGATGTTATCCTGGGAATGGATTGGTTATCCAAGAACCATGGGCAAATTAATTGTGCTCACAAATCCATTTCTTTAACTAATGAAAGCGGCACTTCAGTCGTTTTTCAATCCAGGACAGTGGGTTCTCATCTGTGTGCTCACCAAGTTAATACTACTCCTCCCTTGGAGTTAGTACCAATTGTCTGTGAGTATGTTGATGTCTTTCCTAAAGACCTTCCCGGTTTGGCACCAGATCGGGAAGTGGAATTTGTTATTGAACTAGTTCCTGGAACTGCTGCTATATCCAGGAGTCCTTATCGAATGCCTGTCAACAAGTTGGTTGAATTAAAGACACAACTCGGAGAATTGCTTGATAAAGGATTTATTCGACCGAGTTCCTCACCTTGGGGATGCCCGGCGATCTTTGTCAAAAAGAAGGACAATACTTTGCGGATGTGTGTAGATTACCGTCCGTTAAATGAGGTTACTATCAAGAACAAGTATCCTTTGCCTCGCATTGATGATCTTTTTGATCAGTTGGTTGGTGCCCGAGTCTTTTCAAGGTTGATTTGCGGTCGGGCTATCATCAAATTAAGGTTAGAGCTGAGGACATTCCTAAAACAGCTTTCTCTACTCGTTATGGTTTGTACGAGTATACTGTCATGTCCTTTGGTCTGACCAATGCTCCAGCTTATTTCATGAACCTTATGAATTCGGTGTTCATGGATTTCTTAGATAAGTTCGTTGTCGTGTTTATTGACGACATCCTTATTTATTCCAAGTCTGATGAAGACCATGAACAACATTTGAGGCTTGTGCTGGAAACACTTCGTAAGCATCGACTGTATGCTCAGTTCAGCAAGTGTGCCTTCTGGCTTAAACAAGTTGCATTTTTGGGACATGTGTTATCTGAAGGAGGTATTGCTGTCGATCCAAGCAAGGTACAAGATGTACTAGATTGGAAGCCTCCCAAGAGTGTCCCTGAGATCCGAAGTTTTCTTGGACTTGCGGGTTATTACCGTAGGTTCATTGAAAATTTCTCCAAAATTGCTGGACCTCTGACTCAGCTTTTGCAGAAGGAGAAGAAATTTGAATGGTCACTAAGTGTGAGGAGAGTTTTGACACCGAGAACTCTCTTGACTAAAGCTCCAGTCCTTACTCTTCCGGATGTTCTTAAGAGCTTTGACATTTATTGTGATGCATCTCGCCATGGACTTGGTTGTGTGCTTATGCAAGAAGGCCGAGTTGTGGCATATGCATCTCGGCAGTTGCGCCCTCATGAAGTGAATTATTCTACTCATGATTTGGAATTGGCTGCCGTAGTCCATGCATTGAAGATTTGGCGACATTACCTTCTCGTGTCGTTGTGAGATCTATCACGATCATAAAGCACAAGTACATATTCACTCAAGCTGATTTGAATATGAGACAAAGAAGATGGCTTGAATTGATCAAGGACTACGACATGGGTATTCATTATCACCCAGGCAAAGCCAATGTTGTGGCAGACGCTTTAAGCAGAAAGTCACAATGCAACTGCACATTTTCCCTACCTGCGGCCAAAGACTTGTGTGCTGATTTTCAGCACCTAAATCTTGAATTGGTGGGAAAAGGTTTTCTCGCTGCATTACAAGTGGAGCCGACATTAGAATCTCAGATTCTTGAGGCCCAGAAAACTGATGCCGAGGTAGCCGAAATCAAGGAAAACTTGAAAGCGGGTAAAGCCAACGAGTTTTCTGAAGATGATCGCGGTATGATTCGATATCGCAATCGTTTGGTAGTACCTGCGGATCCTCAATTGAAGAGTCTAATTCTCAGAGAGTCTCATAATTCCAAGTTTTCTCTACATCCTGGAAGTACCAAGATGTATCAAGATTTAAAGAAAACATTTTGGTGGAGCCAAATGAAGAGGCAAATTGCTCAGTATGTTGCTGAATGCGATATTTGCCAAAGGGTTAAAGCTGAACATCTAAAGCCAGCTGGTACCCTTCAGCCTTTGCCTATTCCACAGTGGAAGTCGGAAGAGATCAGTATGGATTTTGTTACTGGTCTTCCCAAGACTTCCAATGGATTCGATGCCATTTGGGTAATCATCGACCGTTTGACAAAGGTGGCTCATTTTATTCCGGTCAAAACCATCTTCAGTGGCAAGCAGCTAGCAGAGCTTTATATTGCTAGAATTGTTTGTCTTCATGGTGTTCCCAAGGTCATTGTTTCGATCGTGGCCTCGGTTACTTCCCACTTTTGGAATTGTCTTCATCAAGCTATGGGAACTGAACTCTCTTTCAGTACTGCTTATCATCCTCAAACTAGTGGTCAAACTGAGAGAGTGAACCAAGTGATGAAAGATCTTCTTCGAGCCTATGTGCTATCCTATAGCAAAGACTGGGAGAAATCTTTGCCATATGTGGAATTTTCCTACAATAATAGCTACCAAGCAAGTATTCAAATGTCACCTTTTGAAGCCTTGTATGGGAGAGCTTGTAGACCCCTTTGAATTGTTAAGTGCGTGAAAGATCATTCTATGGTCGGACTTGGTAAAGGAAGCGAAAGAGCAAGTTAAATGCGATTCGAGATTGTTTGAAAACTGCTCAGTCTCGTCAGAAGAGCTATGCTGATCATCGTCGTCGTGAATTAAGCTTTGAGGTAGATGATCATGTCTATCTTAAAGTATCACCGATGAAAGGTACTCATCGTTTTCAGGTGAAAGGAAAGCTCGCACCTCGTTATATCGGACCCTTCCGAATCATTGCAAAGCGAGGAGCTGTAGCTTATCAATTGGAACTACCTGAATCCCTCTCAGCAGTGCATGATACTTTTCATGTGTCTCAATTGAAGAAATGCCTTCGTGTTCCTATTGAGGCAAGCGCTATGAGCATCTTGATCTCCAACGACCTTTCCTATCAAGAGCAACGATGCGTATCCTCGACACAATGGAGCGCAGGACAAGAAATCGTCTTGTCAAGTTCTTGAAAATTCGATGGGCTAATCATTACGAAGATGAAGCCACTTGGGAGCGTGAAGATCTGATGCAGATTGAGCACCCCCATCTTTTTGTTGTTTAGAATTTTCCTTTGAATCAAGAAAGGAAAGTTTAAACAAAGCAATGTAATCAAGCTGTAATAATAACACTATGTTATTATGCAAAGTCCTTCTTTACTATCTTTGAAGGAAATCAAGACAACAGATGTTGAATTTCCTTATAAATCAGTTCAGTTTCACTTTCTCCTAACCTTTAACTTGCTCCAAATCTCGGGGACGAGATTTTCTTAAGGGGGGTAGGTTTGTAACAGCCCCAATTTTATAAACAGTAATGGGACACTGTTCATGATATTACTGTTCATAATTAACAGTTTGGAATTGCTGTTACCAACTAAAACTTTCCTTTTTAGCCAAAATCCAAAAGCTCATTTGAAATCTCAAAGGAAATACAAGATAAACCTTGTATTATGACTGGGAAGTATTTTCCTTAAAGCCTAAATAGATTATCTTGACTAAAAATAATTTTTGTTGAATTTTTAGAAATTATTTTGGCTTAAAGAAAAATATTTACCTTTAAATAAACATTTTCGGGTTAGGATAATTATTTATGTAATTTACAAAGTGATAATGTGATTTTAAAATTTATTTGGGAAATATATCATCCCAGTAGCCTCCAGTAAAAATTTCATGATTTTACAAATTTATTTGCTATTTTTAAAAGCTCAGTCAAACCTTTTAAGCATTTGAATGGGTTCTGGTCAACTAACCTGGTCTGAACCTAAACCTAGCACTGTAGCGACTCGAGCCACGTGGTTGAGTCCAACTCGGTGCACTGGTCCGGCCCTGTCACGCTCCGGCGCGAGCCCAATCCCCTCGCGCACTGTGAGCCGTCGATCTTCCATCGAACGGGCGAGGCTACGCTGCCACGCGAGCTGTCCACGTGTGCGCCCTAATTTCCACCGTCGGATCTTAATGTAATATTCCGAAAAGCGAAAAGTCGGTTGTTGTGGAGAGTAGTTTTAGTATTCATGAGCAAAGACCTTAAGTAACTTGTTAAACCAGGATTTTTAGGGGAAATTGTCGGTTCACGGCAACTGGGCACAGGCCAAGGCCCATGAGGCTTGGCCGGCCAAGGGGAGGGGGCACCCTTTCCTCTCCCCAAACCCTAGCCGATTCAGCCCCCTCCATCCCTTGCGCCGCCTCTCCCCTCTCCCCACCTCCCCACCTCTCCACCTCCCTTCCACCCTCCTTGCACCTCCTTTTCCCCATTGTTGCTGTCCAAGAAGGAGGAAGAAGATCCTTGGGTGGCCGGCCAAGAAGGAGGAGAAAAGGGAAGAAAAAGGAGAAGAGAAGGGAAGAGAAAGAAAGAAGAAAGAAGAGGGAGAAGAAGGATTCGCAGCGGGGCGTGGTGGTCGTCATCCCGCTGCGTGCTCTCGTCGTTTCGGCAAGGGTAACCCGTGGTTCTTTGTTTTAGGTCTTTTTCTAGTTGTTTCATTTTCGGGTGCCAGTTCGTCGGTATTCTGCAGCAGTGAATATCGTTGTTTTTTATTAGGTTATGGGCAGATTTGGGTCTGGGTGTCTCCTAGAAAGTTGTAGATATCGTAGTTACCTTTCATTGCCGACAAGAATCAAGTCGTTTGGACTTCGGTAGCCAAAGTTATGATTTTCTAGTGTTAGTAGGTTTCTGGTGGGTGACAGATTGGACAGAGGCTAATTAACCTGACCTAAACACATGGTTAGAGGAGTTTCCAGAGGGTCTCACCATAACGAAAAATGAGGCTAATCCTCTTAGCTTTCAGGAAAACTAAAGATCACTAAATTTGGACGAACGTAGAGAAAGTTATGATAGTTTCTATGTCGCTGTCCAGAAACCCGACAGGAAATGTTTGCTCTGATTAAATGGATTGGTAGGGCTAGAAGATGGCCGAATCAGAGGGTCACCCCAACTAGGTTTATTTAGGCAATTCAATTATCTTTCCAGAAAGTCCAAGATCATCCTATTTGGACTCTCGAGCAGAAAGTTATGAATTTTTGAATTCTGCTGTCTGCAGTGGGCGATCGCAAGAAAATTAGAAAAGTTAGAAATGTTAAAAAGTTAGCGATTTTCAATTGTGATGTTATGTATGATTTTGGTCCATTATGCTAGTCTTAGTTTGGGGTTATATTCTTGTCCAGTGTGGCGAGATCCCAAAGGCAGCACCCACTACGCGTCCGCCGTTTTAAATGCGGTTGAGGCAAGTATTCGGGTTAAATGAAATTTCTGTTGTATGTCATGATTGAGTTGTGAATTGTTATTATTGTCATGTGGAAGTAACGTTGAGATGTCCTAGAGATGATGATGATTGCATATTATGACTGTGGTTATTTGATAATGCTACCGTTTACATGATTAAAGTTTATATTGAAAACTGTTGAATGAAAAGGAATAGATGTTATATTCATGCATATTTTGAGCATCTTTGAAACTTGGTCGGTGGTGACCAAGTGATTGAGTTGAGGTCCTGTCGAGCAATGACGAGCTTGAGGTCCCACATTTATGAATGTGGGCAATACGTCTGAGGTCCCGACATTTTGATGACGGGCAAAGGTCCCTATACAAGTTGATGTATAGGCTCTTGGTCCCTGTGCGGAGGGCACGAGCATGGGTATCCATTGACGGATGAATACCCGCATTACCGGTAAAATGCGTAAAGAGATAAAGAACAAATAGTGCATAGCATTATCATTGCATTTTCTTTGATATTTTGTAATGCCATGAATGATGTTGGCCAAAGATGTTTATACTATGTTGTCCTTATGATCATGTAACCTTGTTGATACTTGCTGAGTCCTATGGCTCACCCTTGCTTTGTTTTGATATAGGTACTTCTGGTAAAGACGTCATGCATGGGCGGGAGTAGATGATTGGAAAGCACACACTACCTCACATCATTAATACATTTGTTACTTTAGTTTCACACAAGAATAAATAGATTGCTGAGAGACACTCATGGTGGTTTTATGATTCTGATTGATGGAATAGTTACGGTTGTGAGAATGATGTTATTTGATTACATTCAGATGAATGTCTTTTATGCATGGATGAGTTGGATTATGAAATTATTGATAAATGCTATGTTTACTTGTTAGAAACTTATTATTATTGATTATACAAAGGAGATTCTGTCGAAAATTTTGTAAACTTGTTCTAGTTGTAATTAGTTTTGGTAGCATTCCAGGCTCGTTCTGAGTTGGGGTGTTACAGTTGGTATCAGAGCGGGCTGTAGGTCCGCGGGCATCGAAATATTAATTTTGACACACTAAGCACAATAGGTGGGATTGGGTTTTCTTTTGCATTGCACAACGCTATTGTCATTGTATGTTTATTCTTGAATTTTGGTTCTAGTTAATCTTACGCTTATTGTGGGTAGTTTCGTTGTGTTGTTCTTAGATGGCAAGAGGCAGAGGTCGTGGTGGCGGCGGCGGTGCAGGCGAGGCCGTGCAACGCCCCGCCGAAGTTCGAACTCAGTGGTGGTGAAGCTAGTCTGCGAGTCGAGAGGAAGAGGTTGCCTCGGCGACTCACGGGGATCGAGCTCCTCCGGTATTCGGTTCTGTCCCAATGGTGGCCCCAGCGGTGGTACCCGCGGCGATTACTATGGGGCGCATCGGTGAAACGCTCTGCGCCTTGACACTTTTGATGGTTTGGGCACTCCGGTGGATGCGCCAGCGGCTGCGTCACATGGAGAGGCACTTTGGTGCTTTGGGGATGTCGCCGAGTTGAGGGCGCGGTTTGTGGCATTTCGGCAAAGGGCAGCGGACATCCGGTGGGAGGGAGTCTTGGCAGCTAGGGCGGCCGCTCATGGCCTGTTACATGGGAAGTGTTTGTGGAAACGATTTGGAGGAGGTTTTATCGGCATCTTTTGTGGGAGGATGGAAGTCTCGTTGCGAGCTACAAGCGAGGTAAGATGTCAATGTCGGAGTATGAAGCGGGTTTTAACAACTTGATCCGCTTTGTCTGGCGGTGGCAACAGATGAGGCGAAAAAGGCTAAGAGGTTTCGTAGGGGCTCAGCAGGGAG
This sequence comes from Ampelocalamus luodianensis, assembly GCA_036346255.1. Taxonomy (NCBI): domain Eukaryota; kingdom Viridiplantae; phylum Streptophyta; class Magnoliopsida; order Poales; family Poaceae; genus Ampelocalamus; species Ampelocalamus luodianensis. Next base: position 56,911,107 of record CM070620.1, read on the forward strand.
TTCCACGAGTTTTGGGAGCGCTAAATTGCGTGATTTTAGCTCCACTGGTAGAACAAGCCGGGGCATGGAGCTAGAGATGCGGCTTGGGAGGATCTACAGTGCAGGAGGTACCATGGTTCGAGATGGAGCTAGTGGCAGCGGAAGAAGAATTTTGGAGGAGGAAGTGGGTCATCTCTGACCGGTTCCAAGAAGTTCAAGGGCGTGAAATTCCTTCAAGTCCGAGAACCACAAGGCCACGAGACATCTTTACTTCGGATCGCAGTGAGTGGGCCTAGGTTGCGCCATTCGAGCGGGGTATGAAATGTTTCAAGTGTGGCAATGAGCATCGGGCGTCAGTGTTCTTGGTCGGGATCTTGTCGCCACTGTGGTCGGAGGGCCACAAGGCATTGGTTTGTCGGCGGAATCCGCGGTATTATCAAATGGGAACGAGAACCAGCGTCGGCACGAGCGGCGGCGTCTTCGCGAGTCGATTCGGATGTTAGCAGCCACACCTACTCGGTCTTGGGTCACCCCCACCTATTTTCAGCATCACGGAGGATGCGCGCCGGTACTTTTGGCCACCAGTGCCTTGGCCGTTTCTGTCCCAGTGCCTTGGCACCTCCTGCGATTGCGCGCCCCTTCTCGGGTGTCGAGTTCCTACCGCACCAGCAGATAGCAGCGATTTCCTATGCCATGCCGACGGCAGAGTCGGCGGTCGTCTGATGTGGTGACAGTGCGCTCTTAGTGGACTCGATGGAGGCTTATGTTCTTTTGATTCAGAGCTACTTTCTCTTTTGTATCTTTAGAGTTTGCTAGTCGGGCCAATTTGAGTATGCGATCTTTATCTCGATCGATTGTAGTCAATTCTCTGGTGGAATTCTTGCTAGCTCCACATCGATCAGGTTGTGTGATCTCATTGGATGGGAAGACTTCATTGCTAATTTAATGGTCCGAAAATGGAGCCATTTGATGTTATTTTGGGTATGGACTGGTTGCATAGTTTTCGGCGATTATATCATGCTTTTGGAAGACAATAACTCTGCTGGCACCTTAGGTCATGAGGTGGTTTTTCGGTGGTGCCCTTCCTACTCCCTTTGCGTGTTGGCTAGTCTGTTTCCGTGGCGAATTGCGAAGAGTGGATTTCTTTGTCTCTAATTGGGAAGCCAAGTTCTTCTTTGGCTTGAGTTGGTTCCGGTGGTTCGGGAGTTCTTAGATGTTTTCCAGCGAGTTGCGGGGATGCCCCTCCTCGTCCCGTGGAGTTTGGATTGATTTGATACCGAGCTCAACGGTTTCCATGACCCGTCATGTCTGGCGCGTCCATTCGGGAGGAATTAAAGAAACAGCTTGGATGATCTAAGCGAAAGATCTTATTCGACCTAGTGTGTCTCCGTGGGAGCTCGGTATTGTTTACCAAGAAGAAGGATGGTAGTTGGCGTATGTGTATCGATTATCGTGCTCTTAACCAGCTGACCATCAAGAATAAATATCCTTTGCCTCGCATTGAAGACTTATTTGATCAGTTGAGAGGGGCAAAGGTGTTTTCAAAGATAGATCTTGATCGAGTTACAACCAAATTCGGTCAGAGGAGGATATTGAGAAAACGCGTTCTCCACAAGGTATGGGCACTTTGAGTTCAAAGTTATGTCTTTTGGACTAACAAATGCCCCTGCTGTTTTTATGGAAACTATGAACAGGATACTGCATGAGTATCTGGATGATTTTGTCGTAGTTTTTATTGATGATATTTTGATCTATTCAAAGACGAAGTGGATCATGGCGTCATCGAGGTTGGTGTTGGAAACACTAAGAGAAAATAGGTTCTATGCCAAGTTCAAAAGTGCGAGTTACGGATGTCCGAAGTGGGATTTACGGGCATATTATCAATGATAAAGGTATATCGATCGATCCAGGAAAATTTCCACGGTGGTTGAATGGGCAAGACCGACCAATGTCAAGGAAGTGAGAAGTTTTCGGGTATGGCGAGCTATTACGGCGTTTTGTGCAAGATTTCTCCATCATTGCAAAGCCGTTGTCGAGCTCACTCGAGAAAGATGTGAAGTTTTGTGGGGCGATGATTGTGAGCACGCTTTCGGACTTTGAAGGAAAAGTTGGTGGCTGCTCGGTTCTTACTATTCACGAGCACAGAAGCGATTCACGGTGTACTCGATGCATCTTGAGTTGGTTTGGGTTGTGTGCTCATGCAGGGCGGAAGGTTACGGCTTATGCGTCTAGGCAGTGAAGAAGCATGGCGAACTATCCAACTCATGATTTAGAATTGGCTGCGATAGTGTTCGCCTTGAAGCTTTGGAGGCATTATCTTTATGGCGAATCTTGTGATATCTTTACGATCACAAGAGTCTTAAGTACATTTTACAGAGGATTTGAATCTAAGGCAGAAGATGGTTAGAGCTGATCAAAGATTATGATCTCACAATTCGATCATCTGGCAAAGCTAACGTGGTGGTGATGCTCTTAGTCGCAAGGCGACACCGGCTACTGGATTGTCTTATTGCGGTTTTGACCGCATGGAGATATCGTATTGCTATGCGAGGATCGCTCATGCCGAGACACACTGATTTTGGGGTCGACCATTCCACGGCAAGTACAAGAAGCGCGACAAAATGACCCATTTTGCGAGGGTCGAAGCGTTTGGACACAGGGAAAGGAAGGAATTTCAGTTTGGATGGGTGTGGAGCATTGCGATTCAAGGGACGATTATCGTGCCACGAAGCGGGAGTTAAGGATGACATCTTAAAGGAGGCACATCGCACTCCGTATCTTTGTTCATCCGGAGAGCGAAGATGTACCGTGATTTGAAGCGAGAATTTACGGTGGAAAAGAATGAAGGTGGACATTGCTAATTATGTAGCCTCTTGTGGTGTGTGTCGCAGTGAAGGCCGAACATAAGCGTCTGCGGGATTATTGCAGCCTTTGGAGGTACCCCAATGGCCATGGGATGATATCTCTATGGATTTTGTTGTTGCGTTGCCTCGCTCGCTTGCGAGGTAAGGATGCAATTTGGGTTATAGTGGACCGATTCAGCAAGTGCGCACATTTTATTCTGTCAGTTCGACGAACTCGGCTAGTGATTTGGCCCCTATCTATGTATGTGAGATTGTGAGACTGCATGGAGTGCCAAAGACAATCATTTCGCGAGGATGCTAAGTTTGTATCAAGTTTTGGGAGAGTTTGCGAGAATGCTTTGGGCACGCAACCGTTTGAGTACCGCTTTCCATCCACGAGCAGATGGACAAGCAGGCGTACAATTCGGACATTGGAGGATATGTTGAGAGCACGTGTCTTATCTTGGAAGGAAGTTGGGAAGATCGATTGCCTTTGGCGAAATTTGCTTATAATAACGCTTATCACTCTAGCATAAAGGCCGCTCCGTTTGAGGTTTTGTATGGGCGTAAGTGTAGATCACCCCTCTGCTGGGAAGGCTGTGGGTGAAGGCGATTCTAGGCCGGATTGGGTACAAAAGCGGTGGAGCAGTGGCCTTGGTGAGGCGAACTTATTAGCGGCTGAGCGCGCAGAAAAGCTATGCGGATGTAAGGCGGAGGGACTTAGAATTTGAAGTGGGTGATCAAGTACTCTGAGGTGTCACCCACAAAAGGAGTAGTGAGATTTGCTACCAAAGGAAGCTTAGCCCGAGGTACATTGGCCCTTTCGATCTGGCCCGGATTGGGAAGTTGGCATACCGACCGGACCTCCCGAGTCCATGAGGGTGTACACAACGTGTTTCATGTCTCCATGTTAAGGAAGTACTTGCAAGATCCGAACATCACATTTCTTTGGAACCTTTAACCATTGAACAAGATCTGTCCTTGAGTCCAAGCCAGTGAGAATTTTAGAAAGATCAGAGAAGGCACTAAGGAATAAGACCTTGAAGTATGTAAAGATACTTTGGTCGCAGCAAGCTGAACGGGAAGCTACTTGGGAATTGGAATCTCGCATGCGCGAGCTGTATCCGGAATTATTCACTTCAGGTGTGTATTCTCAGTTGCTAAGTTTCTTCGAGTTTCTCCCGTGCTCTTAGGCGTTTAGAATTCGGGGTCGAATTCTGTTTAAGGGAGGTAGAATGTAATATTCCGAAAAGCGAAAAGTCGGTTGTTGTGGAGAGTAGTTTTAGTATTCATGAGCAAAGACCTTAAGTAACTTGTTAAACCAGGATTTTTAGGGGGAAATTGTCGGTTCACGCAGCTGGGCCTTGGCCAAGGCCCATGAGGCTTGGCCGGCCAAGGGGAGGGGGCACCTTTTCCTCTCCCCAAACCCTAGCCAATTCAGCCCCCTCCATCCCTTGCGCCGCCTCTCCCCTCTCCCCACCTCCCCACCTCTCCACCTCCCCTTCCACCCTCCTTGCACCCCTCCTTTTCCCCATTGTTGCTGTCCAAGAAGGAGGAAGAAGATCCTTGGGTGGCCGGCCAAGAAGGAGGAGAAAAGGGAAGAAAAAGGAGAAGAGAAGGGAAGAGAAAGAAAGAAGAAAGAAGAGGGAGAAGAAGGATTAGCGGGAGCGTGGTGGTCTTCATCCCCGCTGCGTGCTCTCGTCGTTTCGGCAAGGGTAACCCGTGGTTCTTTGTTTTAGGTCTTTTTCTAGTTGTTTCATTTTCGGGTGCCAGTTCGTCGGTATTCTGCAGCAGTGAAGATCGTTGTTTTTTATTAGGTTATGTGCAGATTTGGGTCTGGGTGTCTCCTAGAAAGTTGTAGATATCGTAGTTACCTTTCATTGCCGACAAGAATCAAGTCGTTTGGACTTCGGTAGCCAAAGTTATGATTTTTCTAGTGTTAGTAGGTTTCTGGTGGGTGACAGATTGGACAGAGGCTAATTAACCTGACCTAAACACATGGTTAGAGGAGTTTCAGAGGGTCTCACCATAACGAAAAATGAGGCTAATCCTCTTAGCTTTCAGGAAAACTAAAGATCACTAAATTTGGACGAACGTAGAAAAGTTATGATAGTTTCTATGTCGCTGTCCAGAAACCCGACGGGAAATGTTTGCTCTGATTAAATGGATTGGTAGGGCTAGAAGATGGCCGAATCAGAGGTCACCCCAACTAGGTTTATTTAGGCAATTCAATTATCTTTCCAGAAAGTCCAAGATCATCCTATTTGGACTCCCGAGCAGAAAGTTATGAATTTTTGAATTCTGCTGTCTGCAGTGGCGATCGCAAGAAAATTAGAAAAGTTAGAAATGTTAAAAAGTTAGCGATTTTCAATTGTGATGTTATGTATGATTTTGGTCCATTATGCTAGTCTTAGTTTGGGGTTATATTCTTGTCCAGGTGTGGCGAGATCCCAAAGGCAGCACCCACTCTGCGTCCGCCGTTTTAAATGCAGTTGAGGCAAGTATTCGGGTTAAATGAAATTTCTGTTGTATGTCATGATTGAGTTGTGAATTGTTATTATTGTCATGTGGAAGTAACGTTGAGATGTCCCTAGAGATGATGATGATTGCATATTATGACTGTGGTTATTTGATAATGCTACCGTTTACATGATTAAAGTTTATATTGAAAATCGTTGAATGAAAAGGAATAGATGTTATATTCATGCATATTTTGAGCATCACGAAACTTGGTGGTGGTGACCAAGTGATTGAGTTGAGTCCTGTCGAGCAATGACGGGCTTGAGGTCCCCACATTTATGAATGTGGGCAATACGTCTGAGGTCCCGACATTTTGATGACGGGCAAAGGTCCCTATACAAGTTGATGTATAGGCTCTTGGTCCCTGTGCGGAGGGGCACGAGCATGGGTATCCATTGACGGATGAATACCCGCATTACACGGTAAAATGCGTAAAGAGATAAAGAACAAATAGTGCATAGCATTATCATTGCATTTTCTTTGATATTTTGTAATGCCATGAATGATGTTGGCCAAAGATGTTTATACTATGTTGTCCTTATGATCATGTAACCTTGTTGATACTTGCGAGTCCTATGGCTCACCCTTGCTTTGTTTTGATATAGGTACTTACGGTAAAGGCGTCATGCATGGGCGGGAGTAGATGATTGGAAAGCACACACTACCTCACATCATTAATACATTTGTTACTTTAGTTTCACACAAGAATAAATAGACTGGCGAGAGACACTCATGGTGGTTTTATGATTACGATTGATGGAATAGTTACTGTTGTGAGAATGATGTTATTTGATTACATTGGATGAATGTCTTTTATGCATGGATGAGTTGGATTATGAAATTATTGATAAATGCTATGTTTACTTGTTAGAAACTTATTATTATTGATTATACAAAGGAGATTCTGTCGAAAATTTTGTAAACTTGTTCTAGTTGTAATTAGTTTTGGTAGCATTCCAGGCTCGTTCTGAGTTGGGGTGTTACACTTAATCGGACGATCAAGGGAGATGTATGCATTCGGACGACTCCGGAGCCCCTCACGATCTCCACCGTCCATTCTCGATCCAACAGCGCCGCCCTTTTCTTTTTAAACCTAAAGGCGCGCTTTTCTTTGGGCCGTCAGATTCAAATCCTACGGCAGTTCTTTTACCGCGTGCTGTTAAGGCCTGCTTTTTAGTGGGCCGTTGGATTTCAATCGTAGGGTCCAGATCAGTGTATGCAATCGGACCATCCGGTTCATTTTCCCATCTCGACCGTAGAAATCAAATCTAACGGTGCCGCGTCATCGCCTCAAAAAGGGTGACGTGTATTCTTTTATTTGACCGTTGGATTCCAATCCAACGTCCAGATTTGAAAGTAGACCCCGCATTTCCTTTGAGCTCTGTTTAAATCTCAATCGACCGATCTAGATCGCACGACCCATATTAAAAGATGCCGATTAAAACCTTTTTACCTCTCTATTTATCACGGCCGCCCATTTCTAATCGGACGGCTGATGTTCTTTTGAGCTTTAGGAGGCGCGCGCGACTGAGGATGACAAAGGGACCCACATGTCATATGTTGCCTCCCTTCTTTCTTATCTCATGCGCGCCATTTACGAGAGCAGAGGAGAGGATTATCCAAAGCTTATGCAACTAATTTTTGATATTTAGTCTAAATGGACACCTCATCAACTCTAGACCTTTCCATCTTGCCCTGTAGCTCAACCTCTATATATATAAACCCTAGCTTTTCTTTGTTACAGTGTTGACCAAGTAGTTCTTCATCCTCCATTGTTGTCCAGTGGAGTTTCTTGCTCTTGTCCATTGCTTATCCATCTTAAGCCTTGGTTTCACCTTACACTAAGGTTTTGACATCTTTTGTAGGTTAAAGCCGAAGGTTATCTCTCTGTTGAGCAAAATCGACTTTCTCAACTTTTGGTGTCTTTTCTATTCTGGTAAGCTAAACCTTTAGTTAATGTCATCCTGAGCATCTTAAGGACCTTAGGAGATCATATGAATCATTCTTTTAAATATCAGTAGCTTCAACTTGCTTCAAACTGAAAAGCTGTTATTATAACTTTTCGGTCTTTCATATCTTTTTCAAGATCTAGGGTTTCTCCTGTCAACTTATCATCCTAGTTAGGTTTCAACTAAACCCTAGCAGCATAACAAGTTGTTCTTTTAATTCTTGTCATCATCTATTTAGCTTGATCACAGAGATTTGCCTCTGTTCTTTATTGTCGGCTTAACCGACAATACAAGTTTTCTTCTGCTTTTGATAATCTAATCGATTAGGGTTAGATTAGGGTTATCTTGGGATGTTAATTACCCTAAAATATCAGGCTAAGTTTCATTTTAGAACCTTTGCTTGATCTATTTTCCTTTTTCCTAAAATCTGTAATCTGTCCTGTTTTCAGTTCTTTTCAAAATCTGAAAACTGCAACTTTGGTTCAAACACTAGTTTCTGATATTTGAAAGCTGTGTATTATAATATGGGTTATTATCACTATTAGGGTAGATATAACTTAAGCATACTGTCAATCAAGCATTTCCAGATTGATCATGCATATTTCTTCCATTTTGTACTTACTGTCGATTTTGGCATTTATTGGACATTATTGCTTCTTTTAGAATCTGGTTTTGCTGAGGTGATTGAACCTATTTCTGAGCATCCTAAGCCTGCAACAGAAGTATACTATTATCAAGGCAAGCTTCCTCTCTACACCATATTGATCCCAAATTTTGTACAATAGCTTTTACAAATCCAGTGATATCTGTGCATGCTATTTTTCTGAAAATACAAAAACGTGATCTGTAGTAGCTAGCTATAACCTAACATGGTGGATTACCTTAATTATAATCATACACTTAACCTAGCTTAGTATCTGTATACTATAACATATATTTTCAGATTTGGCTTAGACATGCGATCTAGAGATTTTAGAGTTTGACAAGAATATCTTGTCAAGCAGGGGATCTAAGTGAATTTACATTATTCGAACTCTTTGTCCAGTTTCTTTAAATCGACTTGTATTTTAAATTTAAATTGATCGGACAAGAGGAAGCTAGTGATGGTGCTTTTGTGCACGAGATTGGGAATTGTGGTGGACTTGTCCAGTTAATTAAGGACCGAACTCGACTATTCAATTCAAGTCCCCCACGTACTTCCACATGCAGTGTATGGGCGCTGTTTGGTTAAGTAAAATGTTAAGACTATTGAGTTGGAAACAGGAAAGTCAGAATATGTGTATTGACCTTGTATGGCATAGATGCTTAGGTCTTATGACTGCGTTGTATGCCATGTGAGCTTGTATGTCAGTATCAGATGTTCTTAGAAGGGTGAGGGCGTATATGTGCTCCGTAGCATATACGTACCTTAAAGATGCCGATTGCATCCTAATATGGGTAGTGAGCCCGTTGCATTTAATTGTTTGGATCGGCATTCTTGACGCAACATGTGTGCCCCGGTTAAGCAGATGCTATCAGTCGTTGTTTAAGCGAGATCAGTTCACACATGGGTGTCCAACTCAATAGTGTTAGCTTGTTGAAAAATACCAAATCTTAGTTTCCCCGGTCGGCATACCAAAGGAAGTATGTCATCATTCGGAGGCATCCGAAGGCAACGGGCTAGCTAAGTCATGTGGGTAAAGATGTACACCCCTGCAGGGTATAAACTGTTCGAATAGCCGTGTCCACGGTCATGGACGATAACTTGAGTTGATGTCACCTGTATAGAAGTTTTGATTTTCAAATCTGGTTTCGGTTTTTGGTTTAGCATGAGGGATTCATGCACTGTACTATTTACATTTAATGTCTTTACTTACTGTTCTGGTCCAACTTTGATTTATTAAATTGTTTTATCAAAATTTAGCATTTGTAGGTTTAGATGTATCGCTTTACGCAAACCTGAACCTTTATACCTTCCTGTTGAAACCTTATGCATGTGTAAATTCTATTCCTTTGGTTAGACTCTAATAAACACTTTATTTTATTAGTTTTGTAAGACTTGCTGAATACCTTCCGTACTCAAGGTGCTATCACCTATTGTTGCAGGTGAGGGTGGTTATCTTTATGAAGTACCCGTTAGCGCCGATCAGGGTGACGCTAACGAGTAAAGCTACTTCTTTCCTCCATGCAATCGCCTGCGGGTAGATGAGGCCATTGGTGGACTTTGATCTTTTATTTTGCTTCCGCTGTTGAACTTGTTGTAGTGACCAAGTCACTCCATAATGTAGTACTAAAACAGCAAGTTGTAAACTTATGTTTAATTATGTCAATGTATGACTTGTATGTATTTGATGCAATGTTGTTGAAGGATATATATGCAATGGTCGTTGATCCTGGGAACCATTGTGAGATATATATATCAGAATCTGTTTATTGGATTTGTCACTTGTTAAATTTATACCTTTAACATGATCTTTAATAAAGGGGCAGCACTGTTCCTTAATTAAGAATTGTGCTACAGTATAATTTTAATTAAGTACATTTCCAATAACCGGGTGTCCTCGCACCGACGGTGACGTCGATAACGCATTTCACGAATACGCTTTGAGTTTTGCTAACCATATTCTAGAAACGCGCCAGCTCGTCCGACAACGGAGGAGCTCCGACCGTGACTTCGTCGGGCGCCTCGCCGGTGAAAGAGAGCTCGACGATGCCAGCTAAGGACAAAAATGGATCCCTAACGCTATCGCGCACCCGAAGACACCGGCGGTCAGGTCGGAGGTGATCCGAGGTGACGGCGCGACGACGAGGGGCGGAGTACATACTACGGCGAAAACGGCAACGCCAAACCAGCAATGCTAACCGCGAAAAAGTGAGCTCAAAAGCTACACTAAGGTTCTCTGAACTCACCGGAATGACACGGTGAGGATGGTTCGGCCAGAGATGAGTTGGCGGCGATGGACCGCGGCGGCGGTCAAGGTGTCACCGAGGTGAGAGCAACCTGAGCAAAAGTAAGGGAAAAGAGAGGTGGAGATAGCTCGGGTGAGTGCACGAGATGGTGCTTGCGCGGGCATTTGACCTAGGAAACAACTCACCAGAGATGAGGACGAAGATCCAAACTTTCGGCCGAGGAAGAAGAAAACTGAAATTCGACGGGCCCTGCGAACAAAACTCAAAATCAGTTGAGGGGAAAGCATGATGGGGAGCTGAAACACGATATGACGCGAAAAAGGAAGGACGAGCTTCACTGGTCGTGGTGATGACACGGCGGCGGCGACACGGCCGTGAACCCGAGCTTGCTCACCTCCTTGGTTCGAGCTCAGAGGGAGCAAAGGGTGTGTAACACCCCAACTCTCAAAGAGCCTGGAATGCTACTGGAATTATACTATTCGAGCACAAACTACCAATTTTTGGCAGAATCTTCTTTGTTTAAACAGCTATACTGAGAGTTCAACAATAAAACATGGCTTTAACAATATTTCTCATAATCAAGTCTACTTATTCAAGCATGATAATCAAATGAACATACCAAGACTGGCAACCTCATTATTACAAATAATCAGATACTCAAACCAAAACCATATATGGTGATAACCAAACAGTTTATTTATTTCTAAATTGGTGCTAAGTGGCAAACGCCTTAAGAGTGTGAGGTAGTGAGTGCAACAACTTCTATTCCCTCCCATGCATGTCGTTCCTGCCTCTGGTACCTAAAACACATTAAAGCAAGGATGAGCCTAAAGACTCAGCAAGTATCAACAAGGCCATAAACAAGAACACAAACATAGCATCGATGATCCTCAATTAACATCACACTAAACATAGCCATTTAACTCATGATATGCAACCAATGCAATGCTCCTTTGAACTTTATCTCTTTTCGTATTTTACCGGTAATGCGGGGTATACAACCGTCGCTGTATACCCTTGCCTGTGCCCTATGGCACAGAGACCAATAGCCTATACACCACATGTATAGGGACCTTTGCCCATCATCTTAATGATGGGGACCTCTTTCTTCATTAGCCCACATTCCACGAATGTGGGGACCTCAAGCCCGTCATCTACATGACGGGGACCTCAACTGTATGTGCTTGGTCACCATGTGACCAAGGCACCTGTATCCTCTCAACATGCATATGCACCATGATAACATTTTCATATGCAGGAATACAACATATTCTCATTGGCATGGAAGCAATAACAACATGCAGAAGAACCTTTAACCATAACTAGCAGTCATCAAAATAAACAGTAACTCATCTCATAAACAGGCATGCATGGCTATACGATCAAGATACACCACAATCATATCATGCAAGCATACATATATTATAGCCCGAATATTTGCCTCAACCGTGCGAGAACGGTGGACGCGACGAGGGTGCTGCCCCTGGGACCACGCTCCCACCTGAATTTTAAGATAACCATATCTAAGACCAACATACTGAACCAAGAGCATAAGAACAACACAAACGAACTTTCTAAACCCCCCAAGTGTTTCCCAACTTCCAATTTCTAGCGATCGATTTGACGCACACTGTAGACAGTCAACTTCTAAAATACATAAATTTCTGCTCACGAATCCAAATAAGATGATCTTAGACTTTCTAAAAAGTTAATTAAATTACCTAAATAAACCTAGTTGGGGAGCCCTTTTGATTCTTCCATTTACTTCCCCTACCAAGCTAATCTACAGAGAATTCACGTCGGGTTCTCTAGACAGTGCACTAAAACCACCATAACTTTTGCTACGAAAGTCCGAATCTTGCGTTCTTTATCTCTCTGAAAAGGTATAGAAATTACCCACATTTTTTGTTATATTGAGATCCTCTGATTTCATCTTTAACTAATAGATTAATTTAGATTTCTACAGACTGTCCCAATACTGACAGATCAGCAGGACAGCGATACTAAAAATTACATAACTTTCTAACCGTTAATCGTATTTGAGCATTCTTGGCGGCCAATGAAAGCTAAGAACAAGACCTACATATCTTTAGGAGACCAAAACTCCTAATTCGGCATCTAAACACATGAAACTGGCCGCGTAATATTCTGGACAGAATTGAACATTGAACAGAATTAATCCGATCCAATCGATCTAATAGCAGTCGCCTCTAATGACTATCACACATCACAAGAAACCCATCGTTACCCTTGACGACGTGCTGGACGACGACGAACAGGCCCCGAAGAAGATCCTCCTTCTCCTCTCTACCTTCTCTTCTCCCTTTTCTTCTCCCTTCTCTTCTTTTCCCCTTCTTCTTCCTCCTTGGCCGGCTACAATGGGGCTTCCTCTTCCCTTTGGCCAGCAGCAATGGGGGTGGAGGGGAGGTAGGGAGGAGGAGGTTGGGGCACCGGTTGGAGGAGGGGAGGGGTGAGGGAGGTGGCGGCCACAATGGGGGGGAGGTGGGGAGTGGAGCGGAGGGGAGATGGGGAGGGGGCGGCTAGGGTTTGGGGGAAGGGGTGGCGCCTCCCCCCCTATGGCCGGCCTGCCCACATGGGCCAAGGCCCAGGGCCCGAGTTGCCAACTAAATGCGAAAAACCCCCTCTTGTTTCCTGATTTGGTGGTTTTCTAAAAGAACCCTTCTCCTGACTACTTATTCTCTCCCGGTTAAATCCTTTCGAATATATTTTGGGGTATTACAGGGTGGTAGAAAGTGGCTTGGTAGTGCCCAGAGGAGAAAGAGGAAGCTTTAGGTGCCCATAAGTAGGGAGAAGGGCGGAGAAACGCGAGAGAAAAAGCTCTCGACGCCGATGTGCTCGGGAGAAGAGGCAGTGAGCTGGTGAGGGAACTGACGGGCATTTAATGCCGCTCATGGCATGGGACGGCAGCGGACGATGCGGCCGAGGTGAGGCGTGCGAGAAAACCGGGAATGGGTGGATGGACGGCTAGTGAGGTGGCGCCCATGCACGTCGGCGACGTCGCTCGGCTCCCAGCCGCGAGGTAGGTGACGACCCGACAGCCGGGACCCACACGTTAGTGGAAGCGACGAAGCGGCGCGAGACGGAGTCTGGTGCGGTGTGACGAGTTGGTTTGACTCGATCAAGAAAATGTCGACCGTTAGATTTTAAACGGTCGCTCGAGATCTACTAGAGCAACAGGACAGTCCTGATTGTTTCGGGCGCAGGTGGACCGTGCGATCTGCATTGGACGGTCGTGGGCGATTGGACTCGGGCGGCGCGGCTAGTTGGTGCGATCAAGCCGAGCGGCACGGTCGGACTCGGGTCCGAACTCGAGTCCGAGCCTAATGAATAGTGACTTCAGACTTTTGATTTTTAAAAAGGCGGAGAGGATTGGGGAATTTTTAGAGGTAGCTCCAAAGCTCCAAAAATTCCGACATTTTTATGGGAACTTCCTGGGACGGAGGAAAACCTTGTGAAATTTTTCTAGGAATTTTCATGTAATACATTTTCCTCCAAAAAATTCACAAGCTACTGACCTAGGGGTTTGACCAGAGTTTAAACTAGTTTGACTTGCTCTTTTGAAATAGCAAATAAAATCTAAAAATTGTGAGATTTTTCAGAGAGGTTACTAGGATGGTCAAGATGATAGGAAAAATATTCCCAGAGTATGATCACAATTTAGAGTTGAAAATTTTGTGGACAACAACTTCCATCACAAGAACATAGTTCCAGAAAATAGAAATTGCTAGGGAAAAATCTTAGAAAATTTCCAAATGATTTCATGAGGCAGCAAAAGTTTTAATTTATCCTCATAATATTACATTTGAAACACAAACCCTAACTTAGGGCTGTTACATATCCCCTTTAGTAAACCCTATGCTGATCCACTCCCTGGGCTCTGAAATGAGGACTAGCTCCTTATGCCCAAATCTTTCTTTGGAAATCTTGGGAGTTCCCTTCTCAGTGGACTTGATAGTCTTGCACTCCCAAGGATTAGATGTAATCCTTGGAATGGATTGGTTAGCCAAAAACCAAGGTCAAATAAATTGTGCCGACAAGTCTATTGTGCTCACCAATGAGCAGGGTATGCAAGTTGAATTCAGCCCTGAGACTTCTTTCAGAGCAGCTCTTGGCCTGGCCTGTTTGAGGGAAGTAAAAATTGAAGACTTCCCAGTGGTGGGGGAGTACCCGGATATGTTTCCTAGTGAACTTTCGGGGATGCCTCCGGATTGGGATCTAGAATTTGTCATAACCCTAGTCCCTGGGACAGCACCTATCTCCAAAAGACCTTATAGATTGCCAGTCAATGACCTAGTTGAGTTGAAGCAGCAAATTGAAGAAATGCAAAACAAAGGCTTTGTTAGGCCGAGTTCCTCTCCTTAGGGAGCTCCAGTGATCTTTGTAGTAAAGAAGGATGGTACTCAACGTATGTGTGTAGATTATAGAGCTCTTAACGACATCACCATTAAGAACAAGTATCCGTTGCCCAGGATCGATGATTTGTTTAATCAATTAAAAGGAGCAGCAGTTTTCTCCAAAATTGATTTGAGATCGGGATATCACCAATTGAAGATTCGGCCAGAAGACATCCCTAAGACAGCCTTCTCAACTCGGTATGGACTTTATGAGTTCACAGTCATGTCTTTTGGATTGACCAATGCTCCTGCATACTTTATGAACTTACTAAATAAAGTGTTTATGGAGTACTTGGATAAGTTCGTCATTGTCTTTATAGATGACATCCTAGTGCACTCTAAGACTGAAGAAGAACATAAAGACCACCTTCGGCTGGTCTTAGACAAGCTTAGAGACCACCAACTTTATGCTAAATTAGAGAAATGTGATTTTTGGTTGAAGAAGTCACCTTTTTGGGTCACATTATGTCAGCCGCTGGCGTAGTAGTCAACCCAAACAAGGTTCAAGACGTCTTCCTTGGCATGGCGGGGTATTACTGTCGGTTTATTGAAGGCTTTTCGAAGATAGCAAGGCCTCTTACTCAGCTGCTCAAGAAGGAAACCAAGTACGTTTGGACCTCAGCTTGTGAACAAAGTTTTCAAGAGTTAAAGAAGAAGATCTCAAGACTAACTATCCCTACCTCTTTGCTGGCCAAGCTTGAATCTCGGGGTCAAGATTCCCTTAAGGGGGTAGGTTTGTAACATGTAATATCCAAAATTTGGTCTGTTTTGAGGTTTTAAAAGTAAAAATAACCATTTGGACTTTTCTGCTAAAGTTAAAAGCTTAACCTGAATTTTCAGAGTTCAAAAACAATTTAATATGATTAATGTCAACATCAACTATATTAAAATTATTTTATTTGGGTTCTATGTGCTTGGATATATTTTCTAGAATTTTTCTGAGTACATTTGCTATTTTCTATTTGTTATTTGGAGTTTCTGTTATTTTCTAAAAAGAAAAGCTATTATAAATCTCAGAAATGCTCTCGGGCCTAATCTTCTAAACCTAGCCCATTCCTTTGCTTTTCCCGGCCCATCTCTTCCGCTTTCGGCCCAAAACCATTGCAGCCCACTCCGTTCCTCTCTTCGCTCGCGCGCGCCTTCGCATCCCTCTGCTAGGTGGGCCCGCCCGCAAGTCGTCCTCCTCCTCTGGGTTTCTTCTCCGCGTGAGGGACGCCTGGACCGCCATTGCTTGAGCTTCAAAGCTTCGTCCAACAACTGAAATCTCAACAAGAAAATCCTCTACAATCGTATCGTTGATCTTCCTTATCTCCCCGCATTCAAATCTCTCAAAATCTTATCCCGAAACCCTTCTATCTCTATCTCTAACTCGTGGCCGAGGCGGACTCTCTTTAGGGTTTCCCTTCTCGGCCATCCCGGTGCCATATAAAAGGGACCCCAAGCTTCGCCCTTGCCTCCTCATACCGAATCCCCACCTCGTTCCCCTTCTAAAGCCCCGGCGCCGCCACAATTTGGAGCTTTAAGGTTTTTCGCCGCCGATCTGTTCTTCGTCAATTCTGCCACCGCCGTCAATGCTCCATCGCGTTCAACCGGTGTTCTAGCATTGCCGCCGCCTGGGCTTCACAGTGCACGCCTCCGCTTCACCAGATAACCCTCGTAGCCCCGTTGTCGCCTTTGGCCGTGACGCTTCCGCCGCCAACCTTGAGCGCCGCCGCAGTTTTGGTCACCGCCGGGAGCATCCAACCGTGTCACCAGATTCGCGAGGTTGCGAGGAGCCCAGCGCTAGCCTCCGTCGTCGCTGCCGTGGCCGGAACCGCCGTTATCGTACACGGCCGACAAACCTCTCCGGGGGTGACGTCACCAGTTGACGTGTGCATCCGAGTCATGGTCCAGCTAGCCTCCACATTAGTCGATTGCTTGCGTGTCAGCCATGTGTATGCATGCGTGTCAACTAACGTGGTAGACCCAGATCCAATCCCTAACCCTAGCCGGGTGGACTTGGTCCACGGTGCATCCTCTCACTTACAGTGGGACCCATCTGTCAGCCCAATTTTCTTTATTTCTTTCTCAGCCAAAATTCCTTCGCTGACGTCATGCTGGCGTCATAAGTCGATTTTCCAGTAGAAAAGTAAATCTTGAAATTCCAGAAAATCCTATTAGGGTATTTCTTTAGGGTTTCAATCTTCCAAAGCCCATATCTTTTGTATCCAAACTCCGATTGAGTCCATTCAAATTCCTAAATTCATCTAAAATCCAGATCTATTTATTTGATATTTTTATTTAATTTTTGGAGTTTTTTTTCTCCCTGTTGTTTATTTATTTGGTTTATTTGCTTGTTTTTGCGAGTAGATGTTGATACTTCGGGAAGCTTTGAGCAAGGAGTAGCATACCAAGATGAAGATCAGTCCCAGGATTTATTCCAAGGCAAGTCGTGGTCCTTTGATCATATTGAACCTATGATTTCAAGAGTATATTGTTTTATACAACTACATGCTATATTTATATCAATTGCTTTGGGTATAGTTATTACCTGTTGTCGTTATGCCTCCTTTGATAATTTGAATGTCATGAATCCTTTGTCACCTTAGCATGGGTAATTTTAGTCGGACATATTTGTATTGCCAACATGGGTATCGTACCAATACTTAGTTCAGCTTAGATACGATGGGTTTGTCATCACATGTGTCATAATGATTAATCTTGACTTAATGAAATATGGAACCGTGGTGGTGAGCCACTCTTGTTAAAATTTGTGTACCATCACGGGGTGTGTCATGGGTTTTGGTTAAATAAAATGGTTTTCGCTTGGGCGAGTGGTTGGTGGATAGTGGGGATGTGGATTGAACATGTTGTGGGTTTGTGGTAGTCTCGCCTGAGTAACTTGTCAAGGACTTAATCTTGTGCGCCATTGAACTGGGCCTTAACCGTACAACCACATGCCTGATGGGATGGGCCTGGCTGACTAATTAGCAATGTCTTAATTTTGGTTCTGTCATGTGAAGTGTGAGCTATGGGAAACGTATTCTCACGGTGGCGCAAGAGGGGGGCCCTGTCTGGTCGGAAAGACATTTAGTGTTGTAACCTTAGCGGGCAGAACTGGGTTAAGAAGGAGCTTTGTAAAAGCCTTGCGATGAACACTTAGTCGCACACCTCGGAAGTGTGTTAAACGGACATTATAAGTTGATCTATCTCTTATGGGTCAAGCTGTATAACCTCTGCAGAGTGTAAAATTATTTGAATAGCCATGTCGGCGGTTATGGACGTGCTCGGGGATTTCACACGGGAGATAGAGTTTCTTCAAAAATGAGTCGGAGTGTGGATGGGAAGTTCACTTGATGAATATAATGTTTGTTTGGTAAATAGGTCATTCATTTGGTGGTTTGTGTCAATTGGTGAATAGGAATTCACTTATCATTGGATTGGTTGGGAGTGAATGGGAAGTTCACTAGTCGTTTCAAAACAATTATTTAATTATTGTTATTGTTTTCAATTACGCATTTCAATCTACATATTGTATTTGTCGTAAATGCTGCTTTATGCAAATGAGCCATACAGCTATACTTTATTCAAGCCCTGCATGAATACTATTTGCATACATTTCCCCACGACTTGCTGAGTACATTCAAAGTACTCATGGCTTTATGCCTTCTGTTTGATCAGTAGTGGAGGGAAAATATCAAGCTGCCCAAGAGTTCTTCGCCCAGGAGGACCATGAAGGTTTTGCGGATTAGGATGCGTTCTCCACTCGATTGCCTATGGGCATGTTGATTGGCCATTGAAGAGTTTATTTCCGCTGCAAGAGTTTATTTGTTTCTTTAGCCCTGCGTGGCAAGTTAAGTAAACGTTGGCCATAAGGTCCGGTTATTATAATTATTTGTTACTTTGTGATCTTTTTAGTTAAATCGAATAAATGGATGGTATTTCATCACTGTTTCCTGTGTGAGCTAGCTACTGATCTGGGACTAGTTCGGAATACACAGAGGGTTCCTGAGATGTATTTTCGGGTCCCAACATAACACCCCGGTGTTTAGAGCCTTTTTGAAAATTTTAAAATAAAAAGAACCATTTGGTTTTGATGAGAATTCCAAGCTTAACTTGAAATTTTAGAATAGAATTCAATTGACTAACTCAAACTTCAACTAAAAATCTCTATTGGTTGTTGGGGTTGCTGGAGGTTTTGTGATCTCCCCCATTCTGTGCTGGTTTTGTTCCCCGCGTCCTTCAGGACCTCCCTATGCCCTCTAGGACCTCCTCCATGCTCATTTGGACCTCCCCGCGTCCGTCAGGACCTCTTGTCACTTTAATCTTGACCATTAGGACTTTCCCCCTGTGAGATCGTAGCCGTCAGGACCTCCCCTTGCTTTAATCTTGACTGTTAGGACCTCCCCCCTGTGAGATCTTAGCCGCCAGGACCTCCCCTTGCTTTAATCTTGACCGTTAGGACCTCCCCTTGTGAGATCTTAGCCGCCAGGACCTCTCTCGCTTTAATCTTAACTGTTAGGACCTCCCCTTGCGAGATCTTAGCCGTCAGGACCTCCCCCCGCTTTAATCTTGACCGTTAGGACCTCCCCTTGCGAGATCTTAGCCGTCAAGACCTCCCCTCGCTTTAATCTTGATCGTTAGGACCTCCCCTTGTGAGATCTTAGCCGTTAGGACCTCCCCTCGCTTTAATCTTGACCATTAGGACCTTCTCCCCCGTGAGATCTTAGCCGTCAGGACCTCTCCTTACTTTAATCTTGACCGTTAGGACCTCCCCTTGTGAGATCTTAGCCGTCAAGACCTCCCCTTGTTTTAATGATGACCATCAGGACCTCTTGTCGCTTTGATCTTGACCGTCCAGACCTCCCATTTGTCCCGAGGACCTCTCTGTTCTTGGCCGGCACCTGTTGTGTCGCATTAAATGATGTCAGCCTTGGCAGCACCAGGCTATCTTTTGTCCCATCTTTTATCCACTCCTATCATTTCCTTCACTTACTTTTGAGCCCGAGAGTCTTTGGAAATTTCAGTAGCTCTGGCTATATAAACCTACGTAGCCCTTCTGCCTCATCCTTTTGCTCCTTGCCTCCCTCTAGCTTCATCGGCAAGCTCTTGGATCTCCTCCAAAGCACTCTGGACCTCCTTCCTTAAGCTTCGGACCTCCTCCAGAAGCTCCTAAGACCTCCTCCAAACCAATCAATCCTTTATGTTGGTGCATTTTAGTGTTTATTTGGGGTTCTCTTGATTCTTGACTGAGCTTTCTATTGAGTTGTTTTGTTTTTCTCGCGTGTAGACTGTGAAGGCACTAAGGAGCAAGAGTTCTCTGAAGAAGAAGAAGACACCCAAGCCTTTGAGCAAGGCAAGTTACACCCTTGATCATTTTGCACCCATTATTTCAATCTACGTATTTCTGTTTCAAGCTAAGTAATGCATGCTTATCTTACTTAATATTGCAATACCTGTGTTTGCTCTCATAGTTAGACCTAACTCCTTTTGTATGGCCAATGTTGATATTGCTCCTGATCTATTGTCACCTAGATGAAAACCTGGTCGACACTTTAGTGTGATCAGGACCTATTGGAAAGAAATGCTTAGTTATGCTTAGATCAAAATCATATTTTGGGGAAATTTCTTTTCAACTGCAGACCAATTATTTTTCCTCAAATGTTTTTAACGATGACATTGTTGTGTCCTGGAGGTAGCAACCATGGCATTGGTGTGCCATAGGGGTTTCAACCGTGGCATTGGTGTGTCATGGATGTTTGAAAAGCAAAGAAATGGTTTGGACTTAGGCGAATCTGGTTGTTTGGTTGGTGTAGGTTTATGCACGGGGGGTCGTGTGATCCGATGCCCCAGGGTTGAGGTTGTCGCCCAGGTCAGTTAAGGACCGGTCTGCGAGTGTATTTTGCTATGCCTTTGTCGTGCAACCACATGTCCTGTATGGGCGGGACCTGACCAACTAATTTGCATAGTGTCATCGCGGTTGATCCGGCTGGGGTGTGGGTGATCTTTTATGGCCTGTCTTTTATGACTGTGTAATTCCCACAAGGCTCAAGAGGGGGCCCTAGATCTCTACGGGTTTCTATCTGTAGGGAGGGGTGAAACCTTAGAGTAGGGTGGATCACGGTGGAACAATGCATTGTAAAGGTCTTGTGGTAATCCCTTAGTCGCCTACCGTTGGAAGTGTGTGAGTAGACAGTATAAGTGTATTACCTCTTGTGGGTAAAGCCGCACACCTCTGTAGAGTGTCAAACTATTCGAATAGCCGCGTCCTCAATTATGGACATGCTAGAAAAGCTGCTCAAAGTTAGATCTTTGGTTTGTTTTCAAAGGACTTGAAAAGAATTGGTTTGGATTTCTATCCAAATGCGTTGGGGAGGGAGCCTGGTGACAGGAGAATATCCTTCACACTTTGTTGATGAATGTTATCCAACTGTAAAATTAATCTTGCAAATGACTTTCTAATTATTGACATATGCTTTGAAACCTATTACTTATAATTGAAAATAAACATGGCTTTGTGCAACTCAACCATATAAGCTCTCCCTTGTGATATCCATATATGCATGTCACATTCTTAATTGACGGGTGTGACTTGCGAGCACGATAGTTGTGCTCATTCTTGCTCGAAATTAATCTTTTGAGCAGGAGAGGACTACCTTGATGATGATGAGGACCAAGTCAACTAGGCAGCGGCCTCCATCCAATTTCCTGTGGTGTATTGGATGGATTCTACTTATTTTGTTTCCGTCGTGTATTATGTTCTTGTAGGCTTGTGACCAACCTTGTAACCAACTCTTCTGTGTAAATACAGTCTTTTGTGGATGTATGTTATCACTTGTTTTTGCTGTGCGAGCTAGCAGTTGATCCTTGGGACTAGCTCGATTTGCATAGGGGGCCTTGGGGACGATCCTAGCCCTCCACGACCACCCTCCGGACTGGTCGTAGAGGTCTTGGGGGCAGTCTCAGCCCTCCACGACCACCATCGGGTCCGGTCGTTGGAGGTCCTGAGGTGCCTCCAGCCCTCCACGACCTCCCCTGGTCTGGCCGTGGGAGGTTTTTGCGGTGATCCCTAGCCCACGACCTCCTCGGGTCCACTCCCTGTACCTCTGGGAGGTCCTGCTGGACCTCCTAGGTGGTCCTGGGGATTCCCTCGGGTGATCCTATTGGACCTCCTGGGAGGTCCTGGAGGACCACTTGGGTGGCCCCGGGGTGGGTCGCGATATTTTTCGATGTACCCGATAAGTTTGTCCTGGTAGCGAGAGTAGGAAACGGGACGACGCTAGGAGTTCCTTCTAGTGGGCAGGACCACGTGCATAAAGGAGAAGCTTCGACTAGGTGTGTTTCTTCCTCCGACCAGTTAAAACCGATCAAGTTTATCAGAAGTGGTCGAACGAATCTCAAAAGTGTGCTCTTCTTAGAATATTTTTCAAAATGAATAAATAAACTAAGGTGACATGAATTCGCTTAAAAGATTTTTTGACCATGTTTCTGAGCTCAAATACTTTGTATTGGTAGCAAAAGTTAGGAACAAGGTGACACTAGGAAGCTTCTTCTAGCGGGCAGGACCACATGCAGAGAGGAGAGACTTGGACTAGATGTTATGTCCTTTCTCCGACCAGTGTAAAGGGGAAATGAGCGTATGAAGAATGATCTAAAAAAATAAAAGCAAAATTCAAAGAAAGACAATAAAGATAGAAAGAACCTGATACTTTATTGTCGTAGAGGTTTGTTACACATAAAACTTGCGTAACTGGTCAATATTCCAGGAGTTTGAGAGAACGCGACAATCCTCCATTGCAAGTCGTACCGATCCTGGACGTGTAACTCCGACCACGGTGTAAGGACCTTCCCACTTGGGGGAAAGTTTATTCCGATTAGACTGGGATTGGATAAGCCTCAATACCAAGTTACCTACAGCAAAGCTGCGAGGTTGGACCTTACGATCGTAGTATCTACGCAAGGCTTGTTGGTAGACTGCTAAACGGATTAGAACATTGTTCCTCTTTTCCTCGAGCAGGTTGATGTCATCCGCTCGAAGCTGTGCTTGGGTGGAATCGTTGAAATTTTCGACTCGCGTGGACCTGATCTTTAGTTCTGGCGGGAGCATGTCTTCGGCGCCAAAAACTAGAAAGAAAGGTCTTTCTCCTATAGCTCGACTAGTTGTCGTATGAATTGCCCATAATACTAAAGATAATTCTAGTACCCAAGCCCCCAAGTGTTTGACAAGCTGATCGAAGACTCGGGTCTTAATTCCCTTCATTATCTGGCCATTCGCTCTTTCGACCGCCCCGTTGCTTTGGGGGTGGGCAACAGAAGCGTAACACAATCGAGTTCCCAACTCATCGTAAAATTCCTGAAATTTTACACTCGAAAATTGTTTGCCATTATCCGTGATGATTCGACTTGGTACTCCAAATCGAGTTATCACGCATCTCATCATGAACCTTTTTGCTGCTTCCGTTGTTATCCTAGTCACAGGCTTAGCTTCTATCAATTTTGTAAACGTGTCAATAGCCATAAAAAGGAATTCGAATCCACCTAGAGTTCTGGGTAATGGTCCTTGGATATCGAGACCCAAGGTCGCAAAAGGCCAAGACAGAGGGATTGTTTGCAATGCCTGAGCCGGTTGGTGTATTTGCCTGCTATGAAACTGGCACTGTACACACTTTTTGACCAACTCCTTGGCATCGTAGAGGGCCGTTGGCCAATAAAAACCCTGTTAAAAGGCTTTACCGACCCGCGTTTTGTAAGAAGCATGAGTCCCACAGATGCCTCCATGTATGTCATGAAGGAGTTTTAATCCTTCGCTCTGCGGAATACATCGCATGAGCAACCCTTGAGTTCCTCTTTTATAAAGGACTCCTTCGACCAGAGCATACATTTTGGCCTTTCGGGATAGTCGATCTGCTTTGAGATTGTCATCGGGTACGGAACCCATCTGAAGATACTCGTAGATGGGAGTCATTCAGGTATCTTCGTACTCTAGAGAGGTCGTCTCGATAGGAGGCGTCTCTAGTTCTTCAACTAGGGACGGCGTTTGAAGTTGCTCCAAAAAAAACTCCTTTTGGTACTGTGAATCGGAAAGAACCTATACTGTAACAGCCCTAACTTAGGGTTTGTATTTCAAATGTAAAATTTTGAGGAGAAATAAAAACTTTTGTTGTCTCATCAAATCATTTGGAAGTTTTCCAAATTTTCCCTAGCAATTTCCATTTTCTAGAATTAAATTCTTGTGAATGGAAATTGTTGTCAGCAAATTCTTAGCTTTCAAACTTGTGATCATCCTCTGAAATTATTTTTCCTATCATCCTGATCATCCTATCTACCTCCCTGAATTATTTCACAATTTTTAGATTTTAGTTGCTATTTCAAATGCCCAAGTCAAACCAGTTTAGAAATCTGGTCAAACCCTTAGGCAGCAGCTTGTGAATTTTCTTGGGAGAAATCTAATGCATGAAAACTCCTGGAAAAATTTCACAAGGTGGTCCTCTGTTCCAGTTAGCTTCCATAAAAATTTCGAAATTTTTGGAGCCCTGGAGCTATCTCTAAAAATTTCCCAAAACCTCTCTGTCTTTTAAATCGAATTAAAAACATCGCTTGTCGGGCCCGAACCACACTTGGGCTCGAGTCCGACCGCACTAATGGACTCGGTCGCGTCAACTAATCGCACGCCGAGTCCAATCAATCGTGACCATCCGATGAAGATCGAACGATCCACGTCGCGTGCGCAACCGACCTGTCCGAATGCATACACCAATCTCAGCCATCCATTTCAGATCCAACGGTCGGTGCGTTTCTGATCAAGTCAAACCACCGGTTCGCACCGCTTCGACAGTCGCTGACAGGGCGGTCCCACCTGCAGGCTGTTTCCGCCACGTCGTTTCGCCACTCGAGCGCAACACTCGCCCGCGCGCTCTCGCCGGCTCGCCGCTGCATGCACGCGCCACCTCGCCTCACGGTCTTTTCACCGCCCACGCCTCACCTCGCGCCTCCGCTTTGCTCCTACAAAAGCCCACGAGGTTTTCCTACCTCGTTTCGTCTCCATTGCCTTTCTTCTCCATCGAGCTCCGGGAGCCGTGAGCATCGCCGCGGCGCCTCGGCGTTCTGCTGCTCGGTGATCTCAGAGCACGGCCGATCGCGTCACGGCGTGTTCCACATCCTCGGAAGTAAACCCTCAAGGAATTTCGGATTTCATCGTGCGTGAGGCTGCGCGTGGGCTTTCTTCTCCAAGTCCGGCGAAACCGCCTTTTCCGCGCCGTATCTTCTCGGTGAGCTCCAACTCGATTCCTTGCTCGGTGGCGTCACCGACTCCACCTTTCTTCTCCACTCTCTCACTCGTCCTCTCGTTCACCCGGGCTCCTGTCACCGTTGATCGCCTTGCGCCGCGAGCTCTCGTCGCCGAGCCACTCCGGTGCCTCTCGTCGTCGCCAAGCACACGGCGAGTTCTGGTAACTCGCGATGCCCATGCGCGCTAATTTTCATTGTCTACCTCTCTGGTGCAGCCGCACCTTGTCACCCCACTGCCGGCCGCCGTGTTCCGTCGCCACGCCACCTCTGTGCATCTCCAGCTGCCCCGCGACCACCCTTAGCTTCAGCAACCTCTGGGCGACCCATTTTGGCCGTCGCACAGCCAGCCCGCCACTCCTTCGCGGCGTTGTTTGAGTCGAGCAGCCCGATCCTCTCTGTTCTTTGGCTGTGCTTATCTCTGTTTCACTGTTATTAGGCCCCACCTCCCTGAAGCATTGTAGTTAGCTGCTAATCATGCTTATGATTGTTCTTTAGTTCACTCTCGTGCGTGATCAAAATTGGTATTGGAGGTTTGAAAGTATTATAGTTCTAGTTCTCTGTATGTTTCTATGTTGTCGTTTTTACCTTGTCAGTAAACTGGCGAAAATTGGTATCATGCTTGCTATTAGGTTTTGTAAACTTGATGTCTCCCTTTTGTTGTGGTGGTTGCTTTGAAATCGATTAGTTAGTATCTTTAAGTTTCTAAGCTCTTGTTGTCATGTTTGATCATAAGGGATAGTTAGCTAATCATGTTATTGTCTCTGTACTTTTGAGTTGTCAGTGCTATAAGATTTGGTGTAGTAGCCGCATGCTGAAACTTGTTAGCCATGCAAAATCTTGGTGTGGTGCTTAGGGTGCGAATAGTGAGCATCCTTAGCATCCTATCTTAGGTAGAAGATTTTTTTGTTTAGCATCTCATAGTTGGATACTTGGTGGTTAGTGTTGTCAATAGCTTTTGTAGGTTACGTAATATCGGCTAATAATGGTTGAGTTAGAGAAACTAGCTGTTTTGATATATTAACTTGATGATTGAATAATAGATGTGCACACAATCACCATCAAAGTCTGTCCAAACTTTAAATCATATAAGAGGTTTAATTTTGTGGTTAACTTGACAAATAAGTGAGTGGGTCTCTGTGCAGTTTTTGTCATTCTTTTGTGATGGTCTAGCCTCGTGTACTAATTGGTGTTTGTGTTTGATTATTGAATTTTGCGGTGTTATTCGTTCTTATTATTTGTTATTTGTTCTATCGTTGAAGCTTCGATATTTGCGGCAACCACGAGGCGATCCTGCACCGAGTTGAGCATTACGAGCAACGGCGACCGCAAGCGGTTTGATCATGTTTATCCCAGTATTTTAAAGTCTAATATTTTGTTTCAACTATATGTATGCATCGCTTAATTTGTGTTAAATTGATTAGTTAAATCCGTAGCTGCATATCTTGTAGACAAAACATTGACCTCTACTACCTGAGCCTAGGTTATTTGCTGTGATTAGAGGTCGCTGGATGATCTCTTGTCACTTAGTAGATCCGGGTCAACCTGCTTAGACATGCTTAGTATCGGTAGAAATGAGCGGTTATCGACTTTAGTCGGTAACCTTGATCACACAAAATTTACTATAACTTTATGTTTTAGCATTTCTGCTATGTTTAATTGCAAAATTAAAAAAAATGAAAACAAAAAAATGATTTAGACTTGGGCACAATGGTAAGACTGGTGTGATCTGTTGGGTGTGTTGGAAAGGTGCCCAGTCGATTAAGGACCGAGTTACTTGCGCCACCGTCTTGAGCATTTTGCGTGCTAACCACACTAGAGTATATGGGACCTCTCTTGACCTAGTACTTTGGCGTGTATTGGCTCGGGTCGCGAGGAGGTCGCGGGAGGGATGGAGGTGGGAGCATGGTAGTTGTCAAAAGCTTTATCTGAGTGGGTAGTTGTCTTTTCGGCTTTACCATGTAAGCGTATGGGTTTCTATCCATACGAGCGGCTCGTAGTTAATACACAATATTGGAAAAAGTCTCGTAGGACTTATGTGAGGACCCTGGTTTATTCGGCTTGTACTGTTTAACCATCCACTTGGTCCTAACAGTACAAATCAAATAAACCAAGCCTCGAGATATGTATACTTCCCAGAATTGCAGTATACACACCCCGTTACAAAATCATGCATCAATTCCATTCATACACATAGAGCCGAAGCAAAAGCAACAACTGAAAGACATAGATAATATAAAGAAAGTTATTACAAAAGAGAGGCCGACCGGCCAAAAGTCATACAAATAAGTAAATACACAGCGGAAGCAAAATGGCCATAAGATGGCGATAAACAAAAGCCAATCGGTGTGCCTTTACCACAAGGCAACCAACCGGACCGCCAAGCTAATCGTCCCGAGGCAGCGCGCAACACAACTCACAAAAGTGAGGCCCTTGGGGCTCACCTTCTTCCTCTGCAACAATTAATATTAAGCAAAGCGGATGGGTACAAAACTTGTTTTTGTACTGCAAGAAAGCGACGTGTGAGATAACAGAACTATAATTAACTACATGCAAGCTTTATTTAAGTGGATGAGGCTCTGGACTTATTTTCAGCATAAAGCAAGTTTTCATTTGCAATAGGGTAATAGATTCAAAGCAAGTTTGCAATTAACTTTTATTGTTCAAATAAAAGAGAGACAATTATAACAATAGATAGATGACAACACCAGCCTAGAAGTGACTAACCCATAGTCACCACAACAATAGCATGAAGTACCCCTTCATACCACCCATGTCAAGTTTAGGTTTGTTTTAAAATGTTGTAGTCTAGTTCTTGCACGACCTTACCAAGCATGTCCATAACCTAGGACGAGGCTATTCGAATAGTTTTAACCCTGCAGGGGTGTACCAATGTACCCACACGATAGACCGCCTTTCCACCAGCCACGGTTAGCACACTTCCTTTGGTATGCAGGCATGGCTAAGTCTAACAAGGCGCTTTCAATGGGCGATGCTAATTAAGAGCCGCAACCCACGGAGAAGGACACATTAGGCGGCCTAACCGGTGCGCTAATGCTCCCCTCAAAACACACACACAGAGCACACCCACCACCAGCTCATAATTAACACCTTCCAAAGTACTTAGTCAAGAGAGGTTCCATATCCCCTCGTGTGGTTGCACGCAATAAGCGCTGGCTTAGTGACACAAGTAACTCGGTCCTTGGGGACTTAGGCACCATTCAAACACACCCAACAGATCACATCAACATACCATTGTGCCCAAGTCAAGATATAGTTTTGTTTTCAGTTTTTGATTTGTAAATCAGTAAAACACAAGGGTTGGACATAATGGAGTAGTATAAGTAGTTGTGTGATCAAGATCACCGACTAAGTCGATGATCGCCCAATACTACCGATAACTAGGCATGGCTAAGCAATATTCATTAAGTAATCTACTAAGTGAGAAGAGTTCATCCATCGAACTCTAACCACACAAATAACCTAGGCTCGGTAGTAGAGGATAACCATTTACCTACAGATTATGCAACTAGAGGTCTAACTAATCAATTTAACAACAAAATAGCAATGCATACATAGAAGTTAAACAAAATATTAGACTTTAAAAGTAATGGGATCAATGGGAAATGATCAAACTGCTTGCCTGCTTGTTGTGGCTCAAATTGTTGCGGAGGGTCGTTCTCGGGTTACATGCAAATATCGAATCCTAAGCGAAAGAGCGAAAACAACCAATAAGGCGAGCAACACTTAAATGAAATAGCAAGCAACAATTAACCAAATGCGACGAAATTTACACACAAGGTAGAATACGAATATACCTAGACATAGGAATTGGAAAAACCTAATTTGGATTTGTGGTGCAAAAGATATTCCCTAAAAACCTATTTTCGGCCATAATTAACACTGTAGCAAAAATATTTTCTATAAAGATTTTGAAGCTGAAATTTTTATGGTAGCTACCTACTGGTATAGTGGTAACCCATATAAAATTTAAGGTCATTTGGAGTTATATTGAAAAAGTTATGATTTGTCTAAATTGTTTAGGTTATTAAACTAAAATATGGTCCTTATGATTTCTAAAAACAGTGAAATTTGTGAAACCAATTTTCCTAGCAAATACACTACCAGTGGAAGCTAAACCAATTGGATTCACACAAAAATGATCTATGGATTAAAAGTTATGCATTTTACAAGTTTGCTAAAGTTCTGAAAAACAGTATTATGTTCACTTGTTTACTATTTTTGAAAATGGTTTTCCAGGTTTGATCATGGTCTACAATTATTTTTATATTTAAGTTCAAGTTATAAGGAAGCTAACAAAATTGGAATCATCTAATTCGGAGCTAATATGACAAAGATATGAAAATGACAAGACCCAAATGTGATACTGATTTCCGGACTTAGCACTTTCGGGACCTTTCCTAGCATCCGGAGACGTGGACGATTGAGAGCCGTCGATCTCAGATCGAGCGTCCCGGTTGAACCCGAGCGACACACGAGAGCGCGAGGAGGCGGCGGCGTGGAAGGCGAGGGCCGTAGATCTCGGATCGGACGACCACCAATGGGCCACGTCGCCCCGACACAGAGCTCCGTCCGACAACGAGGAGCTCCCGGCGCGAGTTTGCTCGGCGTGTCGCCGGCGAGATCGCCATGGCGGCGCCGCCAAGGGCCAAATGGGATCCTAGCACTATTGCGCACCTAAGGGCAGCGGGACTTCGCCGGAGGTGGGCGGAGGCGGCGGTGCGGCGCGGCGGGCGGGGGTGACCGCTCACGAAACACGGCAATGGTGAAATGGCTAAGCCGCGCATAAGCGGGAGGTGCACGAGCACTAGGAAGGTGTTAGGGACTTAAGGAAGGGCTCGGCGCCACCGAGGTCACCGGAGGTGAGCCGCGGCGAGATAAGCGGCGGCGGGCAGATCTACAAAATTTTACGCCGATCGAGCTACGGCTCGCCCTAGGTGATTTAGCGCTTGCTTGAGCTACACTAGGGTCTAGGGACTCACCGGATGGCGCGTGAGGATGGGGATGCCGAAGATGGGTGGCGGCGAGGCGGCGGCGGTGCGGGGAGCTTCAACTGCGGAGGGGTTAACTGAGCAAAGCCCGGCACGCCGGGTCATCGGCCTAGCACCAAAGACACCCAAGGGTGCTCGAGCAAGGAATCGAGGATGGGGACTTCTGAGCCGGGGCGAAAGGGGTAGTTGCGGCGATTTGGAAATCTGAAATTTCGGCGCTCCGTTGAAGCAACCTGAAATGGAGTGGTTGTTAAGCACCACCGGGCGAGAGGAGGTGCGGGAGTAAGGAGGAGCCAAAGAACCACTTTGGAGCACCGTCGGCGACAGGAGCTCCAAGCCGGCAATGGCGGAAATGGGCGCTGGGTGGTATGGGCTCGCTCGTGCTTAGAGAATGCAAGAGGAGGCTGCGGGAGAGGAAAGGAAGCCGAAGGGGTGACCGGGAGCTTAAGTAGGTGCGAGAAGCAAGAAAATGCCGTTGCTTCACCACGGGTCCTCTCTGCCGCGCGATGCGCCGTGGCGGCGGGAGCGAGTGAGCGGCGACTAAGCGGGCGGTGGGTGCGGGCATTAAATGCGAGACCCGTTGGCGGGGGCGGAGGAGTGGGCGGTAGCACACCCCACGCCGCCGCCATCGGCGACCTTGCGCGCGGCGGCGAGAGGAGGACGGCGGCGCGCGCCGTCCGATCGCATCCAAGCGGCGAGGCGCGATCGCGTTGAAGCGGCATCCGCGACGGCGACCGCCGATTGAAATCAACGGCCGCGAATCCGGCAACAGCGGAGTTGTCGAATGCATACACGAACGCGAGCCGTCCGATGGAGATCCAACGGTCGAGCGCGCGCGCCGATCGATCGCGCGTGCAGTTAGTTGACTCGACCGAGTCGGTTGGCTCGAGCCCGAGTCGACTCGAGTCAATGAACAGTGCAAACCCATTAGAATTTGATTTTTGAGCTGAAACTTTTGGGGATTTAATTGAGGCATCAAATCAACTCCAAAATTTATGAAATTTTAACTGGGGCTTCCAGACTTAATGATTAACCTTCCATAAAATTTCCAGAGATTTTTGTACACTAGAATTTTCTCAATAAATTCCAGAAGGTTATTTCAAAGGTTTGACCAAGGTTTGACTTGCATCTAAAATATTTCAAATAATTTCCAAAAATTATGAAATAATTCAGAGGTGTTACCAAGCAACCCTAGAACCAGGGAAAATTATTTCCAAGGGTTTGACAACAGATTTGACCAAGGAGGTTATTGACTTGATAAATGAGGCCTTTGATTTTTAAATTTTCCAAAATTCTTTTACAGGAATTTCAGAAAAGTTTCAAAAGAAAAAGGATGAAGGAAAAGTTTTAATTTACCCTCATTTTATTACATTTGAAACACAAGCCAAAATTTGGGATGTTACAAACCTCCCCCCTTACAAAAATCTCGTCCCGAGATTTGGTTCACTCGGAAAAGAAAGAGGGTAGTGCACTGCGGAGAGACGATCTTCTCGCTCCCAAGTAGCCTCATCCTCGAATGGTTTGACCACTGAACTTTAAGGAATTTGATGGTCTTGTTCCTTGTTCTTCGCTCGGCCTCCTCGAGTATGCGAGCAGGGTGCTCGCGATAGGTCAAATCCTCCGAACATCAAGAGTCTCCAGCGGAGCTTCTCTGTTGGAACACGGAGGCACTTCTTTAGTGGGACACATGGAACACATCATGTACTCCGCAAGTGCAGCGAGCAACTCCAACTTGTAGGCAACGGCTCCCTTCTTCTCGATAACACGGTATGGACCGACATATCGAGGAGCCAATTTGCCCTTGACACCAAAACGCGTGACCCTTGGAGGAGAAACCTTGAGATAAGCGAAGTCATTGGGCTCAAAGCTCATCTCACGGCGACGGCGATCCGCATAGCTCTTTTGCTGGATTGAGCCGTGCGTGGCGATCACGAATGAGCTGGACTTGACCCTCGGCCTCATTAATCGAGTCGGGCCAAAGAAAGGTCTTTCACGGTCTCGGACCAGTTCAACGGGGTTCTACACTTTCTCCGTATAAGGCCTCAAATGGTGCCATGCCGAGACTGACTTGGAAGCTGTTGTTATAAGAAAACTCGGCGAATGGCAAGCACTTCTCCCAATGCTTCCCATAGGAAAGGACACAAGCTCGCAGCATGTCCTCCAAAACTTGGTTGACCCTCTCGGTCTGACCATCTGTTTGGGGGTGAAATGCTGAGCTGAAAGAAAGGCGAGTTCCCATAGCCTCTTGCAGGCTATGCCAAAATCGCGAAGTGAACAGCGAACCACGATCTGACACAATCGTCTTTGGCACACCATGCAAACTCACGATGCGGGCTATGTAGAGATCCGCCAGAAGACCTACTCGAAGGTCAGTCTTGACAGGAAGAAAATGAGCCACCTTAGTCAATCGATCGATGACGACCCAGATAGCATCATTCTTCTTTGGGGACCGGGGTAGACCAGTGATAAAGTCCATCCCGACCGAATCCCACTTCCACTCCGGAATTGGTAAGGGCTGAAGCAGTCCGGCCGGACGCTGATGTTCGGCCTTGACACGACGACACACGTCGCACTCGGCAACGAACCTTGCGATCTCCCTCTTCATTCGGGTCCACCAAAATCTCTGTCGGAGATCATGATACATCTTCGTGGCCCCGGGATGAATGGACAACGGGGAATCATGGGCTTCGCGGAGGATCAACTCCCGCAACTCCATGTCCTTTGGAACTACGGCGTTGCCCGAACCTCACGACACCAAGCTCATCTATGGAGAAGCACTTGGCTATTCCATTCTTGACATTTTCCTTGATGCGGTTCACTCCAACATCCGACTGCTGAGCAGACTTGATCCGATCCACCAAGGTTGGCTGTACAACCAAGGCAGTGAGGGAACCATGCTCAACCAAACCCAAGTTGAGACATTGAAACTCCTCTAGAAGAGGGGTGATGCTCTTGAAGCAACAATGCATTGCAATGCGCTTTGCGACTAAGCGCATCATAACGACATTGGCCTTGCCGGATGGTAGTGAATACCCATGTCATAGTCCTTGATCAACTCCAACCATCTCCTTTGCCGGAGGTTCAGTGCAGTTGGGTGAACAAATACTTTAGGCTTTTGTGATCCAAATACACTTCACAACGATTCCGATTAGGTAATGTCGCCAAATCTTAAGTGCATGAATCACAGTGGCCAACTCCAAGTCATGGGTAGGATAGTTGAGTTCATGAGGTCTCAATTGCCTTGATGCATAGGCCACTACCTTGCCTTCTTGCATAAGGACACAACAGAGGCCTCGACGAGAAGCGTCACAAAAGATATCGAAGCTTTGACGGACATTGGGAGAACAAGAGCGGGAGCGGTGGTCGATCGCTTCTTAAGTGCTTGAAACTTTCCTCGCAATCAGCGGACCACGAGAACTTCTTGTCCTTCTTGAGCAACTCCGTCATCGGCCGCTATCTTGGAGAAATTCTCGATGAAGCGGCGATAATATCCCGCTAAACCAAGAAAACTCGAACCGGTGGCCGAAGTAGGTGACTCGAGAAAGCACGTCGCCGATCTTGCTAGGATCCACTCGCCCCGAAGGCGATGGGAGGCAAAGAGTGCCTGTCTGGTCGAGCATCGAGCAACGTCGAGCTTACGCTCAACTTTGACGCACCGGTCATCCGCGTCCAATGGGTCCTCGGACACGGAAAACGTGGGGTTGAGTGCGAAGAAACTCACCCAAACCCCACGAGGCGATGTCCACCCGCCGCCCGGATCACGAGGCACCGCAAGAGGCGGAGGTGTTGCGCGCAATAACATCGGCAGAACCCTCCTGTCCTCGAATGGTTGCGCTCGATCGAAGAAGGACCTCGGCCATCGTCGAGGAGGCGAAGCTCCTCATCAAACCAGTGCTGCGACCACGGCGCTACAGTACCTCGACCATCTGCTTCAAGAAATTTAGGTTAGAAACCAAAGCACTAATACTAGAAGTTGATGAAAGCGAAAAGTCGACGATTAGGGAATGTGACACCACCTAACAGAAAGCCAAAACATCAAGTAAACAAACTTTAAATGTTTCAAAAAAAAAAGCTCCAAAACAGCAAGGAAACTCCAAACCAAGCTCAACTTCTCAATGCCATTAACCCGTATTGAATGAACGAGTAATAGTGTGAGAAGATAAAAATTTCAGCGCACTTACAACAAGTCTAACACTACTCGAGAGCAAGGTTAAATCAACGAAATAGGTGTTAGATACTTAGCTAACTAGTATCACATCTTACCCTTTTGTTCCCACAAGTTTTAATTGATTAACCTCTCATTTTCTACCCTATTTAGAACCTTTGAGCCTGCTGTCCGGAAATTGAATGCTCGCTGTCCAGATTTGCATCCAAGCCTCCTAGCCAAATCTTCAACCGGAAGCTTCAAAATCTTGTAGAGGCGGCTAACACTTCAATTTGCCAAACTCATTGGTTCCCAAAACCCAATTTAAACGATAATGACTATCATTTGAGAGAAGGAAAGGAGAACAAATTTTAAAACTCAAATTAGAGCAAGATGAGATAGAAAACTAAGATAGGTAAGGAATAAAATCTGAGAACTTACTTAAGCTTTCATAACTCATTTGATACTTTGAAAATAAGGTTTCCAAAATATCCTAAGGACGACCAAGCTTGGGTTACTACGGTCGGAATGGCTCGATACCAACTTTGTGAGGACCCGGTTTATTAGGCATGTACTTGTTTAACCATCCACTTGGTCCTAACAAGACAAATCAAATAAACCAAGCCTCGAGATATGTATACTTCCCACTGCAGTATACACCCGTTACAAAATCATGCATCAATTCCATTCATACACATAGAGCCAAGCAAAAGCAACAAGCGAAAGACATAGATAATATAAAGAGAGTTATTACAAAGAGAGGCCGACCGCCAAAAGTCATACAAATAAGTAAATACACAATGAAGCAAAATGACCATAAGATGGCGATAAACAAAAGCCAATCGGTGTGCCTTTACCCACAAGGCAACCAACCGACCGCCAAGCTAATCGTCCCAGGCAGCGCCGCAACACAACTCACAAAAGTGAGGCCATTGGGGCTCACCTTCTTCCTCTGCAACAATTAATATTAAGCAAAGCAGATGAGTACAAAACTTGTTTTTGTACTCGCAAGACTGACGTGTGAGATAACAGAACTATAATTAACTACATGCAAGCTTTATTTAAGTGGATGAGGCTCTGGACTTATTTTCAGCATAAAGCAAGTTTTCATTTGCAATAGGGTAATAGATTCAAAGCAAGTTTGCAATTAACTTTTATTGTTCAAATAAAAGAGAGACAATTATAACAATAGATAGATGACAACACCAGCCTAGAAGTGACTAACCCATAGTCACCACAACAATAGCATGAAGTACCCCTTCATACCACCCATGTCAAGTTTAGGTTTGTTTTAAAATGTTGTAGTCTAGTTCTTGCACGACCTTACCAAGCATGTCCATAACCTAGGACGAGGCTATTCGAATAGTTTTAACCTGCGGGGTGTACCAATGTACCCACACGATAGACCGCCTTTCCACCACCACGGTTAGCACACTTCCTTTGGTATGCGAGGCATGGCTAAGTCTAACAAGACGCTTTCCAATGGGCGATGCTAATTAAGAGCCGCAACCCACGGAGAAGGACACATTAGGCAGCCTAACCGGTCGCTAATGCTCCTCCAAAACACACACACAAGAGCACACCCACCGACCAGCTCATAATTAACACCTTCCAAAGTACTTAGTCAAGAGAGGTTCCATATCCCCCTCGTGTGGTTAGCACGCAATAAGCGCTTGGCTTAGTGACACAAGTAACTCGGTCCTTGGGGACTTAGGCACCATTCCAAACACACCCAACAGATCACATCAACATACCATTGTGCCCAAGTCAAGATATAGTTTTGTTTTCAGTTTTTGATTTGTAAATCAGTAAAACACAAGGGTTGGACATAATGGAGTGGTATAAGTAGTTGTGTGATCAAGATCACCGACTAAGTCGATGATCGCCCAATACTACCGATAACTAGGCATGGCTAAGCAATATTCATTCGTAATCTACTAAGTGATAAGATTTCATCCATCGAACTCTAACCACAGCAAATAACCTAGGCTCAGGTAGTAGAGGATAACCATTTACCTACAGATTATGCAACTAGAGGTCTAACTAATCAATTTAACAACAAAATAGCAATGCATACATAGAAGTTAAACAAAATATTAGACTTTAAAAGTAATGGGATCAATGGGAAATGATCAAACTGCTTGCCTGCTTGTTGTGGCTCAAATTGTTGCGGAGGGTCGTTCTCGGGGTTACCGCAAATATCGAATCCTAAGCGAAAGAGCGAAAACAACCAATAAGGCGAGCAACACTTAAATGAAATAGCAAGCAACAATTAACCAAATGCGACGAAATTTACACACAAGGTAGAATACGAATATACCTAGACATAGGAATTGGAAAAACCTAATTTGGATTTGTGGTGCAAAAGATATTCCCTAAAAACCTATTTTCGGCCATAATTAACACTGTAGCAAAAATATTTTCTAGAAAGATTTTGAAGCTGAAATTTTTATGGTAGCTACCTACTGGTATAGTGGTAACCCATATAAAATTTCAGGTTATTTGGAGTTATATTGAAAAAGTTATGATTTGTCTAAATTGTTTAGGTTATTAAACTAAAATATGATCCTTATGATTTCTAAAAACAGTGAAATTTGTGAAACCAATTTTCCTAGCAAATACACTACCAGTGGAAGCTAAACCAATTGGATTCACACAAAAATGATCTATGGATTAAAAGTTATGCATTTTACAAGTTTGCTAAAGTTCTGAAAAACAGTATTATGTTCACTTGTTTACTATTTTTGAAAATGGTTTTCCAGGTTTGATCATGGTCTACAATTATTTTTATATTTAAATTCAAGTTATAAGGAAGCTAAAAAAATTGGAATCATCTAATTCGGAGCTAATATGACAAAGATATGAAAATGACAAGACCCAAATGTGATCGATTTCGGACATAGCACTTTCGGGACCTTTCCTAGCATCGGAGGCGTGGGCGATTGAGAGCCGTCGATCTCGGATCGACGTCCCGGTTGAACCCGAGCGACACAGCAGCGAAGCGCGCGAGAGGAGGGCGGCGGCGTGAGAGCCGAGGGCGTAGATCTGGATCGGACGACCACCAATGGGCCACGTCGCCCCGACACGGGCTCCGTCCGACAACAGAGGAGCTCCGGCCGTGAGTTTGCTCGGCGTGTCGCCGGCGAGGATCGCCATGGCGACGCCGGCCAAGGCCAAATGGGATCCTAGCACTATTGCGCACCTAAGGGCAGCCGGGACTTCGCCGGAGGTGGACGGGATGGCGGTGCGGCGCGGGCGAGGGGTGACCGCTTCACGAAACACGGCAATGGTGAAATGGCTAAGCCGCGCAAGCGGAGGGTGCACGAGCACTAGGAAGGTGTTAGGGACTTAAGGAAGGGCTCGGCGCCACCGAGGTCACCGGAGGTGAGCCGGCGCGAGATAGGCGGCGGCGGGCGATCTACAAAATTTTCGCCCGATCGAGCTACGGCTACGCCCTAGGTGATTTAGCGCTTGCTTGAGCTACACTAGGGGTCTAGGGACTCACCCGGATGACGCGGTGAGGATGGGGATGCCGAAGATGGGCTGGCGACGAGGGCCGGCGGCGGTGCGGGGAGCTTCACTGCGGAGGGGTTAACCTGAGCAAAGCCAGCCACGCCGGGTCATCAGCATAGCACCAGCACACCCCAAGGGTGCTCCCAGAGCAAGGAATCGAGGGATGGGGGACTTACCGGAGCTGGGGACGAAAGGGGGTAGTTGCGGCCGATTTGGGGGAAATATGAAATTTCGGCGCTCCCGTTGAAGCAACCTGAAATGGAGTGGTTGTTAAGCACCACCGAGGCGAGAGGGAGGTGCAGGAGTAAGGAGGGAGCCAAAGAACCACTGGAGCACCGTCGGCGGCAGGAGCTCCAAGCTCGGCAATGGCGAAATGGGCGCTGGGTGGTATGGGCTCGCTCGTCCTTAGAGAATGCAAGAGGAGCTGCGGGAGAGGAAAGGAAGCGAAGGGGTGACCGGAGCTTAAGTAGGTCGAGAAGCAAGAAAATGCCGTTGCTTCCACGGGTCCTCTCGCCGCGCGCGCCGTGGCGCGACGGAGCAGTGAGACGCGACTAAGCGGGCGGTGGAGTGACGGGCATTAAATGCGAGACCGTTGGCGAGGACGCGGAGTGGACAGGCGCCGCACACCCACGCCTGCTCGCCATCGACGACCTTGCGCGCGCCGAGAGAGGAGGACGGCGACGCGCGGCCGTCCGATCGCATCAAGGCGAGGGCACGATCGCGTTGAAACGGCATCCGCGACGGCGACCGCCCGATTGAAATCAACGGCCGCGAATCCGGCAACCGGAGTTGTCCGAATGCATACACGAACGCGAGCCGTCCGATGGAGATCCAACGGTCGAGCGCGCGCCGATCGATCGCGCCGATGCGCTTAGTTGACTCGACCGAGTCGGTTGGCTCGAGCCCAGTCGACTCGAGTCAATGAGCGAGCAAACCCAATAGAATTTGATTTTTGAGCTGAAACTTTTGGGGATTTAATTGAGGCATCAAATCAACTCCAAAATTTATGAAATTTTAACTGGGGCTTCCAGACTTAATGATTAACCTTCCATAAAATTTCCAGAGATTTTTGTGCACTAGAATTTTCTCAATAAATTCCAGAAGGTTATTTCAGAGGTTTGACCAAGGTTTGACTTGCATCTAAAATATTTCAAATAATTTCCAAAAATTATGAAATAATTCAGAGGTGTTACCAAGCAACCCTAGAACCAGGGAAAATTATTTCCAAGGGTTTGACAACAGATTTGACCAAGGAGGTTATTGACTTGATAAATGAGGCCTTTGATTTTTAAATTTCCCAAATTCTTTTACAGGAATTTCAGAAAAGTTTCAAAAGAAAAAGGATGAAGGAAAAGTTTTAATTTACCCTCATTTTATTACATTTGAAACACAAGCCAAAATTTGGGATGTTACAACTTAGCTGTGCCAGCATACCTTCGGAAGTGTGCTTTGGCTTAAAGGCGGTCTGAAGTGTGGGTACATTGGTACACCCCTGCAGGGTTAAAACTATTCAAATAGCCTCGTCCTAGGTTATGGACACGCTCGGATACACCCCCCAAGAACTAGACTACAACATTTAAATTAAAATTTGATGGGTGGTACGAATCTGGGATTCGTGCTATTGTTGTGGTGACTATTGGGATAGTCACTTCTAGGATGTTTATCTCTATTCTTTTGTATTATTATCCTTGTTGTATTTCAACCTTAAAAATGAATTGCAAACTTGCCTTCAAACTGTATTATATTATTGCAAATGAAAGTTGGCTTTATGCAAATGAAACATATGGCCTCCACTAAACAAGCCTGCATGTAGCATACGAATAGGTCCGCTAGTTCACACGTCAGTCTTGCGGGTACAAAGACAATCTTTGTACTCGTGTGCTTTGCTTAATGTTTTGTTGCGAGAGGAAGAAGGTGAGCCCCAAGGGCCTCACTACGTGAGTCGTGTTGCCGATTCGTGGGCGACTAGACTTGGCGGTCGGTCGGATGCCTTGTGGGTTGGAGGCACGCGATTGGCTTTGTTTATAGCCATCTTATGGCACTTTGCTTCATTGTCGTTCTGTTTATTTTTGTATCTTGGCACATCGGCCCTTATGCGTAATAACTCTACTATTTGTTTATCTTCCGTTTGGTAGTGTAGTGTTTGGACTCTATGTTTGGAATGGAGTTGATGTCTAATTTTGTACCGAGGTGTGTATCTTGCTCGGGAAGTATACATATCTCGAGATCGATTTATTTGATTTGTGATGCTAGGACCGGTGGTTGGTTAACATTACAAGCCAAATAAACGGGGTCCTCACAAAGTTGGTATCGAGCCATTCGACCGTAGTAACCCAAGCATAGTCGTCCTTAGGGTATTTTGAAAAAGCTTAATTTCAAAGTATAAAAGGGTTTATGAAAACCTAGGTAGATTCTCAGATTTTACTCCTTACCTATCTTAGCCTTCTACTCTCATCTTACTCTAATTTGAGTTTAAAACTTGGTTTCTCTCTTTCCTTTCAAAAGATAGTTACTACCTGTAGAATCGAGTCTTTGGGAGAACCATAGAGAATTAAGTCTAAGTAAAATTTGTGGGGTATAAGGGTAAGGTATATGTGAGTTTGCTAAGTGTCGATTTTTGTCAATTGGTTTTGTAACTTAAAAGTCTTGTGTTTGTTTTGTCTTTGTTAGTAAGTTATTTGCGATGGGTTGTCGACTTCTTGTTTTCCGGCTATTGTTAACTTGTCTTAGTGAAACAGGATGGCCGGAGAACGCGCGTGCGATCAGCGAGCTGGTCATGATGAGGAGCTTCCCCTCCTCAGACCATGGCTGAGGTGCTCGCTCAGATCGAGCGAAACCGCATGGACCAGACGCGCATCTTGGAGGTTATTGCTAGGAATACCTCCACTCTTGCCGGTGGTGGCGGCCACCAGACTCGTGGGGGACTTGCAGAGTTCCTCCGTACGCAGCCACCGACTTTCGCCCGCTCTGAGGATCCTCTCGATGCGGATGATTGGCTGTGCATGGTTGAGCGAAAGCTCAACATAGCTCAGTGTCAGGCACAGGATAAGGCACTCTTCGCGTTGTTGGAGATATGCCCTAGAGGCAATCATATTGATGATGATATTTCATTGTATCCATGATTTAATAAATGTTCCTTGAATATTGCCTTTGTGTTGATTAACAAGTATGTGACTTGTTTGTGAAACTCTTTACTTGTATGGTTATTCTAAAGTTGTCCCTAGTCGGAGTTCATGTGAGGACACACGTGAATGATGGATTAGCACATGTATCGGTTGATGACCATGTTTCACAGGTCATAGACATGGAGATGTCAAACCAATAATGTGGACACATGTTTAGAACATGGGGTTGGACCGACCCAACATGAGACATAGTAATTATTCTTATGGTTCTCTCTACACAATGTGTACGCCTTGTCCTTAGACACGAGTTTGTCGTATGTACTTGAGATGTGAATCGACCTACTTAGGGGCTATCAAACGCTACTCAATGAATCGGGTAGTTATAAAGGTAGCTTTCGGGTTTGTCATGAAGCATGCTTGCGAGGCATGGTCGGTCGAGATGGGATTTGCCCTCTCTACACCGAGAGATATCTCTGGCCCTCGAGTGATCGGATCCGAAATGCATGGCCATGCTACTTAAGGTTAAGAGTTAACCTAGTAAGGGATTCCGATCACGGGATCGAGAAAGAGTGGTCGACTTGGAGCTCGATTGAATATCGTGAGGCAAAGGGATTGGCATGTACATAACGTTGTGATGGTTCGTCCGATATGATCTTTACGTATGTTTAGGAGTTGGCACGTCTTGCTAGAGGCCGCTACCAACTATTGACCAAGTATGTGTACTGCGTCATGTCTAAACATATGTGAACCATAGGGTCACACACTTAAGGGTGAAGCCTAATTCGGATTGGATCTAAATTAGATCAGGCATTGAGTCCTAATGGGCCTCTATTCGTAGAAGCCCATTATAAGGACGTCTATAAAAGGAGGGCAGGGGCGCTGGTTGAGGTTGAGTTTTTCGTGACATCCTCAAACCACGGCGCCACCCTCCCACGCCCTAGTCGCTCGCGCGGATCTAGTAGTCCGGCGCGCGTCGCTTCCTCCCGTGCGTGTGGATACCTTTGGGCGCCGTGCATCGTGGCGTTGGGACGAACCGCAAGAAAGGAGCTGTGCGTGGGGCCGCGGCGAGGACGAGGAAGTTGTACGACTACTCGCCTCGACGTCTCGCATCAATCGAGTACGACTACACCGCCCGACGTCTTGCATCAACTTCCGCTTTCGCGTCTAGTGGTAAGACCGTGATCTATAATGCAGTGATCTTGGTTTACGGGTAGAATTTTTTAATTTGCGCTAGTGTAGCCTACCTGTTTCCCAACACGCGTCCCACCAGCTTGAGGGCGCGGCACTCTCATGGTGGGAGAACTATCTCGCCATGCAGCCCGCGGGCCATGTGGTCGCGTGGGAGGAGTTCAGTCGACTTTTAAGTCGGCCCACATTCCCGATGGCCTGATGAAGCTGAAGAAGAAAGAATTCCTCGCGCTCAAGCAAGGGCGCAAATCGGTAACGGAGTACCTGTACGAGTTCAATCATTTGGCTCGTTATGCTCCAGGGGAGGTGGCCTCAGATGAGGATAAGCAGGAGAAGTTTATGGATGGCTTGTCTGAGGAGCTGCAGGACAGGCTGTCTATTGTGGACTTCCCCGACTTTCAGGCCTTGGTAGATAAGGCCATTGTTGCTGAGGATAAGGCAAAAGCACTGGGTGAGTCCCGCAAGCGCAAATGGGAGGCGCATCAGTCTACTCACACCAGCCTCACTCGTCCTCGGGCTGGGTCAGCACCAGTGGCCCGCTCTTTTGCTCCACCGGCGCCGAGGCCATCTGCACCAGCTCCTCGCCCACCGCAGGCCGTGTTTCAGCCACGTGCGCCTGCGATCCAGCAGCAGAGCGGCCTCCGCAATCCGGCGGCCGAGGTTACTTGTTTTCGCTGCCACAACAAGGGCCACTACGCCAACGCTTGCCCTCAGAGTGTTGCAGTAGCCCCTCGTCCTAATGGAGGACGCGGGCAGGGGAGTGGTCACCCACCTGACCAGAAGGTTATTCAGAAGACCCAGGGTGCGAGCAGCGGTCGAGTCAACCACCTTTCAGCTGAGGAGGCTCAGGAGGCGCCAGATGTCGTGATTGGTACACTTCTTGTTAATTCTCGTCCTGCTGCAGTATTATTTGATTCTGGAGCATCGCATTCTTTTATTTCAAGATCATTTGCTGCTGCTAGTGGTCTTCACTGTGTTCCTTTGGGAGTTCCTTTGCTCATCCGCTCTCCGGGGTCGGAAATGAGAGCTGATCTTCAGTGTCGGGATGTTCCTATCATAGTCGAGTAGTGGGGTTTTGGCAAACCTTATTCGCTCGATTCGTGATCCGGATGTGATTCTTGGCATGGATTGGTTGTCCCAACACTTGGGGCAAATCGATTGTGCCAGAAGATTGTCTATCTCACCACCCTTGAGCGAGCGGATCGGATTTTCGCCAGCCTTCAGGGGGCGCGCATCTATGTG
Source organism: Ampelocalamus luodianensis (assembly GCA_036346255.1). NCBI lineage: Eukaryota > Viridiplantae > Streptophyta > Magnoliopsida > Poales > Poaceae > Ampelocalamus > Ampelocalamus luodianensis. The sequence continues at coordinate 56,954,189 of CM070620.1, forward strand.
CATTAGAAGCGAAGCCACCTTTGCGGTCGGGATGTTTCCATAGTATCCGACTTTGTGGATGTCTTTCCGAAGATTTGCAGGATGCCTCGGTTCGAGATCCGGAGTTTGTCATCGAGTTGCTGCCGTCTCGCCCTATCTCGGCGCGCCAGTATCGGATGCCTCCCAATGAGCTAGAAGAATTGAAGAAGCGGCTTGGCGAGCTCCAAGCAAAGGGTTTCATCCGTCCCAGTTCATCTCCTTGGGGTTGTCCGTGATCTTTGTGAAGAAGAAGGACAAGACTTTGCGCATGTGCGTGGATTACCGTCCTCTCAATGAGGTGACGGTGAAGAACAAATATCCTTTGCCCGCATTGATGATCTGTTTGATCGCTTGATCGAGCCTGTGTTCTCAAAGATTGATTTGAGAATGGGGTATCATCAGTCGTCGATCGATCGAGGATATTCGAAGACGGCTTTCACTACTCGTTATGGGTCATGCGAGTACACCGTCATGTCCTTTGGCTTAACCAATGCTCCACCTTGTTCATGAACCTTATGAATTCAGTATTCATGGAGTATTTGGATAAATTTGTGGTGGTCTTTATTGATGATATTCTTATCTATTCCAAGATCAAGCGAGCATCTTGCCGAGCATCCAAGATTGTTTTGGGCAAATTGGAGCACCACAGTATCACGAAGTTCAACAAATGCGAGTTCTCGTTGAAGGAAGTGGCATTTTGGGCCATGTTCTTTCAATGGAGGCATAGTGTGGATCCCAAAGAAAGTCACGATGTTCTATCTTGGGGTCACCAAGTCGATCATCGATGTCGGAGTTTTCTCGCTTAGCGGGTTATTACCGCCGCTTTATCGAGAACTTCTCCAAAATCGCAAAGCCGATGACCGAATTGCTCAAGAAGGATAAGAAGTTTGTGTGGTCCTCGATTGCGATGAGAGCTTTGGGAGCTCAGCGGCGATTGACTTCACCCCATCCTCACTCTTCCCGATATCCACAAGAGCTTCGATATTTATTGCGATGCCTCTCGTCGTGGACTTGATGTGTTCTTATGCGGGAAGGCAAGGCGGTTGCCTATGCATCCAGCGATTAAGACCTCACGAGCTCAATTATCCCACCCATGATTTAGAGTTGGTGCTGTGGTTCATGCACTCAAGATTTGGCGGCATTATCGATCGGTAATCACGTGAGGTGTATTCCGACCACAAGAGTTTGAAATACTTATTCACTCACCAGATCTGAACCTCGAGCGAGAGGAGATGGCTAGAATTGATCAAAGATTTTGACATGGGTATTCAAGATCATCTGGCAAGGCCAATGTAGTTGCTGATGCACTTAGCCGAAAGGTGTATTGCAATACTCTGATGATCCAAGAGCAGCAACCTGCACTTCTTGCAGAATTTCAGCGTCTCAACTTGGGTTTGGTTGAGCATGGTTCCCTTGCTGCCTTGGTTGTGCAACCGACCTTGGTGGATCAAATCAAGGCAGCACAACAATCAGATGATGGTGTGGGTAAAATCAAGCAGAACATCAAGAATGGATCCGCCAAGTGTTTCACAGAAGATGAGCACGGTGTCGTATGGTTTGGGCAGCGGCTTGTGGTCCCAAAGGTCCCAGAGTTGCGGGATTTGATTCTTCAGGAGGCCCATGAATCGCCTTTGTCCATCCATCCCGGGGCCACCAAAATGTACCAAGATCTGCGTCAGAGATTCTGGTGGACTCGCATGAAGCGCGAGATTGCTAGGTTCGTGGCCAGATGTGACATATGTTGTCGCGTCAAGGCCGAGCATCAGCGTCCAGCGGGTCTTCTTCAGCCCTTGCCTACACCAGAATGGAAGTGGGATTCTGTAGGCATGGATTTTATCACTGGTCTGCCCCGTACTCCTGCGGGGAAGGATGCATTATGGGTTATCATTGATCGATTGACCAAGGTGGCCCATTTCCTTCCAGTGCGATCGAAGATTGATGTGAATCAGCTAGCGGATCTTTACATATCCCGCATTGTGAGTCTGCATGGTGTGCCACGAACGATAGTGTCAGATCGTGGTTCTCTTTTCACTTCCGATTTTGGCACGATCTGCGGAGGCCATGGGTACCGTCTTTCGTTCGACTCATCCTATCATCCTCGGTGATCGATGGTCGACGGAGCGCGTCAATCGGTGCTTGAAGATATGCTCGTGCTTGTGTTCTTTCCTATGGAAAGAATTGGGAGAAGTGCCTACCGCTTGCCGAGTTCTCCTACAACAACAGCTTCCAGGCTAGTCTCGGTATGGCACCATTTGAGGCTTTGTATGGACGGCGCTGCAGAACACCGTTGAACTGGTCAGAAACTGGTGAAAGGCAGTTCTTTGGTCCAGATTCCATCAATGAGGCTGAAAGTCAAGTGCAGTTGATTCGTGAGCACTTGCGTGTGGCTCAGTCCAGGCAGAAGAGCTATGCAGATCGTCGTCGCCGTGAGTTGAGTTTCCAGCCCAATGACTTTGTGTATCTCAAAGTCTCGCCTCTGAAGGGACATCGTCGTTTCGGTGTCAAGGGCAAACTGGCTCCTCGATATGTCGGGCCATATCGCATCATCAAGAAAGTGGGAGCTGTTGCATACAAGTTGGAGTTGCCAGCTACACTTGAAGGGGTGCATGATGTTTTCCATGTGTCACAATTGAAGAAGTGCCTCCGTATTCCAGTTGAGGAAACACCATTGGAAAATATCGATGTGCGTGAAGATCTGCCTTATCGTGAGCGTCCGTTCGTATCCTCGAAGAAGTGAACGCAGAACAAGGAACCGTGTGATCAAGTTCCTTAAAGTTCGGTGGTCGAACCACTCCGAGGATGAAGCCACTTGGGAGCGGGAAGATCGTCTCGGCAGATTACCCATCCTTCTTCTCCCAGATCGATCGAATCTCGGGCGAGATTCTGTAAGGGGAGATTTGTAACAGCCCTAATTTAGGGTTTGTATTTCAAATGTAAAATTTTGAGGAGAAATAAAAACTTTTGTTGTCTCATCAAATCATTTGGAAGTTTTCCAAATTTTCCCTAGCAATTTCCATTTTCTAGAATTAAATTCTTGTGAATGGAAATTGTTGTCAGCAAATTCTTAGCTTTCAAACTTATGATCATCCTCTGAAATTATTTTTCCTATCATCTTGATCATCCTATCTACCTCCCTGAATTATTTCACAATTTTTAGATTTTAGTTGCTATTTCAAATGCCCAAGTCAAACCAGTTTAGAAATCTGGTCAAACCCTTAGGCAGCAGCTTGTGAATTTTCTTGGGAGAAATCTAATGCATGAAAACTCCTGGAAAAATTTCACAAGGTGGTCCTCTGTTCCAGTTAGCTTCCATAAAAATTTTGAAATTTTTGGAGCCCTGGAGCTATCTCTAAAAATTTCCCAAAACCTCTCTATCTTTTAAATCGAATTCTGAAAACACTGTTTGTCGGGCCCGAACCACACTTGGGCTCGAGTCCGACCGCACTAATGGACTCGGTCGCGTCAACTAATCGCACCGCCCGAGTCCAATCAATCGTGACCGTCCGATGAAGATCGAACGATCCACGCCGCGCGCGCAACCGACCTGTCCAATGCATACACCAATCTCGGCCGTCCATTTCGATCCAACGGTCGGTGCGTTTACGATCAAGTCAAACCACCGGTTCGCACCGCCGACGATCGGCCGACAGGCGGTCCCACTGCAGCTGTTTCGCCACGCCGTTCGCCAGCTCGGCAGCGCTTCGCCGCCAGCTCTCGCCGGCTCGCCGCTGCATGCACGCCGCCACCTCGCCTCACCGGTCTTTTCACCGCCACCGCCTCACCTCGCGCCTCGCTGCTCCTACAAAAGCCCACGAGGGTTTTCCTACCTCGCTTCGTCTCCATTGCCTTTCTTCTCCACCGAGCTCCGTGAGCCGTGAGCATCGCCGCGACGCCTCGGCGTTCTCGCCGCTCGGTGATCTCGAGCACGGCCGATCGCGCCACGGCGTGTTCCACATCCTCGGAAGTAAACCCCTCAAGGAATTTCGGATTTCATCGTGCGTGAGGCTGCGCGTGGGCTTTCTTCTCCAAGTCCGCGAAACCGCCTTTTCCGCCGCCGTATCTTCTCCAGTGAGCTCCAACTCGATTCCTTGCTCGGAGCGCCACCGACTCCACCTTTCTTCTCCACTCTCACTCGCCCTCTCGCTCACCCGGTGCTCCCACCGTTGATCGCCTTGCGCCGCCGCGGGCTCTCGTCGCCGAGCCACTCCGGTGCCTCTCCGTCGTCGCCAAGCACACCGGTGAGTTCCTGGTAACTCACTGATGCCCATGCGCGCGCTAATTTTCATTGTCTACCTCTCTGGTGCAGCCGCACCTTGTCACCCCACTGCCGGCCGCCGTGTTCCGTCGCCGCGCCACCTCTGTGCATCTCCAGCTGCCCCGCGACCACCCTTAGCTTCAGCAACCTCTGGGCGACCCATTTTGGCGTCGCCGTGACGCCCGCGCCGCCACTCCTTCGCGGCGGCGGTTTCAGTCGAGCGGCCCGATCCTCTCGTTCTTGGTGTGCTTATCTCTGCTTTCATCGTCATTAGGCCCCACCTCCTCAAGCATTGTAGTTAGTCGCTAATCATGCTTATGATTGTTCTTTAGTTCACTCTCGTGCGTGATCAAAATTGGTATTGGAGGTTTGAAAGTATTATAATTCTAGTTCTCTGTATGTTTCTATGTTGTCGTTTTTTCATTGTCGATGGCGAAAATTGGTATCATGCTTGCTATTAGGTTTTGTAAACTTGATGTCTCCTTTGTTGTGGTGGTTAGCTTTGAAATCGCTTAGTTAGTATCTTTAAGTTTCTAAGCTCTTGTTTTCATGTTTGATCATAAGGGATAGTTAGTGATCATGTTATTGTCTCTGCACTTTTGAGTTGTCGCTATAAGATTTGGTGTAGTAGCCGCATGTTTGAAACTTGTTAGCCATGCAAAATCTTGGTGTGGTGGTTAGGGGTCTGAATAGCTGAGCATCCTTAGCATCCTATCTTAGGTAGAAGATTTTTTTTGTTTAGCATCTCATAGTTGGATACTTGACTCGTTAGTGTTGTCAATAGCTTTTGTAGGTTTCAGAATATCGACTAATAATGGTTGAGTTAGAGAAACTAGCTGTTTTTGATATATTAACTTGATGATTGAATAATAGATGTGCACACAATCACCATCAAAGTCTGTCCAAAGTTTAAATCATATAAGAGGTTTAATTTTGTGGTTAACCTGACAAATAAGTGAGTGGGTCTCTGTAGCAGTTTTTTGTCATTCTTTTTGTGATGGTCTAGCCTCTGTGTACCAATTGGTGTTTGTGTTTGATTATTGAATTTTGCCGGTGTTATTCGTTCTTATTCGCTGTTATTTGTTCTATCGTTAGGCTTCGATATTTGCGGCAACCCTGAGAGCGATCCTCTGCAATGTGTTGAGCATTACGAGCAACAAGAACTGAACAAGCGCTTTGATCATGTTTATCCCAATTTTAAAGTCTAATATTTTGTTTCAACTATATGTATGCATCGCTTAATTTGTGTTAAATTGATTAGTTAAATCCGTAGTTTGCATATCACAGTAGACAAAACATTGACCTCTACTACCCGAGCCTAGGTTATTTGTCGTGATTAGAGGTCATTTGGATGATCTCTTGTCACTTAGTAGATCCGGTCAACACGCTAGACATGCTTAGTATCGGTAGAAATGGCGGTTATCGACTTTAGTCGGTAACCTTGATCACACAAAATTTACTATAACTTTATGTTTTAGCATTTACTGCTATGTTTAATTGCAAAATTAAAAAAATGAAAACAAAAATGATTTAGACTTGGGCACAATGGTAAGACTGTGTGATCTGTTGGGTGTGATCGAAAGGTGCCCGAGTCGCTTAAGGACCGAGTTACTTGCGCCACCGTCTTGAGCATTTTGCGTGCTAACCACACTAGAGTATATGGGACCTCTCTTGACCTAGTACTTTGGCGTGTATTGGCTCCGGTCGCAGGAGGTCGCAGGAGGGATGGAGGTGGGAGCATGGTAGTTGTCCAAAAGCTTTATCCCGAGTGGGTAGTTGTCTTTCGGCTTTACCATGTAAGCGTATGGGTTTCTATCCATACGAGCGGCTCGTAGTTAATACACAATATTGGAAAAAGTCTCGTAGGACTTAGTGTGCAAAGATACCTTCTAAGTGTGCTTTGGCTTAAAGGCGATGCAAGTGTGGGTACATTGGTACACCCGCAGGGTTAAAACTATTCGAATAGCCTCGTCTAGGTTATGGCCACGCTGGATCGCCCCAAGAACTAGACTACAACATTTAAATTAAAATTTGATGGGTGGTACGAATCTGGGATTCGTGCTATTGTTGTGGTGACTATTGGGATAGTCACTTCTAGGATGTTTATCTCTATTCTTTTGTATTATTATCCTTGCTGTATTTCAACCTTAAAAATGAATTGCAAGCTTGCCTTCAAACTGTATTATATTATTGCAAATGAAAGTTGGCTTTATGCAAATGAAACATATGGCCTCCACTAAACAAGCCTGCATGTAGTATACAAATAGGTCTGCTAGTTCACACGTCGGTCTTGCGGGTACAAAGACAATCTTTGTACTCAGTGCTTTGCTTAATGTTTTTGTTGCAGAGGAAGAAGGTGAGCCCCAAGGGCCTCACTTACGTGAGTCAGGTTGCCGATTCGTGGGCGACTAGACTTGGCGGTCGGTCGGATGCCTTGTGGGTTGGAGGCACGCTGATTGGCTTTGTTTATAGCCATCTTATGGCACTTTTGCTTCATTGTCGTTCTGTTTATTTTTGTATCTTGGCCTGTCGGCCCTTGTCTGTAATAACTCTACTATTTGTTTATCTTCCGTTTGGTAGTGTAGTGTTTGGACTCTATGTTTGGAATGGAGTTGATGTCTAATTTTGTACCGAGGTGTGTATCTTGCTTTAGAAGTATACATATCTCGAGGATCAGTTTATTTGATTTGTGATGCTAGGACCAGGTGGTTGGTTAAGCATTACAAGCCAAATAAACTGGGGTCCTCACATATACGAGCAAGTTGGTCTGCGAGGAAATTATCCTTTCAAGGGATGAATTGTACCTCAAAGCCTAAAAAATGCTTTTCTAACTTTCAAACTTCCGATAAGTACCGAGACATAGTCGGATTAGAGCACTAGTAATCCTTTCCGATTTGATTCACGACTAGCTGAGAGTCTCCTCTCACGAGTAGTCGACGAATTGAGAGCGCTTTTGCGCCTCATATGCCAGCTAGCAAACATTCGTATTCTGCCACGTTGTTAGTTGCCTGAAAGTTTAATTGTATGGCATACTTTAAGGTCTCTCTAGTAGGAGATTCCAGGACCACCCCAGCCCCCGAGCCACTTATAGTAAGTGACCCATCAAAGTACATTGTCCACTAGTCGTGGGAATTGTACTGGGGATCCTGAACAGGTTCAGGATTTATCCATCTGGCGACAAAGCCTGCCAAGATCTGGGATTTAATGCCCGTTTGGGACACGAAATGGATATCGAACTCCCCAAGTTCGACTGACCATTTTTCCATATGTCCCGTTGTTTCCCTATTCTGGAGGATCGATCCCAAGGGAAACTCAGACGGCACAGCTAGTTTGTGCGCCTGAAAATAATGCCGCAGTTTCCTCGAAGACATGAGGAGGGCATATAAAAGTTTTTTAACCTGAGGGTAATGCTCCTTAGGTCCGTGTAAAACTTCGCTAACGTAGTAAACTGGTCGTTGTACGTTCTCACGTTCTACGACCAGTACTGCGCTTACTGCCTGTGGCGTGGCAGCTAGATAAATTAAGAGCGTCTCTCCTGGTTTCGGGGAAACCAGAATAGGAGCACTTGTAAGATACCTCTTGACCTCCTCAAAGGCTACGATAGCCTCTTCCGACCACTCAAAGCCCTCATGTTTCCTTAGAAGTTTGAAGAAAGGCAATCCTTTCTCTGCCAGACATGCAATAAAATGACTTAATGCCGCCATGCATCCGGTGAGTTTCTAGACTTCTTTTTTCGTGGTCGGGGGCGCATATGGGTGATGGCTTTTGTCTTTTCAGGATTTGCTTCGATTCCTCGTGCAGAGACCAAGAATCCAAGCAATTTTCCTAAAGAGACCCCGAACACACACTTTTCGGGATTAAGCTTCAAATGGTATTTTCTGAGGTTGCCGAATGTTTCTTGCAAGTCTGTGATGTGGTTGAGCCATTTGCTGCTTTTTACGACTAGATCATCAACATAGGCTTCCAGATTTTGGCCTAGTTGAGAAGCAAAAGTCATTTACATCAAACGCTGAAAACAAGCCCTAGCATTTTTTAAACCGAATGGTATTTTGACATAGCAAAATATTCCAAATGGTGTAATGAATGCGGTCTTCTCTTCATCTTCTCGACACATATTAATCTGGTGGTAACCAGTGTATGCATCCAGAAAACTCAACATTTCACATCCTGCAGTAGAGTCAACCCACTGATCGATGCGAGGTAAAGGGAAATCATCTTTTGGACAAGCTTTATTAAGATCAGTAAAGTCTACGCACATACGCCATTTGTCGTTCGACTTTCTAACCATTACAGGGTTGGCCAACCACTCTGGGTGGTTGACTTCTCTTATGAAGCCTGCTTTAAGCAACTTGTCCAATTCTGACATAATAGCATCTCGTCGATAAGGGGCAAATCTCTGTAACTTCTGTTTTACAGGTACTTTATCAGGTTGTAAGGCTAGACTATGCTCGATCACTTCCCTGGGGACTCCGGGCATGTTAGATGCTTGCCACGTGAAGACATCTACGTTTGCTCGGAGGAAAGTGATGAGAGTGTCTTCCTATTTGGGGTCGGAAGAATCCCCAATGCAAACAGTCTTCTAGGGCTCCTCCGTATCCAGAGGAACCTCTTTGACTTGGTCGTTCGGCTTTGGTGCAGCTTTAGGCTTTGACTTGCTAGTCGAAGGCTGACTTTCGTCTCGAGTTGGTATTTGTCCCACCATCTCGAGGGAACGACGGTCGCAAGAGTGCGCCATCTTCTTGTCACAATATACTGTGATTACTCCTTTGGGACCTGGCATCTTAAGACATTGATACCCATAATGAGTAGCTATCAAGAATTTTGCCAAAGTTGGTCGTCCGAGTATGGCATTATATGTCGTATCGAAATCGACCACATCAAAGGAAATCTTCTCTGTCCTGAAATTGATTGGTGAGCCAAACGTTAAAGAAAGAGAAACTTGGCCAATTGGTTTGGCCGAAGACTCCGGTACGATTCTGTGGAAAGAATATCGTACCGGCCTTACCTTTGTCCTGGGCACCTGCATCTCATCCAGGGTACTCATAAACAGTATATTTAACGAGCTTCCACCATCAACTGAAACTCGATTTACTCGACAATTGTTGATGGTGGGTTTGACCACGATCGGGAACCGACCTGATCTAGTCGAAGGGATCGGGCAATCACCCTTCTCGAAAGTAATAGTGACTTCCGACCACTTCGGTAATTTATTGACGAGAGGTGAGTGGATTCTGTTTACCTCGTGTTCAACAACTTTTAGCTATCTTCGTGACTCATATGCCGATGATCCTCCATAGATGTGATCGATGGTGTGTTGCAGATCCTAGAACGGCATCTCCTCCTCGTCATCCGACTCCTTCCGTCCACTTGTTTGGCCTACCTGTTCAACAGTAGGAAGTGGCCCCTTGCCAGAGTAATAGTCTTCGAGTTTTCATAGAAAAACCCGGCAGTTACGAAGGTCATGCCCTTCTTTTTTGTGAAAAGGACACCACCTGGGTTTTTCGTTGTTTCGATCTTGGCGCTTACCTTTACCTCGATCAGGATTCTGCTTGGGGTTGCGTGGCCCTTTGTCGGTTACGACAAGTACCTCCTTAGAACCAGAAGCTGGAGATTTGTGTCTCTTTGCCTTGTTCTTGGATTTCTTGGCCTTTTTATCCTTTTTCTTACCACTTTCGCCTGCCTCTTGAGGGATATTATCTTCTCGATCGATAGTGTTGTTCCACTCGACTCCTTCAACAGTAGTTGTGTATCTATCGGCCATCTCGAAGAGCTCGGCGATGGTGGCGGGAGGATGTAAAGCGATGTCCTCTGTTATTCTCCTGCTGCGGACTCCCTGCTTGAAAGCCCTGATCACGGATGAGTTAGAAACTTCCGGAATAGAATTTCAAACCTGACTGAAGCGCCTGATGAATTGGCGTAGAGTTTCATGATCATTCTGTCTTATCCGGTGCATGTCGTCCTCCTTTCCAGGCAGTTGTAGGTGCCCTAGAAATTCGCCAGCAAAAGGTCGTAGAGGTGTTGCCACGAGTAGATCGATTCGAATGGCTAGTTTAAAAGCCATGATTGAGCCGATCCTTCGAGCACAGTTGGAAGGTAATTTGCCATTACATGCTCTTCTCCTCGTGCTGCTCGGATAGCTGTAGTATAGATCTGGAGGAATTCAATAGGATTTTGGGTTCCATCGAATTTCTCCATGTTCGCTGGTCGAAAACGAGGTGGCCAGTGAACTGCTCGAAGATTAGGTGAAAACGCCCTACATCCCGAGATAACTTCTTGCCTCCTTCTTTGCAGAAAAGAAGGGTTCACATCACTGGGAGATCATACTCGACGATACCCAGTCACGGGTGGGCTGGACATATGATAGGCCTGAGTCTTACGAGGGAAACACTCCTCGTATTCCGTTTGCTGCCGCACATTTCGTCCCTGAAGTGGCGAATGATAACATCTCCTGGGGGCTTGTCGGTCTCTAGATGTCCAACGAGCCTTCCTCATATGGAGAGAACGACGTGGGCGAGGATCATGTTGTCTCCCATGTGACGAGTTATCCGAACGGCTGGCAGAAGATGGAGTTGTACTGCTACGACTTCTAGGTTACTGTTGACGAGAACGCTCGAGTTTTGCCATCGTGTTGCGAAGCCTTTGTGCGATCTCTTCTGCAAAGAGATCGTACCCCAGTGCTCGAGCGAGCTCTTGGGTTGGATTTTCCAGCAATTCGTTGATGTGCTGGAGCTCCTGAGCTTCCCCCGACGGGAAATAAGCGCGCTCGGGGAGATTTTTGTGAGCTGCTATTTTTCTTCATCGAGTTGTCTTAGAATAGCCTATATCAGACCCTTGAGTTGCTTTAATGAAGTTCGAGAATGTTAAGGATGTCTCGCACATTCATTAAAGTGTTCGTCTCGTTCGCCAGTGGTGGTGTCCTTGCCATTGCCACGAGGGGATGTAGAGTGTGCCTGTCGGGAATCATCGTCAATCCTGCCTCTGGGTGTAACATCCCCATTTTCAACTTGTGTTTTAAATGTAAGAAAATGAGTAGAAATTAAAACTTTTTCTTACATCATGGGTTTCCTGTGTGTATTAAACAATTATTGCACCAGGGTATGGAAATACAAAGTCACAAGTCCGTTGATCATCTCACAGAATTATTTTTCCTAAGTTCTTGGGTTGATACGTGACCCCTCTGAAAAATTTCACAATTTTCAGAAATTGTTTGAAGAATTTTATGGGTCAGTCAAACTTGCTTGACTTGTAGTCAAACCCTAGCTCTAAGCATTGTATAATTTATGGAGAAAATGCTCAAGACAAAACCTCTAAAATTTTTATACAAGGTCCAACTCAAGGTTAGCAAGCTACTGTCAAAATTTCATAGAATTTGGAGCTAGTTTGCTAGATCTAAAAGTCCCTTCAAGATCCCAGTTCAAAATAAACCCTAAACCCAGGTCCGACCTCCAGGTCTTGGTCGCACCGAGCCGCTTGAGCCGTGTCGGGCTCGGGCAGTGGGCACAGGTGGTCTGGGCCGTTGGATTTTAAATCCGACGCTCAAAGACCTCCTCGGGTTTTTGTAAAGGACCTCCCACCCCACGACCTCCTCAGGTTCTTTTACGAAGACAACCCTCGAGGACCTCCCCAGACCTCCTTTGCACCTTTGCAAATACCACCACTGGGCGACCTCCTCAGACCTCCACGACCACCCCTAGCACTTGGGTGATCATGAGCCGCCCATCTTCAGATCTGTGGCTCAGACCTCCCCTGAGTGTTAGGACCTCTAATACTTCGCCAAAAATCTGAGCCCTTGGATTTCAATCCCACACCACGACCTCCTGGTGGAGCTCGTGGCGATTTAGCCGTTGAGTTCATTTGACCAGCTTCTTCCTATTTCTATCATCATCGGGTGGGCCTGGCATTATCAATTTTTGTGCGTGGCGGTGAGGAGCAAAGCCTTTGTCAACTCTAGGGTGACAAGCGGCTATGTGTGCCAACATTAAATGTCCGCAGACCTTTTTGCTCAAAAGTCACCACGACACTGCTCCCATCATGTCGTTGATGCCCTAGCTCAGTGCACCGGGTGGGTGTGACCTTGTTTCCATTTTGGCTCTTCTGCTATATATTGAGCCCGAGCTTCTCCTTAAGCTTCTTTGGATCCATTCTTGCACCCCTAGTTTCTTTCTCTCGCTCTTGTGCTCAAGTCACCCAAAGCCTCTGCCACCATTGCTAAACCTTGGAGCTCTCGGCGACCTCCGAGCTCCAGTGGTTCATTATTGCGATTGTTGGCTGTCATTTGTTCTCTTGGTCACCTCGAATCTCCTAAATTGCTTTGTTTAAACCTTCACAGAGGTTGACAAAGAGGAGCTTGCTGCTCAGGGCCCTGAGCTTCGTCTTCTTCACCTCCAATGACCTCCACGTCCACCGAGCTCCTGCGACCATTCTTGGACCTCCTTCATTCCTGTGTTAGTGCCTTAGTGTTGAAAGCCTGGCCATTTTGAGCCTCGGTAGCTTTTCGTTTTGGCGTGTTTTGCCTCCGCGCCATCTCACTGGCGCCGGTGGGCGGTGTTTAGGGGTAGCTTTTGGCTCCTGTAGGTTCCTCGCTATTTAGAACCTAGCCGTGTTTTGGTTCTCGCCGCGAAGACCCCGCGGCGGTGAGCTAAAACCGTAGTCATGTTGTTGTCGTGCCTTACTCGTGCGGGTATTGTAATCTAATGATTATCATTTAAGTTGTCCGCGAGTCCAATCATTAGTAGTTAATGTCGTTCTCGTCGGCACTGTAGGTGTCATTATGGCCCGTGACCTCCCGAGTTCTTCGCGATCGTGTAGGACCTCCCGGTTGTGGTTTTAGCTGTCCACTACCTCTTCATTGTCGATCTAGACCGTTGTTGATCCTCGTGTGTGAAGTCTTTAAGCTCCGGGACCTCCCCACAAATCCTCGGCCGTTAAAGACCTCCGTAGGTTAAATCCCACCGCTAGGATCACCCTCCTCCTTGGGGTCCTCTTTGCAAAAGACCTCCTTGAGGTCCTCTCAGCGAAAAGGTCACCGGCCGCTTTTGTCAAAACCGCCCTCTCGGACCTCCTTGGGGTCCTCTTTGCAAAAAGTCCTTCCTTAGTCGTTTTCTAAAACCACCCCGAGCCACCCCACCAAGGTCCTCTTTTGCAAAAGACCACCTGGTCTTTTGTAAAGAGAACCTTCAAAACTACCTTTAGGGTCCTCTTTGCAAAAGACCACCTCGCCCTTTGTGAAGAAGTCGTAGGACCTCCCTCCGCTCGGATCTGGACCGCTCATGACCTTCCCACTGAGATCCGAACCGTCCCGACTCTCCTCACTTCATCATAGCCGCTCGGACCTCCTCCCGGAGATCTTGACCGTATAGGACCTCCTCGCGACTACGGACCGTTAGATTTAGATCTAACGGGCAGACCTCTTCGATCTATTTGCAACTCTACCGCTTTGATTCTCTCTTTATCGCTCGTCTTTAGATCTACGGCTCGGATCCGAGAACATTCGGACCCCTCCGATGCAATCTTGATCTAGGCCGCCCATCTCAAGATCCAAGGCCCGATTCGCTGAGGCGCTCGGATGGACCGAACATCCCATCTCACGTGGGCCATTGGATCTAAATCCATCGGTGGAGTCATTGGCGCTAAGACCTCCTCGGAGATCTTAGCCGTCAAAGACCTCCTCCTTCCGATCTCGCCGCCGCACCTTTTTCCGTAGATTTAACCTAGGACCTCCTAAGGAGGTCGGACCGCGAGATCTTGATCTAACGATCCCACCACCTTTAGGCGCGAGGACCTCCTCCGTGTGTGCTTGTCGTGCACTAGTCGTAGCCGCTGGATTCAATATCGCTGGCTAAGACCTCCCTAAGCGCGATGAGGTCTTTGCGCCCGTGAGCTCGTGCGGGTTTTAGAATGAGATCGTGAGCCGTGCGATCTTTGATCAACGGCCCACGACCTCTCCAGTTTTTATTGGTTTTCCAGATTTAGTTCCGAGGGCTTTTATTTGCACATATTAATTGTTTTAAACATCAAAATTGCATATCTTTTTCTCTGTAGCTCCAAATTTAACAAACTAAAGTTCTATAAATGCATCTGTTAAAGTACTTTAGCTTAGTATAGGTTTTGCAGTAGTCTTTAATACTGAAATTAATCATGTCTTAGATTTATAACTTAGAAAAATCATAACTAAATCATTTTAATTCCAAATGACCTGAAATTTTATATGGGTTACCACTATACCAGTGGGTAGCTACCATAAAAATTTCGGCTTCAAAGTCTTTCTAGAAAATATTTTTGCTACAGTGCTAATTATGGCCAAAAATAGGTTTTTAGAGAGTATCTTTGCACCACAAATCCAAATTAGGTTTTTTTAGTTCCTATGTCTAGGTATATTCGTATTCTACCTTGTGTATAATTTTCGTCGCATTTGGATAATTTTTGCTTGCTCTTTTGTTTAAGTGTTGCTCGTCTTATTGGTTGTTTTCGCTCTTTCGCTTAGGATTCGATATTTGCGGTAACCCCGAGAACGACCCTCCGCAACAAATTGAGCAACAGCAAGCAGGAAAGCAGTTTGATCATTTCCCATTCAATCCCATTACTTTTAAAGTCTAATATTTTGTTTAACTTCTATGTATGCATTGCTATTTTGTTGTTAAATTGATTAGTTAGACCTCTAGTTGCATAATCTGTAGGTAAATAATTATCCTCTACTACCTGAGCCTAGGTTATTTGCTGTGATTAGAGTTCGCTGGATGAGCTCTTGTCACTTAGTAGATTTCGGATAAACATTGCTTAGCCATGCCTAGTATCGGTAGTATTGAGCGATCATCGACTTAGTCGGTGATCTTGATCACACAATTGCTATTATTATTCCATTATGTCCAACCCTTGTGTTTTACCATTTTGCAAATCAAAACTGAAAACAAAAATTATATCTTGGCTTGGGCACAATGGTATGTTGGGCGATCTGTTGGGTGTGATTGAATGGTGCCTAAGTCCCTAAGGACCGAGTTACTTGTGCCATTGATCCAAGTAATTATTGCGTGCTAACCACACGAGGGGATATGGAACCTCTCTTGACTAAGTACTTTGGGAGGTGTTAATTATGAGCTGGTTGGTGGGTGTGTTCTTGTGTGTGGTGTTTGGAGGAGCATTGGCGGACCGGTTAGGCTGCCTAATGTGTCTTTCTCCGTGGGTTGCGGCTCTTAATTAGCATCGCCCATTGGAAAGCGTCTTGTTAGACTTAGCCATGCCCGCATACCAAAGGAAGTGTGCTAACATGGTGGTGGAAAGCGGTCTATCGTGTGGGTACATTGGTACACCCTGCAGGTTAAAACTATTCGAATAGCCTCGCCCTAGGTTATGGACACGCTTGGTTATTTCCCACAAGAACTAGACTACAACCTTTTAAAAAACTTAAACTTGACATGGGTGGTATGAAGGGTACTTCATGCTATTGTTGTGGTGACTATGGGTTAGTCACTTCTAGGTTGGTTTTGTCATCTATCTATTGTTATAATTGTCTCTCTTTTATTTGAACCATAAAGTTAATTGCAAACTTGCTTTGAATCTATTAACTTATTGCAAATGAAAACTTGCTTCATCTTTGAAAATAAGTCGAGCCTCATCCACTTAAATAAAGCTTGCATGTAGTTAATTATAGTTCGTTATCTCACACGTCGCTCTTGCGAGTACAAAAACAAGTTTTGTACTCATCCGCTTGCTTAATATTAATTGTTGCGAGAGGAAGAAGGTGAGCCCCAAGGGCCTCACTTTTGTGAGTCAGGTTCTTGTGCTGCTTGGGACGATTAGCTTGGCGGTCCGGTTGGTTGCCTTGTGGGTAAAGGCACACCGATTGGCTTTGTTTATTGCCATCTTATGGCCCTTTTGCTTCCGCTTGTTTAAGTTAGTAGCTTATGTGTTATTTGGCCAGTCGGCCTCTCTTTGTATTAACTCTCTTTATATTATCTATGTCTCTCGGTTGTGCTTTTGTTTCGGCTCTATGTGTATGAATGGAATTTGTGAGGACCCCAATTTATTTGGTTTGTAATGCTTAACCCACCACCGGTCCTAGCATCACAAATCAAATAAGCGATCTCGAGATATGTATACTTCGAGCAAGATACACACCTCGCACAAAATTAGACATCAACTCCATTCCACACATAGAGTCCAAACACAACACTACCAAACGGAAGATAAACAAATAGTAGAGGTTATTACGGACACAGCCGACCGCCCAAAAGATACACAAATAACAAGAACGACAAATGGAAGCAAAAGTGCCATAAGATGGCTATAAACAAAGCCAATCGATGTGCCTTCAACCCACAAGGCATCCGACCGACCGCCAAGCCTAGTCGTCACCCACGGCGGCGACAAAGACTCACGTATGAGGCCCCGAGGCTCACCTTCTTCCTCCGCAACAACAACATTAAGCAAAGCACCCGAGTACAAAGATTGTCTTTGTACCCGCAAGACCGACGTGTGAACTAGCGCACTGTTCATATGCTACATGCGAGGCTTATTTGGTGGAGGCCATATGTTTGATTTGCATAAAGCCAATTTTCATTTGCAATAAGGTAATACTGATTTAAAGGCAAGTTTGCAATTCATTTTAAAATTAAAATAACGATGAGGATATTAATAACAAAAGCGAAAGATAAACCACCTAGAAGTGACTATCCCAATAGTCACCACAACAATAGCACGAATCCCGCATTCGTACCACCCATCAAGTTTTAATTTAAATGTTGTAGTCTAACTCTCGATAAGCTTACCCAAGCGTGTCCATCACCTAGGGCGAGGCTATTCGAATAGTTTTAAACCTGCGAGGGTGTACCATCTGCACCCACACTTCGCATCGCCTTTAAGCCAAAGCACACTTCGAAGGTATGCTCGGCACAAACTAAGTCCTACGAGACTTTTTCCAATATTGTGTATTAACTACGAGCCGCTCGTATGGATCGAAATCCATACGCTTACATGGTAAAGCCAAGAGACAACTACCCACTCAGATAAAGCTCTTGGACAACTACCATGCTCCCACCTCCATCCCTCCCGACCCCTGCGACCCGAGCCAATACACGCCAAAGTACTAGGTCAAGAGAGGTCCCATACCCTCTAGTGTGGTTAGCACGCCGAAATGCCTGGATAACAAAAACTCACAAGATGTTCGGTCCTTAATTGACCCGGGCACCTTTCCAGTCACACCCAACAGATCACGCCAATCTTACCATTGTGCCCGCGTCTAAATCATTTTTGTTTTCATTTTTAGTTTTGCAATTAAACAAAGCAGAAATGCTGAAATATAAAGTTATAGAAAGTGTTGTGTGATCAAGGTTACCGACTAAGTCGATAACCGCCCATTTCTACCGATACTAAGCATGTCTAAGCAATTTGACTCGGATCTACTAAGTGACAAGAGATCATCCAGCGACCTCTAATCACAAAAAATAACCTAGGCTCGGTAGTAGAGATCAATATTTTGTCTACAGGATATGCAGCTACGGATTTAACTAATCAATTTAACACAAATTAAGCGATGCATACATACATTTGAAACAAAATATTAGACTTTAAAATACTGGGATAAACATGATCAAACTGCTTGCCTGGCTGCTGTTGCTCAATATGTTGCGGAGGATCGTTCTCGGGGTTGCCGCAAATATCGAATCCTAACGATTGAACAAAACAGCGAATAGGAACGAATAACACCGGCAAAAATCAAATAATCAAACACGAACACCAATTTATACACAGAGGCTAGACTATCACAAAAGAATGACAGATACTGCTACAGAGACCCACTCACTTATTTATCAGGCTAACCACAAAATCACTCTTCTTATATGATTTGAACATTGGACAGACTTTGATGGTGATTGTGTGCACATCTATTATTTAATTATCAGGTTAACACATCAAAAACAGCTAGCTATTCTAAAACCACTATTGACAGGTGAGAGCACAGAATCTACAAGAAGCTATTGAAAGCATAACTAGTCAAGTATCCAATTATGAGATGCTACATAAAATTCTAATTAAGTTTGGGCTTTAATAAAATTCAGCTACTAATACACCTAAGCAACATGCCAACATATTGGAAGGTTGACCATAACAGTATGCTATCACTACAAGGCCTTACCACACCAGTGAAAGTAGGAAAAATAAGTTCAGAGACAACCACTAGCTCCAATAACAACTTCTTAGATCACTCATGCCAACAAGGGTTTTAAAATCTAGAATCACTAACTAACATAATTCCTTACCAAACACTATTTCTTAAGCAATTTATCAAGTCTAACAGGACCTAAATAGCATAAGCATGAAACCAATTTTCAGTTTACTAACAACAGAAAAACGACAACAGGGAACAAACAGAGAACTAGAACTAAAATGCTTTCAAACCTCCAACACCCAAATTTGATCATGCAATGAAAGTGAACTAATGAACAATCATAAACATGATAAGCGGTGACTACAAAGCTTGAGAGAGTGGGCCCCACCGCCACCACAACAACAACGAGAGCACAAGGAAGAACAGAGGCTCGGACTGGATTCGACACCGTGAAGGAGTGGCGGCGCGGGCCGTGCGATGGGCAAAATCGGTTGCTAGAGGACCACCAAGCCGATGGTGGTCGCGGGTTGGCGGAAGCACCGAGGCGGCGGCGGCGGCAGCCGCGGCGGCGGCGATGGAGGTGATAAGGTGCGGCCGCACGAGAGGCGATAACAGAATTAGCGCGCATGGGCATCGATGAGTTACCAGAACTCACCGAATAACGCGAGCTCAAGAGGTTGCGGAGATGGCCCGCAACGAGCGCGCGGCGATCAAGGGTCACCGAGGAGGAGCAACCTGAGCAAAAATAGAGGAAAAGAGAGATGGAGGTAGCTCGAGTGAGTGCACTAGATGGTGCTAGCGCGAGCAATTGCTCTAGGAACTAACTCACCGAGAAGAGGATGAAGGACCCAACTTTCGGCCAAGAAGAGGGACACCAAAATTCAACGGCCCCTGCGAATAAAACTTCAAATTAGTTGAGGGGAAGACATGATAGGAGTGCGGAACACGATCGTACGCGAAAAGGAGAAGATGAGCTTCATCGTTTGTGGTGTTGACACGGCGGTGGTGGCACGATGCGTGCACGAGAGCTCGAGCACGCTATGAATTGAGCTCGGAAGGAGCAATGGTTGATAGGGATTGCTTAATGGTCTCTAAAGAAGGAAGAGGAGCTTTGGGTGAGCTTAAGTAGGGATGAGGCGGAGGAAAACGAAGGCGGCGCTTTCGGCACCGAGGAGCTCAAGAACGGTGCCGACAAGCTTGTGAAAGGAACGGTGGGCGATTAATGCTGCGCGGGCATGGCCTCTCGGCGGAAGATGCGGCCGAGGTGATGCGCGCGAAAAACCGAAGCGGTGACGAACAATGAGGCGAGTGGCGATCATGCGCGATGTCGCGACACTTAGCACTCATGCGGAAGGTAGGTAACGACGACAAGAGGGGCCCGCTTGTCAACAGCGAAAACAAAATGGCGCGAGCCCGAGTCAAGTCGCGGCGCAAACGGTGGTTTGACTCGACCATTTCACTCCGGCCGTTGGATCCGAGATGGGCGGTCGAGATTGATGTATGCATTCGGACGAGTCGGTTGCATGCGCGCCGTGGATCGTTCGATCGCATCGGACGGTGGACGACCATCGGCGCGCACGCGTGCAACTAGTTGGTTCTACCGAGCCAAGCGGTGCGAGTCGGACTCGGCGTGAGGTTGGGTCCGAGCCCGAGGAACAGTGATTTTAGTTTTTGATTTAAAAGACAGAGAAGGTTTGGGAAATTTTTAGAGGTAGCTCCAGAGCTCCAAAAATTTCGAAATTTTAATGGTAGCTACTAGGGACAGAGGACAACCTTGTGAAATTTTTCCAGGGGTTTTCATGCACTAGATTTTTCCCACTAAAATTCACAAGCTGCTGAACAGAAGTTTGACCAGATTTCAAACTAGGTTGACTTGGCCATATGAATTAGCAAATAAAATCTAAAAATTGTGAAATAATTCAGGGAGGTAGATAGGATGATCAAGATGATAGGAAAAATAATTTCAGAGGATGATCACAAGTTTGAAAGCTAAGAATCTGATAACAACAATTTCCAATCACAAGAATTAAATTCTAAAAATTGGAAATTGCTAGGGAAAATTGTAGAAACTTTCAAATGATTTGAAGAGACAACAAAAGTTTTTATTTCTCCTCAAAATTTTACATTTGAAATACAAACCCTAAGTTAGGGCTGTTACAAATCTCCCCCCTTACAGGAATCTCGCCCCGAGATTCTGATCACTGGGAGAAGAATGATGGGTAATCTGCTCGGAGACGATCTTCCCGCTCCCAAGTGGCTTCATCCTCGGAGTGGTTCGACCACTAAACCTTAAGGAACTTGATCACACGGTTCCTCGTTCTGCGTTCAGCTTCTTCGAGGATACGAACGGGACGCTCACGATAAGACAGATCTTCCTGCACATCGATATTTTCCAATGGTGTTTCCTCAATCGAATACGGAGGCACTTCTTCAATTGTGACACATGGAAAACATCATGCACCCTTCAAGTGTAGCTGCAACTCAAGCGGTATGCAACGGCTCCACTTTCTTGACGACGCGATACGCCCGACATATCGAGGAGCGGTTGCCCTTGACACCAAAACGACGATGTCCCTCAGAGGCGAGACTTTGAGATACACAAAGTCATTGGGCTGGAAACTCAACTCACGGCGACGGCGATCCGCATAGCTCTTCGCGCTCGGTGAGCTATGCGCAAGTGCTCACGAATCAATCGCACTTGACTTTCGCCTCGTTGATCGAATCGGGCCAAAGCGCCTTTCACGATTTGACCGGTTCAACGGTGTTCTGCGGCGCCGTCCATACAAGGCCTCAAATGGTGCCATGCCGAGACTAGCTCGAAGTCGTTGTTGTAGGAGAACTTCGGCAAGCGGTAGGCACTTCT
The DNA here is from genome assembly GCA_036346255.1 of Ampelocalamus luodianensis. Classification (NCBI taxonomy): domain Eukaryota; kingdom Viridiplantae; phylum Streptophyta; class Magnoliopsida; order Poales; family Poaceae; genus Ampelocalamus; species Ampelocalamus luodianensis. The sequence continues at coordinate 56,975,429 of CM070620.1, forward strand.
CCCAATTCTTCCCATAGGAAAGAACACAAGCACGGAGCATATCTTCAAGCACTGATTGGCGCGCTCCGTCGACCATCGATCGAGGATGGTAGGCGGTCTTTGAAAGTAAGACGGTACCCATGGCCTCCATGGCGTGCCAAAGTCGGAAGTGAAAAGAGAACCACGATCGACACCATCGTTCGTGGCACACCATGCAAACTCACAATGCGGGATATGTAGAGTGCGCCAATTTCTGTGGCGAGGCGGTACATCTTGCGAGAAAATGTGCTACTTTTGTCAATCGGTCAATAACCACCCGGATAGCATCCTTCCCGAAGAAGTGCGGGCAAACCGATGTGAAGTCCATACCAACGAATCCCACTTCCACTCGGTATAGGCAAGGGTGGAGGAGACTGCGGACGCCGATGCTCGCCTTGACGCGACAACATATGTCACATCTGGCCACGAACCTGGCAATCTCGCGCTTCATGCGAGTCCACCAGAATCTCTGACGCAGATCTTGGTACATTTTAGTGGCCCCGGGATGGATGGACAAAGGCGAATCATGGGCCTCCTGAAGAATCAAATCCCGCAACTCTGGGACCTTTGGGACCACAAGCCGCTGCCCAAACCATACGACACCGTGCTCATCTTCCGAGAAACACCTGGCTATCCCATCCTTGATATTCTGCTTGATCTGGTTCACACCGCCATCTGACTGCTGTGCTGCCTTGACTTGATCCACCAAGGTTGGTTGCACAACCAAGGCAGCAAGGGAACCATGTTCAACCAAACCCAAGTTGAGACGCTGAAACTCTGCAAGCAGTGCAGGTTGCTGCTCTTGGATCATCAGAGTACTGCAATACACCTTTCGGCTAAGTGCATCAGCAACCACATTGGCCTTGCCCGGATGATACTGAATACCCATGTCATAATCTTTGATCAATTCTAGCCATCTCCTCTGCCTGAGGTTCAGATCTGGCTGAGTGAACAAGTATTTCAAACTCTTGTGGTCGGAATACACCTCACAGCGGTTACCGATCAGATAATGCCGCCAAATCTTGAGTGCATGAACCACAGCAGCAAGCTCTAAATCATGGGTGGGATAGTTGAGCTCATGAGGTCTCAAGCGCTCGGATGCATAGGCAACCGCTTGCCTTCCCGCATAAGAACGCATCAAGTCCTCGACGAGAGCAACGCAATAAATATCGAAGCTCTTGTGGATATCGGGAAGAGTAAGAACTGGAGCTGAAGTCAATCGCTGTTTGAGCTCCTGAAAGCTCTCATCACAAGCAGAGGACCACACAAACTTCTTGTCCTTCTTGAGCAATTCAGTCATCGGCTTTGCGATCTTGGAGAAGTTCTCGATGAAGCGGCGGTAGTAGCCCGCTAAACCAAGAAAACTCCGCACATCGGTGACTGACTTGGGCTGGCCCCAAGATAGAACGTCGCTGACCTTGCTGGGATCCACAGCTACGCCTCCAGCTGAAAGAACATGGCCCAAGAATGCCACTTCCTTCAACCAGAACTCACATTTGCTGAACTTTGCATATAGCTGATGCTCCCGCAATTTGCCCAAAACAATCTTGGATGCTCGGCATGCTCGCTTGATCTTGGAATAGATAAGAATATCATCAATAAAGACCACCACAAATTTATCCAAAACTCCATGAATCTGAATTCATTAAGTTCATGAACAAGGTGGAGCATTGGTTAAACCGAAAGACATGACGGTGTACTCGCATGCGACCATAACGAGTAGTGAAAGCCGTCTTGAATATCCTCGATCGATCGACTGATGATACCCCATTCTCAAATCAATCTTTGAGAACACACAGGCTCGATCAAGCGATCAAACAGATCATCAATGCGGGGCAAAGGATATTTGTTCTTCACCGTCACCTCATTGAGAGGGCGGTAATCCACGCACATGCGCAAAGTCTTGTCCTTCTTCTTCACAAAGATCACCGACAGCCCCAAGGAGATGAACTGGACGGATGAAACCCTTTGCTTGGAGCTCACCAAGCTGCTTCTTCAATTCTTCTAGCTCATTGGGAGGCATTCGATCACGGCGCCGAGATAGTGGCGATGCAGGGCAGCAACTCAATGACAAACTCAAGGTCTCGAACCGAGGCATCCGGGCAAGTCTTGGGAAAGACATCCGAGAAAGTCGGATACTATCGAACATCCACGAATTTGCAAGGTGGCTTTGCCTCTAATACACATAGATGTGACCCACGAAGGCGGCGAAAATCCGACTGTTACTTTGAAGAGTGGTGAGATAGACAATCTTCACGCACAATCGATCTGTCCCAAGTGTTGGGACAACCAATCCATGCCAAGAATCACATCGGACTTGCTGAATCGAGCGAGAATAAGATTTGCCAAAAATCCCACTCCTTTGACTATGATAGGAACATCCCGACATCAGTAAATCGGCTCTCATTTCCGACCCGGAGAGCGGATGAGCAAAGGAACTCCCAAAGGAACACAAAAAGACCACTAACAGCAGCAAATGATCTTGAAATAAAAGAATCGATGCTCGAAATCAAATAATCTGCGGTAGGGCGAAATTGACAAGAAGTGTACCAATCACGACATCGGCGCCTCCGAGCCTCCTCGGTGAAAGGTGGTTAACTCGGCGCCTGCTGCACTCAGGGCTTCGGATCATCTTACAGTCGGTGGATGACCACTCCCGCCCGCGTCCTCCATTAGGGCGAGGCTGCTGCAACACTCGAGGCGAGCATTCGCATAATGGCCCTTGTTGTGGCGGCGAAAACAAGTAACCTCGGCCGCCGGATTGCGGAGGCCGCTCTGTCTTGGATCGCGCGCGCGTGGTGGCTCACGGCTGTGGTGGGCGGGAGCTGGTGCGGATGGCCTCGGCGCCGGTGGAGCAAAAGAACGGGCCATCGTGCCGCCCGGCCGAGGATGAGTGAGGTGGCGTGAGTAGGCGTCGCCTCCCATTTGCGCTTGCGGGACTCGCCCAGCGCCTTTGCCTTATGCTCAGCAACAATGGCCTTATCTACCAAGGCCTGAAAGTCGGGGAAGTCCACAATAGATAGCTTGTCCTGCAGCTCCTCAGACAAGCCATCCATAAACTTCTCCTGCTTAGCCTCATCTGAGGCCACCTCCCCTGGAGCATAACGAGCCAGATGATTGAACTCGTACAAGTACTCCGTCACCGACTTGCGCCCTTGCTTGAGCGCGAGGAACTCCTACTTTTTCAGCTTCATCAGGCCATCTGGGATGTGGGCCCGACGAAAGGCTGTCCTGAACTCCTCCCACGCGACCACATGGCCCGCGGGCTGCATGGCGAGATAGTTCTCCCACCATGAGAGTGCGGCGCCCTCAAGCTGGTGGGACGCGAAGAGTGCCTTATCCTGTGCCTGGCACTGAGCTATGTTGAGCTTTCGCTCAACCATGCGCAGCCAATCATCCGCATCAAGAGGGTCCTCAGAGCGGGAGAAAGTCGGTGGCTGCGTACGGAGGAACTCTGCAAGTCCCCCGCGAGTCTGGTGGCCGCCACCACCGGCAGGAGTGGAGGTATTCCTAGCAATAACCTCCAAGATGCGCGTCTGGTCCATGCGGTTTCGCTCGATCGGCGAGCACCTCGACCATGGTCGGAGGAGGGGAAGCTCCTCATCATGACCAGCCTCTCGAGCGCCACGCGTTCTCCGGCCATCTGTTTCACTAAGACAAGTTAACAACAAATGGAAAACAAGAAGTCGACAACCTCTGCAAATAACTTACTAACAAAGACAAAACAAACACAAGACTTTTAAGTTACAAAACCAATTGACAAAAATCGGACACTTAGCAAACTCACATATACCTTACCCTTATACCCCACAAATTTTACTCGGACTTAATTCTCTATGGTTCTCCCAAAGACCGATTCTACCAGTAGTAAATATCTTTTGAAAGGAAAGAGAGAAACCAAGTTTTAAACTCAAATTAGAGTAAGATGAGAGTAGAAGGCTAAGATAGGTAAGGAGTAAAATCTGAGAATCTGCCTAGGTTTTCATAAACCCTTTTTATACTTTGAAATTAAGCTTTTTCAAAATATCCTAAAGACGACTATGCTTGGGTTACTACGGTCAGAATGGCTCTGATACCAACTTTGTGAGGACCCCAATTTATTTGGTTTGTAATGCTTAACCCACCACCTGGTCCTAGCATCACAAATCAAATAAACTGATCCTCGAGATATGTATACTTCCTGACGCAGTATACACACCTCGGTACAAAATTAGACATCAACTCCATTCCACACATAGAGTCCAAACACAACACTACCAAACGGAAGATAAACAAATAGTAGAGGTTATTACAGACACAGGCCGACCGGCCCAAAAGATACACAAATAACAAGAACGACAGTGAAGCAAAGTGCCATAAGATGGCTATAAACAAAGCCAATCGGTGTGCCTTCAACCCACAAGGCATCGGCCCGACCGCCAAGCCTAGTCGTCACCCACGGCGGCAGCCAAAGACTCACGAAGTGAGGCCCCGAGGCTCACCTTCTTCCTCTGCAACAACAACATTAAGCAAAGCACACAGTACAAAGATTGTCTTTGTACCCGCAAGACTGACGTGTGAACTAGCAGACCTGTTCATATGCTACATGCAGGCTTATTTGGTGGAGGCCATATGTTTCATTTGCATAAAGCCAATTTTCATTTGCAATAAGGTAATACAGTTTTAAAGGCAAGTTTGCAATTCATTTTTAAGATTAAAATAACAGTAAGGATATTAATAACAAAAGCGAAAGATAAACCACCTAGAAGTGACTATCCCAATAGTCACCACAACAATAGCACGAATCCCAGATTCGTACCACCCATCAAGTTTTAATTTAAATGTTGTAGTCTAACTCTCGATAAGCTTACCCAAGCGTGTCCATCACCTAGGACGAGGCTATTCGAATAGTTTTAAACCTGCAGGGGTGTACCACTGTACCCACACTTCAGACCGCCTTTAAGCCAAAGCACACTTCCGAAGGTATGCTGGCACAGCTAAGTCCTACGAGACTTTTTCCAATATTGTGTATTAACTACGAGCCGCTCGTATGGATCGAAATCCATACGCTTACATGGTAAAGCCGAAGAGACAACTACCCACTCAGGATAAAGCTCTTCGGACAACTACCATGCTCCCACCTCCATCCCTCCTGCGACCCCTGCGACCGGGCCCAATACGCCAAAGTACTAGGTCAAGAGAGGTCCCATACCCTCTAGTGTGGTTATGCGCTTGAAATGCTGGATAACAAAAACTCACAAGATGTTCGGTCCTTAATTGACCGGGCACCTTTCGATCACACCCAACAGATCACGCCAATCTTACCATTGTGCGCGTCTAAATCATTTTTGTTTTCATTTTTAGTTTTGCAATTAAACAAGCGAAATGCTGAAATATAAAGTTATAGAAAGTGTTGTGTGATCAAGGTTACCGACTAAGTCGATAACCCCATTTCTACCGATACTAAGCATGTCTAAGCAATTTGACTCGGATCTCTTGCTCAATATGTTGCGGAGGATCGTTCTGGGGTTGCCGCAAATATCGAATCCTAACGATTGAACAAAGCAAATAATAAGAGCGAATAACACCGGCAAAAATCAAATAATCAAACACAAACACCAATTTATACACGAGGCTAGACTATCACAAAAGAATGACGAATCTTTCTCTGAGAGACCCACTCACTTATTTATCGGGCTAACCACAAAATCACTCTTCTTATATGATTTGAACATTGGACAGACTTTGATGGTGATTGTGTGCACATCTATTATTTAATTATCAGGTTAACACATCAAAAACAGCTAGCTATTCTAAAACCACTATTGACAGGTGAGAGCACAGAATCTACAAGAAGCTATTGAAAGCATAACTAGTCAAGTATCCAATTATGAGATGCTACATAAAATTCTAATTAAGTTTGGGCTTTAATAAAATTCAGCTACTAATACACCTAAGCAACATGCCAACATATTGGAAGGTTAACCATAACAGTATGCTATCACTACAAGGCCTTACCACACCAGTGAAAGTAGGAAAAATAAGTTCAGAGACAACCACTAGCTCCAATAACAACTTCTTAGATCACTCATGCCAACAAGGGTTTTAAAATCTAGAATCACTAACTAACATAATTCCTTACCAAACACTATTTCTTAAGCAATTTATCAAGTCTAACAGGACCTAAATAGCATAAGCATGAAACCAATTTTCAGTTTACTGACAACAGAAAAACGACAACAGGGAACAAACAGAGAACTAGAACTAAAATGCTTTCAAACCTCCAACACCCAAATTTGATCATGCAATGAAAGTGAACTAATGAACAATCATAAACATGATAAGCAGCTGACTACAAAGCTTCAGAGAGGTGGGCCCCACACACCACAACAAAGAACAGGAGCACAAGGAAGAACAGAGGCTCTCGGACTGGATTCGACACCGGTGAAGGAGTGGCGGCGCGGGCTGTGCGACGGGCAAAATGGGTTGCTAGAGGACCACTGAAGCTGATGGTGGTCGCGGGTTGGCCGGAGAAGCACTGAGGCAGCGCGGCGACAGCCCGCGGCGGCCGGCAGTGGAGGTGATAAGGTGCGGCTGCACCAGAGAGGCAGACAACAGGAATTAGCGATTTAAGTTGCCTAAGTTGTAAATCCAGTCACCACGGACCTCTTGTCGCTCGATACTAATCAGAACACCCACTCGACATGAGCCTGGAATGCTACTAAACAAACTCTAATAATTCTAAACTAGACAATCTTAATAAATCTCAGCAGAACCTCCCTTGTAAAGTTAATTACACGAAGGTTCCAACACACAGATTATTCAAATATTAAATAAACTTTCATCCAAAGACATCAAAAGATAATCAAAGACAAGCTCAGTATCTAACATAACTAGAGAGATATGAGGATCCACTTCTCATCATTATTACATTTAATCCATTGCATGAGACAAAACATAATAATCCATGCATTTACTAAAATCAATCGCGTTCTGAAGATTATTCATCTTTATTTAGTTCATGTGGCATGTGTGCAGCTAGCAGTCTACTTCCCCCCATGCATGTCGTTCTTGGCTCGAGTACCTAAAACAACAATAAAACCAAGAGTGAGTCCATAGACTCAGCAAGTACAAAAAGAAAACTATAACATCATCATCCATGTAAAGAAGATCAACAATAGAACATCTCATATGCAAATGCAATGCTCAAGGATCCTTTATCTTTAACTTTCTGTGTGCATTACACCAGTAATGCAGAGTAAGCAACCGTCGCCACATACCCATGCCTGTGCGCGCACGCAAAGGGACCAATTGCCCATTACTCCGCAAGTAATGGAGACCTCAAGCCCACACTCCACGAGTGTGGGGATCTCGGGCCCGTCACATTCATGACGGGAATCTCAAAGGGAAACGTGCTTGGTCACCGCGTGAGCAAGCCTCAACATGTTCTCAATATGCATATGCTCATCTCTTATTCATCATCAATCTTACCAAAAGACAACAACATTGTACCACAGTAAAGCATAAGCATAATTTGAGCAATCACCATACTTAAACAATCATCAAGTAAGCCATCTTGCTATGCAACCATATATCAAACAGCACACAAACATAGCTAATCAATCACACCCATTTAACAAAAAATGCACTTGCCTTAACCGTGTGAGGCGGAGGGCGTGAAGGCGGTGCTGCCCCGGTACCAATCCCCACCTAAACATTAAGAATACACAGAACGAAAAACATGAATTGAATACACTAGCACAACAAGTAGCAGATTACAACGCAATCTCGACCCCAAATTCTTAAGTGCTGCACTGCCCTCTGAACACAGTCAAGTTCTAAAATTCATAACTTTCTGTACAGTGGTCCCAATTAGGTGTTCTTGGACTCCATTGAAAGGTTATCAAATTTCCCAACTAAACCTAGTTGGTGAGCTCCCCTGATTCGGTCATCTAAAATCACTTTTAAGCCGATTAACAAGACATCGATTTCACGTTAGACTTTCTGGACAGAGTACTAAAACTATCATAACTTTTGCTACGAAAGTCCAAATCTCATGTTCTTTATCTCTATGAAAAGGTACAGAAATTACCCACATTTTCGTTATACTGAAATCCCCTGATTCTCCTTTTAAATAGCATATTTGATCAAATTACCACAGACTGCCAGAAACTGACAGAACTACCAGGCAGCGATACTAAAAAATTCATAACTTCCTGACCGTTAATCGGATTTGGGTGATCTTGGTGGCCACTAAAAGCTAAGAACATAATCTACGTTTCTCTAGGAGACCAAAACTCCTAATTCACCCTCTAAATAAAAGAAACTGACCGCGCAACATTCTCGACAGAATTGAACAGAGAACAGAATTTAGCCGATCCAATCAATCTAATAGCAATCGCCTCTAACGACCATCACTCCACACAAGAAACCCGTCGTTACCCTTGACGACGTGCTGGACGACGACGATCAGGCCCCGAAGACGATCCTGCTCCTCCTCTCTTCCTTCTCTTCTTTTCCCCTTCTTCTTCCTTCTCTTCTTTTCCCCTTCTTCTTCCTCCTTGGTCGGCTGCAATGGAGCTTCTTCTTCTCTTTGGCCAGCAGCAATGGAGGTGGTGGGGAGGTAGAGAGGTGGTGGAGGGGTAGTGGCGGCCGGTTGGGGGAGTGGGGGAGGAAAGGGGGGGAAGGGGAGGGGTCGGCTAGGTTTGGGAAGGGGGAGTGGCGCCCCCTAAGCTATGGCCGGCCACCCCCTTGGGCCCCTGTTGGGCCATGGGCTCTAGCCCAGGTTGCCGCAAAACTGCACTTTCCCCCCTCTGCAACTGCAGCACTGCAATCTTTCCAATTGGTCCTTCCCGAAATTCCGATAACTCTCTCCCGATTATTTATTCTCTCCCAGTTAATTCCTTTCGTATACTTTTGGGGTATTACAGGAAAACTAGGAGAGCTTTAAATTAAAGTGTTGGCTGTGTTGGGAGTAAGAATTAGGAGCTCCTTAAGATGAAGATTTCGGCTAGAGAGCTTGAAAAGAAAATCTGGACAGCAAGTATAATTTCTGACAGCTAGCTATGGATAGTTTATAGTGCTAAAAATGGGAGGTTAATTCAACTAAAATTTGTTCGGAATAAATAGGGAAAGAGGTGATATAAATTAGCTATGTGCCTAACTCTCTGTTAGTAGTTTTTGCCCTGTTTTGTTGGCTGAACCAAACCGGATTTATGTGCTGAAAGTTGTCTTCCTAAAAACTGATTGCTCGTTCTTCCATACGAGTTAGTCATGATAGGAAGATGGATGTTGTTTTTTTTGACCTTGCTGCGATTTTGTTGGGTCTTTGGTTGTTGGAGTTTATTTTAGAGTGGTTAGTTGTCTTTCTTTGTCTCCTGTTCCGGAGTTGTTTCTAACCTATTTTTATGGAATAGGATGGCAAGAACCACCCGTAGCAGTCAGCCGGCTGGTTCCGATGAGGAGCTTCCCCCTCCTCCGACCATGGCTGAGGTTCTTACTCAGATCGAGCGGAATCGCATGGACCAGACTCGGATCCTGGAGGTCATCGCGAGGAACACCACCGCTCCTTCTGGTGCTTCGGGATCTGGAGGTGGTGGCCACCAGTCTCGTGGTGGGCTTGCGGAGTTTCTCCGTACGCAGCCACCTACTTACTCCCGATCTGAGGACCCTCCGGGCGCGGATGATTGGCTGCGTCTAGTTGGCGAAGCTCAACATCGCTCTGTGCCGAGAGCGGGGCGGGCACTCTTGCATCCCATCAACGAGGTGCGGCACTCTCTTGGTGGGAGAATTTTCTCGCCATGCGACCGCGCGCCATGTTGTCTCATGGGAGGAGTTCAGTGCGCTTTCGTCGTGCGACATCCCGATGGCGGATGAAGCTCAAGAAGAAGGAGTTTCTTGTGCTTAAACAGGGGCGCAAGTCTGTGTCGGAGTACCTTTACGAGTTTAATCACTTGGTTCGTTATGCTCCGGGTGAGGTGGCCACTGATGAGGCCAAGTGTAACATCCCAAGTTTTAGACTTGTGTTTCAAATGTAAGAAAATGAGTAGAAATTAAAACTTTTTCTTACATCATGTATTTCCTTTGTGTACTAAGCAAATCTTGTACAAGAAGTTATGGAAATACAAAAACCACAAGTCTTTTCATAAACATCTCAGTCTTCAAAAACATTCCTGTCAAATCTTGTGGTCATCTCCGGGAAATATTTTTTCTAAGTTCTTGGGTTATTATGTGACTCCTCTGAAAAATTTCACAATTTTTAGAAATTATTTGAATATTTTTGGAGGTCAGTCAAACCCTATTTAAATTCTGGTCAAACTGTGGACCAGCACCTTGTGGAATTTTTGGAGGAAAAAGTATAGTACAAAAACCTCTGCAAAATTTACACAAGGTCAATAACTCCGCTAGCAAGCTCCTGTAAAAATTTCATAATTTTTGGAGTTAGTTTGCTACCTCAAATAATTTTCCAAAAATCAGCTCTTGTTGGAACTCAGATTTGGAACCCTAGGTCTGAGTCTGACTCGGACTCGAGTCCGACTCAGCCTATCGGGCTCGGTCGGGTCAGCTGTGAAGACCTCCTCGGGCTCGTTCCCTTTTGACCGTTGGATCTCCATCCAGTGCCCCAGACCTCCCCACTGATCTCAGCGCTTCGGGTGTGGTTCAGGCCGTTGGATATCCATCCTACGGTCAGGACCTACCCAGGACCTCCGCGTGCGCTCGGACCTCCTCTGCTCGAGTGATCTGGGACGTCCAGGACCACCACGAGCGCATCTGGGACGTCTAGGATGTCCCTCGGTCCTGTTTTTCTTCCTCCCGACCTCCTTGAGGTCTGATCATCATGGTTTTCACGCGCTGCCCTATGTCGGGACCAGCGGTTGGGAGCGGTGAGATGTCACCTTTGTCCTTGTCAACGGCTCTTTTGGCGCCATGCATTTAATGCCTGCAGCTTTAGCCTAAAAGTCTTCACTGCTCTGCCACTCGTCCTCCATGCGTGCTCTTGGCGAGGCATGGACCTTGTTCAAATGGTAGTCAGAGCCATTGCCAAGCTCCCCGCTATGTATAGCATGTGGTCTTCTTCCTCCTATTCTTTCTCCATTCCTTGTGTGCTTGAACTCCCTCGGTGGTGAGTGAGAGCTCCAAGCTCAAGCACCCAGAACACCACCCGAAACCACCATTCTTTGGGCTTTGAAGCTCCACGATGACCAGTAGAGCTCCGTGGTCCTAGCATTATTCTTGCCTTCTTCACTCACATCTTGATCACCTAGAGCTTGCTCTAACAAGCAGTTCACCATTGCAGAGGTGAACAAGTTGGGAGCTGCTTTGCGGGGTCGAGATTGTCTTCTTCTTCTTCACCGGCGGGCGCTTCCTCGCTGGACTTCGTCGGCCATCTCCGAGCTCCTCCGACCTCCCTGGTTCCCTCTCTGCCCTCAGGTGCCCTTTCTCTCAGCCAAGCTACCGTTTTTCTAGTCGTCGTAGAGCTCGTATCGTTTTTCGTAGTTAGCCGTATTAGACTTCTTCCTCTCTCTCCGGCTCACCGGCGTTCCAGGCCGTCACCGCTGTCGAGAGCACGTCCTTTAGGTTCTTGACGTTATTTAGAACTCAGCCATGTCCTTGGTTTCCGCCGACGAGGTCCCCATCGCCGGCGGTGAGCTCGTTAAGGTGCTCGGGCGTTTTGCCATGTCGTACACGGACAAGATCGGTAATCTAGTGATTGGCATTAATGTTGTCCGAGGTTGCTCATTAATGAAGTCTTGCCGGCAAAACGCGCGTGCCTTCTAAGTCCCCGACCTCCTAGGTGTAATCGTGGCCGTCCACGACCTCCCTAGGTTTAGATCTGAGCATTAGATCTTCGTTGAAAAGTCCTTAAGTCTTGGACCACCCTCCGCCAAATCCCGGCCGTCCTGGACCTCTTCGCGATTAGATCCGGACCGTAGAGCCTTTGTCAGTAAAAACGATAAGTCACAGGACCTCCTTGGATCAATCTCGGCCGTTAAAGACCTCCTAGGTTAGCTCTAGGTCGTTGGATCCTTGGTTGCGAAAACTATAAGTGCCAGGACCTCCCCCTAGAGTCGATCCTAGCCGTCTAGGACCACCCTGGTTAAATCCTAGCCATTTAGATCTTCCTCGTGCGCAAAAGACCTCCCCATGGTCATTTTGCAAAGACCACACCTAAGACCACCCTCGGGGTCCTCTTTGCAAAAAGCCACCCCGGGTCTTTTATAAAGAGAACCTCCGGACCTCCCTCCGCGTCGATCTGGACCGTTCAGGACCTCCCTAGATCTAATCTGAGCCGTCCAGATCTCCTCCCGTTGAAACCCTATCGCATAGGACCACCTCGCTTAGATCTTGACCATCGACGACCTCCTCGGTGAGATCCCCACCGATCAGGACCTCCCCGCGAGATCTTGACCGCCTAGGACCTCCCTCGTGTAAATCCCAACCGTTCAGGACCTCCTTCGCTCGCGTGTGTGACTCACAGTCACTGACATGCGGTCCCGCATGTTAGCGCTTCATTTTGAACTTCGATCGAAGTCCGCCGTCCATTCTGCGATCTGCGGTCCAGATCAATTGGGCCGATCGGGTCACCCGATCCTCCCATCCTTGTGTGCCGTTCATCTCATGATCGACGGCTGTGGTTCGTGTGTTGTTCGGGTCGCCCGAACCGCACTCATTATGGACCCTCCGATTCTTGATCGACGGTCGTGATGGATTGGGCGTTCGTCGCTCTCGCGCACCTCGCGCGCGTTAGATTCAAATCAAGGGCCCATAGTTGTCCACGTCAATTCCTTTCTGATAAGTGTTGTTTTATTTCGGTAAATAGTTATTTGTCATCTGAAAAATTGTATAAAAACTTTAGAAATTCATATCTAATTCAAAATAGATCCTTTTTAATTGAATCCAACTGTAATAAATTTGTAATTCACTAAAGTTTAATATAAAAATGCTTTTAGTCATGTTATACATGGTAGAAAATTATGTAATCTTTAATAGCTTGTTTTCAGCCATTTTTGTATATTCCATAATTGAATTAAAACTTGGAAAATGTATATTTTTTCGGTATATCTGTAAATTGAATGGTTTTAACTTTATTAATTTTGTTATTTACTCAACTTTAATCTAAAAATGGTTGTAGGCCTAAATCAAGACTGAGAAAAATATGTCAATAGATTTAACCTTATTGGTAGCAGTTTAAAATTCATTTAATGTTGTAAAAGACCCAAGTAATTCCCTGTAAATCCTAAATATATAAAATTGATGCTAGAAAATCCCTCTGTTAGCATATTTTAATATGAAATAGGTTTTGCACATGTTTATATTTCTCGGAAGTGAAGTGTGCTAGTTTTGCAAATTAGAAAAATCGTAAGTAAATCATTATAACTCCAAATTTAGTAAACTCAACTTTGCTGTGATTAGAATGACATAAACTACCTACCATAAAAATTTTGGGTTCTAGATCATTATAGAAATGTTTGCCATGAACAGTAACCGAAGTTAATTTAATTAGGAGTTTTCCTGGCTGAGAGATCTTGTTTCGGCCATAACTTTTTCATGCTAAGTCCAAATGAAGTAATTCTTGTTCCTAAAATTGTCTAAAATCAACCTCTAGCTTCTGTATAAATTTCATGGGATTTGGATGTATTTTGTTGTTGCGTTTTGTTTGGTGTTCTTTGTTCTTATTGGTTTTATCGTCTTTTCACGTTAGGTTCCGAAGATTATATTGAACCTGAGGATCCTCCTCTGCAGCAAGAACAATTGCAGTAAGGTAAGCAGTTTGATCATGTTAATCCCTGTATTTTCAAGTATTTATGTTGTTTACAAATTCTATGTATGCATTGCTAGTTTGTGTTTAACTATTGTCGTTAGTTGACCTAGTAGATGCATTTCCTTAGGCAAATGATTATCCTTTACTACCATGAGCCTAGGTTATTGCTGTGATTTAGAGTTCATGGATGAGCTCTTGTCACTTAGTAGTTTGCGGATTAATTGCTTAGCCATGCTTAGCTTCCGATAGAAATAGGCGGTTATCGACTTGTCGATAACCTTGATCACATAAAACTTATTATCACTTATGATTTCAGCCTTGTGCCATGTTTACTTGTGAAAACTAAAACCTAAAAACAAAATGATTTAGACTTGGGCACAAGGGCATTAAAAACCTAAAAACTGGAATGGTGTCCGGGTCATTAAGGACCGAGTTACTTGCGCCACCGTACTGAGCATTTTGCGTGCTAACCACACTAGAGGGTATGGGACCTCTCTTGACTTAGTACTTTGGCGTGTATTGGCTTCGGGTCGCAGGAGTCGCGGGAGGGATGGTCTTTGGGAACCTTGTAGTGTCCGAAAGGCTTCCCCCGTGATGGCTGGTTGTCTTTCGGCTTGCAATGTAAGCGTATGGATTTCGATCCATACGAGCGGCTCGTGGTTAATACACAATATTGGAAAACATCTCGTAGGACTTACGTGCGTCGCATACCTTGGGCGCTTTGTGGCTTAAAGGCGATGCGAAGTGTGGGTACATTGGTACACCTGCGAGTTAAAACTATTCGAATAGCCTCGTCCTAGGTTATGGACACGCTCGGATACGCCTCGTGAGAACTAGACTACAACCTTTTAATTAAAACTTGATGGGTGGTACGAATCGGGGATTCGTGCTATGTTGTGGTGTCTATTGGGATAGTCACTTCCAGGTGGTTACTTGTATTTACCATTATTTCGCTGTTATTTTAGCAATAAAACAGATTTGGAAACTTGCCTTTAAATGTATTACATTATTGCAAATAAAGTTGGCTTTGTGCAAAATGAGACATATAACCTCCACTTAAATAAGCCTGCATGTAGCATATGAATAGGTCTGCTATTCCACACGTCAGTCTTGCGAGTACCTTAGTGTACTCAGTTGTCTTGCTTAAATGTATTTGTTGCAGAGGAAGAAGGTGAGCTCTATGGGCCTCACTTTTGTGAGCTGTGTTGTGGTAGCTTGCGGGGCGACTAGCTTGGCGGCCCGGTCGGTTGCCTTGTGGGTTGTGTTGGCTAACCGGTCGACTTTTGTTCTTAGCCATCTTATGGCGCTTTTGCTTCCTCTGTCATTCTTGTATATTGTGTTATTTGGTCGGTCGGCTCTTTTGTAATAACTTTACTTTATGTATGTCGTTGTTGAACTTAGTGTTAATTGTTGTATGGAAATGATGTATGATTTTGTGATGATGAGCGTGTGCTGCAATCCTGGGAAGCACATGTCCATTGAGGCTTTGGATATTTGGTTAGTAATGCTAGAACCATATGGAGGTTAAGTATTACTAGTTAAATACCCGGGTCCTCACACCAAGCAGGAGAAGTCCATGGAGGGCTTATCTGAGGAGCTGCAGGACAAGCTCTCTATTGTGGACTTTGTTGATTTCCAGGCCTTGGTGGACAAGGCCATCGTCGTCGAGCACAAGGCGAAGGCGCTGGGTGAGTCCCGCAAGCGCAAGTGGGAGGCCCACCGGTCTGCACAGGCCAGTCTCTCTCGTCCCCGTGTTGGACCCACACCAGAGGCTCGTTCTTTGGCATCCCCACCACCGAGGCCATCGGCGCCAGTTACTCGTCCCCCGCAGGCTGTGTTTCAGCCACGTGCACCTGCGACCCAGCAGCAGGATGCTCTCCGCAACCTGGCTGCTGATGTCACCTGCTTTTCTTGCAACCAGAAGGGCCATTATGCTAGCAGTTGCCCTAAGAGGACTGGAGCGGCCCCTCATCCTAATGGAGGACGCGGTCAAGGGAATGGTCACCCACCTGATCAGAAGGTGATCCAAAAGACTCAGGGTGTCGGGAGTGGTCGAGTCAACCACATCTCGGCTGAGGAGGCTCAGGAGGCGCCCGACGTTGTATTGGGTACGCTTCTTGTCAGTTATCGTCCAGCTGTAGTATTATTTGACTCTGGAGCATCGCATTCTTTTATTTTGAGATCATTTGCTGCTGATTGCGACCTTCACTTTGTTCCGTTGGAGATTCCTTTGCTTATTCGCTCTCCCGGAGCGGAAATGAGAGCTGATCAGGAATGCCGGGGCCTTCCTATTGATATCGAAGGAGTGGAATTCTTGGCGAATCTCATCTTACTCGATTCGTCGCGCCTGGATGTGATTCTTGGCATGGATTGGTTGTCCCAACACTTGGGACAAATCGATTGTGCCAGGAAGATGGTCTACCTCACTAGTCCCTCAGGTGAGCAGGTTGGGATTGCACCGCAGCTGCAAGGGCCACATCTTTGTGCCCTTGAAGCTAAGCCAGCCCTGGAGATTCAAGTGGTGCCCACAGTTGGTGACTTTGTGGATGTCTTTCCTGAAGATTGGCCTGGGATGCCTCCAGTTCGAGACTTGGAGTTTGTTATCGAGTTGCTGCCCGGTACCACTCCAATTTCAAAGGCGCCGTACCGAATGCCTCCTAATGAGTTGGAGGAGCTGAAGAAGCAGTTAGGTGAGCTTCAAGCAAAGGGCTTTATCCGTCCTAGCTCATCTCCTTGGGGTTGTCCCGTTATTTTTGTGAAAAAGAAGGACAAGACCCTGCGCATGTGTGTTGATTACCGTCCGCTTAATGAAGTGATGGTGAAAAACAAGTATCCTTTACCTCGTATTGATGAACTTTTTGATCAGTTGACCGGAGCCCGTGTCTTTTCTCAGATTGATTTGAGATTGGGTTATCATCAAGTCCGAATCAGGGCTGAAGATATTCCAAAGACAGCGTTCACCACCCGTTATGGCCTCTACGAGTACACCGTGATGTCTTTTGGCTTAACAAATGCTCCTGCTTTATTCATGAATCTTATGAACTCGGTGTTCATGGAGTATTTGGATAAGTTCGTTGTGGTTTTCATTGATGACATTCTTATCTACTCCAAGAGTGAAGAGGAGCATGCTGAGCATCTGCAGATTGTATTGGGAAAGCTGCAAGCGCACCAGCTGTATGCCAAATTCAGCAAGTGCAAGTTCTGGTTGAAGGAAGTGGCGTTCTTGGGCCATGTCCTTTTAGCAGGGGGTGTAGCAGTGGATCCTAGCAAGGTCAGTGATGTTCTATCTTGGGGTCAGCCCAAGTCAGTCACCGATGTGAGGAGTTTCCTTGGTTTAGCGGGCTACTACCGCCACTTTATCGAGAACTTCTCCAAGATCGCGAAGCCGATGACTGAGCTGCTCAAGAAGGACCAGAAGTTTCTGTGGTCCTCTGCTTGTGATGAGAGTTTTAAGGAACTCAAGTAGCGCTTGACTTCAGCGCCAGTACTTGTTCTCCCTGACATACACAAGAGCTTTGATATCTATTGTGATGCCTCTCGTCAGGGACTCGGTTGTGTTGTTATGCAAGAAGGCAAGGTAGTGGCCTATGCATCAAGGCAGTTGAGGCCTCATGAACTCAACTATCCTACCCATGACTTGGAGTTAGCTGTAGTGGTCCATGCACTCAAGATTTGGCGACATTACCTGATTGGTAACCGTTGTGAGGTGTATTCTAATCACAAGAGCTTGAAATATTTGTTCACCCAGCCAGATCTGAACCTCAGGCAAAGGAGATGGTTGGAATTGATCAAGGATTATGATATGGGTATTCAGTATCATCCGGGCAAGGCCAATGTTGTTGCGGATGCACTTAGTCGCAAGGTATATTGCAATACCTTGTTACTTCAAGAGCAACAACCTACTCTCCATGAAGAGTTTCAGCGGCTCAATTTGGGTTTGGATGAGCATGGTTCTCTTGCTACCTTGGTTGTGGAACCAACCTTGGTGGATCGAATCAAGGCTGCACAGCAAACAGATGTTGGTGTGAACCAAATCAAGCAGAACATCAAGAATGGGATAGCCAAGTGCTTCTCAGAGGATGCGCATGGTGTTGTGTGGTTTGGACAGCGCCTTGTAGTCCCGAAAGTCATGGAATTGCGGGATTTGATTCTCCGCGAAGCCCATGACTCCCCCTTGTCTATCAATCCCGGGGCTACCAAGATGTATCAGGACCTTCGTCAGAGATTTTGGTGGACTCGCATGAAGCGCGAGATTGCTGTAATATCCCGAAAGTGAGTTAAGAATTGAATCGAGAAAGATTAATTTTATTTCGGGAGAGATCGATTAATCGGGGAAGGATCAAATGGAATTTCGGGAGGGACCTTTAGGGAGTTTTCTCAGTTAGACTCTTAGAGAGGGGTTAATCGCTGTTAGTCAACAACACAGGCTTGGGCTTGGCCCAAGTGGGCCTTTGGTGGCCGGCCAAGGAAGGGGGGGAGCCACTCCCCCAACCCTAGCCGAACCAGCCCCCCTCCCCTCTCCCACGCCCCACTTCCCTAACCTGCCGCCACTTCCCTCCCACCCTTGCGCAGCCCCTACCTCCCCACCTCCTTGCACCCTCCTAATCCCCTTTGCTGGCCAAGAGAAAGAAAGAGGAATCCTTTGGGTGGCCGGCCAAGAAAGGAGGAGAAAGGACGAGAAGAAGAGAAGGGAAGAAGAGGGAGAAGAAGGGATCCGCAGCGGAAGCGTGGTGGTCATCATCCCCGCTGTGTGCTCTCTTCGTTTCGGCAAGGGTAACCCGTGGTTCTTTGCTTTAGGTCAATTTCTAGTTGTCTAATTTTCGGATGTCAGTTCGTCGACATTCTGCAGCAGTGAAGTTTGTCGGTTTTGATTAGGTTAGAGGCAGATTTGGGTCTGGGTGTCTCCCAGGAAGTTGTAGCTATCGTAGTTACCTTTCATTGCCGACAAGAATCAAGTCATTCGGACTTCGGTAGCCAAAGTTATGAATTTTTTAGTATTTCTGTGTTTCTGGAGAGAAGCAGAATTGCTAGTGTTGGTTAACCTGATAGAAGCACATATTTAGAGGGGTTTCCAGAGGGTCTCACCATAATGAAAAATTAGGATAATCCTCTTAGATTTCAGGAAAACTAAAGATCACTAAATTCGGACAAACGTAGAGAAAGTTATGATAGTTTCTTTGTCGCTGTCCAGAAACCCGACGTGAATTGTTTGCTCTGATTAAATAGATTGGTAGGACTGGTAGATGGCCGAATCAGAGGGTCTCCCCAACTAAGTTTATTTAGACATTTTAATTACCTTTCCAGAATGTCCAAGATCATCCTATTTGGACTCCTGAGCAGAAAGTTATGAATTTTTGAAGTCTGCTGTCCGCAGTGACCGATCGCTAGAAATTAGAAAAAAAGCTAGACGTGATAAGAAGTTAGCGATTTCGTTTGTAATGTGATGTATGATTTTGGTCCAGTATGCTAGTCTTAGTTTGGGGTTATCTTCTTGTCCAGGTGGCAGCGAGATCCCAAGGGCAGCACCCACTTCGCGTCCGCCGTTCTCGCGCGGTTGAGGCAAGTATTCGGGTTCATGTGTAGTATTGGTTGCATGTCATGATTGAGTGGTGTATTGTTCATTATTGCCACGTGAATGTGTTGTGGAGATGATTC
Source organism: Ampelocalamus luodianensis (assembly GCA_036346255.1). Lineage (NCBI taxonomy): Eukaryota > Viridiplantae > Streptophyta > Magnoliopsida > Poales > Poaceae > Ampelocalamus > Ampelocalamus luodianensis. The sequence continues at coordinate 56,994,843 of CM070620.1, forward strand.
TAGTTGTGTTGATGCTTGCAAGTTATGTTTAAGGTTCCTTCATGATGCTATTGTTTATATATCCTGATTACATATTGAATTATGATATTGAAAATATGATGTTGTAGTACTTATGCATGTTGGAGCATATTGAGACTTGGTCACGTGGTGACCAAGAGTACATTGTTGAGGTCCCTGTCATATGTAATGACAGGCTTGAGGTCCCCACATTCTTGGAATGTGGGCAATGGATCTGAGAGGTCCCGTCATTGTGATGACGGGCAAAGGTCCCTATACGTGTGATGTATAGGCTCTTGGTCCCTGTGCCAGAGGGCACAGGCATGGGTATCCATTGACGGATGAATACCCCGCATTACCGGTAAAATGCGAAACGAGATAAAGATCAAAGAGTGCATAGCATTATCATCATTTAAATATTTGGAATGTCTTAACGGTGTTGAATAAAGTTGTTTTTAGATGTTATGTCTATATGAATGTTGCAACCTTGTTGATACTTGCTGAGTCATATGGCTCACCCTTGCTTTGTCTTGTTATAGGTACTTCTGGCAAGAACGTCATGCATGGGAGGGAGTAGACATTGGAAAGCACGCACTACCTCACAACATTTATGCAATTGCTATTTAGTTTTACTTAAGAATAAATAACTGTGTGGAGACCATCTATGGATGTTTTATGATGTTGGTTGTTGGATTATTCATGGTTATGAGAATGATGTTAATTGTTTACCATCGTACGATTATTTTATATGCATGAAAGATTTGGATTATAGAAATAAAATTACTAAATGCCATGGTTATCTGTTGGTACCTCGACTTTTGTTGTTTATACAAAGGAAGTTCTGTCGAAAAATTTATAGATTGTTCTAGTTAGTTTAGATCTTGTAGCATTCTAGGCTCATCCGAGTGGGGTGTTCTGATTGGTATCGAGCGGTGTGTAGGTCCGTGGTTAATGAAACATTAATTTTGACACACTAAGCCTGATGAGGTGGGTTGGGTTTTTGCATTGCATTTACGTTTAGTTGGTATTATAGTTTGACTTGTGCTTTAGTTGGTATTGTGCTTATTGTTTAAATTATTTTGTCTTGTTTGTGATTGTTTAGTGATGGCAAGGGTGGAGGCCGTGGTCGTGGTCGTGGCGGCGGTGCCGGCGAGGCGAGCAATGCCCATTGGAAGTTCAGAACTCTGTAGCTGGGGAAGCTAATCCTGCGGGGTCCGAGGAAGAGGTTGCATCCGCATTGCAAGAGAATCAGGCCCCGCCACCGGTGCCTGTCGTCGCTCCCATGGTGGCTCTGCGGCCTCTGCGGCGTTGCCATGGGACTACATCGGTGGAATGCTTTGAGGTTGGACACCTTCGACGGGTCGAGCACGCCGATTGATGCGACTAGCGGCTGCGACACATGGAGAGGCATTTTGGAGCTCTAGGGATGACTTGAGTGAGGCGCGGTTTGTCGCCTTCGGCTCAAGGGGCAGCGGATATCGGTGGGAAGGAGTCACGGCGGCTAGGACTTCGCCCATGGTCGATTACTTGGGAGTTGTTTGTGGAGCAATTCGGAGGAGGTTTTATCTGCCTCGTTTGTGGAGAGGATGGAGGTTTCATTGCAAAGCTACAAGCGAGCAAGATGACAAAGTCGAATATGAGGTGGGTTTTAACAACTGATCCGCTTTGTTCGGCGGTGGCTCTGATGAGGTGGAGAAGGCCAAGAGATTTCGTGAGGTCTCGGGCGGGAGTTTCGCCGAGTTTTGGGGCACTGGTGCGTGACTTTAGCTCCTGGTAGAGCAAGCTCGGGGCATGGAACTTGAAATGCAGCTTGGGAGGATTTACAGTGCAGGAGGTACCATGGTCGAGGAGGATGCGGTGGCGATCGGAAGAAGAGTTTTGGGGAGGAAGTGGGTCATCATCAAACCGGTTTACAAGAAGTTCAAGGGCATGAGAATTCTTTCAAGTCCAAGTCCACAAGGCCACGATCATCCTCTTCTTTTCGACCTTGGCGAGTGCTCCTAGATTGCGTCCGGTTCGGGGCAAGGAATGAAGTGTTTCAAGTGTGGTAATGAGCATCGGGCCGGAGTGTTCTTGGTCGGGTTCTTGCCGCCACTTGTGGTCGGGAGGGCCACAAGGCTTTGGTTTGTCGGCGGAATCTGCCGGTGTGATCAAGTGGGAGCGATCCATTGTCGGCACCGTGAGCGGCGGCTTCATCTCGGGGTTCGATGCAGGATGTTAGCGGCCACTCCTACTCGATCCCGGGTCGTGCGATCTTACCTTCCTTATCACGGGGTATTCCACGCGCGAGTACTTTTGGCCACCGGTCCTGCGGCACCGTTTCTGTTGCGGCACCTTCAACACCTCCTGCGCGCGCGCGCACCCATACCGGGTGTTGGGGCTCCTTCCGCCGAGCAAGAGTTTCTTATGCCATGCCGACGGCAGAGTGGCAGTCGTCCCGATGTGGTGGCAGTGCGCTCCTAGTGGACTCGGCGAGGCGTTTGTACTTTTGATTCAGAGCTACTTTCTCTTTTGTATCGTTAGAGTTTGCTAGCGGGCCAAGTTGAGTATGCGATCTATAGCTCGATCGATTTTAGTTAACTCTCTGAGGAATCCTTTCTAGCTCCACAAGATGTCACAGTTATGTGATCTCCTTGGATGGGGAAGAATTTATTGCTAATCTAATGGTCATGAAGATGGAGCCGTTTGATGTTATTCAGGTATGGGTGGTTGCATAGCTATCAGTGGTTATATCCTGTTTCGGAAGACAATAACCTTGCAGCACCTTACGAGCGAAGTAGTATTTCGTGAAGTGCCCCTCTTACTCTCTTTGCGTCTTTGGCTAGTCTGTATCACGGTAGTCGAGCGCGAAGAGTGGGTTTCTTTGTCTCTGTGGGAAAGTCGAATTCCTCTTTGTTGCGAATTAATTCGGTGGTTCGAGAATCTTAGATGTTTTCCCAGCGAGTTGCGAGGATGCCCCACCACGTCGATGGAGTTCGAATTGATTTAGTCTGGTGCCCGACCGGTTTCTATGACCCCACCGTCGCACGGCCTTTCGGGAGGAACTAAAGAAGCAATTGGATGAATTAAGGCGAAGGATCTTATTCGACCTAGCATATCTCCGTGGGAGCTCGGTTTTATTTACCAAAAGAAGGATGGTAGTTGGCGCATGTGTATCGATTACAGTGCACTCAACCGGTGACCATCAAGAATAAATACCCTTTACCCGTATTGAAGATTTATTTGATCGGTTGAGGGGGCAAAGGTATTTTCAAAGATAGACCTTGATCGGGCTATAATCGATTCTGTCAGAGAAGAGGATATCGAGAAAGCGGCGTTCTCTACAAGGTATGGGCACTTTGAATTTAAAGTTATGTCTTTTGGACTAACGAATGCCCCCGCCGCTTTCATGGAGACTATGAGCGAGGATGTTGCATGAGTATTTGCATGATTTTGTCGTCGTCTTTATTGATGATATCTTGATCTATTCAAAGACTGAAGTTGAGCATGGCGTCATCGAGTATGGTGTTGGAGGCGTTAAGAAAATAGATTTTATGCCAAGCTTAAAAGTGCGAGTTACGGATGTCCGAGGTGGGATTCTTGGGGCATGTTATCAATGATAAGGAATATCGGTTGATCCAAGTAAAATCTCCACGATGGTAGAATGGGGAAGGCCGACTAACGTCAAAGAAGTGAGAAGCTTCCTTGGTATGGCGAGCTATTATCGGCGTTTTGTGCGGGATTTCTCCATCATTGCGAAACCGTTGTCCGAGCTCACGAGAAAGATGTGAAGTTTCGGTGGGATGAGGATTGTGAACGATTTTCTTATTTTGAAGGAAAAGCTAGTGGCTGCTCCTGTTCTTACTATTCTGAGCCAGGAAGCGATTCACGATCTATTCCGATGCTTCTCGAGTTGGGTTGGGTGTGTGCTCATGCAAGATGGTAAGGTTACGCTTATGCGTCTAGGCGTGAAGAAACATGGCGAACTACCCAACACATGATTTAGAATTGGTCGCGGTGGTGTTCGCCTTGAAGCTTTGGAGGCATTATCTCTATGGTGAGTCTTGTGATGTCTTTACGGATCACAAAAGCCTTAAATACATCTTCTGTGAGAGGACTGAATCTAAGGCAGAGAAGATGGTTAGAGTTGATCAAGGATTATGATCTCACGATTCAGTATCATCCAGGCAAAGCCAACGTGGTGGCTGATGCTCTTAGTCGCAAGGCATCCACTCACCTTAAGTCACTAAGAACGGCTTGATCGTGCCGGAGATGTCGCCGGGACCTCCTTGAGCGTTGCGACCGAACCAGCTTCGCCCGCATCCTATAAATAGGGGCTACGGGAGCGCCCCCTTCAACGCATCTCAACGCCGCCACTCACAAAACTCCTCCGTCACCATAGCGCCCCAATTCTGAGTTTCTTCGCCGGCGACCTCGGAAGCTTCTTCTCCGACTCCGACGCCACCGGAGCTCCATCATCCCTCGCCGTTGGTACCATCAGCATCGCCGCACCCGTGCGGGCTGCGCCACCATCCACTTCGCCGAAGGATCCCGGGAACGTCTGCCGTCGGCGGCCGAAGTTCGCCTCGCCAAATTCCGTCGCCGACGACCTTTCCGCCCGCTCGCTCCGCGTGTTTTGGTAGCCTCGAGTTCGCCTTGTTCTCCTCTACATTATGCACGCACTCACTCGACTCACGCGGCGTAGAACGCGCGCGCGAGCCACGCCGCGCCATCGCCGCTCACCGGACCTACGTGGCATGACCACGTAGGCGCCAGGTCAGCGCCACCTCGATGCCAAACGCCGCGTGGCTGCCCACGTGGTGGCCACCTCAGCCACGTCCACCCCTCCCTCGGAGCCGAAGTCCGTGGACTTGGTTCATGTGAACCGGGTCACTTACCAGTGGGGTCTACATGTCAGAAAAATTAATTCATTTCTTTTAATTCCCAGAAATTCATCGTTGGCGTCAGCATTGCGCAATAAATAGAATTTTCTTTAGAAAAATAATTCAGAGAATTCAATTAAATTCCAGATTTTGTATTAAACTTCTAAAATTCATATCTTTTGCATTTGAACTCCAAATTGAGTGGTTCAAATTGCAAAATTTGTCTAAAATCATAATGTAGCTAACTAAAGCAAAATATTTCAATTTGAAGTTAGTTTGATCCGAGTTTTTGAATTTGTCGTATTTTCACGTATAGACTTCGACGACTCTGGAGAGTTAGATCCTTCCGACGATTTAGAGTTCCAAGACTTCAACGAAGGCAAGTTACACTATTGATCATATTGTTCCCATTGTTTTTAAGTATTTATTTACTATTTACAATTTACTATTGCATGCATATGTTTATAAAAATGTCTGAATAACTTGATCTCATATATAGTTGTTCCAAACTCCTTGGTATGGCCAATTTGATTATCGAACCTGAATACCTTGACACCTTAGATAAAATTTGTCAAATGCTTAGCCTTGCTTAGATAACATTTACAAATTTGGGAGAATTTAGTCAAATCTTTACAATTTAATTTAAAATGTGTTCTTGTGGTATTGTTTTATCACGAAAGGTTTATAAAGAGGTTTTACTCTAAATAAAATGAAATGGGTTTGGACTTGGGCGAGATGGATGGATGGTGGGTGCGAGTTCATGCAGGGTCTAATCTGTTAGGATTACGACCCATGGTTTTAAATTGGAAGTCGCTGAGTCGATTAAGGACCGGTCTTTGAGCGTATTTTGCTATGCCTTACCGTACCACCACATGTCTGTATGGGCGGGATTTGGCTAAATAATCTGTGGTGTCTTAGTGTTATTTGTGCTATGTTGTATGTGTGGGCGTTGGTGGACATTAGTCCCACCTTGACGAAGAGGGGCTTAGGAGGATGGATAGTCCAAAGGTAGCAAAACCTTAGCGAGCATGAATCTGATGAGGACCTTTGCTTTATAACGGCCTCATGATAATTGCTTAGTCACGCCTTGGGCGTGCTTTGGCGACATTAAAGCATTTTATCTCGTGTGGGTAAAGTGTACAACCTCTGCGAGTGTAAAACTATTCGAATAGCGCGTCATGGTCATGGACATGCTAACAAAGCCACTCTAAGTTAGAATTGTTTTGGTTTATAAAATGTGTTCAACAGATGTTTTAGGATGGATAGTCCTATGGTAAAAATTGGGTGGTTAGCCAAGTGTTAGGAGGATATCCTTCAATATTCAACTAATGGAGGTCATCCAATATTAGTTGTCGGTTTGCAGATTGTAAAACTATTCGAATAGCGCGCAAAACAACCACATGGTTCATGGACATGCTAACAAAGCCACTCTAAGTTAGAATTGTTTTTGGTTTATAAAATGTGTTCAACTACTCTTCCATTGTGTTATGTTTTAGGATGGATAGTCATCACTTTTTGTTAGCTTGGACACTAGAAACCTGGACTAGTGTATGAACACGAAGAATTTGGGATCCATCGACAGGCTTTATTATGTATTTGCCAAGTCTTGGATTCACTCTTGTTTTATTGTTGTTTCTAGGTAACCGTTGATGATATTTCAGTTGGGAAGAGCTAGCACACTTGGAACCACAAATTAACACTCAATTACTTGATTCATTGGACATGAGAATCTTTAGTATAGAGTGGTGAATTCTATTTAGAACTTGTTAGTTTTGAATGGCCTTAGATGATAGGTTGGAGTTGATTATTCATTCAATAGGTTTTATTCGATTGGTTTTTGCGTTGTTCTTTGTTTATTATCTTGACATGCTTTCTAAGAATTAATTATCCATGATTACCATATCGTTATGCCTGTGTTATTGTGACCCGTGAATATTTATCATTGATATGTTTGTTGTATTTTAGTGTTAATTGATATTAAAATTGATAGTTAGTGTAGTTTAGTGATATTCTGAACTCCGTGTTGGGTTAGGATGTTACACATGTATTGGACGATATTAGGACTTGCCGGAGTTGCTTCACCGGGGAAGGTGAAGACAAAGTGAAAAGAGGAACACACGAAGAGCGGAAAAGATGCCCTCAAAAGGCAATGAATGGATAAGGTTATCTAATTATGTGGTTGGCAAGAGAGTGGGGGTGAGCTACTGTGCTTGGAGGCATTCCATGCGTCTGGACGGCCGACGTAGCATTATCCTTAATTCCATGATGTTCACTAATGCTAATTACTACTACTTGTTATATGCTGGCTCATACATCCGAAATTTCAAACAAGAAGGAACAATAAACGCGACAAATACAATTAGAACGAAAAGCATACGATTAAAGGAACAAGCAACGCAACAAATATAGTTAGAACTGAAATCAGAAGGTTATACTCCGTATCGATTGTTCAACTAGTTAGCTACGCTATTAAGGATTTCGTATCCGCCTACTCATGTTATAATTTTTTTAGAGCCCTGCTATACATTCGACACTTTTCTATGACACCCGTGAAAACACTTCACGCGAGATCAGGCCATGCCCTATTTGCTTCACCCGAGGGAGAATCAAGATCACCGTCAAGGCTTCAAACCCAATCAGGCACAAGCAAGTGAAATTTCTTGTTGCTAAATAGACATGGAAATATACACAGGATTCCTCTGCTTCAACTATTCCATAAAATTCATGAACCACATCAAAATTTGACATACACCTAGAGGGAAAAAATTCTATGTGGAGAGCCTCAGTGGGGTTCCTTCTCTACAACCGTTGGATTTCATATGCTACAGTAATATCTAATGTGCTCCCATAGAATTTTTTTCCCAGCTAGAGGAGGAAAAAAAAGAGACAGTTGACATACATCCACACACGGCCATCATGCATACAACAGGAGCAAGCAACATCAAGAACCCATCTGAAGCTTTCATATAACAAGTAGAGTCAAATAATTTTACTCGTTGAAAGTTGAGTCAAAGAATTCAACTTTGAACGAGTAAAATTAAGAACCCACCTGAAGCCTTCATTAACACACACGGCCATCATGCATACATCCACACACAACATGAACAACCCAATGCAACAACAGGAGCAAGCAAAAGAGAGCAAAAGAGGCAGGGGACGCGCCCTTGAGGTCGGCCGAGCCAAATTACGTGGCGGAGCGTCAAACTTGTTTAGATCTGCGTCGGTCGGCATAGCCGGCCCATTGGTTGCCGTGAGGGGGGCAACACAAGGAGGAAGAGAAGGCCTTGGGTCGGGCAGCAGCGGAAGTGGGAGGCGAGCGCCCTGGCGGAGACAGGTCTTAAGGATGGGGGAGAAGAAAAGAAGAGGAGGTTGGGAGCGGACGGGTGATGTGGCTGCCGTGGATCATGTGACAGAGTGGCATCGTACATGCGTCGTAGCAGAAGGGTCGTATGCATAGCATTTTTCATTTTTTAATCTCAGTCCTGAAAAAACTACAGAAAGAATCTATAGAGCTAGCTAAAATTGTGAAGTATTTTTTCTAGCTAACTAAACTAAGCCCTCCAATTGATTTCCGGGCGTGAGAAACGAATATAACTGTTTGTGGGACCCCAGACAGTGGGTCCGCAAGCAGTTCCATTCTAGACTATAGATGAAAATGCCCTGCTGGAACACGACGTGCCATTGTGCACCGCGGCCGACCGAGACGCGATCGGTGCTCAGTAGAAAGCGCGCGCGAGCGCAAGGAGCGTGATGCCGAGGAGTACGAGCCGCGACGGCGGCTGTATTGCCCCGGCGGCGCCGACCTGGTCGCCGGCGAGGTACACCATGGTGTCGTTGGTCAGCGGCAGTCCCGACGCCTGCGGGTTCAACCGGGCCGACTTCACGCTGCAGAAATGAAATCACAACAAAATCAATCATCACCCGTAACTGCTAACATACAGTGAAATAGCGCTAACATGCACGCATGCAGTTTAATCTTGCAAGGGAACTAACTAGCTACCCTGACGTACGTTGTGCGCGGTGACGCATGCGAGAACAATAAACGGGCCAAACTGCCGACTTGGTGGACCCCAAGCTGGCGACGACCGGGACAAATCAAGCGGCTGTCGCTGGCGCCTCGCGAGACGCCGACTTGCCGGAGGGAACGCATTTGGAACGGCTCGGCCGCGTGCGGCACACAAAGTGTACATGTATAGGTTTGCGGTGGTGGAGTACCACAGCGATTCCACGTCGGCGTCATAGCGCCGCCAAATCGACGGACGCGGTGTGATTGTAAAAATTGACGGACGCGGGGTTGGGCCGGCGGCGTCACGACCGGCTACATCGGGTATTTCATATTTGTGTGGTTTATTACTGCTGGCTGCTGGTTTTCTGAGCTGTCAATCACTAGAGACCAAAAGCGAAAAGGTGGTTTTCTTTTTTGCTTTAGTAAACAATGGATAGGTCGTTTTCTTTTGGTTTGACAAGGTTGGCTAATCCTTTCGCCTACCCAGCTAAACATAACTTAATAAACACACCAGAAATCCAATAACCTTTCCGTTCACACAATTCATGCAACAAAGGTAATGTGGAAGTGGACGTTTTTCAACATTGATAATCAACTTAGTTGGTTGTGCTGGGGCAGAAGGTGATGGTGTAGGTGGTGTCACCGCCGGCGCAGGTGAAGGTGGAGGTGGCGTCGTCGTAGGCGTAGCTGTATGCCCGCGGGCACGCGTTCTTGAAGAACTGTGAGTACGCCGACGGCCGGCACGTGTTGGGGTTGCCGTATTCGCCGCTGCAGCAGTACTGCGCCGACCCGAACGCCTCGCACGCGCTCTTGCACGCGACGCTGCCACCGGACGAGGCCGCAGACGTCACCCGCAGGTCGGCCGGGCACGCGCCGTTGAGGTCCACCATGCACCCGGTCGGCGCGCAGTTGCCTCCCGCGGCCGCGCCCTGCGGAGCCACGAGCATCGGTAGGTTGTACCCGTCCACGAGGCTAACGTCGAAGAAGTCCATGCCCCCGCTGCCGTCGAGCGTGAACTCGGCAAGCGTCGCAGGCGGAGCCGCCCCGCCACCGGCACAGTCCTGCCGGCCGGAGCCACAGTCACCAGTGACGCAGGTGAACTTGCCGGTGTTGTCGGTGGAGCAGAGCGTCCGGCCCCAGAGCCGTCCCGACCACCCGGCCGGCGCCGACACGGTCTGCGACTGCCCCGGCGTGAGTTCGAACCCCGTGCTGTCCAGACCCGCCGAGCCCGCGCTCGACAGGATCCCCGGCCACACCGTGTAACCGCAGTTGTTGGTGATGCTGAACGACTTGGACCAAACGCCTGATCAATCGAATCATCGAAGTCCAAACATATGCACACACAAGATTAATTAGCACGGCACCACAACTCAATAAACAGAGGGAAACAGAGGAATTCCAGTTCCTCTTGGGCCATGCATGGATAGGTTTAGGATCTTACCGCTAACGGAGACGGCGAGGACGACACAGATGGCGACAAGTGCTCGGCATCCTGTCCTCATCGCCAGTGTTGTTAGACGAGAGAGACCTTTGGCGACGGTTGCAATGGCGGGCGTTGTGGTTAGGAGAGAAACTTGAGCTTTCGTAATGGGAGCCACGAGGGCGCGGCACGAGCTATTTATATGCATATTCCCGCCCCCAAAAAAAAAACTGCCGTGCATCAAGATATTATTTCTTATTTCTCGTAGTTTGATTGGTCACGTTTCCAAATGCGAGAAGCCGTTTCCTTTTTTTTTTTTAATTTCCTTGAGACGGATAGAAGCAGTTTCCTTTCCTACCTGCGTCGTCGACTGGTCGCTGATCCGGCATGCCGATTGCCGAGAGGCCATGTATCTTTTCGAGATACCGTGAGGTGATTTTGTGATCTTGCTGGCATCGTATGGTATCTGCTCTATCGGTTTTCTTACTTGTTCCATGGATTAGGATGTTTATATTTGGTCATATATTTGGTCAGCTTGCGTTGAGGCAAGCGGCTGGTTTGGGTTCGAACCCCAGAGCCTCATCGAGACTGTGCAGGGGGCTTTAGTCTCTCAGCCCGTCATGTTTCGAGTGCTGCTCCTATGGACGTCTCGCGGAGTAGGGTGTTTCTTCTTCTTTAATGTTGATCGGATGGGAAAAATTCCTAGACATCAAAAAAAAGTTTGGTATCATGGTAGGCGATACAGCAAAACCGATCATAATTAAAGGGAAACCCTATAAACACCCGTCAGCTACATTTTTAATCTGTCCCCGTACTTTATTTTCGTTTACTTTGTCCCCTATAAATTCAGTTGGCTTACAAATACCCCTTAGTCGCACGCATGCCCACACTATTTTTTCCTACTTCAATGATTTTAGTACTTGTTTCAATAATTTGAGTTATTTCGCTATTTATATTACATGATTTCGACATTGAAACATTTCCAATGAAATCGTGTATTACAAAATGGTTAAAATAAGTATTAGCATCATTGAAACAAATGCTCACACTATTAACAAGTGCGAAAAATAATGAAATGGAGTAACTAGCGCTTGGACGTCCCATCATACGCTCTCGACTTCTCCCGCCTCCTCCTGCGCAACATGTCCGACACACACATACAACAAAAAAAATCAACATATGCAACAAAGTACATGGATCTCGAAAAATGGGGAGGGGAATCCATATTCTTGTCAAAATTCACTTAAAAATTAAAAGATTTCGTTAGCATACATAGATATACTCGAAAAATTAACACAGAAGTTTGAAAAAACATTAATCAAAGATGCTATAACATTTTCAACATTTTGAAAACACATATACAACAATTTGGGGGCACTTGCAACAATTTATTAGAACCTTGCAACAATTCATCACATGTGGGTAAAAAAAACATCGCAAAAATAGAGAGCAACACCGCAACAATATCTCCTGTAGCAACAAATTTGAGTAGAGATAATACAACAAAACAAAACACTTTCGGCAACAGTCGAGGAAATGCAATGTCAACAAACTTGAGTCACGGCCAGCACGCGGCCGCGATAGAGGAGGTGGCCGGGCGTGGAGGAGATGGCCCAGGCTCGACGCGATGCTGGCCTGGCTCGAGGAGGCCGGGGTGCGGGTGCAGCCGGGGCACGACAGAGGCGGCTGGGCACTAGAAGGCCAAGGCGCGGGGGCGGCGGGTGCAGCCGGGGCAAAGGAGGAGCCCGGGTGCAGAGGTGAGGTGGCCGGTAGCGGAGACGAGGCGGCTGTCGAGAAAGTTCAGCTCGTTGGGCAGATGGATTTGAGGAGAGGGAGCGAGAGCAGGAGGAGGAACTCTATGGGAGGAGAAAATGGGTGGTTGTGGTTTGTGGGGATGGTGGAGTGGAAAGGCATCTGATTTTCTTTCGGCCATCGTTCATATGTGCACTATCAAATTCCTAATGAAAACCACGTGAAAATAATGTGAACATGCAACCTAGCGGTATTCGCAAGCCAACATGAGATACGAGGGACAAACTGAAGGTGACTTAATTAGGCGCGTGTTTATGGATTTTTCTCTAATTAAAATGGAGGGTAAAACATGACATATTAGAGGTAAATTTGGACGTTCATATATGCTATGCAACGTACTAAATTACAGCTTGGTAGTTCACATTTCACACGTTATATATGAACGGCAGTAAATCGACTGCAGCGACTAAGCTGTTTGATGTTTTTCCGTTGAGTGATGTAATGAAGTTTTTGGTGCGTAACATAACCGAAAGTTTCTTATTACACTACTTAGTTTCAACAACAATATTATTAGCCAGTGATAGAGAAGTCCACTTGCATAATCAAGAAATGCAAATCCATCCGTAAATATACTGTTTCGCATGTAACTATCTAAGGTTTGAACAAATTGCTTCGAAAATGGATCATCTCATATTGATATGGTAGAGTTGTGGTTGTACGACTTCATCCACCAAGATTTTAGCTAAGAGAACGCACTCACATATATGTGTATTGTGGTTTATACGCATATACGTCTTTCTTGTAATTGCAAAAAGATTAATTTGAAAATAACTTTATAGTTTTTAGATAATAGAAGAGAAAAACTCTCCACCGGGCTCTGCATCAAGGATGTACACAGTCCAATTTATTAAAGAGTCAAAAGTACCAAAATAACCAACGTCGTTAAAAGCGGCTTGAAGCCTTACAACCAACGGACGAATGAAAAGTAAACTCAATCATTACAAATTCTGCGACTAAACCACCACCCATAAAAATTCAGGATTTTCTTCATCACAAACTCCAACCTTAGTCTTCTAGCCAACATATACTCCTTCTGAGCCGATTTCTGTAGATTTGCCCAAACACACAGTCAGTATCCGCTCAATAAGATAACCTGCAGGGGATTAGTGATAATCTTTTTATCAAAAATAACATCATTCCAACATAACCAAATAGACCAACATAAAGCACTAGCTCCCACCAGGAGTTGTGACTTTAAAATTTTTGGAATATCGGCTAGCCAATTCCTAAATATGTTTACTATACTCACAGAGAGGATAAATTAAACGCACATTGAATAACCCACCATGCAAGACATGCAAAGCGGCAGTCAAAATAACTTTATATGTGGGCGTGTGTGCTGGATATCTACGACCATTGACCTTTTGTATATTAAGGTAAGAAAGAAAATCTAGAACAAGGAAAATCTAGAACAAGAAAAATCAATTAGGCGCTGAAAAACAGATGGAAAGGAAAGAGACATGTCACACGAGCGAATTGTTGAGGGCTTGGGGCTTTCCGTGTTTAACTTCGCGTGTTCCTCCTATTTATTTCACTAATTTGGGATGGTTCTGTTCCGTATATTTCGACTCCCCTTCCATTTTTTGCGATCCTAATTTCTTGGTAGGAACATGAAACCGTGGTAGCTTGGTAGGGAAATTTTTTTATTATTTAATCTTTTTTTTAATTTTATTTTTAAGTTAACTCCTCGCAAACTTTATTTCCAATTCTGACCCGTTTGGTCACGCCACCATCCGTGGCGTGACAAAACAACACTGTCACGCCACAGGATAAGTCCCTAAAACCACATTTTTTGTCACGTCACCACCAGTGGCGTGACAAGACTTTGACCAGAAATGGGCTGGCGTGACAGTGTTGTTTTATCACGCCACGGGTGATGGCGTGATCAAAAGGGTCAGAATTGAAAATAAAGTTCGCGATGGGTTAACTTTAAAATAAAATTAAAAAAGAATTAAATAATAAAAAAATTCCCTGGTAGGTGACCTCGTGCAAAGAGGTAGGCACTAGCGTTCAGGAAAAACAAAACAGCTCGATTTTCTCGATGTTGTGCCGATCTTGGTGAGATTTTTTTTTCCTGTACACTTTTTCTGATCTCGTGGCTGACCTAGGATTAAAATGAAGGGTGATCTCAAACTCTAATTTTCTTCTACCTCTAGACGGAAGCAAATTCTCTAGAGCCCCGCCCCAGTGAGGCCCCTTCGATCTCACCGTTCATATGCACTGTAGCAAAACTGTAGCAAACATGAGGGGGTTAGATCCAGCGGTGCGGAGGGAGGGGCCTCACTGGGGCGGTGCCCTATAGAATTTATTTCCCCTCTAGACCTCACTGTCTCCCTAATGGTTGATGGATACCGGTGCAATGAGATGTACCGGCGGTCTGAACGGTGGTAGGGGATGCATCTACCTCAGATTGCAGCTCCCCCTATTAGGTCCGCTCCGATCCGGTATATCAGGTGTTTTAGGTTTTTGTTATAGGTGCAGTAAGCAAATCTCAACCGTTGTTGCCGCTCGATCAAAGGCTCAGTATATGTTCATACCTGTCGAGTGTATGTTGAGTATGGGTAACTCACTTCTAACCTATTATGACTTGGAAATATGTTCTAAAAGGATTTTCATCTTAATCCTATTAGGATTAGGATTCCTACTTTCTTTTAGAATGGACTAGGGAGCACTATATAAAACCATGAGGGGTAGTCCTAAAGAACAAACCCACAAACTAAGTCATCCAAAGCAAGAGATGCACAAGAAGATTAGAGGCTATATTATTCTTTAGCACTAGATTTTTGTATATGGTAAGGATCCGATGTTCCTAAAAGGTTTGAGAGGGTTGTAAGAGAGCGACCATAACATTCCAAATTTTACCTTTAAAAAAAATTTATATCAAATTAATTAATTCAAAGTATTGGATTACTTTTGGAGTTATTGCATTCATTGAAATGCAAATATGAAATTCAAATCCAAATTCTATTGTCTCAATTCAATTCTCGTCTCAAAATCTAAATTCAAATTTCATAATTTGAATTTTTTTCCGCAAATTCTCTCCTGGGTCGAAGACCATTTCTTCTGCCGGCTTTCTTTTTCCCTTTTCTCTTTATCCTTCTTTCCTTTTTCCTCCCTGTTCTCCTTGCTTTGCTACCGAGTCAGCGCTTGCGCTAGGCTGCGCCCCAGCTCGCACCGCCTACGTGCATTTCGCCTGCATCAGCCGCGTCATCATGTCGCAGCCATCATCGCACACATTCAATTCCTTCGTTATCACAATCCATCAATGTGTTGTCAATTCTGGCCATTTCCAAAACAGAGTAGTTACGCCGTTGTTGATCACGCTCATGGCTGCGTCTGGTCAAACACCGGCCAGGCTATTAAATTGAAGCCCGCACCTCTTCCACCCCTTTCACATCTCCTCTAAACCCCATAGCCACCGGAGCTCTGTCGCCGTCGAATTCGTCGTCTTCCTGAGTGCTGGCTACCACCTCACCTCGTGCTCCTATTGCTCCGGTAAAAATTTCGAAACCTGAACCATATCACATCGTGTTCCTGTGCTACATGAATGTTTCACCTCAATCCTATTTCAAATTTGGTTGCGAATCTTCACCAGATTTCGCTGTTTCCTCCATTCCAGTTGAAAGTCCAACGTCGCCCGATCTCCTTCTCCAATGAGCTCCTCGCTGTTTAGACCACATCATGTAATGTTCCTGGTGATCTCCACCCATTCCTCACCTCCATTTGTGTTAGGGTCCAAAAATACAATTATGGACCTTCTGTGTATTTTGCGCTAGTCCAGGATCACGCTAGTGCACATAGTGTCAATATGGATGAATATCGATCCACACAAATCGAATAATAACCTAAACGATTAATTTGAATAACAAATAATGGTTTTGACCTTATAGTCGAGTTTACATTTATTAAGTCTCGCAGGGCAAACATTAAATAAAGCAACAGCGGAACAAAATAAACTTCAACAGAATCCCATCGAATCACCACAGGCAACTGATTGGGATCATGACCTAACGATCAGCACTGTCGTAGAACTCTTCCTCGAAAGCAGGCGATGACTTCTCCACTTCTGTTGATTTGATTTAGCAAGTATGAGTACACAACTGTACTCGCAAGTCATAGCACAGAATGCAATGTATAGATGCAGACTTATTCTAAAGGAAATAACTTATGTGGTTCTTTTGCAGAAATACAACATTTGCAATTGAATACAAATAATAGGTTAAAATATAATTTTAATACAGTAAACAATAATAATTTAACAATTGTTTTCACAAAGGACACGAAGCCTAATCAATTTATTGCACATAGCCATATGACATATCACACAACTATCCCTTCCCAATTGTTTTACAAAAATTTAACCCTTGTGTGAAATCCCTAAGCATGTCTATGACCGCGGACATGGCTATTTGAATAGATTGATTAACACTCTGTAGAGGTTGTACACTTCACCCACATGATATAATCAGTGTTCTAAGCACTAATCATAATAAAACTTTTCTCAAACTTCATCTCAAACATTGATACTCTCAGTGTGCTTTACCATCATACCACCCCAAATACAGCGTTTGGTATGACGCACACCATTGGACAGGGAAGCAACGAACCGTCCTACGATGTGATCTACATGGTAGTCCACACTTGCATCCCATCATACAGCCTAACCTATTACCTGAGTAGTCAACACCGAGAATCCACAACTTACTAAATTAGGCCTATCCCATACCAGGCATGTGGTCGTATAGTGAGGCTCGGTTCAACGACGCACAAAGTTAAGTCCTGAATTAACCAAGGCAAGACTTTCAATTTCTAACTATGCCACACAGATTATCATTCCCAATCACACAGTTCCACCATGTCACACAGCTTTCACCACTTGCCTTAGTCTAAATCCTTTACCACCCAGTTGGTTAAGTGCAACACATGCCATCAATGAGTAATAGCACACAACACACAGTTTTATCACAAAGTTACATATTACACTTAATCAAATTTATTATTTGTAACTCACATGAAATGATGACTCGTTGCATGGCTAAGCAATCTAATTGTATCTAACTAACCTACGTTGGTGCTATGATAATACCAACTAAATAATGAACCAATCTAGGGTGACAATTGATCGTGACATATCAATAAGCAAGGTGGATATCACAATTTGGATTAAAACTAAACCCAAAAGCATTTAGATAATTACTTGAAATAAATGCAATAATTTAAACCAATATAATTTTGAAAACTGGGTTCAATATGATCAAAGGTATAACTTGCCTTGAAATAGATTTTGGTACTAGTCTTGGTCTTGGTGAACTCCTTCTTCTTCAAAATCTCCCAAAGTAGCAACGTCTACTCGTAAACGAAATAAATAAACACAAATAAATAAAACAGAGAGAAAAATCAACTCCAAAAATTAAATAAATATCTCAGTAAAATAGAGATCGAATTTAGAAATTTGAATGAGCTCAATCGGAGTTTGGATGCAAAAGATATGGATTTTGGAAGATCTAATCTAAAGAAAAAAAAGACTTAAATTGGATTTTTTTTTGGATTTTTTGCATTTATTTTTCTACTGGAAAATTGGATTATGACGCAAGCATGACGTCAGCCCTGGGATTTTTGGAATTAAAACAAATCCTAAGAAAATCGACTGAGGCTAACATGTGGGACCCACATAGTAGTGACATGGGTCACACGGCATATGGTGGACTAGGTTCACAGGTTTTTGGATGTGGGGCTGAGCTTGTGTGGCACGCACGCGCACACGTGGTGCCACGTAGGACAATAGGCAAGCAAAGGATCTGAGGTAGCTGCACACGTGGAGACCATGTCGTCTAGTGATGTCAGTTCGACAATGACGCTTTTGGTCATCGGTGACAACAACGAACTTGGGCACGGTGGTGACAGTGAATGTGCATATTGGGTAGAGAGGGATATTGCACACATATTGGTATCAATTTGGGCACAAGAGGTCGTTGGGGATGGCTGGAATTGCCACCGGAGTGGAGGACGAAACTTGGTTTGGTCGGCGACAAGCTTCAAGAGCGGTTCGGTGTCGCGGATGGGTGCTCGAGGTTGTCTTGGCAACGATGAAGATGATGGCGTAATCCCCAGAAGTGGAACACTAGTGGCGGTGGTGGAATTCGAAGAAAAGTTTCACGGCACCGAAACCCTAAAACTCGAATAGCGGCGGCATTGGAGCTCTAAGGGTAGAATTGAGCTGGGGTTCGGGATGAGAGGATGATTGCGATCCTAGGGGGCCTATTTATACCCCAACATCTACTCCAGATAAGATACGCCCAAAATGAGTTTGTTTCGGATTTGGGGGTTCTTAGAGATAGAATCCAAGTCGGGGATGATTGGATGCAGATATGGACGTGGAGAGATGAGGGATTGAGTTTGGTATGATTTTCCAGGATCATTTAGTTGGCAATTCTGTTTTGTCGTACGGAGCATGAGCAATGGCGTAGGGCACGGCTTCGCGAGGAGGATGAAGGCTTGGAGACAAAGGCAGTGGGACCCACGTGTCAGCGGGACGGAGTGAACGTGCATGCGAGCGGGCTGACACGTAGAGGTTTTGGGCCGAATGAAATGGGAAATGGGCCGGATGGATGGAGATTCGTCCCAAAGCCTAAATTGAGATTTTTAATAGGTTTTATATTTTAGAAAATACTGAGAATCCAAATAACCATTAGAAAATGGCAAATGAACTCTAAAAGTTCTATAAAAATCCAGAAATTGAAGGGGTGTGAGCTTGCTGAAATTTGTGATAATGAGCTGCCATGCTATGCTTTGATATGCAAAGATGCTTTATTTTCACTAGAGGATATATCTAGCTCGTTGCCTCCTGCTGTTGCTAACCTTTTGCAAGAGTATGTGGATGTATTTCCAGCTGAGATACCCCCGGGATTGCCACCTATTCGAGGGATAATGCATCAAATTGATTTGATCCCGGGAGCGACTTTGCCAAACCGTGCTGCATATAGGACCAATCCAGAGGAGACTAAGGAAATTCAGCGACAAGTCCAAGATCTTTTGGACCGTGGGTACGTACGAGAAAGCCTTAGTCCTTGTGCTGTTCCTGCACTTTTGGTTCCTAAGAAAGATGGTGTGAGGCCCCGGTTTATTCGGCTTGTACTGTTTAACCATCCACTTGGTCCTAACAGTACAAATCAAATAAACCAAGCCTCGAGATATGTATACTTCCCAGGATTGCAGTATACACACCCCGTTACAAAATTATGCATCAATTCCATTCATACACACAGAGCCGAAGCAAAAGCAACAACTGAAAGACATAGATAATATAAAGAGAGTTATTACAAAAGAGAGGCCGACCGGCCAAATAACACATAAGTAACTAATTTAAACAGCGGAAGCAAAATGGCCATAAGATGGCGATAAAATAAAGCCAATCGGTGTGCCTCTACCCACAAGGCAACCAACCGGACCGCCAAGCTAATCGTCCCAGACGGCGCCGCAACACAACTCACAAAAGTGAGGCCCTTGGGGCTCACCTTCTTCCTCTGCAACAATTAATATTAAGCAAAGCAGATGAGTACAAAACTTGTTTTTGTACTCGCAAGACTGACGTGTGAGATAACAAAACTATAATTAACTACATGCAAGCTTTATTTAAGTGGATGAGGCTCTGGACTTATTTTCAGCATAAAGCAAGTTTTCATTTGCAATAGGATAATAGATTCAAAGCAAGTTTGCAATTAACTTTTATTGTTCAAATAAAAGAGAGACAATAATAACAATAGATAGAGAACAACACCAACCTAGAAGTGACTAACCCATAGTCACCACAACAATAGCATGAAGTACCCCCTTCATACCACTCATGTAAGTTTAAGTTTTTAAAAAGGTTGTAGTCTAGTTCTTGCACGACCTTACCAAGCATGTCCATAACCTAGGACGAGGCTATTCGAATAGTTTTAACCCTGCAGGGGTGTACCAATGTACCCACACGATAGACCGTCTTTCCACCAGCCACGGTTAGCACACTTCCTTTGGTATGCAGGCATGGCTAAGTCTAACAAGACACTTTCCAATGGACGATGCTAATTAAGAGCCGCAACCCACGGGAGAAAGACACATTAGATGAGCCTAACCGGTCCGCTAATGCTCCTCCAACACCACAAACACACACACACAAGAACACACCCACCAACCAGCTCATAATTAACACCTCCCAAAGTACTTAGTCAAGAGAGGTTCCATATCCCCCTCGTGTGGTTAGCACGCAATAAGCGCTTGGCTTAGTGACACAAGTAACTCGGTCCTTGGGGACTTAGGCACCATTCCAAACACACCCAACAGATCACCCAACATACCATTGTGCCCAAGCCAAGATATAATTTTTGTTTTCAGTTTTTGATTTGCAAAATGGTAAAACACAAGGGTTGGACATAATGGAATAATATAAGTATTTGTGTGATCAAGACCATCGACTAAGTCGACGATCGCCCAATACTACCGATCACTAGGCATGGCTAAGCAATATTTATTCGAAATCTACTAAGTGACAAGAGCTCATCCAACGAACTCTAGTCACAGCAAATAACCTAGGCTCAGGTAGTAGAGGATAATTATTTACCTACAGATTATGCAACTAGAGGATTAACTAATCAATTTAACAACAAATAGCAATGCATACATAGAAGTTAAACAAAATATTAGACTTTAAAAGTAATGGGATCAATGGGAAATGATCAAACTGCTTGCCTTTGCTTGCTGATAATTCACTTGCTGCAGAGGATCACTCTCGTATAATAGAATCGTCAGAACCTATCGAAAGATTCGAGAAGAAACAATAAGAACGAAAAACACCGAATAAACACCAAACTTCCAAAAGTCTCCAAAAACAAGAAATTAATTAATACAACAGATAGATTATGATTTTAGATAAATTGAAGAACAAAAATAATTGGATTTGGAGTTGATTTGCATTAGTTATTGAATTAGACATGAAGGCATAAGTTCTCTCATTGATTAGCTAACCCAATATTTAAATTTTGACTTATGATAACTTTTACTCCTTTAGACTAGATGTGAAAGGTTAGTATTTATATTTTATAAACCATTTGTAAAGGCATTAGACAAGCTTTACTTCACTTTGTTATTACAATTTTACATTCCAATCTTGCCTCCTACTTTAATTCTTGCCTCTTAGGATTAGTTGTTGTAAAGCTAGACATCGTGATCCTAAAGAAGTTGATAACTTTGTTTTTAAGTTCATTTGGCTATTAAGGACTGCAAAGAATTGGCAACAATTATTAAGTACTAGACTTCAACACCATGCGGTTAGAAATTTTGAAAGCCCACTAACTAACAAGCCTCATCGCGCTAAAACAACCTACAGACAGACCACTCTCAAAACTGCACAGCTACTAGCCAAATTTAACATCTTATTAGTGGTGCAGCTATTTAGCAAGAGGACAACTCCTGAGTAGGGGTGCTGCTAGCTTAAGGGTTCAATCGCCTAATTGACTCCATAATATTTCTAACTACTTGACTGAGCGAAGCTATAGCCCACTTCCAATTTTAACTCTTCTCACCTCTGTTCAGTCATCTAGCAAGGGGTTTTACTGACAATTCAATCTTTTACCTAAACACTTTCTCTACTCAATACTTTATTAAAAGGGATTTCATGTTATTCTCAGCTAACTTCTTACTAATTAAAATTTTCAAATTGCTAAACACAAGTTTGAGTGGCATCAATGTCAGACAAAATGGTGGGTCTGCAAGAGGGTTCCTACTTTACTGACATTTCAATTTGTCTCCCAATCAACTTCTCTGTTTGTTTTTCTGAACCTACAAAGCCATGTTGATTTCCCGATTTTAGTGCTGCTAAGAGCTAAATGCCAACTGATTAATGGAGTTAATACAATTCCTAATTGGTTAAGCTTTTAGTTTACTCACAAAACCATTTTGCATCTAACAGCTTCTCTGACAAAAACATCTTTCAACAGGAACTAGCTGGAGATGAAATGCTGTGAACTCAAATCCTTGCAAGATCAAAGTTCAATTTTTGGCACATGCACTAAATGATTCAACAAGCAGTAGGAAGTTCTATTAGCAAAAGTATTAAGGCTCCTACAGTGCTTTAACAGAAAAACACACAGAGAGGGGCTTGACAGAGACGATGAACAGGGGGGGCTCGGGCTGGTTCATCGCCGGTGAGGGGAGTGGCATGGAGGCGACAACAACGGCCAAAATGGGTTGCTAGGGTGCTACTAAAGCTAGGGGTGGCATTGGCGCGGCCGGAGAGGCACTGTGGCGGCGCGGCGAGGTCATGCGGCGGCCGGCCATGGAGGCGAAAAGGGGCGGCGGTGCACGGGTGAAGTTGGGGGCTAGATATGGGGAGCATGAGGACTTGCGGGGTGCTAGGAACTCACCCACAAGGACGACGAAGGCGGTGGGTGGCCGGAGTGTGCTAGCGACGGGAGCCCGCGGCGGCGCGAGGTGGGTCAACGGTGACAGCAACCTGCGAAGAGGGAGAGCCCGAGTGAGTGGTGGTATTAGGTAGAGGGAGGTCCAAGGGTGCTTCCGTGTGAAACAATTGAGACGGGGGCCATCGGAGAAGAAGGAGCGGTGGAATTGGCGGTGGTGGCCGTGGTTGGGGAAGAAGGGCGGCGCGAGGTGCTCCGTTGGAGATTTCCTCAAATTGACAGAGGGCTTCAACTCCTTGTGATGGATGCCACGACGTGACGTGGTCGGGAGGGGAAGGGGACCACCGGAGTGGCCGGCGCGCTAGAAGGCGGCGCAGCCATGGCCGAAAGGCTTTTGGAGCTTGGAGCTCAATGGAGCTTGGGGAGGAAGAAAAGGGTTTTCCAAGGGGCTCTCGGGGTCTTTGTAGCCCCGAGGAGGAGGAAGGAGCTGCGGAAGAGCCGTTGGCGGTGGTTGGCGCTGACGCAGGCGTGAGCGGAGCCACGACGGCGCGCAGGCGAGGACGCGAGCGTGACAGCGCGGGGAAGAAGACAACCGGCCGGCGGGTCCACTAGTCAGCGACGCAACGGAAAGGTCGGGTTGGAGTTTTAAACGGGCGGGCGATTCTTGACCATTGGATCGAGATCGGAGGGTCGATGGCGACGGGGACAATCGGCAGTCCGAATGCTCCACAAGATCCCAGCCGCTGATCTCAAAACGAACGGCTGGCGATGCACTAGTGCGGTGCGGCCGAGCCAGGTTCAGCTAAGCGGCACGATCGAGTCAAGTCGGGGTTGGGTCCGGTCGGAGGAATAGTGCGAGCCCGAGGTATTAAAGTTCAGTTTGACCGAAATACAATAGGTTTGACTGAGGCTTAAAAAATAGCAAATAAATTTCAAAAATTCTGGAATTTTTCAAGAAGGTTCCTAGGGTTACCTAGTGACCAAATAAAATTTGATACATCACTGTTCATGAGTTATTTTCTTATTTTAAATTCAAACTTACAATAGGTTATTGAATCAAGTTTGAATTTTATGTGGATTGAGTTTAACTCCAAAAATTTGGAAAAAATTATATTTATTTATGATAGTTATTATAAGGTTTAAATAAATTATTTCCAGAGTTTTACTTGAAGTAATTTCTTTTCCAAAAACTATTTTAAGTGTATGCTCTTGATGTTCGACTTAGGGATTTAAAATGACCTGAATCTTGGAAGTATTTTTAGGTATAGCAAACTAACTCCAAACATTCTGAAACTTTAACTGGGGGTTGCTGACTCTAAGATCAACCTTGTATAAATTTTCCAAAGGTTTTCATGCACATAATTTGCCCCCAGAAATTCTAGAAGGCTGGTTCTAGGGTTTGACCAAGGTTTGACTTGCCTCCAAAAATATTCAATAAATTTCTAAAAATTCTGAAATTTTTCAGAGGGGTCACACAACATCCTTAGAACCTAGGAAAATTATTTCTAGAGGATGAGCACAAGATTTGGCAAGAAGGTTTTTGAAGGGTAAGGTTTTGGTCAAAAGGACTTGTAACTTTGTATTTCCATAATTCTTGTACAGAAATTGTTTAGAACATACAAGAAATACATGACGTAAGAAAAAGTTTTAATTTTCCCTCATTTTCTTACATTAGAAACACAGGTTGAAAATTGGGATGTTACAGATGGAACTTGGCGTATATGTGTTGATTGTAGAGCCATTAATAATATTATCATAAGGTATCATCATCCTATTCCTAGGCTAGACGACATGCTTGATGAGTTGAGTGGCTCTATTATTTTCACAAAGATTGACTTGCGAAGTGGCTACCACCAGATTAGAATGAAACTGGGAGATGAATGGAAAACTGCTTTTAAAACTAAGTTCGGACTATATGAGTGGTTAGTGATGCCTTTTAGTCTAACTAATGCACCTAGTACTTTCATGCGATTAATGAACGAGGTTTTACGTCTTTTCATTGGAAAATTTGTGGTGGTTTATTTTGATGATATCTTGATTTATAGCCAGTCACATGAGCCACACTTGAATCATATACGTGCTGTTTTTAATGCTTTGAGAGATGCACGTTTGTTTGGTAACCTCGAGAAGTGCACCTTTTGCACCGATCGAGTTGCGTTTCTTGGTTATGTTGTGACACCACAGGGCATTGAGGTGGATGAGGCAAAGACTGCAGCTATCCAAAGCTGGCCGACGCCTACCACTGTGTCACAGGTGCGGAGCTTCCATGGACTTGCTGGATTCTATCGACGTTTTGTGCGGGATTTCAGCACCATTGCCGCACCATGGAATGAATTGACAAAGAAAGGATGTCTTTCCAATGGGGACCTGCGCAAGAGAGGGCATTCAACCTATTGAAAGAGAAGCTCACCCAAGCACCCCTACTCCATGTAACAGCCCTAACTTAGGGTTTGTATTCCAAATGTAAAATTTTGAGGAGAAATAAAAACTTTTGTTGTCTCTTCAAATCATTTGGAAGTTTTCCAAATTTTCCCTAGCAATTTCCAATTTTCTAGAAGTTAATTCTTGTGATTGGAAATTGTTGTCATCAAATTATTAGCCTTCAAACTGGTGATCATCCTCTAAAATTATTTTTCCTATCATCTTGACCATCCTAGCTACCTCTCTGAATTATTTCACAATTTTTAGATTTTATTTGCTATTTCAAATGGCCAAGTCAACCTAGTTTGAAATCTGGTCAAACTTCTGTTCAGCAGCTTGTGAATTTTAGTGGGAAAACTCTATTGCATGAAAACTCCTGGAAAAATTTCACAAGGTTGTCCTCTGTCTCTAGTAGCTACCATAAAAATTTCGAAATTTTTGGAGACATGGAGCTATCTCTAAAAATTCCCAAAATCCTCTCTGCCTTTCTAATTCAAATCTGAAAACACTGTTCCTCGGGCCCGAACCCAACTCAGGCTCGAGTCCGACCCGCACCACTTGACTCGGTCGCACCGCCTAGCTGCACCGCGCGCGAGCCCGATGGCTGTCAGCCGTCCGATGCAAATCGAACGATCCACGTCGCGTGCGCAACCGACCTGTCCGAATGCATACACCAATCTCAGCCGTCCATTTCAGATCCAACGGTCGGTGCGATACTGATCGAGTCAAACCACCGGTTCGCACCGCCGTCGATCGGCCGATGGTGGACCCTACCGCCGATTCGCCTCGTCTTCTCCGCACCTCACCGGAGCTCGCGGCCGTTTGCGCATGGGTGCCACGTACCTCGCCGCTGCCACCTATTTGCCCTCGTGTCCGTCCGTGGAGCATCGCCAGAGCTTTATAACCTCACCGCACTCATTCATTCATCGTTTCCTTCGCTCTCTCACTTTCTCCGCCTGCTTCTCTGTTTCGGTCGGCGAAGAGGACGAAGGTAGCGCCGCTGTGTTAGCGCCGCCCTTGATTCCGCAACCACGCCACCGTGATCCACGCTCGACGCCGCCTCCATTTTGCCCAACCCGGGTCCCTGGCGTCCAGTGGATCACCAGGGACGGTATCGTCGTCTCCGCCTCCGGCGATCTCGGTACCGTGAGCTCGTTTGCGATCTGGTGAGTTTCTAGCTCCGCCACCTAGTCCCTTAGGATCGCATTGATGCACTGAGTCTAACGGTGTCTTCATTTTCATCTTTGGTGCATCGTTGCGGGCGTGCGACCAATTCTTCTCCAAGCTCGGTTTTCCGCCGCCGTGGAAATTCCGGCCGTTTCAGGCCTTCTTCGTCGGCGTTATCGTGTGCTTCTTGCTCCTGGTGTTGAGGCGGCTTAAGCACACCTTCCGAGTCTTCTAGAAGTCCGTACGCCTTCTCCGCGTGGGCGTGCTTTCTTCTCGCCTCGGTCGTCGTGAGCTCAACTCCGGTGACCATCGGACCCGCGTCGCCACCTCCGGGTTCGCAAAGTCTCTGTGAACCGAAGGTATCACTCACTCGCTTTGAAACTCACCGGTTTGCGAGATCCATCGCGCGCCGCGCGCCGTCCCGTCTTGCGCGGTGAGCCGCCGGTGGAGTTAGTTTAACTCTAATCATGTCTAGATTGAGTCTCTGACTTGTGGGCCCTGTTGGCTAATCACGTTTAGAGAATCTTTAATCCAGCCCGTTATTTGTTCTCTGAGTCGCTGCCATGTGGGTCCGTCTTTGTCGATTAGTGGTTGTGTAACTCGTGATACGTTTTCTCTGTCGAGAGCGTATTTCTCGTGTGAGTATATGTTAGAAGTACACTTTGGTGTCGAAGGCGATATTAAAATACGCCGACGTCACTTCGTGGCGGGTGTTTCAGTCAAGACTTTCGCGCGGCCCGCCCAATGTGTCTGGGGCTAGATGGCGGTGGGTAGAAAAGGGATTAAATGCTTTAGTATTTCTGTAATGTGTTTTCTGTTGCACTGTTAATTCAATTAAACTTAGAAAATGCATAACTAATTCAATTTTTATCCAAATTGCATGAAACCAGTGCTGTTAATTTTCATTTTAAATGTCCTATTTACTAAAATTAGTGTCAACCCTGTCCCTGTATCAAGAATCTGTTAATTGATTTAATTTTGTAGAATGTAATCTCCAAATTAGAAAATGCATATCTGTTTCAATAATTGTCCAAATTCAATGAACCCAATTCTGTAAAATTCCATTTTCAGTATACTAATTATTAGGATAGGTTTTAGATACTGTTTCTGTTCATGAAAATTTGTTAAGTAATTAACTAGTGTCTTGTTGTGTTTTTAGCTTAGAAAATTCATAGAAAGTTCTTAATAACTTAGAATGAATTGTTCTCTGTTTCTAAAAATTTTGTTATGTCATGCTTCGGCTGCTGTGAAAAGCTTAGTGTGTTTTGTTATTGTTGTATGTTTGAGTTTGGTCGGTGTTATTCGTTCTTATTCGCTGTTTTGTTCAATCGTTAGGATTCGATATTTGCGGCAACCCTGAGAACGACCCTCCGCAACAAATTGAGCAACAGCGTCCAGGCAAGCAGTTTGATCATGTTTATCCCAGTATTTTAAAGTCTAATATTTTGTTTCAGCTGTATGTATGCATTGCTTAATTTGTGTTAAATTGATTAGTTAAATCCGTAGCTACATATCCTGTAGACAAAATATTGATCTCTACTACCTGAGCCTAGGTTATTTGCTGTGATTAGAGGTCGCTGGATGATCTCTTGTCACTTAGTAGATCCGGGTCAACTTGCTTAGACATGCTTAGCTATCGGTAGAATCAAGCGGTTATCGACTTTAGTCGGTAACCTTGATCACACAAAATCTACTATAACTTTATGTTTCAAAGATTGTTGCTAAGTTTAATTGCAAAACTAAAACTGAAAACAAAAATGATTTAGACTTGGGCACAACGGTATGATTGGTGTGATCTGTTGGGTGTGACTGGAATGGTGCCCGAGTCAACAAGGACCGAACATCTTGTTACACTGAACCAAGCATTTTGCGTGCTAACCACACTAGAGTATATGGGACCTCTCTTGACCTAGTACTTTGGCGTGTATTGGCTCCGGTCGCAGGAGGTCGCGGGAGGGATGGAGGTGGGAGCATGGTAGTTGTCCGAAAAGCTTTATCCTGAGTGGGTAGTTGTCTTTTCGGCTTTACCATGTAAGCGTATGGATTTCTATCCATACGAGCGGCTCGTAGTTAATACACAATATTGGAAAAAGTCTCGTAGGACTTAGTGCGGCTTGCATACCTTCTAAGTGTGCTTTGGCTTAAAGGCGGTCCGAGGTGTGGGTACATTGGTACACCCCTGTAGGGTTTAAAACTATTTGAATAGCCTCGTCCTAGGTTATGGACACGCTTGGCAAGGTCTTCCAAGAGTTAGACTACAACATTTAAATTAAAACTTGCTGGGTGGTACGAATGCGGGATTCGTGCTATTGTTGTGGTGACTATTGGGATAGTCACTTCTAGGTTGTTTATCTTTCGCTTTTGTTATTAATATCCGTATACTGTTATTTCAATCTTAAAAAAATGAATTGCAAACTTGCCTTTAAACTGTATTACCTTATTGCAAATGAAAATTGGCTTTATGCAAATGAAACATATGGCCTCCACCAAATAAGCTCGCATGTAGCTTATGAACAGTGCGCTAGTTCACACGTCGGTCTTGCGGGTACAAAGACAATCTTTGTACTCGGTGCTTTGCTTGATGTTTTGTTGCAGAGGAAGAAGGTGAGCCTCAGGGGCCTCACTTCTGTGAGCTGTGTTGCCGTTTCGTGGACGACTAGACTTGGCGGTCCGGTCAGATGCCTTGTGGGTTGGAGGCACGCTGATTGGCTTTGTTTATAGCCATCTTATGGCACTTTTGCTTCCGCTGTCTTCTTTCTGTTATTTGTGTATCTTGTGGCCTGTCGGCCTTTGTCTGTAATAACTCTACTATTTGTTTATCTTCTGTTTGGTAGTGTGGTGTTTGGACTCTATGTTTGGAATGGAGTTGACGTCTAATTTTGTAACGAGGTGTGTATACTACTTTCTGGGAAGTATACATATCTCGAGGATCAGTTTATTTGATTTGTGATGCTAGGACCAGGTGGTTGGTTAAGCATTACAAGCCAAATAAACTGGGGTCCTCACACTCCAACTCCCTGATTTTGGTAAGACTTTTGAGATTGAATGTGATGCTAGCGGGATTGGGATAGGTGGTGTATTGATTCAAGAAGGTAAACCAGTTACATATTTCAGTGAGAAACTAAATGGGCCTAGTCTGAATTATTCTACCTATGATAAAGAATTGTATGCTTTAGTTCGTGTGCCTCAAACTTGGCAACATTATCTATGGCCCAAAGAATTTGTAATATATTCAGATCATGAATCACGAAAACATATTAGAAGTCAAACTAAACTAAATAAACGACATGCCAAATGGGTAGAATTTATTGAGTCGTTTTCATGTCATAAAGCATAAGAAAGGTAAGGACAATGTGATTGCTGATGCACTGTCTAGACGTTATACTATGTTATCTCAACTTGACCATAAGATTTTTGGTTTAGAGGCCATTAAGGAGTTATATGCTACTGATTTGGACTTTAAATAAGTGCTTGAACGTTGTACAGGAGGGAAAACATGGAATAAATATGTGCTGATTGATGGTTTGATCTATCGTGCTAACAAGCTATGCATTCCAGCTAGCTCCGTTCGTCTTTTGTTGTTGCAGGAGGCGCATGGAGGAGGTTTGATGGCACATTTTGGAGCAAAGAAGACAGAAGATGTGCTGGCCGCCCACTTCTTTTGGCCAAAGATGAGGCGCGATGTCGAGCGCTACGTGGCTCGCTGCACTACATGCAACAAAGCTAAGTCCCGTCTCAATCCACATGGACTTTATATGCCTCTTCCTATTCCTAGTTTACCTGGGAGGATATTTCTATGGATTTTGTTTTAGGATTGCCTAGGACAAAGAGGGGAAGGGACAGTATATTTGTAGTAGTGGATCGATTTTCTAAAATAGCACATTTTATACCTTGTCACAAGAGCGATGATGCTATAAACATAGCTGATTTATTTTTTCGAGAAATCATTCATTTACATGGAGTGCCCAATATAATTGTCTCGGATCGCGATGCGAAGTTTTTGAGCCACTTCTGGAGATCACTTTGGAACAAATTGGGAACAAAGCTGTTGTTTTCTACTACGTGCTATCCCCAAACTGATGGACAAACGGAGGGTGTTAACCGCACGTTATCCACCATGTTGCGGGCTGTTTTAAAGAAGAATTTGAAGATGTGGGAAGAGTGTTTACCGCACATTGAGTTTTCTTACAATAGGTCGGTACACTCCACCACCAAGGTAAGTCCGTTTCAGGTAGTGTATGGTTTTAACCCCCATGCTCCTATTGATTTACTACCTTTGCCTAGCTCTGAACACATTAATTTAGATGCTATGAAGCGTGCAGAATTTGTTCTTAAGTTGCATGAAACAACTAAAGAAAATATAGAGCGTATGATTGAAAAGTATAGGGTTGCTGGAAGTAAAGGTAGGAAAGAAATAAAATTTGAACCGGGTAATTTAGTTTGGGTACATTTGAGAAAGGACAGGTTTCCAGAATTAAGAAAATCAAAATTGATGCCTAGAGCTGATGGACCATTTAAGATAATTAAGAAGATAAATGACAATGCCTATCAATTGGAGCTCCCTGGAGATTTTGGGGTTAGCCCCACATTTAACATCTCAGATTTGAAGCCTTACGTGGGGGAAGCAGATGAGCTTGAGTCGAGGACGACTCCACTTCAAGAGGGGGAGGATGATGAGGACATCACTCCTTCGGATCCAGTTGCTAAACTACAAGGTCCTATGACAAGAGCTCGTGCACGTAACTTAAATTATGAGGTGACCTCGTTTCTATGTGCTAATAATTTATCTATGCATAATGGTATGCTACCTAATAATTGTGATCTTTTGTTACTTAGGAATAATGGGGAGGATCTACGACCAGGTCTACAAGCTATACGACCAGACCTGCCAGCGCTACGACCAGGTCTCAAGTTCTTCGACCAAATTCGCCAGCCCTATGACCAGACCTGCCAGCGATACGACTAGGTCTCAAGCTCTACAACGATACGATTAGGTCTCACGCTCTACGACCAGTCATTAGGTGCTGCGACACCGTTTTGGGCCTAATAGGGCCTTGTAAGTGTGTCGGGTTGAAAGCCTAGGTTGTGTACGCCTCTCCCGATGGTCGCACAACCCTAGGTCAACCCCCTCACGTCCCCCCTATATATATACAACAACCGCCACAGTTTAGGGTTGGGTTTTTCTTAGATTATTCTGCCACTTTGTAGTTTTGCCGTTTATCGATTTGAGGAACCCCACTTTGTGAGTTTCATCCATATTCGCAATACAATTCAGATTGCATCTATCTTGTTCTTGTGAGTTGCTTCGATTGCTTGCAGGAACAATAACCCTTGTGGTAAGGTCGATCGCGTGCGAGCGTGGTCGATAACGACAGTCGTGCGGGTGTAGCGAATTGCGAGGTGACGATCTGCTGGTCGAAAGCCTCAAAGCGTCAACGTCCTCACAACGAAATCAATCGAACCTATCAGAAGATCGGGCCACCGTAGCCATCATATGGGGACCACAAGCCCATACTCCACAAGTGTTGAGACTACAAGCCCACACACCACAAGTGTGGGGACCACAAGCCCGTCATATACATGATGGGGACCTCAAAATCAATACTTGGTCACCACGTGACCAAGTCTCAAGGATGATAGCATGATGCATATGAAACAATCCTTTTATCCAACATAAACATGTAATAGACAGCAACAACATCCATGAGTAAAAACATATTCATACTACTAGCATTCATGAACAAAGAACATACTCATCATGCTAGCATACATGAACAAAGAACATACACATACTGCTAGCATTCATGAAAAATCACGCTTAATTGTTCTACCACTAATTGTACTTGCCTCAACCGTGCGAAGCTTGATGATGCAAAGAGAGCACTGCCTCCGGAATCAAACCACCTAAATAAACATAACAACCACACTAAGAGGAAATTTATGGGCAAGACTTTGCTAGAAATAAGTACGCGACGAACTACGCTCCGTAGCGCGACCGAAAACGCCAACTTCTACAGGCATCGATCTGTCCCAAAACAGAACAGTCTTCTTCCAAAATTCATAACTTTTTGAATACTTATCCAAATCTAGTGTTCTTTGATTCTCCTGAAAGGTTATTAAATTATCCACATAAAACTAGTGGGTGAGATTCCTAGATTTTGTCATCCTCCATCCCTACCAAACAGATTACTAGAACTGCTAAATCCCGTCAGAGGTTCCAGACAGCGAGACTAAAACTAACATATCTCTCTGTACACTTATCCAAAAATTATGATCTTTATCTCTCTGAAAAGCACACGAGCATATCTACAACTTTCGTTTTGGTGAGATCCTCTAAATAATTCATTAACTATTTGCTAATGATCGATTAACATTGACTGTCAGAATTATGACAGAACTATAGAACAACGATGCTACGAAAATCATATCTCCTGATCCGCTCATCCAAACGAACTAATCCAAGAACCTAGAGAAAGCTACCGGCGTTATCTACAACTCTCTATGAGATAGCCAGACTAGATTGCGTGGCTAACAGCCCCAAATCGAACGAATACTACAGACTGCTAGAGAACCGATCTAAATCTGACATCGCCTAAATTCCATATTACGCCACTAATTTCTAAATAATTTATTAATTGTTTGCTAATGACCGATTAATATTGTAACACCCCGGCTATTCGGAAGCCAAGATGCCACCTAATTACTCTAACAATCTACACATTTCGGAAGAATATGAAATAATTATATCAACCAAATGACAGCATTAACATAAACAGGACATGGTGAAGGTATCCTTCCTTCACCTTCAAAGTTATTTAATACTGATAATCAATAGAGAAGGTTCGCATTCAGTAATAGATCAACATCATCGTGGAGAAGGTATCCTTCCTTCTCCAATTATAGTTTAATTATTACAGTTCATCATTAACGAATGAAATATGGAACTAAAATTTAGTCCTGAACATGAATTTGATATTGTGAACAAGTAGTGCGTGTCTACTCCCTCCCAAGTGAGCCAACATCAGGGGTTACCTAAAATAAACAAACAACGCAAGAGTGAGTCCACGACTCAGCAAGTCTGATGAAAGAGACAGAACATATATACAAACAGGATATCACCATTTAAGAATGCGAACATTGAATCGATTGAGTACTTAAGAAATACTTGAAATGAATGAATGCAATCAAGGATGGACTGTACACATGCTTATACCGGTATAGCGAGTGACACACCCGTCGGTGTTCACTTAAGCCCGCACCTTAACAAAAGTGCGGGGATCCAAGTCCTATATGAAGAACGTTTCATATAGGTGTCCAAAGCTGCCCATACTGGAATTGATGGGTCTTACATGCCCATACTGGAATTGATGGGTCTTTCAATCCACTCCCGTGGACGGGACATGACAATGTCCAAATCTGCCCACATTGGAATGGTGGGACTTACAATCCACTCCCGTGGACATAGCATGAATAAAAGAATGCATGATATGAACATGAACAATGCTAATGAACTTAAAACAAAATTGACACATAGAATGGGAATGGGCATATCATTGCATTTTCGTTTCCGTTATATCGTATTGATGATTGCTAGTATGAATTGAGTATGATTGCTCATTAATGGATTATATAATTATTATGTGTGGAGATAACCCTTGTTGAGAGGTTGAAGTCGTGGTTGTGGCCCTGGGTTTTACCAGGTTACACCACCGTTCGCGGTATGAGAATAGGGAAGTGGTTACCCCGGAGATCGTGATGCAGGCGTTGATAGCAAGTATATATATTTAGAAGAGTTGTTCTCTCCCTTGAAATTTGATTTGGTCAACTCTTATCCGGTTGTGATTGATGAGTTTCTCTTGGGTATTAGTTCATCCCGGTTGATGGGTTGCTTTGAATAATGTTTCTATTGGCTTAACTTGTCCCTTAAAGCAATTATTGCTTTTCCTATTGTTGAGTTATTCTTGTGGCTGGTGGACTTGGTTAGTTGTCAATACTGACTTTTGTATTGGGGTTTCGTCTTTCTTACTGGAAAACATGACCTATTTATTACGCTGGATGATTTGGATAATGAAAGTTTCCTTTTGCAAGTCCTGTAGTACGTGGAGGCTTTGACTCAATGTATCTCTCTTGAGTATTTGGAGTGTTGAAGCTTGATGGTTCTTTTTATGGAAGAAGTTGTTAAACCCTTTAGTAGTGTTTTGGCTTGGTTAAGCGAGAGGTTATAAGCAAAGCAATTAATGGAAAAGGTATGGATTATCAGGTTAGGTCTGTGGTGTGGTGTATAATCGATCCTAACTAAGATCACTGGAAGGAAAGTTGATTAATTTGATGGTGCCATATAGTAGTTCTTGTTGAACGGTGATTAAGGGTATGGCTAAACCTAATTGGAATCAATAGGCAACTTAGGCAACTTAGGCAACAAATACATGATGTAAGAAAAAATTTTAAATTCTACTCATTTTTTTTACATTTGAAACAAAAGTCTAAAACTTGGGATGTTACAGTCATGCTGGCGCATTAATCCGATTTTTCTTTTAAGAAATAATTCAGAAATTCCAGAAAATCCAAAATTAGGGTTTCTTTAGATTTTCAATCTTCCAGAGCCCATAACTTTGGCATCCTAACTCCGATTGAGCCCATTAAAATTTCTAAATTTATCTAAATTCGAGGTCTATTTATCTGAGATTTTTATTTAATTTTTGGAGCCTGTTTTGCTTCTGTTATTTATTTGTTTTGTTTATTTGTCTCGTTTGCGAGTAGACGTCGGTTCGTCGGGAAATTTTGGAGAAGAAGGAGCGCCTCAAGATCAAGACCAGTACATAGACCTTTTCCAAGGCAAGTCATACCTTTGATCATCTTGAACCCAGTTTTCAAACTACATTGTTTCAAGTATTGCATTCTGTTTTAATTATTTATTTAAATGCTTTTGGGCATAGTTATTATCCAATTTGTTAATACACCTTGGCCTTGTATGTCATATTTCCTTATCACCCTAAATTGGTTATTAGTTGGTAATATTATAGCACCAACGTGGGTTGGTTAGATGCGAGTACAATTGCTTAGCCATGCTATGAGTCTCACATCTCATATAAGTTGCAAATATTAAATCTGACTAAGTGACTATGGAACTTTGTGTAAAACTGTGTGCTATGTGTTATTACTTCGTGATAGCATGTGTTGCACTAAAACCAACTTGGTGGGAAAGGATTTGGACTTAGGCAAGTGGTGGATACTTTGTGATATGGTGGACTTTGTGAACAGGCTTGATAATCTTTGTGACATAGTTAGAAAATGGAAGTCTTGCCTTGGTCAATTAAGGACTTAACTTTGTGCGCCATTGAACTGAGCCTTACTCTACGACCACATGCCTAATGGGACGGGCCTAACTTAGTAAGTTATGGATTCTCGGCATTGATGTTCAGGTGGATAGGTTAGGCTTTGTGACAGGGTGGAGGTGTGACTACTTGGTAGTTGCATCGCGGGACGGTTTGCCACATCCCTGTCCAGCGGTGTGTGTTAGACTAGTATTCTTTGTGAGTTGGTCTAGCGGGAAAGCACATCGGGGATGTCAATGTTTGAGATGAAGTTTCCGAACTATTTTGTTACGATTAGTGCTAGCTACACTAGTTGTATCTTGTGGGTAAAGTGTACAACCTCTGCAGAGTGTTAAATCAATCTATTCGAATAGCCGCGTTCGCGGTCATGGACATGCTCGGGGATTTCACACGAAGGGTAGTTTTCATAAAATGTTTGGGATGGGAGCTATGTGATCTAAGTCATATGGCTATGTGAAATAATCTATTTAGCTTTGTGTCTTTGTGAAAATAACTGTTAAATTAATATTGTCTATTTGTTTTGAATTACGCTTTCAATCTATTATTGTATTCAATTGCAAAAGTTGCATTTCTGCAAAAGAACCACAAAAGCCTTTTCTTTTGGAATAAGCCTGCATCTATAAATTGCATTCTGTGATATGATTTGCGAGTACGGTTGTGTACTCACGCTTGTTGTAAAACTTGCGCCCAAACCTACAGAAGAGGAGGAGTCTACGCTTGCTTTCGAGGAGGAGTTCGCCGAAGGTTGCTGATTGTTAGGGTCTGGATCCTAGTCAGTTGCCTGTGGTGAATTGATGGGATCTACGCTGAAGTTATCTCTGTTACGCTGCTGTTTATTCTCTGTTAGCCCTGCGTGGCTTAATAAGTGTAAACTCGACCATAAGGTCAAAACCCTTATTTGTTATTCAAACTAATCGATTACTTTATTTATCGCTTGTGTGGATTGATATTCACCTATGTTGACATTGTGTGCACTAGCGTGATCCTGGACTAGTGCAGTATACACAGAGGGTTCCAGAATCGTAATTTTGGTCCCGACAGCAAGCTATTGATGAAGTCCATGCTGACTTCTTCCCACTTCCATCCTGGTATGCTCAGAGGTTGCAAGAGCCCATGAGGTCTTTGATGCTCGGCTTTAACTCGATGGCAAACATCACATTGTACGACATACTCAGCGATCTCATGCCTCATGCTAGGCCACCAATATAACTCGTTGAGATCTTGACACATCTTCATGACTTTGGGGTGAATGAAATACAGGGTCTCATGAGCTTCCTTGAGTATCAACTTCTTAAGCTCCATCTGATCTGGCACACAAATGCGCTTGTCGAACCAAACGGTCCCTTGTTCATCATCTGAAAACCTAAAGGATTTACCTTTCCTCATGTTGCTCTTGATCTCCTGGATGTCTGCATCTTCGGTATGAGCCTTCCTGATCTGATCTTGAAGAGTTGGTTGCACTTCTAGAGCAGCTAAGAATCCTTCTTCCACCAATTAATGCTTAAGCTTTTGAAATTTTTCATGAAGTGTCGGCTGATTTTCCTTGATCATCAAAGTATTGCAATAAACCTTCCTGCTCAAAGCATCTGCTACCACATTAGCTTTGCATGGATGATAGTGAATTCCAACATTATAATCTTTAATCAATTCCAACCATCTTCTTTGCCTCATATTAAGGTCAGCTTGGGTGAGAATATACTATAAGCTCTTATGGTCAGTGTACACTTCACAGCGATTACCGATGAGGTAATGGCGCCATATCTTCAAGGCATGCACTACAACAGCCAATTCTAAGTCGTGGATGGGGTAGTTGGCTTCGTGAGGTCTTAGCTGACGAGAAGCATATGCCACTACCTTCCTTTCTTGCATCAGGACACAACCAAGACCTTATCGTAATGCATAGCAGAATATCTCAAAATCCTTTTGGACATCCGGCAAAACCAACACAGGAGCAGTGGTCAAGTGCTTCTTCAACTCTTGAAAGCTCTACTCACACTCTGACGTCCAAGCATACTTCTTTTCCTTCTTCAGCAGCTGGGTGAGAGGTCTTGCTGTCTAGAAGAACCCTTCAATGAACCGGCGGTAGTAACCTGCCATGCCGAGAAAGCTTATGATCTGAGGCACTGACTTGGGTGATTCCCAATTGAGCACGTCCTTGACCTTGCTGGGGTTGACTATGACTCCTTCTGCAAACAAGACATGTCCCAGGAAGGTAAATTCCTTTATCCAAAACTCACACTTGTTGAATTAGCTTAGAGTTGATGCTCTCTAAGCTTGCTCAAGACCGAGTGAAGGTGCTCTTCATGCTCTTCTTCACTCTTAGAGTTTACTAGGATGTCGTTAATAAAGACAATGACGAATTTATCTAGATACTCGATGAATACCTTATTTATCAATTTCATAAAGTAAGTAGGGGCATTGGTCAACCCAAAAGACATGACCGTATACTCAAACAGCCCATAACGGGTTGAGAAGGTTGTCTTGGGTATGTCCTCTTTGCGAATCTTCAAATAGTGGTATCCTGACCTCAAGGCTATCTTCAAGAACACTCCGGCTCCCTTTAGCTAGTCTAATAGATCATCGATCCTGGGCAGAGGGTATTTGTTCTTGATGGTGACTTCATTGAGGGAGTGATAGTCCACACACATCCGCTGAGTACCATCCTTCTTTGCAACAAAGATCACCGAAGCTCCCCAAGGTGAGGAACTCGGTCTGACAAAACCTTTCTGATGAGGACATCAACTCTAAGGGTGCAACCACTGCTTCGACCCGTTGCACGGCATCCTCTACTTCCACCACATCCTCTCCGATGGGACTTTCGACTACCGCACTGCCATATTCCCCAGTTGGGCCGAGCCACGTCTACTCACATGAGCCGAGCATTGTCTACATGCCATGGTGTTACGTCTACATGCCATGGTGCTGCGTCACCAATTATTGGCCCACAAGCTATGTAATATATTGGCCGACAACTTGGCCCATCTGTTGGATGACCTGGCCCATCTGCTGACCAGTCTCCCCCTAGGCCCATACTGTTCACGTGGGCACTATTCATGCATGAACAGTACCGTGAACAGTACCTCAGCCTAGGATTCCCACCTCTTGGCCGCCCTCCTCATATAGGAGCTGTCGCCCTTTAGTTTTGCTTGGGTTTTTCTTAGATAACATTCTGCTTTGCATTTGTCGTCGTTCATCGGTTTGAGGAACCCCAACTTGTGTGCTTCAATTATTATTCGCAATACAGATTGTATCTTCTACTCTCTTTCTTGTGTTCTCGATTCGCTTGCAGGAGATAGCCTTCTTGGCGAGGTCAACTGCGTTCGGCACGGTTGATAACCAACGGAGCGGTGGTGTAGTGATTGCAAGGGGATCGATCTGTTCGGGTCGGAGC
This sequence comes from Ampelocalamus luodianensis, assembly GCA_036346255.1. Classification (NCBI taxonomy): domain Eukaryota; kingdom Viridiplantae; phylum Streptophyta; class Magnoliopsida; order Poales; family Poaceae; genus Ampelocalamus; species Ampelocalamus luodianensis. The sequence continues at coordinate 57,033,648 of CM070620.1, forward strand.
CTTTGGATCATCAACATCGTGTTCTCCACAATCGACGTATCAGTACCTATCGGAAGATCAGGCCACACTCACATCACTTTCTCTTGCAACTCCTCAATCTGTGTCTTCAGCTCAACCAAGTCATCAACAGGTAGACGGTAGGGTCTTTTGGATATTGGAGCAGTCCTAGGAACTAAGTTGATGACAAACTTTAGGTTTCTGTCTGGTGGCATTCCAGGTAGCTCATCCGGGAAGGCATCTGGAAACTCACTGACCACTCGCACATCTTCTAGAGATACGGCTTTGACACTTCAGACCATTACTCTTTCTGGCTTCTCTAAGGAGACTTCAAATTTCACCTTAATTCCCATTGGACTGATCAAGGTGATGCTTCTACCACTACAATCCAATACTGCTTGGTGAACAATAAGTCAATCCATGCCCAAAATTATGTCTAGAGACTAGGTGTCGATGATGATCAGGTTGGCTAGAAACTCTACTCCTTCTATGATCACCTTAACTTGTGGACAACCCTAGTTCATTCTTAACTCCGAACTTGGGGATTGAACCAACAAGGCAGTTTTAAGAGGCAAAACCTTCAGCTGATACTTTGAAGCAAAAACTCAAGAAACAAATGAATGGAAAGCTCCAGAATCAAACAAAACAGAGGCAGGTGCTGAATTTACTAGGAACTTACCTAGCACGATGTCTGATGCTGTTTGGGCTTCCTCGACGGTGACATAGTTCACACGGACTCTCCCATAAGGCTGAGAGGTCTTGGCTGGAGCAGTAGTGGTATGAGGTTCTCCATGACCTGCTCTTGGCATGAGAGATCTGGTCGGAGTGGCTCCCACATTGGATCTGCCCTGAGCTGGACCTTACTTTTGGGGACAATTGATGGCGCATTGTCCCAGTTGATGGCAGTTGAAACAAGTGATCCCTGTGGGCGGGTTGTTGCTCCTCGAAGATTGATTAATGGTGCTGCTACTGGGGTTGGTGCTTCGGGAACTTGGAGTTGCTGGGCGAGGTGTCACTGCTGGGGAGGTCCTAAAGGTGGCCAGAGGAGAAACCAGCGGGGTACTGAGCACTAGTCCTGGCCCTCTGTGGATGACCCTGACGTGATCCAGATTGCGTCGTCTTCCTCTTGTAAGACTCTACAAGCTCACGACGGGACTCCTCTATGAGCATTGACTTGTTCACAAGTTGCTGGAAGTTCGCATAGTCGTTGCCCACTACTTGAACCTTCAAACTAGGGATGAGTCCTCTTTTGAAATGCTTCTGACGTGCATCATCTGTAGCATACCGCGAGAGTTAAGTGAACTTATTGAGGTACTCACTCACCGACATGCTTCCTCGCTTCAGCTCACGAAACTCATTCTTCCTCATTTCCACCTTCCCATCGGGAACATGGAAGCGACGGAAAGCTTTTAAGAATTCAGTCCAAGAGATGTCCTCATGGTTTGCATGGGCGGCGCAATAGTTCTCCCACCACTCTGCGGCAGTGCCTTCAAGCTGATGCGTGGCATACAAGACCTTCTCGCGGTCGTCACACCGGGTGATGGTGAGCTTTTTTCAATTGAGGGCAGCCAGTCATCTGCATCCAATGGCTCGGAGGAGCTGGAGAAAGTGGGTGGACGGATCCTCATGAACTCAGCCAACCTTGACTGAGGAAAGACTGGTGGCGGTGGTGGCACGGCAGCTGCTTCGCTGCTCTGATTCAGCTCCGCAATCAAGGCTTTAGTGGTCTGGTTCTGCTGAGCTATCATTTGATTCATGTTCTGCATCATTGCATTCATTAGCTGAGTCTGGGCTGCCATAAATTGACCCAAATTGTGATCTACTGGGGTTGCCGGAGGAGGTGGGGGGTGGCGGTGTGAGAGGATCCATGGGCTCCTCTTGACTTGGTGAGTTGCGGATCTGGACCATCTGCACAAATCTTCCTGGGTTTAATAGACGAGAGGAAAAAAGCACAAAAGACGAGAGAGAGCGAGGAAGAAAGGCAGAGCAATCTAGCTGGGGCAAGATAGGTTAAACCCAAAAGAACAATAGTCAGAGAGCTATTAAGAGGCAACAACTCCAACAGGAGGTCCTATAATATAGACTAAACGGTACCAAACTGAGGACCTCTCTACAGGAGCACTTCTAACTTATCTTATATGGGCGGACGACTAAAAACAACGGACAGATCTTGAATCACCTAGGGCGTCCAACGCTTGATCACGAACCTAAAGAGATTACAGACGTAAGGAGGTCAATTTAAATTCAAAAACAAGGTTCCTGAAGAGACAAGAAGCCAGAACCTGAGAATGAGACGAGAGAAGAACAGAACTAGATGAGAAAAGATTGGGATAAGGTTAGAGTAAAATAGAATAGGGTGAGAACAGAATAAACTAAGATGAGAGAAGAATATCTACTCAAGTTAATCAGTTGGTTTGATTGAGAAAATATCTTTTGACACTCTTGACTAAAACAACCAAGCTAGCTAAGGTTACGTCCTACAGTCAATATGGCTCCGATACTACCACTATCTGGAACCCTCACGGCACAGAGACCTCGAGAACCCTCTGTGCACACTGAACTAGTCCCAAGATTAGTAGCTAGCTCGCACAGATGAAACATTGGTGTAATCATATCCATACAACAAGATAAAGAAGAAGCGGACACAATATATTAACCAAAAGACCTTACGGTCAAGCTTTTTACAAGGGTTGCCGCACGGGCTTACACCAAAATAAAACCCGCAACAAAACTTTACAAAACGTGGGAGCCAATCGACAAGCCCACAGGCTATCGAGTAGAGGACGTCCCCTAGTCGGCAAAGTCTTCCACGAACTCCTCTCCATAGAGATCAGAGCACCCAAGGTCCTCTTCGGCGACTAATTAACCAGAGGGCACAAAGCCATGAGTACTTTGAATGTACTCAACAAGTCATAGAAAAAATGTATGCAAATAGTATTCATGCAAGGATTGACAAGGATACTATATGGTTAGTTTGCAGAAAGCGACATTTACGGGAAATACAGTAAGTAGATTGCAAAGCACAAGTTGAAAGATAATACATAAGTAAACAGTTTATTTGAAACAGCTCGTGGACACCCTGTCCACTTCACAAACCTCTCATGATCACCTTGACCACTGCCCAGACCACCCTGGTCTGACCACGACCACCTGCTTTTAAGAAAAACTACCTCTTACGGGATATCACCAAGCATTGTCCATAATCGGGGACATGTCTATTTGAATAGATTTACATTCTGCAGAGACTGTACAACTTTACCCACAATACATGACCTCTCTAGGTGGTCTGGCACCCGTCGATGCCACTGCCCACTACCTTTGGTAAGTAGCCTAGAGAGCGTGTCAAGGCCTTTACAAAGATCTGCCCTGGCTCAGTTCTTCCCCGCTAAGGATTCGCTGTGCTGGACCCCCTCTTGCGCCAAATCAACCACCACGATAGAATTGCACCAGAACTTCGCTAATTAGTTGGCCCAGTCTACCCCATCAATGAACTTATGGTTGCACAGTAAGCCCGGATCAATGGCACACAAAGTTAAGTCCTTAGTGGCTACTCAGGAGAGACATCCTCATCCTAATGTGTGTATAGCACCCCCTTTACTGCACGATCACTCGCCCGAGTATGCAAATATTTTTGGTTCAATCGGCCAAAGGACCTCCCTAGTCCTAGCACAACAACTTTTATCAATAGTGGCGTTGCCACAGTTCTATAGCTCATTAGTCAAGTTTATCGTCAATGAATCATGAGATCCAGACCATCACATATCTAAAGCATGACTAAGCATAATACGCACCCAAGGTTGGTATATCAACGATGTCCAACTAGGATAACCCATCCTACCGATGTACAAGGGTACATGTTAACATGTTGTTCACAATTATTCAAGGAGTCATAATGTTAAGTGGGTGTTTAACTACTCCCAAAACCATTTTTATACAACTAGCCATGCATGTTTATATGACTTGCCTTCGTTGAAGAATTGTGCTGCCTCGGTAGAGGCTGTTGGGTCCAAGAAGTCTTCTGCAATGTTGGGATCTACACGTGCGAACAAAGCCAAATAAGCAACTAGAGAAACTCCAAATAAAGACCAAAGAACCTACCAAAACCAGATCTAAAAAAAGGTGCAGAGTTCAGAAGAAGATAGGATCTTGAACCACACAAGCCAGAGCTTCAACAGATGGGGTTGAGGAAGGGGAGGAGAGAGTGATGAGGGGAAAACAATAAGGGAGAACGAAAGGGGTTCCCAGGTGCCTTATATAGGCGAGGGTAGGTCCAAGGAAGGAGGACGGCGCAGGCGTGCAGTGGGTGCAATAGAGGACGCCACGTTTAATGCGCACAACAGGGGCAGGTGAAGGAGAGAATGGAGGCAAGTAAGGGAGGAGACTAGAGGGGAAAACAAGTACTGCGAAAGTGACATCATTTAATGCGTGAAGACTTCCGTGATAGAAGTGAGGCAGAAGAAGGTGAGGAGGGCCTGCCAGGTGGGGCTAGCCAAAACTTAGGAGGGTGGTCTAACTAATGGGGTGGTGTTTACAAAAAGGGAGGTCGTGACCCAAAGGGTGGTCTTGACCAATAGGGTGGTCTTTGCAAAAAGACCAAGAGGGTGGTTGCGACCCAAAGGATGGTCTTGACCATGGGGGTAGTCTTTGCGAAAAGACTAAGAGGGTGGTCTTTTCAAAAAGACCAAGAGGGTCTTGAGAAGGAGGAGGTCCTAGGGACAAGGAGGTCCTGAGGACAAGGAGCGAACAGAGAAGAGGTAAACTTGAAAACCAGCGAACTCCAACAACGCGGGATAAACCAATTGGAAGTGATTGAAGTTTGATTTAATTCATATTAAATCTCCAAATTTCCAAGATCTCCAGGTTAAGCTTGAGCAATTAACAAAACCGAATGGTTAATTTTAAATTCAAAATTTTTGAAATGGTCCAGCAAAATTGGGATGTTACATACATAGATGTGTTTATTGATCCAAAGTATTCCTTGGTCATCTTTGGTGAAACTTAGGATCGTTTGGTTGAGCATCACAGATCTGGTTCTCTAAGCTAGACTGTACTTTCAAACTGGCCACAAATCCTTTGGGTACTACCTCTAACATTAGCCTCTAAAACTCCTCATGAAGTTCTGGACAATTCTCCTTTACTTCCAAGCTATTGCAGTAACTCTTGCGATTTAACGCATCAGCGACTACATTAGTTTTACCAGGATGGTAATGGATTCTGATATTGTAATCCTTTATTAACTCCAACCATCATCTTTGCCTCATGTTCAGGTCAGACTGATGGAAGATATATTTCAAACTCTTATGATCTGTGTATACCTCGCAGCAATTTCCGATGAGTCAATGACATCAAATTTTCAAAGCATGCACTACGACACTCAATTCCAGGTCATGGCTGGGGTAATTCTCTTCATGAGGTCTCAATTGTCTCGAAGCATAGGCGACAACTCTTCCTTCTTGCATTAAGATATAACCTAATCCTTGGCACAAAGCATCACAGTAGATATCGAAATCTTTCTAAATATCTGGCAGAATCAGCACTAGGGCTGATGTCAAATGTTTCTTCAACTCTTCAAAACTTTCTTCACATGTGGGGGACCAAGTGAACTTTTTCTCCTTCTTCAACAACTGCCTAAGAGGCTTAGCAATCATTGAGAATCCCTCGATGAAGCGATGGTAATATCCTGCTATTCCCAAGAAATTGTGAATCTGAGTCACTGTCTTGGGTTGCTCCTAATGTAACACTGCTTTAACTTTACCGATGTCAACTGCGACTCCTTCAGCTGTCATCACATGACTAAGAAAATTGACTTTCTTTTTCCAAAAATCACACTTGCTGAACTTAGCGTACAACTGATGCTCTCTAAGTTTCTCCAATATTAACCTCAAATACTCAGTATGTTTTTCTTCCGTCTTAGAATAAACCAAAATATCATCAATGAATACAATGACAAACTTGTCCAAATATTTCATGAATAATTTATTCATCTTGTTCATCAAGTAGGTAGGGGCGTTGGTTAGTCTAAAAGACATAACTAGGAACTTATAATGTCCATACTGCATTGAAAAAGCGGTCATTGGTATATCCTTCGGACAAATTTTCAACCGATGGTAGCCTGATCGCAGATCGATCTTCGAAAACACTCCAGCTCCCTTCATTTGATCGAAAAAATCATCAATTCGGGGAAGTGGATACTTGTTCTCGATGGTGACTTCATTGAGAGAATGGTAATTGTAACAGCCCCAACTTTATGAACAGTAATAAATTGTTTTCTGAATAGTAATGAGGTGCTGTTCATAGCATCACTGTTCATTTTTACAGATTGGGCATTATGTTGCAAATGAAAACTTTCCTTTTCAAGCCAAAATCCAAAACCTATTCGAAGTTTCAAAGGAAATACAAGTTAGAGCTTGTATTATTGCTGGGAAGTATTTTTATCGAAGCTTAGATAAATTATGTTGCCCAGAAATAATTCTGTTGAATTTTTAGAAATTATTTTGTTTTGGAGAAAAATATTTGACTTTAAATAAACCTATTCGGGTTATGGAAATTATTTATGAAGTTTTAAAAGTGAAAAAGTGGTTTTCGAAATTTCTTTGAGAAATATATTATCCCAGTAGCCTCCTTGCAAAATTTCTTGATTTTACAAATTTATTTACTATTTCTAAAGCCCGGTCAAACTTTTAAACTTTGAATTTAGGGCTAGTCAATTCTTCCGGTCTAAACCTGACCCTAGCAATCAGTGCGACTCGAACCCAATGAGGTTGAGTCAAGTTCCTGTCTGTTCTGGCTCGATCCACGCTTCGAGGATGAGCCCAACCCACACGTGGCGTGAGCGGGTTGATCGCCAATCGAGCAGGCGAGGTTTGCAAGGCTGCGTGGGCGGTCCATGTATGCAGATTAATCTCCACCCTTGGATCTTGATCGAGCGACCGAGAGGCGCGAAAACAATCGGACCACTCCGGATGCCCTCTTAATCTCCACCGTCGATATTAGATTCAACCGCACCGCCCTTTTTGTTTTCAACTTAAAGGCGCGCAATCATCTTTGGCCGTCGGATTCAAATCCTACGGTGCACCTTTTTGACCGCGTGCATTTGAGGCTTAGTTTTAATGGACCGTTGGATTTCAATCGTAGGGTCCCTATTGAGATAACATTCGGACCACTCCGGTTCTTTTTCAATCTTGACCGTAGAAAACCAATCTGACGGTACCACGTCATCTCATTTAAAGTGACGTGTATCCTTTTTGATCGACCGTTGGATTCTAATCCAACGCTCCTTTTTGAATAAAACCTCAAGACTTCCGTAGGACTCCTTTAAATCTCAATCGCCCATTTGAGATCGCACGACCCATATTAAACGATCTCGATTAAATTCTTTTAACCCCTCTATTCATCACAGCCGCCCATTTCTAATCGGACGGTCGATGTTCTTTCGCGTTTTAGGAGCGCGCATGATCATGCGCAAGCCAGCTTGCCGCTTGGAGTTGTATTTCTTCCTCCTTTCCTCTCGTGCGTCGTCATGCTCTGGGATCGAGTAGAGGCATTATCCAAAGATAATACAACTATTATTTGGATATTTCGCCCTAATTGGACACCTCATCAGCTCTAGACACTTCCCCTTTGCATTGTAACTCAACATCTATATATATACCCTAGCTTTTTGCTGCTGCCATTGTTGACCGAAGGAACTCTTCATCTTCCATTGCCGTTCTAGTGGAGTTTCTTGCTCCTACCCTTTGCTTATCCATCCTAGATGCTTGTTTTACTTTGTGATATAAGCTTAGCATCTTTTGTAGGTTGAAACCGGAGGTTTTTCTCTCTGTTGATCAGAGCCAGTTTTTAGGAACCTTCGGTGTATCTCATGTCCTGGTAAGCTAAGGCATTAATTTATGCCATCTTGAACACCTTAAGGACCTTAGAAGCTCACATGAATCATTTGCTTGTACATCAGTAAATCCAACATTCTTTCAACTGAAAAGTTTTCATAACTTTTCGGTCTTTCATATCGTTTTCACGTTATACGGTTTCTCCTGTCAACTTATCATCTTGTTTAGGTCTCAGTTGAACCCTAGTAGCATAATCAGATGTTCTTTTGATTCTTGTTGTCTTCTACTGTAACAGCCCTAACTTAGGGTTTGTATTTCAAATGTAAAATTTTGAGGAGAAATAAAAAATTTTGTTGCCTCTTCAAATCATTTGAAAGTTTCTACATTTTTCCCTAGCAATTTCCATTTTCTAGAATTAAATTCTTGTGAATGGAAATTGTTGTCAGCACATTCTTAGCCTTCAAACTTGTGATCATCCCCTAGGAATATTTTTCCTGTCATCTTGATCATCCTGTCTACCTCCTGAATTATTTCACAATTTTTAGATTTTGTTTGCTATTTCAAATGGCTAAGTCAACTCTGTTTGAAATCTGGTCAAACTCCTGTACAGCAGCTTGTGAATTTTCTCTAGAACAATGCAGTGTATAAAAGTTCTGGAAAAATTATACAAGGTTGTCCTCTGTCCCTAGTAGCTGCCATAAAAATTTCGGAATTTTTGGAGCTCAGGAGCTACCTCTAAAATTCCCCAAACCTTCTCTGTCTTTTAAATCAAATTCTAAAAGTCTCGTTCCTCGGCCCGAACCTAACTCGGGCTCGAGTCCGACTCGCACATTTGGTTCGGTCGCGTCAACTAGCTGCACCGCTGAGTCCAATCGATCGTAACCGTCCGATGAAGATCGAACGATCCACGGCGCGCATGCAACCGACTGTCCGAATGCATACACTAATCTCAGCCGTCCGTTTTAGATCCAACGGTCGGCGCGATATTGATCGAGTCTAACTCGGGCTCGCGCCGTTTTGCTGCTGTCGCTGACAAGGCGGACCCACCTGCAGTCATCCCCGCCACGTCGCCTCGCCAGCTCAGCGCACCGCCGCCGCGCAGCTCGCCGGCCACCCAGCGCATGCACGCTGCCACCTAGCTTCACCGGTCTTTTCACCGCCCGCCTCACCTCGCTCGCCTCCGCTGCTCCTACAAAAGCCATCGAGGGTTTTCCTACCTCGTTGCCTCCATTGCCTTTCTTCTCCACTCGAGCTCCGAGAGCGATGGCGCCGCCGCGCGCTTCCGAGCATTTCACCACTCCGTGAGCTCCGGTCATCGCCGAGAAGCGCCACGGTGTGCCTAGCATCCGTGGAAGTAAACCCTCAAGGAATTTCAGGATTCATCGTGCGTGGAGCTGCGCGTGGACTTTCTTCTCCAAGTCCGCCGAAACCGCCTTTTCCACCGCCGCATCTTCTCCGGTGAGCTCGGCTCAATTCTTCGCTCGGTGAGCACCACCGACTCCACCTTTCTTCTCCACTCACTCGTGTCCTCTCGCTCACCCTGTGCCCTGTCGCCGTTAATCGCCTTCGCCGCCGTGGGCTCGCGTCGCGGTCACTCGGTGCCTCTCTGTCGTCGCCAAGCACACGGTGAGTTCTCGGTAACTCATCGATGCCCATGCGCATGCTAAATTTCATTGTCTTCCTCTCTAGTGCGATCGCACCTTGTCACCCCACCGCCGCCGCCAAGCTCGTCGCCGCGCCATCGCAGCGCATCTCCGCGCCTCGAGACCACCTACGCTTTGGTGATCCTCCGCGACCCATTTTGGCCTTGGTTTCCACCTCGCGCGCCTCCACCCGGCGATTTAATCCAGTCCAGAGCCGCCGAGATCCTCTGTTCTTTTCGCCAGTGCTCCTCTCTGTCCGTCTGACAGTGGGGCCCACTCCTTCAAAACCAATTAGTTAGCTGCTAATCATGCTTATGATTGTTCTTTAGTTCACTCTCATGCATGATCAAAGTTTGTAATTGAGGTTTGAAAGTATATTAGTGCAAGTTTCCTTGTAGCTTTTCTCTGTTGTCATTTTTATCTGTTGTCAGTAATCTGAAAATTTGTATCATGCTTGTTATTAGGTTTTGTTAGTCTTGATGCCTCCTTTTTGTTGTGGTGGTTAGCATGAAATCATTTAGTTGGTATCTTTAAGTTTCTAAGCTTCTGTTGCCATGCTTGATCATAGGGATAGTTAGCTGCTCATTTTATTTGCCTCTGTACTTTTGAGTTGTCAGTGTTATAAGATTTGGGTAGTGGCCAAATGTTGAAACTTGTTAGCCTTGCAAAATCTAGGTGTGATGCTTAGGGGTATGAATAGCTGAGCGTCCTTAGCATCCTATCTTAGGTAGAAGATTTTTGTTTAGCATTTCTTAGTTGGATACTTGGCTAGTTATGCTTTCAATAGCTTCTTGTAGATTTTGTGCTCTCACCTGTCAATAGTGGTTTCAGTATAGCTAGCTGATTTTGATGTGTTAACTTGATGATTAAATAATAGATGTGCATACAATCACCATCAAAGCCTGTCCAAAGTTTAAAGCATGTTAGAAGTTTGATTTTGTGGTTAACCTAGCAAATGAGTGGATGGGTCTCTGTAGCAATTATTTGTCATTCTTTGTGATAGTCTAGCCTTGGTGTATATATTGGTGTTTGTATTTGATGTTTGAAGTTTTGCCGGTGTTATTCGTTCTTATTCGCTGTTTTGTTCGATCGTTAGGCTTCGATATTTGCGGCAACCCTGAGGACGATCCTCCGCACCATATCGAGCAACAGCAACTAGGCAAGCAGTTTGATCATGTTTATCCCAGTATTTTAAAATCTAATATTTTGTTTCAATTGTATGTATGCATTGCTTAATTTGTGTTAAATTGGTTAGTTAAATCAGTAGTGCATATCCTGTAGACAAAATATTGATCTCTACTACCGAGCCTAGGTTATTTGCTGTGATTAAAGGTCATTGGATGATCTCTTGTCACTTAGTAGATCCGGTCAACTTGCTTAGACATGCTTAGCTATCGGTAGAATCAAGCGGTTATCGACTTTAGTCGGTAACCTTGATCACACAAAATTTACTATAGCTTTATGTTTTAGCATTTCTGCTATGTTTAATTGCAAAACTAAAAATGAAAACAAAATAATTTAGACTTGGGCACAATGGTATGTTTGGTTTGATCTGTTGGGTGTGATGGAAAGGTGCCCAGCCGCTTAAGGACCGAGTTACTTGCGCCACCGCATCGAGCATTTTGCGTGCTAACCACACTAGAGTATATGGGACCTCTCTTGACCTAGTACTTTGGCGTGTATTGGCTCCGGTCGCAGGAGGTCGCAGGAGGGACGGAGGTGGGAGCATGGTAGTTGTCCAAAAGCTTTATCCCGAGTGGGTAGTTGTCTTTTCGGCTTTACCATGTAAGCGTATGGGTTTCTATCCATACGAGCGCTCGTAGTTAATACACAATATTGGAAAAAGTCTCGTAGGACTTAGCCGTGCAAAGATACCTTCTAAGTGTGTTTTGGCTTAAAGGCGGTCCAAGTGTGGGTACATTGGTACACCCCGCAGGTTAAAACTATTCGAATAGCCTCGTCCTAGGTTATGGACACGCTCGATACGCCCCAAGAACTAGACTACAACATTTAAATTAAAACTTGATGGGTGGTACGAATCGGATTCGTGCTATTGTTGTGGTGACTATTGGGATAGTCACTTCTAGGTTGTTTATCTTTCGCTTTTGTTATCAATATCCGCATCGTTATTTCAATCTTAAAAATGAATTGCAAACTTGCCTTTAAACAGTATTACATTATTGCAAATGAAAATTGGCTTTATGCAAATAAAACATATGGCCTCCACTAAACAAGCTTTGCATGTAGCATATGAACAGTGCGCTAGTTCACACGTCTGTCTTGCGGGTACAAAGACAATCTTTGTACTCGTGTGCTTTGCTTAATGTTTTGGTTGCAGAGGAAGAAGGTGAGCCTCGGGGCCTCACTTCGTGAGTCAGGCCGTCGCCGTGGGTGACGACTAGTCTTGGCGGTCCGTCGGATGCCTTGTGGGTTGAAGGCACGCGATTGGCTTTGTTTATAGCCATCTTATGGCACTTTTGCTTCATTGTCGTTCTTGTTATTTGTGTATCTTGTGGCACGCCGGCCTATGTCCATAATTCTTACTATTTGTTTATCTTCCGCTTGTAGTGTAATGTTTGGACTCTATGTTTTGAATGGAGTTGCTTGTCTAATTTTGTAACGAGGTGCGATATCGCTTTTCGGGAAGTATACATATCTCGAGGATCAGTTTATTTGATTTGTGATGCTAGGACCAGGTGGTTGGTTAAGCATTACAAGCCAAATAAACTGGGGTCCTCACATCTACTAAGCCTTGTAGAAGAAATCTACCTATGTCATCTGTTGTCGGCCAAACCGACAACTTTTGAAATTTTGATCGTTTCTGTAATCTGATCGATTAGGATTAGATTTGGCTTAGCCTGGGATATTATCTACTCTAAAGATCAGGCTAAGCTTCAATATAGGATCTTTTTCTTGGTCTATTTTCAATAAACCCGAAAGCTGCAGTCTGCCCTGTTTCCTTTCTTTTCAAAATCTGAAAACTGTAACCTTGACCTAAATTCTAGTCTCTGTTATTTAAAGGATGTAGATAATAATATGGGTTATTACCTTTAATGGGGTATATATAATCTAAGCATATTGTTAATTATGCATTACAATCTTGATGATACCTTTTCTTTTCATTTTTATGTACTGTCAGTTTTTGTATTCATTGGGTTTTATTGTCTCTTTTTAGAATTTGGTTCTTCTGAAGTATTTGATTATATTTCTGAGCAACCAGAGCCTGCACAAGTAGTATATTATTATCAAGGCAAGCATCTCCTTTGCACCATGTTGATCCCAAAGTTTTATACAATAGGTTTTCCCAAATACAGTGATAACTGTTGCATACTAATTTTCTGAAAATATAATTGTGATCTGTTAGTAGTTAGTTATGACCTAACATTGTGGATTATCTTAATTATAATCATGCACTCAAACCTAGAGTAGTACTGTATACTACAAGGTTTATTTTCAGAGCTTGCTTAGCCATGCAGTCTACAGAACTTTAAAGTTTGACAAGATTATCTTGTCAAACAAGGGAACAACAAATAAATTTCAGTCAATTTAACTTTCTGTTCAATTTCTTTAGATCAGAAGTGAATTTTAAATTTCAATTGATCTGGACAAGAGGATGCTAGTGGTGGTGCCTTTGTGCACGAGATTCGGAAACGTGGTGGACTTGTCTAGATCAATTAAGGACTGAACTCTGATTATTCGATTCAAGTCCCTACGTACTTCCACACGAGGTGTATGGGCGTTGTTTGGTTAAGTAAAGAGTTAATACTATTGAGTTGGAGACAGGGGAGTAAGGATATGTGTATTTACCTTGTATGGTATAGATGCTTAGGTCTTCGGGCTGTGTCTTATGCCATGTAAGTTTTATATCAATATCAGATGTTCTTAGAAGGGTAAGGGCGTATTTGTGTTCCATCGCATGTACGTACCTTAAAGATGCCGATTGCGATCTAGTATGGGTAGCGAACCTAGATTGTATTTCTTTTGTTTGGGTCGGCATTCGTGACGCAACATATGTGCCCTGGTTAAGCAGATGCTATCAGTCGTTGTTTAAACGAGATCATGGGTATCCAACTCGATAGTGTCAACTTGTTGAAAAATGCCAAATCATAGTTTCCCCGGTCGGCATACCAAAGGAAGTATGTCATCATTCGGAGGCATCCGAAGGCAACGGGCTGACTAAGTCGTGTGGGTAAAGATGTACACCCCTACAGGGTATCAAACTATTCGAATAGCCGTGTCCACGGTCATGGACGATAACTTGAGTTGATGTCACCTATATAGAGTTTTGATTTAAACTTTTGTTTTGGTTTCTGGTTCAGCATGAGGGAATTCATGCAATATCTGTTTACATTTATTTTCATTTACTTACTGTTTTAGTCCAGTTTGTTTCATTAAATTGCTTTATCAAAACTTAGCAATTGTAGGTTAAGACGTATTGCTTTATGCGAAATTGAACCAATATGCCTTCCTGTTGCAACCTTATGCATGTATAAATTTTACTCCTTTGTATAGGTTCTAACAAACACTTTCTTTTATTAGTTTGTGTAAGTCTTGCTGAGTACCTTCCGTACTCAAGGTGCTATAACCTATTGTTGCAGGTGAGGACGGTTATTTATATGAAGTGCCCGTTAGCGCCGATCAGGGTGACGTTAACGAGTGAAGCTATTTCTTTCCTCCACGCAATAGCCTGCGGGTGGTGGGGCCATTGGTGGTTTTGTCGTTTATTTTGCTTCCGCTGTGAGTCTTTTGTAGTGACCAAGTCACTTGATATTGTAGTACTCAACCGAATTGTAAACTTATGTTTAATTATGTAAATGTATGACTTGTATGTGTATGATGCAATGTTGTTTAAGGATATATGTGCAATGGTCACTGATCCTGGGAACCATTGTAAGACATATATCCGGGAAACCTGAATATTGGATTTGTTACTTATTAAAATTATGCTTCTAGCATGATCTTTAATAAAGGAGCAGCACTGTTCCTTAATTAAGAATTGTGCTATAGTATAATTTTAATTAAGCACATTTCCAATATCCCGGGGTCTCCACAGCATTGGTATCAGAGCATACGTTGCCTGTAGGTTAGGAATAGCATGGTCGTGGTTATTAGAGAGTCTTCTGAGAAAATTATTTTCAAGTAAGTAGTATAATTTTGAAAGTTTAAGTATGACATCTTTTATTTCTTATCCTCCCTAGTATCAACTCTTGTCCCAACTTTCTGTTGGTTTCTTTCAAGAGTGAATTTTTTTTTACCTTGTCTTTTTGTCTATAGATGAGGGGGTGGTACTTGGTCAAGGAGACCCGAGCTGAGGATGTGGATGGATTTCCGGCTTTGCTACGGGACATGATGTGGCGAGCTAACTTCACATACCAGCCGGAGTACGCCATCTAGCGACGAGATCGAGGACCAAGGATGGAGGAGTACCGCGCCATCATCAACGTCATTGCTAGGCGGTGGGCGTGCGTCCGTCATCGTGTTCACCACTTGCTACTTCTGAGTCTATGGCGGTTCAGGAAGCTGCTAGTACGATGATGAGCCTCCTTTGTCATGGTTTGACGGAGCTGTCTCAACCACCCTATGATCACTTCCCGAAGCAAGGTCCTAGTGCAGAAGTGGGCATGTTTGATGAGATACAGTTTGGGGAAGACCCTCAGGTGCGACAGTTGGCGAGGATGGTCCGCATCATGGACCAGATCCATCGCTACCTTGTGAGGGAGTTGTGGGAAACTCGGCATCGTCTTAATGAGGCCCAGGAGTACCTGAGACTTGGAGTCAACGTGAATCGCGTTCCGCGCAACGTGCTTTATGGTGACAACGAGATCTCTCCTGCTGCTGCTGCACCACCAGCTTATCGACTTCCAGATGTAGTCGGGTGTGTTCCTATCTATGAACAAGTGTGTCAAGCCCGGATGACTGCAGGCTTTCCTCGCACTCTACGGACCGCACCTCCTGGAGGTCATCAGCCACTACTAGGTTCTCCGAGGCGTCTCATTAGTCCTTTGGATCCCATTGACACGGGTTCCCCTGGAGCTCATCTTCTGAATGAGTTTCCGGTGAATTTTAACCGTGATCTTTATGCTAGTACCTCGACGATGAACCCTCGTGGATAGGTGTTATATCGTCAAGTAGTGTAACAGCCCAAATTTTGAAGAAATTAAAATTTATGTATTTTGTGGATTTTCTGGAATTTTCAGAAGTTTTTCCTTAATCATTTAAAGCTAAACAAATTTATGTGCAAAATATATTACCACAAAATAGCTGGAAATATGTTATTTAAGTCCTAAATACTCTAGAGGATTTTTGTGAATTTTCTCAGAATTTTTGGACTTAAATTGCTATATTCTAAAGCCTAATTGAATTACCAGTATTTATTCAAATCGAAAATCAAAATAAAAACCCCAAACATCGCTTGGGCCGAAACTCCTTCGCCCAAACCTGCTCACCTCGCACGCACGCCCAAATGCCCAACTATCCCGCACCCTCACGCGCGCCGTTGGATGGCGATCAGCGCACCACCGCCGCCGCTCTCTTTCCTTTTCCCACGTCGCCGACAAGTGGGCCTGCCTTCCCCGTCTTCTTCCTCTTTCCTTCTTCCCCACCGCCCCCTTCCTTTCTTGCCGCGCCGACCGCCATGGTTGCGTTATCAGAAGCTTCTATATACGGCTGAATCATGATCGAATCACCGGAATTTCGTGCGCATTAAAACCACCGCACCAAATCGCGCCCGTTTCGGCCTATTCCCTTCCATCTCTGGCCCCGATTCCTTTTTTTTCCGCCGCGGACTCCGACGAGGGCTTCTTGCGCGCCACGACGAACCCCCGTCGCCCTCACCCTATATAAAGGGGAATCAGGACCGCCTCCCTCACCGCATCTCGCCACCAACCACCGCTCTCCTCCTCTTCTATCACCCTAGATTTGAAGTCTCGCCGCGAAGAAGCTTCGCTTCTCCTCCGCCCGCGCCTCGCCGACCCCTGACCACTCCGACCCCACCAAAGGCTTCACGCGACCACGCCTACCTCGCACACCTCCGCCACCGAGCACCGCCGAACGCCGCTGCGATGACGCTGCCGGCTTCGCCGCAGAAGAACTCGCCGCCGCCACTCACCCACCCCACCACCCGAGGTATGTCAAGAGGTTCGCATTAGCCTCCCGGTCTCAACCATACCACTCGCCGCCGCAAGACGCCGCCGTCGCCGTTGTCGGCGAACCCGAGGTTGTCACCGGCGCTGAAGCACACGTGGCCGCCACGCCGCTAGCCCCGCGCCTTTGTGCCCCGTGTCACCGACGTGGTCGCTGTGTCACCGCGTGCCACCACACCACACCACCCGAGCCCGAGCCTTCTGTGGACTCACCATGAGCACCGAGCCACTTACGTGGGGCCCGCATGTCGATTTTATTTAAATTCTTTAATTCCGAAATCGCTCACACGTCACTTGCAATAAATAGATTTTCCTTTAGAAAAATAATTCGAGAATTCAATTAAAATCCGATTTTGTATTAAACTTCTAAAATTCATAACTTTTGCATATGAACTCCAAATTGGGTGGTTCAAATTGCAAAATTTGTCTAAAATCATAATCTAGCTAACTAAACCAAAATATTTCAATTTGGAGTTAATTTGATTTGTCTTTTGAATTTATTTGAATTTGAGTTGATTTTGTCGTAATTTCAATGATAGACCTCGACGACTCTGAGAGTTAAATCCTTCCGACGATTTAGAATTTCAAGACTTCAACGAAGGCAAGTTACACTATTGATCATATTGTTCCCAGTATTTTAAATTATTTAATTCTGCTTTAAATTACTATTGCATGCATATGTTTATATACTTGTTAAAAAGTCCTGTTTATACATAATTACTCCAATCTCCATTGTATGGCCAATTTGATTTTTGAATATGAATACCATGACACCCTTAGGCAAAGTTCTATTAAAATTTGTCATATGCTTAGCCATGCTTAGACCACTTTTATTTGGGAAGGTTTAGCCAAATCCTTTACAATTTGATTTTAAATTTATTTCGTGGTATTGTTTTACCACTAAGGCTTTTTATGAGTTTTCACTCTAAATAAAATAAAATGGGTTTGGACTTGGGCGTGATGGATGTATGGTGGGTGCAGGTTCGCACGGGCCTAATCGTTAGGATTACGCCCATGGGTTTATTTAAATGGAAAGTCGCCTGCCGCTTAAGGACCGGTCTTTGAGCGTATTTTGCTACGCCTTACCGCACCACCACATGTCCGAATGGGACAGATTTGGCTAAATAACTGTGGTATCTTAGTGATATTTATGCTATGTTGTATGTGTGGGTGTTGGTTAGACATTAGTCCCACCTAGCGCAAGAGGGGTCACGGAGGATGGTTAGTCCAATGGTAGTGAAACCTTAGCGCATAAATACATTAAGATACCGCTTTGTAACGGCCTCATGATAATTGCTTAGTCACACGCCGAAGCGTGCATTGGCCGACATTAAAAGCATATTATCTCGTGTGGGTAAAGTCGCACAAACTCGCAGAGTAGAAACTATTCGAATAGCCGCGTCATGCCATGGACATGCTAGCAAAGCCACTCTAAGTTAGACTTGTTTTTGGTTTATAAAATGATTTCCACAGATGTTTTTAGGATGGATAATCCTATGGCAAAATTAAGCGGTTAGCCAAATCGCCGAGGGTATCCTTCACTATTCATTTATTGGAGGTTATCCACGATTCATTGTCATCTTAATCACCGATTTCAAGTATGTTATTAAAATTGGCCTTAAGAAAACTATTAATGATATTTAATCAAAATGCTGTTTATGCAAAACAACCCCGCCATTATCCTTTGTTTACCCTATGCATGCATTAATCTTCAATATTGTGTAACTTGCAAGCACGGTAGTTGTGCTTACTTGTCAATAATCTTTATTCGGAGAAGACTCTATCGTGACGTGAGGACTCGGGCGAATAGGTTACGTCCCTGCACGATTGCCTCGTGGCAAGTCGTGTGGCCTACTACTATTTTTTTTTTCACGTGTTATTTCTTTTCATTTGGCCTCGTGCCCAGCTTGTAATAAAACTCGAGATAATATTAATAAAGAGCGTGATATGATTTTGCTATCACTTTTGATGATCGTACACCGGAAATCCCGACTAGTGTATAAACACAGAGAATTCGGGATCCTTCGCTCTCGGTTCGACAAAAGTGGTATCGAGCCATATCGATCGTAGGTCGTGGCCCCACAAATGTCCTAAGGACTTATTTACAAAAACTAAAACTATTTTGAGTCTATCCAGAGTCATCTCTCAACCCTTCTCTTCAAAATGGTTACTGACTCATCTATTCCTCAAAATTTTAGATGGCCGAGGTGCCGGACGCTATCTCTCACGGAGTCATTGCCGGATACTGGGCTGAACTTCTCTGGGAAGTGATGCAGCACTTGGACTACAAGAAGAGGCCAACGTTCCAGGGCTATCGGTATAAGGTGGGAGAACGACACCTTTGGAGGGTGGAAGTACTGATTTACTCCGACCTGTCGCCGAACACGGTCTTCCACACCTTTCATGCACCGATCAGACGTGACACCTTCGCGGATGGTATTCAAGATGCAGCAAGAGAAGCAGTTCGTCGACTCCGCCACAGCTACGACCGCTACCTCAACGGCACCGGATTTCACTATTACCCGATGCATCTGCCGACCAGACTCGACAGCGTCTTCCGCACCGCCAAGGAAGAAGATTCCCTAGCTAACGCACTGTGGACTTAACGAAGGCACCGGACTACGCCTACGAAATACCTCGAGGACTCGCGCATCGCCAAGACGGCTTGAGTACGCGAAGCAAGGATCAAGGCATTGGAAGCGTAATCGGCTAGCTACAAGGTCAAGTAGGGTAGCTCCAATGAGATAGACTATACCCCAGCACTCTATAGATGCTTCATTAGTCCAGACGTTAGTTGCGAATTATGAGCTATCAATTACCCTTGTGATAGCCATAATCCATTAATAAAATAGATGAATAAAGAATTATTTTGAAAATTTGGTTCTTTGTTGTGTGTTTATTGGTTCTGGGCTATTTTAGATTTATCCCCCTTAGAATCTCTACCATCTTATCTAAATCCTTGGAGGACCCCGCAGATGGTGACCACCCGCAGAAACGGCAACGGCAGCAGCAGTGCCGAAGGACAAGGAAACGATCAGACGGATCATCAGAATAACCACATTCCACGCCCACCACCACCGCCGCGTATGACCCGACATGCGCAGATGATGGCCAATCGACTCCATCCGATTGACCTTCTCGCCCAATCTCGCGCAAATGTGCGAATGCTCAGCCGCCATCAGAGCGAAGAAGCAGTTCCGACTCCACCTCCGCATAATCAAAGGCTGACTATGTCAGAGTTTATGAGGATGCGCCCGCCGACGTTCTCGAGCAGTACTGAACCAATGGACGCCGACGACTGGCTTCGGGCTATTGGAAAGAAATTGACATCGATCGCTGCACCGATCGTGAGAGGGTTCTCGCTTGCCTCTCACCACCGGGACCGTCCCGCATCGTATGGTGGGACACCATCGACGCCCATGATGATGCTCAATCCATTTCATGGGCCAACTTTGTGCAAGCCTTCCGTCATGCACACATCCCGGCGGGGATGATGACACTGAAGAAGAAGGAGTTCCACGCACTGCGCCAAGGCAACCGAACGGTGAATGAGTATCTTCACCGCTTCAATCAACTTGCCCGCTACGCCTAACCGACGAGCGAGATGAGGATAGACAGAAAGGTTCTGGAAGGCCTAAACGATGATATCTCTCGCCCAACTTATCTCTCGGAATTTCACCGACTTTCAGCAGTTGGTGGATAAAGCTATCAGGCAGGAAGCCAAACACGCAGAAATGGAGAACCGCAAACGGAGGATGGCCGCTCAAAGGTTCAACGCCGGAGGTCTACCCAAACCTCGCTTCATCGCACAGCCAGCCACAAAGAACGTGGGAAGTTCCAATCTTCCACGCCTCGCACTCCAAAGACCGCCACAGCGCTCCAACCCTCCAACTTCCGTGGCACTTCGTCAGAGGGCGCCACCAAGCATTCTACCTCCTCCCGAGAGTTACGCGCTTCCGCCATCGAGACGACGGGCATTATGCCAATAAATGCCCAAAGAAGCAAGCAAGGTTTGGCACCAGCAAGGCCAACCTCAGGGGTTGCAACTACCGGCGGCACCAACCGACCCACAGGCCAGTTCACCAAGGGACGGGTGAACCATGTCACCGCCGAGGAAGCTCAGGCAGCGCCAGACGTTGTTCTTGGTACGTTCCTCGTTAATTCAAGCATCAAGATCCGCCTTATTTGATTCCGGAGCTTCACATTCTTTCGTGTCAATTAAGTTTGTGGGAAAATATGGGTTACCGGTATCCTCTTTAGCTACCCCCATGATAATTCATTCCCCGGGCTCGGAAATGAGAACCAATTCCCTTTGCCCAAATCTTACCCTTGAGATATCCGAGTATTCTTTCTAGCGATCGATAGTGTTACACTCCCAAGGCCCGGATGTAATACTTGGAATGGATCAGCTAGCCAAAACCACGGCCAAATAGATCGTGCCAATAGATCCATCAACCTCACAAATGACCAAGGCCTATCTGTTGAATTCAAACCCAAGGTCCGCACCGAGGAAGTTCCATGCTCACCAAACTTGAAGGAGGTGAAACTGAAGACATACCCAGAGCACGAGAGTATCCCGACGTCTTTCCAGATGATCTACCCTGCATGCCACCGGATAGGGACATCATGTTCCTAATTGATCTAGTCCCCGGACACCCGATCTCAAAAGGGCTTATGAATGCCCGCAACGAGTTAGCGTAATCAAGAAACAAATTGAAGAATCTGCGAGAAAGGGTACATTCGACCAGCTCCTCACCATGGGAGCCCTGTGATTGTTTGTCAAGAAGAAAGACAATAGTATGAGAATGTGCGTTGATTATAGATCACTCAACGAAGTAACAATCAAGAACAAGTACCGTTGCTCGCAATTGATGATCTGCTCGATCACCGGCGAGCAAGCGCCTTCTCAAGATTGATCGAGATCCGTTATCACCAATCAAGATCGACCGAAGATATTCCAAAGACCGCCACTACCACGTGATATGGATCAGATGAATTTACGCAATGTCCTTCTGACTAACCAATGCCCTCGCCACTTATGAATATGATGAACAAGGTGTTCATGGAATTCTCGATAAATTCGTAGTCGTCTTTATTGACGATATCCTCATCTATTCAAGGACGAAGAAGAGCATGAAGAGCATCTCCGAATGATCCTAGACAAGCTCAGTGGAGCACCGACTTTATGCCAAATTCAGAAGAGTGAATTCGCTAAGCTGTTGCATTCCTTGGACACATTGTATCCGCAGAGGGATTGCAGAGACCCGCCAAGGTCGAGGCAATAATGGACCGGAAACAACCTGCATCGCCACCGAGGTAAGAAGTTTCCTTGACTGGCAAAGCTATTATCGCCGGTTCATCGGGTTTCTCAAACTTGCCAAACCCATGACTCAACTTCAAGAAGGAGAAGAAGTTCGACCGGTCAAGCGCTCGTGAAGAAAGCTTCCAAGAACTGAAAAGAGGCTAGTCTCAAAGACCGGTGTTAATCTTACCGCACATCCGCAAGGATTTTGAAATCTTTGTGACGCATCCCGCCAAGGCCTCTGATGTGTACCGATGCAGAAGGCAAAGTTGTGGCTTATGCATCCCGGCAGCTTGAGGCCGCACGGCGGGAATTACCCGACTCATGATTTGGAGTTAGCGGTAATTGTGCACGCCCAAAATCATGCATTATCTAATTGGTAACCAGTGAGATTTTCACGACCATAAAAGCCCGAGGTACATATTCACGCAGTCAACTCAACCTCCGGCAGAGGAGATGGTTGGAATTGATAAAGGATTACGATCTCGAATCCATTATCATCCGGCAAGGCCAACGTAGTAGCGTATGCCTTGAGCAGAAGGCATATTGCAACACCGTCATGGTACAACAAAACCAGCCCGAGCTGTATGAAGAGCTGAAGCACCTGAATCTGGAGATTGTCAATCATGGTTGCGTAAACGCTTTAGAAGTTCAACCGACTCTTCAGGATCAGATCAGAACAAAACAGTCAGAAGATGAAGACATCCAAGAAATCAAGAAGAATATGAGAAGAGGCAAGGCTCCAGGCTTCTCTGAGGATGAACAAGGGACAGTGTGGTTCGGAGACCGCATCTGTGTGCCCAACCAGCCGGGAATAAAAGAGGCGATTCTGAAAGAAGCTCATGAGTCGCCATACTCCATTCATCCGGGTAGCACCAAGATGTACCAGGACTTAAAAGAAAAATATTGGTGGGTTAGCATGAAGCGTGAAATTGCGGATTTCGTTGCTCGCCAGACGTCGCCAAAGAGTCAAGGCACAACACCAAAGACCCACTGTTTGTTGCGCTCTTACCAATTCCCGAGTGGAAGTGGGAAGAGGTTGGTATGGACTTCATCACCGACTCCCAAGACCCAATCGATATGACTCCATCCGGGTGGTAATTGACCTGGTTAACTAAAGTGGCTCACTTTATCCCCGCAAGACCACCTACCAGAGTAGCAAGCTAGCGAGTTGTACATGGCCAAAATCGTCGCTTGCATGGGGTACCCAAGAAGATTGTGTCCGATAGAGGTTCTCGCCACTCTCTGCTCGGAAAAGTCCGCATGAAGCCTTGGGAACTGCACTCAATTTCAAAGACGGCAGATCATCCCTGCATCGATGGTCAAACAGAACGCACCAACCAAGTTCTTGAAGACATGCTTCGAGCCCGTGCCTTAGACTTCTGGAAGGGTTGGGATAAGGATCCGCCATATGCCGAAGTTCTCATACAATAATAGCTACCAAGCCGCTTTGCGATGGCTCCATTTGAAGCTCAGATGGCAGAAATGCCGACCCCGCTCCTTTGGGATCAGTGGGAGAGCGCCAACTCCTGACCGAGTTGATCAAAGAAGTCAAAGTAAAGTAAAACTATTCGGGAGCGCCTGAAAGTAGCCCAATCCCGACAAAAGAGTTATGCCGATAACCGTGGAGGGAATTGAACTTTGAGGTAGGAGATGTTGTCTATCTCCGAGTTACCCCACCAGAGGTGTAAGGAGATTCCATTAAGGGTAAACTCGCACCTGTATATTGGGCCATACAAGATTTTGGCAAAGCGTGGAGAGGTAGCTTATCGCCTAGAATTGCCGTGGCCTCTGCAAGCAGCAGCATAATGTCTTTCACGTATCACAATTAAAGAAATGTCTCATGAGAACCGAAGACCATACTCTTTCGAAAGCTTCACCTTCAAGAAGATCTCACCTACGTGGAGCGACCAATTAAAATTCGATGTCGCAGAGCGTGTTACCGTAAGCGTAATCATCGATCATACAAGGTACAATGGAGTCATCATCCGTAAAGTGAAGCTACATGGGAGAATGAAGACGAACAAATAAATGTAATAGGGTAGTGGTATTTTGTAAAGTATATGCAAGTCAAACATTTGGTTTGTATTATGAATTTGGTAGTCGATCAGACGGTGAGGACTCGATTTAATAGGTTACGCCCCGCACGCATTATATATATATGGAATGGAACGTGAATCCACTTTTGATGACGTGTATTCATGGGTTTTATGATTTGGTAGTGGTGATTCGTCAAACATTTGGTTTGTATGCATGTCATTACATAATGCATTATAAGTGTAGCGTTGGTCTCTTTTCTATTTATAACCTTGTTTACGCTTGCTCGAGTATATCCTTGTTAAGTTGTTGACCATTGTGTGGTAACAGGATGACAGGACCTACTACTCGTGCGCAAACACAACAAGGGAAGGGCATTTCAACTCCAATGCCCCACTCTCAGGGAGAGCAGGCTGAACCTTCTGGTTCTCATGGTCCACAGAGTGGTTCCCAGGAAGAGGAGCTTCCTCCACCACCCACTATGGCTGATGTGCTCATGCAAATTGAGCGCAACCGAATGGACCAAACGCGCATTCTGGAGCAAATTGCGCGCAATACTTCTTCCACTACCACGCCAGCTGTCAGAGCAGGAGGTCATCATGTGCAGGGAAGTCTTGCTGAATTTCAGCGAACCAACCCGCTGGTGTTCTCCAGTTCTCAAGATCCAATGGAAGCTGAAGACTGGCTTCGGACTATTGAGAAGAAGTTATTGATTGCCCAATGTTCCGAGAGGGAGAAAGTTCTTTTTGCCAGTTACCAATTGGATGGGGCAGCTAGCATTTGGTATGATAATTTTCTTGCCATTCAACTTGCTGGACACGTCCCTACTTGGGATGAGTTCATGGAGGCATTTCGTGATGCCCATATTCCTGAGGGAGTCATGATGACCAAGCAGCAAGAGTTTCTCGCTCTTAAGCAAGGGCGGAAGACTGTGACTGAGTACCTGCATGAATTCAACTTCCTTGCCAGATATGCTCCTGATGATGTTTCGACTGACCTTCGTCGCCGAAACCGATTCTTGAATGGGCTGTCTGAAGAATTGCAGATGGCTGTAGCTTTGCATGACTTCAGAAATTTTTCTCATCTTGTCAACAAAGCCATTGTTGCTGAAAGCAAGAGCAAGGCTTTGGAGGAGTCACGCAAGCGGCAAAGAACTTCTCAGTTTGTTCCTAGTGGCAGTTCACCAAGGCCTCGCATGTGGTTGCCCCGACCTCCGCGAGCACCAGCTCCATTTTCACAGAGGCCGGCAGTGTTTGCAACTCGTCCATCTCCTCCCACTACTCAGCCGAGGCCTAGTGGAAATTGGCCACTGGCTGTTGTTACTGTCAGGCCGGGTGTGATATGCTATCATTGCGGGCGCCCAGGGCATTTCGCCAATCAATGTTATGCCAAGGCACGTGGGATACCACCTATTCAACCTTCTCCAGTTGTTGTGCGTCCTACACCATCTTCCCCGACCGTGGTCAAGCCTGACCCCGTTCTAGTCCGAGGCCACGTGAATCAGATTACTGCTGAGGAAGCAGTTGACAATCCTGAAGTCGTCCTTGGTATGCTCCTAGTTCATTTCAGCACTGCTACCGTTTTATTTGATTCTGGAGCATCACATTCTTTTGTTAGTAGACAGTTTGCTACTCAACATCAGTTATTTGTGCATCATCTTCGTCCACCCCATATCATCCACTAACCTGGATCAGTCTTTATGACTGATCAAGTCTGCCGTAATGTCAATATAAATATTGAAGGGGTAGACTTTTGGGCGGATTTGATTGTGATAGATTCTAAAGGGTTGGATGTTATCCCAGGAATGGATTGGTTGTCCAAGAAACTTGGGCAAATTAATTGTGCTCAAAGATCCATTTCTTTAACTAATGAAAGCGGCATCTCAGTCGTTTTTCAATCTAGGACCGTGGGTTCTCATCTTTGTGCTCACCAAGTTGATGCCACTCCTTCCTTGGAGTCAGTACCAATTGTTTGTGAGTATATTGATGTCTTCCCTGAAGACCTTCTCGGAGTGCCACCAGATCGGGAAGTGGAATTCGTAATTGACTTAGTTCCTGGAACTGCTCCTATATCCAGAAGTCCTTATCGAATGCCTCTTAATGAGCTGGTTGAATTAAAGAAACAGTTCGGAGAATTGCTTGACAAAGGATTCATTCGACCGAGTTCCTCACCTTGGGGATGCCCAGCAATATTTGTCAAAAAGAAAGACAATACCTTGCTGATGTGTGTGGATTACCGTCCGCTAAATGCGGTCACCATCAAAAACAAGTATCCTTTACCTCAGATTGATGATCTTTTTGATCAGTTAGTTGGAGCCCAAGTCTTTTCAAAAATTGATTTACGATCGGGCTATCATCAAATCAAGGTTCGAGCTGAGGACATCCCAAAAACAGCTTTTTCTACTCGTTACGGGTTGTACGAGTATACTGTCATGTCCTTTGGCCTAACCAATGCTCCAGCTTATTTTATGAATCTCATGAATTCGGTGTTCATGGATTTCTTGGATAAGTTTGTTGTCGTTTTCATTGATGACATTCTTATCTATTCTAAGTCTGATAAGGACCATGAGCAGCATCTGAGACTTGTGCTGTAAATACTTCGTAAGCATCGATTATATGCTAAGTTTAGCAAGTGTGCTTTCTGGCTCAAGCAGGTTGCATTTTTTGGGCATGTGTTATCTGCAGGAGGTATTGCTGTTGATCCAGGCAAGGTACAAGATGTACTGGATTGGAAACAGCCCAAGAATGTTCCTGATATTCGAAGCTTTCTTGGACTTGCGAGTTATTACCGTAGGTTCATTGAAAATTTCTCCAAAATTGTAAGACCTCTGACTCAGCTTTTGAAGAAGGAAAAGAAATTCGAATGGTTGGCTAAGTGTGAGGAGAGTTTTCAGCTTTTGAGAACTCTCTTGACTAGAGCTCCAGTTCTCACTCTTTCAGATATTCATAAGAGCTTCGATATTTATTGCGATGCATCCCGCCATGGACTTGGTTGTGTGCTTATGCAAGAAGGCCGAGTTGTGGCAAATGCATCCCGATAGTTGCGACCTCATGAAGTCAATTATCCTACTCATGATTTGGTATTAGCTGTCGTGGTTCATTCATTGAAGATTTGGCGACATTATCTTCTCGGTAATCGTTGCGAGATCTATACTGATCATAAAAGCCTGAAGTACATATTCACTCAAGCTGATTTGAATATGAGGCAAAGAAGATGGCTTGAATTGATCAAGGACTATGATATGGGTATTCATTATCATCCTAGCAAAGCCAATGTTGTGGCGGACGCTTTAGGCAGAAAGTCACAGTGCAACTGCATGTCCTCTCTACCTATGCCTAAGTCTTGAAATGGTGGGAGAAGGTTTTCTCGCTACATTAGAAGTGGAGCCCACGTTAGAAACTCGAATTCTGGAGGCCCCAAAAACTGATGCCGAGGTAGCCGAGATCAAGGAAAATTTGAAGGCAGGTAAAGCCAACGAATTCTCTGAGGATGACCGCGGTGCCCTTCGGTATCGCAATCGTTTGGTGGTACCTGCAGATCCTCAACTGAGGGATCTAATTCTTAAAGAGGCTCATAATTCCAAATTTTCCTTGCATCCTGGAAGTACCAAGATGTACCAGGATTTGAAAAAGACATTTTGGAGCCGAATGAAAGTGCAAATTGCTCAGTATGTTGCTGAATGTAATATTTGCCAAAAAGTTAAAGCCGAGCACCTAAAGCCAGTCGGTACCCTTCAACCTTTGCCTATTCAACAATGGAAATGGGAAGAGATCGGTATGGATTTTGTTACCGGTCTTCCTAAAACTCCGAATGGATCCGATGCTATTTGGGTAATCATTGATCGTTTAACAAAGGTGGCCCATTTTATTCCTGTCAAAACCATCTTCTATGGCAAACAATTAGCAGAGCTCTATATTGCTAAAATTGTTTGTCTTCACGGCGTTCCTAAGGTCATTGTTTCTGACCGAGGCCCTCAGTTGTAACACGCCAGCCCCACACGAGCCTGGAATGCTACTAAACTAACACAACCACATTTTAACATTGATACAATTCTCTAAAATCCGACAGAACCTCTTTTGTTTAGTTACTAAACCAAGATCCCAACATTTGAATATAACATAGTTAAATAATCCAACGTCCAGCATAATCCAGAGATAACCAAAACTATTCTAATCATCACTACGACATCCATAGCATGCTAAACAACTACAACATAAACAAAAAGGACATCCATAATCCTCTAATCAACTCTATTACAAATTATTCCAAGCATAAGGAGTAATCATAAGAAGTTCGTTAAGCAATTACTCAACTACTAAATTATCAATCTATCAGTCCAAATGTGAGTAGTTCGTGCTATTGTGCAACCACTTTTAATCCCTCCCATGCATGCCGTTCTTGTAAAGGGGGTACCTAAAAACAACAACAACAACAAGAGTGAGTCCAAAGACTCAGCAAGTACAATAAATGGCAACAATAACATAGTCAACTGTAATCATCAACATCCATCTACCATCTCAATTGTAAACATGTCATATGCTCATGCTATGCAAGATGCTCAAGTGCACTTTCTCTTTCTCTTTAACTTTTGCATTTTACAGTAATGCAAAGTATGCAAATGCCGCCGCATACCCATGCCTGTGCTCGCAAGCGCAGGGACCAATTGTCCAATACTCCGCAAGTAAAGGGGACCTCAAACCCATCATTTACATGATGGGGACCTCTTCTCAATGCCCACATTCCACGAATGTGGGGACCTCAAGCCCGTCATCTACATAACGGGGACCTCAAATATGCATTCCTGGTCACCACGTGACCAGGTCTTATGAACGCTCTCATGGTGGACATGAACAATTACCATTTTACGATAAACATGAACAACATCAATACCATACATGATTAACAGTCGCACGTATCATAAGCATTCCTCATCTTTAACCAGCATATCAAGCTATCAACAAAACACGGCTAATATATCAATGCTAGCATGTACCATAGTCTTCAAAACTTTCAAACATCCTTGAATAACACGGAACTCATGTTACTAGAAACCATGAACAATACCAAACATACCACCATAGCAATCGTGGATAACCCAAATACTCCTAGTATTTATCAAACAATGGCATGCAATGTTTTCTATCATATCCATCACTATACTCGCAACTCAGATCATTCATCATAATCATTTTATCAAACAAGTACTTGCAAGTATTGGGTACTTCAAGTTGTGCATACTTGGTCCTCACAAGACCGAGTCTCAATATGATATCAATATGCACATGCACCAACATTATCCATCATCAAAGTACCAAAAGCAATAACGACATTCATGAATAAGGCATAGCCATACTTTGAACATCCACCATTCTTGAAACAATCATCAAGCAAGCAATCTTGCTATGCTATCATATATTGAAAAGCACACAAACATGGCCAATCAATCACACCCATATAACAGACAATGCACTTGCCTCAACCGTGCGGGAACGAAGGACGCGAAGAGGGTGCCGCCTCCGGAACCAGTCCCCCACCTAAAAATCATTTAGGAGAATGCTAAGATAACAGTAATGGACCACTCAAACCAAAAGAGTAAACCCGAACAAGCAAAAACTTGAAACGCGATCCCAACTCCAATTTCCTATAATCTAATCTGTCCCCTCTGGAAATAGTCGCGTTCTAAAATTCGTACCTTTTTGTACGGGAGTCCAAATAAGGTGTTCTTAGTCTTTATGAAAATCTTATCAAATTCTCCACCTAAACCTATTTGGTGAGCCTTCCAGATTCGGCCACCTAATACCCCTACCAAACAGATTAACAGAGCAACTATTTCACGTCAGAGTTTCTGGACAGAAACTTGAAACCATCATAACTTTCAGAATACTGATCCAAATTTCGCGTTCTTTAGCTTACCTGAAAGATATGACAAATATCTACATTTTTCGTTATAGTGAGACCTCCCAGAAACTCTTCTAGATAACAGTTTAAGTCCAATTACTAAAATCTGACAAAACCACAGCAGATTTGCGGAACAGCAGCGCTACAAAAATCATAACTTTTGATCCGCTCGTCCAAATGATGCGATCTTGAACTCTACGAAAAGATATCGACGTTGGCTACAACTTTCTAGGAGGTGTCCAGAACAGATTCTGAATTTAACCTCGTCAAAAGTGTCGGCCAAACCTGTCTGCCCTAAACAGATCTAATACCGACATTGCCTAATTATCCAATTGCACAACTAATCGGAGGGGAATTTGGATTACCCTTGAAGAACCTGCTGTTGAACACGATGAGCACCACCCCAGGCCACAATCTCTCCATTCCCTTTCCCTATCCTTCTTCTTTTTCTTGGCCAATCGATCTCCCGAGCGGTCCTCCTTCTTCTTCCTCGACTCCGGCAGCGGGGAACACCATCTTGGCTGGTAGCAAGGGGCTTCAATGGAGGAGGAGGTGCTATTGGAAAAGGGGAGACGTAGGGGGGAGAGGGGATGGGGGCGGCCAAGGGGGAGGGGAGGGAGTGCGGCTAGGGTTGGGGGAGGGTGGCGCCTCCCCCCCTTTGGCCAGCCACCACTAGGCCATCATGGGCCTAGGCCCAGGCCCAGGTTGCCGAGAAACAACGAAAAACCCCCTCTTTTTCCTTATTTTGAAGCTTTGCTGAAAGAAACATTCTCCCATTTTTAGTTATTCCTTCCCGATTAATTAATCTCTCCCGACTAATTCCTTTTGAATACTTTTGGGGCATTACATCAGTTTACCTCTCATTTTTTGAGTTGTCTTCATCAAGCTATAGGGACTGAACTCTCTTTCAGCACTGCGTATCATCCTCAAACTAGTGGTCAAACCGAGAGAGTGAATCAAGTAATGGAAGATCTCCTTCGAGCCTATGTGCTATCCTATAGCAAAGACTGGGAGAAATCTTTGCCATATGTGGAGTTTTCTTAAAATAATAGCTACCAAGCAAGTATTCAAATGTCACCTTTTGAAGCCTTGTATGGAACAGCTTGTAGGACTCCATTGAATTGGTCCGAGTCTGGTGAAAGGTCATTCTATGGTCCAGACTTGGTGATGGAAGCAGAAAAGCAAGTTCGCCTGATTCGAGATCGTTTGAAAACTGCACAGTTTCGTCAGAAGAACTATGCTGACCATCGTCGTCATGAATTAAGCTTTGAGATAGATGATCATTTCTATCTTAAAGTATCACCGATGAAGGGCACTCATCGTTTTCAAGTGAAAGGAAAGCTAGCACCTCGTTATATCGGACCCTTCCGAATTGTTGCAAAACGAGGAGCTGTAGCTTATCAATTGGAACTACCTGAATCCCTCTCAGCAGTGCATGATACTTTTCATGTGTCTCAATTGAAGAAATGCCTTCGTGTTCCTATTGAGGCAACTGCTTATGAGCATCTTAATCTTCAACCTGACCTTTCCTATCAAGAGCAACCAGTGCGTATCCTTGACGAAATGGAACGTAGGACAAGAAATCGCACTGTCAAGTTCTTGAAAATTCAGTGGGCTAATCATTCTAAGGATGAAGCCACTTGGGAGCTCGAAGATCTGATGCAGATTGAGCATCCCCACCTCTTTACTGTTTAGAGCTTGCCTTTAAGTCAAGAAAGACAAGGTTAAGCAAAACAATGTAAAAGAAGATGTAATAATAACACTATGTTATTATGTAAAATCTTTGTTTACTATCTTTGAAGGAAATAAAGACACCAGATGCTGGATTTCCATTAAAATCATTTCAATGTCACTTTGTCCCAACTTCCATCTTTTCTGAAATCTCGGGGACGAGAATTTCTTAAGGGGGTAGGTTTGTAACAGCCCCAACTTTATGAATAGTAATAAAATGTTTTCTGAACAGTAATGAGGTGCTGTTCATAGCATCACTGTTCATTTTTACAGATTGGGCGTTATGTTGCAAATAAAAACTTTCCTTTTCTAGCCAAAATCCAAAACCTATTCGAAGTTTCAAAGGAAATACAAGTTAGAGCTTGTATTATTGCTGGGAAGTATTTTTATCGAAGCTTAGATAAATTATCTTTCCCAGAAATAATTCTGTTGAATTTTTAGAAATTATTTTGTTTTGGAGAAAAATATTTGACTTTAAATAAACCTATTCGGGTTATGGAAATTATTTATGAAGTTTAAAAGTGAAACAGTGGTTTTCGAAATTTCTTTGAGAAATATATTATCCCAGTAGCCTCCTTGCAAAATTTCTTGATTTTACAAATTTATTTACTATTTCTAAAGCCCGGTCAAACTTTTAAACTTTGAATTTAGGGCTAGTCAATTCTTCCGGTCTAAACCCAGACCCTAGCACTGTAGCGACTAGAACCCAATGAGATTGAGTCCAACCGGTGCAATGTGGTCCGGCTCAGTCACGCTCGGGCGCGAGCCCAACCCCACACGTGACGCGAGCCGTTGATCGCCAATCGAACGGGCGAGGTTTGCGACGCTGCGTGGGCGGTCCACGTATGCAGATTAATCTCCACCCTTGGATCTTGATCGAGGGACCGAGAGGCGCAAAAACAATCGGACCACTCCGGATCCCCTCTTAATCTCCACCGTCGATATTAGATTCAACCGCACTGCCCTTTTTGTTTTGAACTTAAAGGCGCGCAATCATCTTTGGCCGTCGGCTTCAAATCCTACGGTGCACCTTTTTGACCGCGTGCATTTGAGGCTTAGTTTTAATGGACCGTTGGATTTCAATCGTAGGGTCCCTATTGAGATAACATTCGGACAACTCCGGTTCTTTTTCAATCTTGACCGTAGAAAACCAATCTGACGGTACCACGTCATCTCATTTAAAGTGACGTGTATCCTTTTTGATCGACCGTTGGATTCTAATCCAACGCTCCTTTTTGAATAAAACCTCCAGACTTCCGTAGGACTCCTTTAAATCTCAATCGCCCATTTGAGATCGCATGGCCCATATTAAACGATCTCGATTAAATTCTTTTAACCCCACTATTCATCACAGCCGCCCATTTCTAATCGGACGGTCGATGTTCTTTCGTGTTTTAGGAGGCGCGCGCGACTGCGGCTGCCAGCGGGGCCCGCATGCCAAGGAGTTGTATTTCTTCCTCCTTGCCTCTATGCGTCGTCGCCGGCTCTGTGACCGGAGTAGAGGCATTATCCAAAGATAATACAACTATTATTTGGATATTTAGCCCTAATTGGACATCTCATCAGCTCTAGACACTTCCCCTTTGCCCTGTAGCTCAACATCTATATATATACCCTAGCTTTTTGCTGCTGCCATTGTTGACCGAAGGAACTCTTCATCTTCCATTTCCGTTCCACTGGAGTTTCTTGCTCTTACCCTTTGCTTATCCATCCTAGATGCTTGTTTCACTTTGTGATATAAGCTTAGCATCTTTTGTAGGTTGAAACCGAAGGTTTTTCTCTCTGTTGATCAGAGCCAGTTTTTAGGAACCTTCGGTGTATCTCATGTCCTGGTAAGCTAAGGCATTAATTTATGCCATCTTGAACACCTTAAGCATCTTAGAAGCTCACATGAATCATTCACTTGTACATCAGTAAATCCAACCTTCTTTAAACTGAAAAGTTGTTTTCATAACTTTTCGGTCTTTCATATCGCTTTCACGCTCTAGGTTTCTCCCACAACTTATCATCCTGTTTAGGTCTCAGTTGAACCCTAGTAGCATAATCAGATGTTCTTTTGATTCTTGTTGTCTTCTACTAAGCCTTGTAGAAGAAATCTACCTCTGTCATCTATTGTCGGCCAAACCGACAACTTTTGAAATTTTGACCGTTTCTGTAATCTGATCGATTAGGATTAGATTAGGGTTACCCTGGGATATTATCTACTCTAAAGATCAGGCTAAGGTTCAATATAGGATCTTTTGCATGGTCTATTTTCAATCAACCCGAAAGCTGCAGTCTGTCCTGTTTCCTTTCTTTTCAAAATCTGAAAACTGTAACCTTGACCTAAATTCTAGTCTTTGTTATTTAAAAGATGTAGATAATAATATGGGTTATTACCTTTAATGGGGTAGATATAATCTAAGCATATTGTTAATTATGCATTACAATCTTGATCATACCTTTTCTTTTCATTTTTATGTACTATCAGTTTTTGTATTCATTGGATTTTATTGTCTCTTTTTAGAATCTGGTTCTTCTAAAGTATTTGATTCTATTTCTGAGCAACCAGAGCATGCACAAGAAGTATATTATTATCAATGCAAGCATCTTCTTTGCACCATGTTGATCCCAAAGTTTTATACAATAGGTTTTCCCAAATACAGTGATAACTATTGCATGCTAATTTTCTGAAAATATAATTGTGATCTGTTAGTAGTTAGTTATGACCTAACATTGTGGATTACCTTAATTATAATCATGCACTCAAACCTAGAGTAGTACTGTATACTACAAGGTTTATTTTCAGAGCTTGCTTAGCCATGCAGTCTAGAGAACTTTCAAGTTTGACAAGATTATCTTGTCAAACATGGGAACAACAAATAAATTTCACTCACTTTAACTTTTTGTTCAATTTCTTTAGACCAGAAGTGAATTTTAAATTTCAATTGATCTGGACAAGAGGATGCTAGTGGTGGTGCCTTTGTGCACGAGATTGGGAAACGTGGTGGACTTGTCTAGATCAATTAAGGACTAAACTCTGATTATTCGATTCAAGTCCCTACATACTTCCACATGCGGTGTATGGGCGTTGTTTGGTTAAGTAAAGAGTTAATACTA
Organism: Ampelocalamus luodianensis; assembly: GCA_036346255.1. Lineage (NCBI taxonomy): Eukaryota > Viridiplantae > Streptophyta > Magnoliopsida > Poales > Poaceae > Ampelocalamus > Ampelocalamus luodianensis. The sequence goes on from CM070620.1 coordinate 57,068,323, forward strand.
TTGAGTTGGAGACAGGGGAGTAAGGATATGTGTATTGATCTTGTATGGCATAGATGCTTAGGTCTTCGGGCTGTGTCTTATGCCTTGTAAGTTTTATATCAATATCAGATGTTCTTAGAAGGGTGAGGGCGTATTTGTGTTCCATCGCACGTACGTACCTTAAAGATGCCGATTGCGATGTAGTATGGGTAGCGAACCCAGATTGTATTTCTTTTGTTTGGGTCGACATTCCTGACGCAACATGTGTGCCCCGGTTAAGCAGATGCTATCAGTCGTTGTTTAAGTGAGATCAGTTCACACATGGGTATCCAACTCGATAGTGTCAACTTGTTGAAAAATGCCAAATCTTAGTTTCCCCGGTCGGCATACCAAAGGAAGTATGTCATCATTCAGAGGCATCCGAAGGCAACGGGCTGACTAAGTCGTGTGGGTAAAGATGTACACCCCTGCAGGGTATCAAACTATTCGAATAGTCGTGTCCACGGTCATGGACGATAGCTTGAGTTGATGTCACCTGTATAGAGTTTTGATTTAAACTTTTGTTTTGGTTTCTGGTTCAGCATGAGGGAATTCATGCAATATTTGTTTATATTTATTTTCATTTACTTACTGTTTTAGTCCAGTTTGTTTCATTAAATTGCTTTATCAAAACATAGCAATTGTAGGTTAAGACGTATTGCTTTATGTGAAATTGAACCAATATGCCTTCCTGTTGCAACCTTATGCATGTATAAATTCTACTCCTTTGTATATGTTCTAACAAACACTTTCTTTTATTAGTTTGTCTAAGTCTTGCTGAGTACCTTCCGTACTCAAGGTGCTATAACCTATTGTTGCAGGTGAGGACGGTTATTTATATGAAGTGCCCGTTAGCGCCGATCAGGGTGACGTTAACGAGTGAAGCTATTTCTTTCCTCCACGCAATAGCCTGCGGGTGGTGGGGCCATTGGTGGTTTTGTCGTTTATTTTGCTTCCACTGTCAGTCTTTTGTAGTGACCAAGTCACTTGATATTGTATTACTCAACCGAATTGTAAACTTATGTTTAATTATGTAAATGTATGACTTGTATGTGTATGATGCAATGTTGTTTAAGGATATATGTGCAATGGTCACTGATCCTGGGAACCATTGTAAGACATATATCCGGGAAACCTGAATATCGGATTTGTTACTTATTAAAATTATGCTTCTAGCATGATCTTTAATAAAGGAGCAGCACTGTTCCTTAATTAAGAATTGTGCTACAGTATAATTTTAATTAAGCACATTTCCAATATCCCGGGGTCTCCACAGTAATCGATGCACATCCTCATACTTCCGTCTTTCTTTCTGATGACTAAGACTGGCGCTCCCCACAGTGATGAACTAGGTCTCACAAAACCTTTATCAAAAAGTTCTTCAATTTGCTTCCTCATTTCCACTAACTCATCGGTTGACATCCGATAGAGTCTCTTAGAAATTAGTGTTGTTCCTGGCACAAGATCAATGACAAACTCGATGTCACAGTCTGATGGCATCCTTGGCAAATCTTCTCGAAAAATATCTGGATATCCTCTGATGATCGGTACCTCTTCTAGAGAGACGGTCTTCAGGCTCTTGACTAATAGATATCCATCACATACTGAGGTGGCTAGAAATTCCACATTCTTTGTGTTGGTGTCTTCAATCGTCACGACTCTTCGGCTACAATCTAGCACAACTTTATGCTTTGATAACCAATCCATACCAAGTATGACATCTAAGGGAGGTTTCCTAGAAACTTAATTCCAGTTATGAGTAACTTAGCTCTTAAACATCTAAGGTCTGGGTGTCTAGGACAATAAGGTTAGCGAGGAAGACGAAGGGCAATGGCAGGGCATCTTGGCGGCGGAGAGAGGACAAGGAGGGAGGGGATCGGGAGAGGAAAATGAGGGACGTGAGATGACGTGCTCGTATAGGTGAGGGACAGTGGTGAAGTGGCGATCTTCCGGGAACAAGGAGGTGGGCAAGATGTAGAACGCGATGAGGCGCATCCAACAATGGGGTCAATGGTGGCAAAGGAGCAACGATGAGGAAGTAATCCATCAATGAAGGCTTGCGGCGGCGCATGGTTTCTTCGGTGAAATTCGATGCAACGCGGACGATATTGACGTCAACGACTTGGCCAAACAAGAGAGGAGCTTGGGGGCGGAAGATATGATGCAGAGGGGCTCTCTTATATAGGGCCGGAGGGGTGTATTCAAGATGAGGACATCGACTACAGTGTGTCAAATGCGGGCTTAGACTGGCAAGGTTTCTAGAGGAAGAAGAAGACAGGGCGCTGACGGGGCTGTCCCACCGGGCAGAGAGAGAAAGAGAAGGGAGGGAGAAGGAAGCAGGCTGGCGTGGGAAGGAAAGAAGGAAGCAGGCCGAGTTACCGACGCGGGAGAAAAAGGCCGGTGGAGGAAAAGAATTGGGCCGGGAAAAAGGAAGAGTGGGTCAAAGGAAAAGAAATTTGGCCCAAAAGGATTATCTAAAATTCCAAAGGCTTTTGAATTTCAAAAAATAGATTAGAGCAAACCGAGCTCAAAGAAATAGCAAATAAATTCCTAAAAAAATTCTACTAAATTCTCTAGAACTCAAGGAACCCAAATAAAATAACTTTTAATTTAATTAATGTTTAAATTAATCATATTAAATTGTTTTAATTTCTAAAAATTCATATTAAGCTTTTAACGAACCAAAACAAAATCAAAGGATTATTTTTATTTTAAAAGCTTCAAAAACATTCCAAATTTGGGATGTTACATGTATTCTTAGATGAGTACGGTGGCTTCAACAAATACGTGTCAAGGTGGGGATTGTTGGGTAAGGGTGACTCATATCCTAAGCTACTAGGACTTCAAGATATGTTTTACAAGGATTCCTATTATAATCCTATTAGGGTTAGGATTCCTACTTTCTTTCGGAGAACTAGAGGGTATTATATAAAGCCATGAGGGGTGGTCATGGAGAATATAAACCACAAACCAACTCATCCAAAGCAATAAGCATATGAAGTTGTTTCTTAGCACTAGATTCTTGTATAGGGCAAATTTCGATGGTCCTAAAAGGTTCGAGAGGGTTGTAAGAGAGCGACAATCCTTTGTATTTTTTTGAGGTTGTGTTGGACCGAAAAGGCGACTAGAGGGGGGGTGAATAGAAGCACGATCTCTTTTTCTCCCAAATTCAATTCAATACGAATCTCACTCCAATAGCTATGAAAGCTATGAAGATCAATCAATCATGCACAGCAGAAGACTTGTATTGAATCAACTCAAAACCCCGAAGTAAAATCAACACAAAAACAAAACACGAAGACACTGGCGGTCTGACCTCTCACGGGGGCGGTCAGACCGGTCGGTCTAGCGGTCAGACTGATCCAAGCGGTCAGACCGATTTCTCGGGCGGTCAGACCACTAGTTCGATGAACAGAGAAAACAGCCCGACAAACCGAAACACAAATTGATCAAACTTTTGATTCGTGCGTCCAAACTTCGTGAAATTTGACACACACCTAACTAAGTATGTCAGGAACCTATTCCAAGCAACGATCGTGATAATTCTTGCCAAGATTCTGACCTTTTACAGTTTGAGCGAAGTTAGGTCAAAAACCGAGTCAAAACGAAAATATGATCTTGAGACTTGCTCGTGGGTGATTGATGATATTGATGATCCTAGATGTATTCCCACACGTCACAGCAAGCTAGATCACGTCCAGAAACTAAGCAAAAACTCGTGGATCAAAGAAAGACTCAAATCATCAAAAAGAGAGAAAGAAAGCAATTGACCTCATCTTGAAGAAACTTTCTTTAGATTGATTTGATATGGTATTGGTTTACAGCCACTCCATCAATGGATGACAAAGACTCAATACATGAGCACGAAATCCAATCCAACTCTCTAGAACCCTAACCTCCTCTCCTCCTCTCCCTAAGCAAATTAGGGTTTCTAAACAATGAAACGTCGAAAGGTCGGGGAGGAGGTGCAGCCACCTCCCTCCTCTATTTATAGTGGAGGCTTAGGGTTTCTAATAGAGTCTCCCTAATGGGCTCCCGTTAAGGCCCAAAACAAACGGGTGACACACGCACGCCTTTTAAAGCGTCGTGTCCAAATTGTGCGAAGCACTCGCTTGCTCCGCCACGTGTAGGTTGATCCAACGGCTCTCATCATGTCGGCAAGTCTCTCCCATCCGGCTCCCACCGAAACCACCATATCACTTGCACCGACCCCCGCGCCGCTTGATTCAACCAGTCGCACCGAACTGCCCGTTCGGTCACCTTTGTCCATCTTGCACCATACTTGAGTCCAATGACTTCACCCGACATCGTCGATCGTTTTGAACCTCAGCTCTCCAAGCCTAGTCCCGATCATCCTCGCTGTTGACCGCCGTTGACCACCAAGCAACCTGCACAACAATAGACAAGAAAATCGAAATCGGGAACAAGTTCTTCACAACTTGACCCACGTTAGTCAAAACATGCATCATGCAACACATATGACATGAAACCCATGAACTTGACCTAATCAGCAACCATCGCCACCACACGGGCTGACGACGTAAGTGAAAACCGGTTAGACCGCCAACAGAAGGCCGGTCAGACCGCCACCAAAGGACTTAGCCAAAATTTCAACACTGAAATCCGCAACCTCTCTGGAAATTTAAAACGAATAGAACTTTTGACCGAGACTCCAAAATTATGGGACCAAGTGCGAGAATCTCCTCACTTGCCTACACCTCTATTTTTGGCCCACCAAACTCAATGCCACTCAACTTGCCGGTCCGATCGCTCATCGACGCCGGTCGATCGCTACCCAAGCTTGCCGGATCACGACCGGCGGTCGATCGCAAAGACAAAACACCGAGAGATGGGCGGTCCGACCGCCACCAAGGCCGGCCGACCGCTTGAGACTGACAGACCGAACTTTGCCGAAAACTCGTGTTTCAAGAAACCTTCAACGCCATTGCCAATTGTCACATCATCCTAAGATCATGAGCATATCCCCATGATATCCACAATCTCCCTTGATGAACACATTGGCAATTCCCCACAAATGCAAGTTTTGAGGTTTGAAAAGTAAAACTCAACGTTACAAAAAGCACAACTTGGTCCAAATGCAAGAGAAAGCAATGGAAATGACCAAGCTGGCTTCAGAATAGCATCGGCAAGTGAGATAATGCAAAAGAAAGCAAGAAAGCTTCAATTTATAAAGAAGAGTCAAAAATCTCACTTAAGGTCCATATGAAAGAACAATTGTTCGAAATGACCTTTGATCATGGTGAGGCTCAAGAATTGCAATTCAAGTTCAGAAAGAGCAATAAGACCATAAGAATGCAAATAAGAAACTCCCCCTCACTATGATCCTCAAATTTCAGAAAACTTCAAATTCTCCAATTTTCTCCCTCTTTTTAATACTGTTAAATCCTCTCCCCTTTACACATTTTGAAATATCTTCTCCCCCTTTGACAATGGAGTCATCAAGGAATCACGCCTTCCTCTCGTCCGAGATAACAAATGCGAATGAGGAAAAGCATAAGAAGGAGCATGCATGAAATGCAATGGAGTGGCTTCATATTTTTGTATTTTTCAATTTTGGATTACAAGAAGCTTTGGAGATTACCCAAAAGAACAAGCTAGCATCTCAAATTTTGCATAAACACCATATCAGCCTGAATGCGCTAGCAAGATCATGATAAGACATATATAACAAAGCTAAAGCAATAAGGCTCAATGTAAAGCAATAAATTTTAGCATTTTAAGCAAAGCTTCAAATCTAGCAAGTTCATCAACAGAGATCCTAAATGATATCGCCATGTCAAAATGTCAATGTGAGATCAAGACGCTAACAAAGACCACATTAAGAGACAAACAGTCCCGAATTGAATCATTTTGCTCAAATTGTCTCAAACGCCCATTTTTCAACAGCTTTTTCATTTGCAATGAATATTGAAGTTGATTAAAGGTATATCTTAGTGAAGAAGATCCCGACTAGGAGCCATCCACAAACTCTTCCTAAGCTTCTACCAATTTTGATAATTCATTTTCTTATCCATGTGCTAGATCTCAAGCCTTGCACACCATCTTAAGCACAAAAAGCTTAAAAGAATGGTCTAGATCATCCAAAACTCCCTTGAGTTCATGCCTAGTGCAATGGCAAGCCGTCTCATGAGAAAGAATTGGTGAGATCACTTTTTTCGCACAAAAGAGACCTCCTTTTTTTGTTCACAAGAGCAGATTTAGATTCTTAAAAGAACAAGAAGCTCAAGTAATGATCAATACTAGATTCAAGAGCTAACACCGCAATTTTGACAGGGCCAATGTCACAAAAGGAGCACTAATTGCGCAACTAGCTAAAACATCCACAAATTGCAGTTTTTAGTTCAAGTTGTCTTAAAGTTCTAGCTCATTCAGCAAAGACTTAGCTACACATGTGAAAGCATGATAATTCTAGCAAGTCAAAGAACTAGACATGGTATTGAGCAGAATTGAAATACTAAAGCTCAAGAGGGTAATAAGCAAAGCTTCATCAATTTTAAAAGACAAGCAGAAAAGCTTATATTACAATGCATTTTTTGGATTTTCATATAAATGCAATATGATACAATAAGATGCGAGAAGAACTCAAAAAACCTAAAAAGATCAAAAAGTTCAAAAGAAGATCAAGAAAAGATCAAACTCCCCCTCAAACCAAACCATAGGGATAAATTACCCCTAACTCACTTCTCAAGGTGGCAAACCTAGTTGGATCTAAAGGCTTGGTGAGGATATCAGCCAACTGAGCCTCGGACTCCACGAAATGCAGCACAATATCACCCTTCTCGACATGATCTCTAAGAAAGTGATAGCGAATGTCTATGTGCTTGGTCCTAGAGTGTTGCACAGGGTTTTTAGCAATGTTAATCGCAGAAGTGTTATCACAGAAAAGAGGAACACTATCAAACGCCAACCCAAAATCCTTAAGAGTGGACACCATCCACAAAATCTAACTACAGCAACTAGCAGCAGATACATATTCAGCTTCAGCAGTGGATTGTGCAACAGAAAACTGCTTCCTAGAAGACCAAGAGACAAGAGAAGTGCCTAGGAAGTGACAAGTGCCTGAGGTACTCTTCCAATCTAGCCGACAGCCTGCAAAATCAGAATCAGAAAACCCCCGAATGGACAAGGAAGACGAGCAGGAATACCAAATGCCATACTGGAGGGTAGAGTGTAAATACCTGAAGATGCGCTTAATGGCTTGGCGATGGGAAGTCCTCGGAGACGCCTGAAACCTCGCATAGAGGCAGACCGTGAAGTGGATGTTCGGTCTTGAGGCCGTCAGGTACAGGAGGGAACCGATCATGCTGCGGTACTCGCGTTGATCCACGCCTTCTCCTTCCTCATCCGGATCCAAATATCGAAGTCGCCATGGGAGTGGCGATCGCTTGCGCACCATCTCAAGCGCTTGAGCGGATCCTTGGTGTACTTCGTCCGATGGATGAAGATCCATTCCTTGCATTGCTTGATTTGAAGCCCGTAAAGTAGTTGAGTTCTCCCATCATGCTCATCTCAAATTCCCTGGACATTGTCTCAGAAAAACTGGAAACAAGAGCATGAGAAGAACCACCAAAGATAATATCATCTACATAAATCTGAGCAAGCAGGAAGTCATTGCCACGCCTAAGGATGAACAGGGTCTTGTCTACCTTACCTATCTCAAAATCATTCTTAAGCAGAAAGGTCTTAAGTCTATCATACCAGGCTCTAGGGGCTTGCTTAAGACCATACAAGGCTTTGGATAGCTTGAAAACATGATGTGGATGCTTGGGATTCTCAAAGCCTAGGGGTTGTCTAACATACACTTCCTCCTCTATAAAACCATTCAAAAAGGCACTCGTAACATCCATCTGATATAATCTAAAGCCCTTAGAAGCATCAAATGCAAGCAGAATGCGAATGGCTTCCAATCTAGCAACAGGAGCAAATGTCTCATCAAAGTCTAACCCCTCAACTTGGCTAAAACCCTGAGCTACCAATCTAGCCTTGTTTCTAACCACAGAACCATCCTCATTTTGTTTATTTTTGAACACCCAACGGGTTCCTATCACATTATGACCACTAGGAGATTCTACTAGATTCCGCACCTTATTCCTCTCAAAATTCTCTAACTCCTCATGCATGGCATTAACCCAAGAATCGATAACGATGTGATATATCGCGGGGTTCAAAGAAGCAACAAATACAGAATGAGAGTAGAGACTTGGATCGTGATACCTGGAGCGAGTGACTCGCTCATTAAGATTACCAATCATCTGATCCGGAGGATGATGCCTCTAAATATGAAGTGGAGCGCCCGGGGGAGACAATATCTCCTCAACCTCCGCAGTAATGGCGATGAAGAAGATGCAGCAGAGCCTCAATTGGAGGTGAAGCGATGAGTGTGAGTTACGGAACTTGGACAGGAGCCTCAGCAGCAGCAGGTGGAGGACAAATATCAGCTTCGTCATCATCTTCCTCCACAAAAATGCTTTCAGTCAACTGTGTATCACCTTAAATATCGGATCTAGCTCCAGGGCTAGTCTCATCAAAAGTGACATTGCATGTCTCTGGACAATGTTAGTTTCAACATTAAAACCCGAAACCCTCGAATGTGCAGATAACCTGAAATAAACCATCAAAAGTCCTTGATTCAAATTTATCTAGGTTTCTGTCTTGAGAATGAAACACTTAGCTCCAAAACTCGAAAATGAGAAATGAGGGTTTTCTACCAAAACGAAGCTCATATGAAGTCTTGCCCAAAGAGGGTCTCAAGTAGACACGATTTGCAATATGGCAAGTCAGAGAAATAGCTTCGGCCCAAAACGTCCTCGGTGTGCTATACTCATCTAGCATTGTCCTAGCCATCTCGACTAAGGTTCTGTTCTTCCTTTCCACAACGCCATTCTGTTGAGGGACGTGTGGAGAAGAGAACTGATGCTCAATTCCGCGCTCAGCACAAAAAGAGGCAAACGAGGCATTCTTGAACTCCGTGCCAATGTCACTGCGGATCACTCTCAAGGCACCAGAAAATTCAAAAGCCAAATGAAGAACAAGATCACGATAATGACCAAAAGCTTCATCCTTCGAAGCAAGAAAGAACACCCAAGTGTATCTCGAAAAATCATCAACTATGACAAAATGTACCACTTGCCACCAATTGACCGAATCCTAGCAGGACCAACAGTATCCATATGAAGCAACTGTCCCGGTCCGTCAGTCATGACCAAAGTCACTGAAGGGTGTGAGGCGGCAACTTGCTTGCCATGCCTACAGGGCGCACATACAGCATCCTTGACGGCTTTGAGTTTGGGCAAACCTCTCATGAGATCAAGGTTGCTAACTCGCGTCAGATGATCAAAACCAATGTGCCCCAAACGTCGGTGATCAAAACCAATGTGCCCCAAACGTCGGTGCCAAAGCCAGAACTCAGAAGAAGGTGTAAACAAACATTTAAGAGAACCAGCAAGAGATTCAGAAAAATCAGCTCCAAAGATCCTAGCAACTCTATAAATCCCAAAAACGAGCTCACCAGTTGAATCAAGCACCCGACAAGCATTTTTCTTAAATATAGTCTCATAACCATCATCAAGAAGCTGTGAGACAGAGAGTAAGTTAAACCTAAGCTTGTCCACAAGGGCGACGTCCTTTAGGATGAAATTGTCGTTCACCCTGATTGATCCCGTTCCTTCAATCCGCCCTTGTGTATTGTCTCCAAAGGTGATGAGGACATCACCTATCGACCGCGTGAAGGAGGTGAACCATTTTGAGTCTCCGGTCATGTGGCGTGAACAGCCGGAGTCGACGAACCACGTGTCCTTCCTTCCGCGGCGATCCTGAAAATCAAGGCACAGAAGAACGATGTGTCTCAATACTGGGGTTAGTTAAACATGACTTGGGAACCCAGTATTGAGACACACGTCCGCGAGTAGTATGCAAAGCAGAAGTGCTATCCTTGATTCTATTTGAAATTCTGTTGTGAGCAATGGTTACTCTAACATGAGAGTTATCCTGTCTAGGAGCATGATCATGATTAGCATGTGAAATAAATCCTAGACCAGGTTTCTTCCTTTCTAAATTACCATGTCTCACAAAAGCTCTAGGTTGATTAGATGACATTCTAGCAAGATTTTTCTTAGCATTTTTCAACCTACGCCAACAGAAGTCAATCAAATGCCCATCCTTCTTGCAATAGGTGCAATGGTATTTGGTACCACTGGGAGAAGCACCTTTTGACTGAACAGATGGTTGGGCAAAACCTGCAGATTTGAAAGTGATCTTTGCAGGTTGGGTATCAAATTCAACTAAGCCATTTTTCAAGATTTGAATACCATTAGATTTATCCTTGGCAAAGTTGTATCCTAATCCCTGCTTCTTATAAGGAGTTTTTGACTTGTCAAGAATCATGTTTAGCTGTTTCTTACCTTTAGAAAATCTTTCTAATGTGTCATTAAGGTAAGCAGTTTCTTTTCTAAGGTTAACACATGAATCACAAGTTTTAGCGTTAAACCTCTCCTTATAAAGAACAACTTCAAGCTTAAGAGCTTCACATGGAGCACAAGTTGCAGAATTAATACTGTCCTTAAGCTTGGCATATTTAGCTCTAGCTGCTTCTACAACATCATGTACTTCACGTTCACGTTCTAAGCAGACAGAGCAAGAGCTAGATTCAACCACATCAGAAACAACCAACTTGCTAGACTCTAAGCATTTTTCGCAAGGAGCAGATTTAACTTCAATTAGCTCAGTTCTAGCATTTTCAAGTTGTTGTAAAGCAATATCATGAGCAGATTGCAATTTAGCAAATTCGAATGTAAAGCATAGCAGATGAACATTCATCAGATTCAAGACTCTTAGCATTCACAAGTTCTAATGTGAGTTTCTTTACTTGTGATTCTAATTCCTCATTCTTAGTCATGATGAACTTTAAAGCTTTATCCTGACCTATCATTTGCTCATAGACAGTTTCGCATCTAGCAAAGAGAACATCATATGAAGGAGATACCTCATTGTTGTCATCGATGTCGTCGGAGTCAGCCATGAAGCACATGCGGGTGAAGTCCTTGGCCTTCCCCTTCTTGTCTTGAGGGAGCTCCTCCTCCTTGTCCTCCTCGCTCCCGGAGTCCACATCGCTCAAGGATCGATCCCCAAGGGCGGCAAGAACCCGGTGAGCAGCCTTCCTGAGCTTGGCATCATCAAACCTGGACTTGCGCCCCTGAGACTTCTTCCAAGCTGGTTTTTCATCTTTGTGGTTGCTCTTCCCTTTCAGCTTGGGGCAATTTACCCGGATGTGATTAAGCTCTCCACACTCATAACAAGTCACAGGGCCGCCTCTCTTTTTGTTTCTCATATTGTTGTAGGCCCGTGTGAACTTCTTAATCAAAAGCGCCATCTCAGGCTCAGGAATACTCTCAAGATCCTCTTCTTGAATTGCTGATAAAGAAGCAAGAGAAAATCCAGAAGAGGACTCAAACGACCCATCAGAAGCTCTCTTGAGCGGATCTGCTACCAAAGCCATGTTACCCTTCTTAGAATGGTCAGCTTTCTGGATCTCATGAGTCTTGAGCTTGCTATAGAGCAGCTCCAAAGTCAGATAAGAGAAGTTGACATTTTCCTAAATGGCGGTAGCCTTTATCTCGCACTCCCTGGTGTTGATTGCAGCCAGGAGATGGATGGCATTTTCAGACTGTGTAAATTCAATACCAACAGACTTCATCTGATTTATCACTGTGTTGAAGCGACTGAAAATGTCATCGATGCTCTCACCAGGACGCATCTCGAATTTGTTATATTCTCTTTTATAGACCTGCTGACGCAGTTGTTTGATTTGGGAAGAACTCTCATGATAGGTTTCGAGGGTCTTCCAAATCTCATGTGCAGTCTCGAGATTGCAAATCCTGCCATATTCCTGTCTACCAAGCCCACCATACAGAAAATTCTTTGCCTTACGGTCATTAGCCAAAAGAGCTTCAGAAGCTGGCGTAGCAACCTCAGGCAAGATAAGCGGACCTCGAACAGCCTCCCAAATACCTCGTGGTTCGCTCTCAAGAAAGACACGCATGCGGTTCTTCCAAAAGGCATAGTCGTGCCCATCGAAGATATGCGGTTTGGAAGAGTATTTATCCATCGCCAAGTTCAGTGACCGGTTAAGATCAAGATTGAACTAACCGGGCTCTGATACCACTTGTTGGACCGAAAAGGCAACTAGAGGGGGGGTGAATAGGAGCACGATCTCTTTTTCTCCCAAATTCAATTCAATACGAATCTCACTCCAATAGCTATGAAAGCTATGAAGATCAATCAATCATGCACAGCGGAAGACTTGTATTGAATCAACTCAAAACCCCGAAGTAAAATCAACACAAAAGCAAAACACGAAGACACTGGCGGTCTGACCTCTCACGGGGGCGGTCAGACCGGTCGGTCTAGCGGTCAGACCGATCCAAGTGGTCAGACCGATTTCTCGGGCGGTCAGACCGCTGGTTCGATGAACAGAGAAAATAGCCCGACAAACCGAAACGCAAATTGATCAAACTTTTGATTCGTGCATCCAAACTTCGTGAAATTTGACACACACCTACCTAAGTATGTCAGGAACCTATTCCAAGCAACGGTCGTGATAATTCTTGCCAAGATTTTGACCTTTTACAGTTTGAGCGAAGTTAGGTAAAAAACCGAGTGAAAATGAAAATATGATCTTGAGACTTGCTCATGGGTGATTGATGATATTGATGATCCTAGATGTATTCCCACACGTCACAGCAAGCTAGATCACGTCCAGAAACTAAGCAAAAACTCGCGGATCAAAGAAAGACTCAAATCATCAAAAAGAGAGAAATAAGCAATTGACCTCATCTTGAAGAAACTTTCTTTGGATTGATTTGATATGGTATTGGTTTACAGCCACTCCATCAATGGATGTCAAAGACTCAATACATGAGCATGAAATCCAATCCAACTCTCTAGAACCCTAACCTCCTCTCCTCCTCTCCCTAAGCAAATTAGGGTTTCTAAACAATGAAACGTCGAAAGGTCTGGGGGAGGGAGGTGCAGCCACCTCCCTCCTCTATTTATAGTGGAGGCTTAGGGTTTCTAATAGAGTCTCCCTAATGGGCTCCCGTTAAGGCCCAAAACAAACGGGTGACACACGCACGCCTTTTAAAGCGTCGTGTCCAAATTGTGCGAAGCACTCGCTTGCTCCGCCACGTGTAGGTTGATCCAACGGCTCTCATCATGTCGGCAAGTCTCTCTCATCCGGCTCCCACCGAAACCACCATGGCACTTGCACCACCCCGCGCCGCTTGATTCAACCAGTTCGCACCGAACTGCCCGTTCGGTCACCTTTGTCCATCTTGCACCATACTTGAGTCCAATGACTTCACCCGACATCGTCGATCGTTTTGAACCTCAGCTCTCCAAGCCTAGTCCCGATCATCCTCGCCGTTGACCGCCGTTGACCACCAAGCAACCTGCACAACAATAGACAAGAAAATCGAAATCGGGAACAAGTTCTTCACAACTTGACCCACGTTAGTCAAAACATGCATCATGCAACACATATGACATGAAACCCATGAACTTGACCTAATCAGCAACCATCGCCACCACACGGGCTGATGACGTAAGTGAAAACCGGTCAGACCGCCAGCCTTGGCCGGTCTGACCGCCAACAGAAGGCCGGTCAGACCGCCACCAAAGGACTTAGCCAAAATTTCAACACCAAATCCGCAACCTCTCGGAAATTTAAAACGAATAGAACTTTTGACCGGAGGCTCCAAAATTATGGGACCAAGTGCGAGAATCTCCTCACTTGCCTACACCTCTATTTTTGGCCCACCTCAAACTCAATGCCACTCAACTTGCGGTCCGATCGCTCATCGACGTCGGTCGATCGCTACCTGCGGTCGGACCGCCGACCGCCGGTCGATCCGCCAAAGACAAAACACCGAGAGATGGCGGTCCGACCGCCACCAAGGCCGGTCGACCGCTTGAGACCTGACAGAATCTGAACTTTGCCGAAAACTCGTGTTTCCGCAAACCTTCAACGTCATTGCCAATTGTCACATCATCCTAAGATCATGAGCATATCCCCATGATATCCACAGGTTGTGTATAAGGAATTTGCCGTCGGTTTTGCCAAATCATTCTCTCTCGTCGTGATTATTTTGTCAATTTTTTTAGATTCTCTCTATAAGACTCATCTACTTCGTTCTTAATATCGTACACGCTCGTACCGTATCACGCAATTTTGATCCGATCTAAGGGCTGTTACACGTAAAATGGGTTTCAAAGTATAACAGTATCTACTTTGTACCGAAGTTAAAGTTTGATTTCCCATTTCTTGCTCATGCTTTATACTCCAGCTTACAAGGAATTCGGATAAATACCTCGTGCATTATCACTACACAAATTCTCTCTTTTTTAGAGACAGATGAGCGTGATTAGGAAGTGGATGGAATTGAGCTGTGTTTTTGCCCTAAAGGCTGCCATGCTAATCACGTTCTGTATGTATGTAGTGCCCTTTTGATATCGAAATCTACACTGCTTGACTCCACGTCTTTGAGTCGGATTGGGATACGTGGTGATGACAACAAACAGATTAAGAACAGATCATGGCCAGATAGATGTAGGTAGTGGGGCTTAGCTTTAATTTGGTTGGACGAAAACGGTGGGCACACCGAGCAGTCGTTTCAGACACAAATCTTAACTATCAGAGGTCAGAGCTACTCTCTCCGATGGAATTTGGACTGGTATCAAATTGTCTCGCTCATGCTTATTAGTGCACAAGGACAACTAGCACACTATTACTGCATGAAACATGTCTTTTTCAGAGAAAGAGAGAGAGACACATGATTTGAATGTGGACTTGGTTTCTGTTTCCTTTGCTGATAAACTGCCAAGCTGACATGCACTGTTTAGTGCTTGACTCCACATCATCCTTTGACTTTTGTCCTTACCTGGGATACGTGGTGATGGGAGCTCAGAAACCGGAGAATGGAATATCATGGCCAAAATGCAGAGGGTTGCTTTGCTCAGTAGATATGATGTTCTTTTCATTTATATGATCGTATCTGACATGTATAAATGCATGCAACAAAGTACAGCTTTTTGAGTTTGCAGGCAGTGCAAATAAACAGCACTTGATCCACCGACTCACCGGCGGTTGGGTGGTAAGCTGTCCAAAAGCAACCAATCACTCGTTAGTCGTGAGTGACGATGCTAATTAGTCCATGCATCCTACGTGGTGCCATGTCAGGACCTGGACCCACTTTATCCAAAGTTGAAGGTTTCTCCGACAAGGTCACTGTTCATTGTCGACGAAAGCTACGGGAGGGTGAAAACTTTGAAGCGATATGTTGAGGAATCGTCGCTGACGAGTCCAGTTCGAGCAATTATCTCGTAGACAAATTTAGAATCGTAAAAACGATGCAAGAACACAAGAACAAAATAAGAGATGAACACAGAAATATGACGGTATTGTAGGCTTCCCTTTATTGCTCTTCTCAATAATCACGTACAATGGTCGGATGCCCTCCCTCCTATATATAGGCTACAGGTAGATGAGGTGCCCACCAGGGCCAGGACTTCTAGTCACAGGCCCAGTTTCTTAACACTCCCCCTTGGGCTCTTATCCTTCATGTTCATACCTCGTCAAAACTTCATAAAAACCCAGTGGGAAAAATTTGGAGAACGAGTATATGAATCATGTTCTACTATGCTGCACGAATTGCCTCATTAAAAACCTTTACAAAGAAACTTCGGGAAAACTCGTCAGGGGAAAAAGAGTACAATCTACCTAATTTAATTTAATCTCCAGGATTTATTCTTTTGGTACTTGATCTTCATAATCAAGCTTTAGTAATGAGTTTGTGAAGGTTCTCCCCCTGAATTCTGCACTTCTCTAAGTCTCATCATTCCAATTCCACGTATGCACCTTTCAAAGCTAAATACTGAAAGTGACTTAGTGAATAAATCTATAAAATTTTCACATGACTTAGTATGCAGTACTTTGATTTCGTTCATCTTTTGCATTTGATGAGCATAGAAGAACTTGGGGTTGATATGCTTTGTGAGAGGACTCTTCACATAACCAATCTGCATTTGTGCAAGACAAGCTGCATTATCTTCAAACATAATAGTGGGGCTTTATGCGGTATTCAATCTACATGACTGCAGGATATGGTGAATCATCCGCCAAAGCCAAGAACATTCACGTACGGCCTCGTACAGTGCTATAATTTCTGAGTGGTTCGTCGAAGTCGATACAATACTTTGCTTAGACGATTTCTATGAAATTGCAGTTCCACCACACAGGAATACATATCTGTTTGCAACTTAACTATATGCGGATCTGACAGGTACCCGGCATCGGCATGGCCAGTCATTGTTATGTCCTGATTCTTTCTGTAGAACAGACCAAGATCTTTACTTCCTTGGAGATATCGGAAGACGTCCTTTATGCCCTACCAATGCCTTTTGGTAGGTTCTGCACTATACCTTGATAGAAGGTTCACTACAAAAGCAATGTCCGGTCTAGTACAGTTTGCTAAATACATGAGTGCTCCAACTACGCTCAAGTATGGAAATTTCGATCCCAGGATGTGAGCACTTTCTCGGGATACAAGGAACCGACCCATCTTTTTTTTTGGCTGCGGTACTACCGCACGGAGGAGCAGCAGTACCGCTTGGCACATCCCGAGAGGAGGTCTGCCAAGACCTCCCAGGAGATCTCAAGACCTCCTGCAGGTCTGGCTTCTGTGCATGCTGAGCCAGTCCCATGAATAGTCCTGCAAGCTCGCATAGGTAAACAACGGTGTGATCAAATCCATAACACAAGCTAAAAGGAGCAACAGGCGAAAACAATATATATTATTAAAGACCAAACGGCCAAGCTTCTTACAAGAGACAGCCACTTGGGCTTACAACAAAGAGTACTAATAGCAGAAATATAAACCAACAGGGCAGGTCCAACCGATCAGGCCACCGGCTATCGAGTGGAGGATGTCCCCTTGGTCGCATGGTCTCCAAAGACCTCTTCTTCATTGAGCTTTGAGCTCCCGGAAACGTTCCTGCACTGCTGATTTAAAACAGAGGGCACAAGCCATGAGTACTTTTGAATGTACTCAGCAAGCCGTGGGGAAGTGTATGCAATAAATATTCATGCAAGGCTTTCCAAAAGAGAGCTGTAGGGTTAGTTGCACAAAGCAATGATTGACAGTAAATAATAAGTATAGATTGCAAGGCACAAGTTAAAAATAGTAATACATAAATACATTTGGTACAAGAGAGGTCGTGAGCACCCACTCACTCCCAAAACCACTCTAGGGCACCCACTCGAGAGCTCCCAAAAGACCACTTGTGGGAGGTCTGGTCACACCCATGACCAGGATCTCAGCCACAACCACACTGGAGCACCCACCCCAGAGCTGCTAAAACCAGCCCCTGGACCCCATCTCGAGCCAACCATGACCCCTCTAAAGCCGGCTAAGGTCTCTTCGAGGCAAAGCCACAGTCCCTCGCAAAAGCGCCCAGGGATACATTTTACAAAAGTCTACTCTTTTGCACCACTTCTCCGGGAGATGTCCATAACCAAGGACTTGGCTATTCGAATAGATTTTTCACTCTGTAGAGGCGTACAACTTTACCCACAATTCATGACCTCCATAGCGGGGTGGTTCCCGTCGAAACCTTTCTCATTTCCGAAGATGAGCAGTCTAGAGAGCGTGGCAAGGCCTTTACAAAGCTTTGAACTGGGTTGGAGCTGCCGCTAAGGTTTCGCATGTCCCCCCTACCGGGTTATTGGGTGCCCCCTCTTGCGCTGTTGCGATACAACTCGCTCAACCACAATAGCACCAAACCAGCACATCACTAATTATTCGGCCCAGTCCATCCGCATAAATGACGTTGTGGTTGCACGGATTACCCGGATCCACAGACACAAAGCTCACCGCCTCGGCCGCCCCTGGTATTTCCCCTGCCCCTGCCCTTGTCGTAGCTCACCGAGTGCATCGCCCACCATCGTCTCCTCCGCCCGCTACCTACAAAGGGGCATCATCAAGCCACCGAAGCCCCCTTTGCTTTCCCACTGCCTCCCAGCTCCACCGCCCTCATCCTGGCTCCTCCCTCCGCCGACCCGGCTGCTCTGCCGCCGCTCCGCCTCAAGCCGCCCCTGAGCCGCTTCGACCCCGCCTCCGGCTTCTCCTTACCGCCGTGCAGCCGGAGCACGCGTCGCCCTCCTCCCAGCGTCACCGCTTCGCTGGCGCCGCACCCGCTCCCGACACCGCCGCCTTCTTCCCCGAATCCGACCACACCACCTCGAGCCGCCTCTGGTGCACTTCAACGCGATTCATCGCGCCTGGAGCACCGCGCCGCCACCACGACACCTCCCCAACCGCTGGCCGAGCCTACCCGCCGCCCTAGGCCACCACCACCGTGAGCCACCCCGCGCCGCCCCTCGCTGCCATCGTCGGCCCACTCTGGTGCTCCCCTGCCTCTACGGACTGCATGGTGAGCTTCCTACCACCTACCTCAAGCCCATGCTCACCTCCCCTTCTCCTCTCCTCCCTCCGGCCGCCGTCGCCCCCGCAAGGCCGTCGCACCCGTCCGCTCCCGACGCCGCCGCCGCTGCCTACTCGGTGCCGTCCCGGTCCCAGCGCTGCCTCCCTTGGCTTCCTCCCCTCACCAGCAACCCGTTGCACCGGCCTTCGCCGCCCCTCCGGCCTTCGCTCGCCGCCGGCAGAGCCGCCACACCGCGCCGCTCCCTGGCTCCCCTGCTTTCTTCCCGAGAGGAGCTTCTCCCCTCTCTGTTCTCTCTCTCACTCTCTATGACAGTGGGGCCCACTCCCTTAAGCCAAACCTTTTGCTGCTAATCACCTCTGTGAATGTCATCTAAGTCACTCCATTGCATTAGTAAATTGGAAGTTTAGATTTAAAGAAGTTAGTCCTTAGCATTTTTGTCTGAGCAATTTTGCTGTTGTAAGAGCATAAACAGTAACCTAAAAATAATCAGTTTTGTCTTTAGGCTTGACTCTCTTAGGGCAGTGGTTAAAGCTTGTCTTAACTCAATTAGTCATTTGGTCAAGTATCTATCAGTAGCTTTCCAACCTGAAAAAACCATTGGGGATATGATGTTTCCAGAAAAACTAACAGAGAATAACTAACTCTATTTGATGAAGTTTTGTGTAGAAAAGGTTTTCTGGAGATAACTAGTTTGTCAGTAAACTAGCAATAAAATTTGTATTAGGGTGTGACTTTGCACAGTCGAGTAGTTAAAAGTCTGGCCTAAATACTAAAATTAGTTGGCACTTAGTTGTCAGTAGCTTGCTAGCTTAAAAATTGTGCTTTTGCTAGATAATTGGACAGAGGAGAGTAGAGGTTAAAATTTGTCAGTAGGTTTGATAGTTAGTGGGGCTTTCTAAATATCTAACCTCTTGGTGTAGTTGTGTAAGTGTGGTTGCAGGGCAATAGATAGTTAATAGTAGCAGCTGGTAATGAGCCGATAGCAAAGAGTTCATAAGTATAGAAAATTCGAGTATAGAAAATAGGTGCATACGTATGTTAATTAGAATAATTAGTAACTAATTTCAGTAGTTAGCCTAGAGACATTAAGAGATTAGTAGTTTGTAGATAATTAATTGGCAGATTATGTTCTTGTAGTAGCAGTCACTGAGAAAATCTATTGATTAAAATGATAATTAAGTGAATGGTTAGGCTAAAATAGTTAAGTTGGTATCTAGAGCCCATCTGCAGCTAATAGATGTGCACACAATCAACATCAAAAGTCTGCCGAAAGAGGAGAGCATATAAGAGGTATGATTTTGACTGTATGATTATCGTGGAAAATAAGTGAGTTTGGAAAGATCAATCACAAGAAATCCTAACTAATTTAAATAAGCTCTGAATCAACTAATGTTTTGTTCCTAAATTCATAATCTATCTTCTGTGTTATTAATTTTTGGATACTTTTGGCATTCTGGTGTTTATTCGCTGTTTTTCGCTTTGGCAGTTTTTATCGTTAGATGACGTTGATATCGAGAGTGATCCTCTACAGCAAGTCGAATATCTCTAGCAAGGAAAAGGCAAGCAGTTTGATCATATCCACTCAATCCCATTACCTTTAATTTCTAATACTTTGTTTTACTCGTACGTATGTATGCTTTTGTGTCAATGATTAATTTTGTCGATTAAAGGTAGTTAATCCCATTGCATTGTTGCCCTGAAATTGTTCATCCCTGCCACTACCTTAGGAATATTATTCTCACTGGTGAATTAGAGCCCGGTGAATGATTTAGGGCCTTTTATTTTGTCTTTACGATATGATGCTTAGCAATGCTTGAATACCAGGTAGAATTGGGCGGTTATCGACTTAGTCGATGACCTTGATCACCTAAAACTTATTATTGGTTATATTTCAGCCTTTGTGCTATGTTTAATTGTGAAAACTAAAAATAAAAACAAAATGATTTGGACACAGGCACAATGGTAAGATGGTGTGCTTTTGGGTGTGGTGGAATGGTGCCCGGTCAGTTAAGGACCGAGTTACTTGCGCCACCGTACTGAGCATTTTTGCGTGCTAACCACACTAGAGGGTATGGGACCTCTCTTGACTTAGTACTTTGGCGTGTATTGGCTCCGAGTCGCAGGAGGGATGGTGTTGGAAGCATAGTAGTTGTTCGAAAAGTTTTACCCTTTGTGGGTAGTTGTCTTTT